>CM076965.1:48749439-49349439 GCA_039105355.1 Benthosema pterotum
TCAATGCAAATGTTTCATAGGCATGAGAAAACATGTTTACAGAAAGTACAATGCAACAGTATACTATTACTATTCTATTTTAAAGTAAGAACACATCATTAACACATAGGAGGTTTACAATTTTTTTCCTGTCACTTTGGAAAAAACAATCAAATGCAGCTGGAAAAAAGCTGGACTTGACAGCTTTTTCTGAAATGATGTTGATGCTTCTTTTCCAATATATCTCAAGGAATTCTTGTGTTGGAATTTATGTTACCTTAAAAATATGTCATTTAAATGCATATCGGCTCATGATATCACTATTACTTTTAATATCTTCCTCACTAATTAATCCTTAATTAATATGCCATCATACAATACTGTAGTGTTGCTGGCTGAAGATAGCAATCTCTTCATGATCTACAAGCTCACATTGTGCTGTGATGTGAACTTGTAGGTCAACAAATCTCATGTCATGGAAGCTCCCGCTCTGGGGCAAACTGAACCATAGTGGAGAGCTGCCAGGGGCGGATCTAGGCATGGGCATGGGGGGGCAGTGCCCCCTAAATACCCAGTCTGCCCCCCCAAACACGATGCCATGCAAAACAACCCAAGATATTTCAAATAAGTGCTTATATTTAAAATGATTTGAAACACTACTACTGCTACTAACTACAATTTTGGCACCACTAAACCAACAGCATTTCATCATTGAAAACAGAAAACTCTCTGAGAACTTTAGCTTTATGCATGCTGCGAGTCTGTTGCAACTTCAACAACAACTGATGTTATTATTGATGCTTTACTTGACTAATAAAAGTCCTGTAACCGAAAAATGGTATGTCGCTTCGAGCCACGGGCGATGAAGCCGCCCCCATGTCATTTTCTCTTGCCCCTCCAACATGTTCTCTTACCCCCCCCCCCCCCCCCCCCCCCCCCCCCCAAATGGGACATGTTACATCCGCCCATGGGAGATCCACTGTCGCTGTTGACAAAGTCCCATTCTCTCCTATATATTGCACTACTTGCCCCAGAACAAGGATCGGGGGTAGAAGCGAAAATGCCCCATTAGGGGCATTTCTGTTCCTCTCTATATGGAATCTTTACAATAACTCCCTGTCTCTCTCTGCTTTTCTCACAGCCACCGCCAACATATGAGGAGAGCATGCGGCAGTCTGTGGTGGATCCACACGACATCCTTGCATCTCATCTGGACATCTCCTATCCCCAGTACAGTTTTCCATCGTCACAGGATGCACCCTTTCGATGCACCACCAACGACGATGCCCACAGCACTGTTCTCCCCGTGTGATCCAATTCCGCAGCTAGACTCATGTTTGTGTGGATGATCGAATCAGCCAAATGTTGTGTAGCTTCGTTGACGTGAAGTTGCATCATGAATGAGAGATTACCAAGACTGATCGGAGATGGGATGCTTCTCGACTTCACCGTACAAGCTGATCTAGAGACTTCCCGTCAGCAGGATCGTCCAAATGCATTGCCAAAGATGTGTTGCACACCTATCGTCGTTTGATGGGTCATAGTCGACAACTTTGAATGTTCAAACAAATATTTCTTCTACGGAGGAGATTACCACATGACTGTTTTTTTAACCACCGAAAAGGGAATCCATTCACATTTAACCATCTCTGTCTGAGATGGCTGGGACATCTGTAATCAACAAGAACAAGATGGTAATGACAAGGATTGTATGTTATAGGAACCATAAAACCTAAATGATTTCTGTTCACTTTTAAGGGACTTTGAAGTATACTGTATGTTACGTATGTTTACTGTGTTATGGCAATGATGGGCTTTCGTTTTGTTTTCTTTCTTGCGTCTGCTATCTCTGAGCCAGGAATTGAGATAGCAAGGGTTTATGTCTGATGTGATGAAGTTGTTGTGACATCATCTGACACCGCCAGTGACCTTTTATTTTTGTTGTCGTTTTTTAGTCGTTATGCCATGTGTATAATCACTATCAATGCCAACCGCTGCTGTTGGTCTGGGGAGGACTTTGATAACGCTGTGTGTACAAAGCCAGTCATGTTCGTGGCCGAATGCCCGGCCAAGCTTGAGGCACATCTGTAACTTATTTAATAAATACTTGACTTGTTAATGAGTCACTGGCTGGGACTGGAAACTGGCTGCTGCATGAGGTTAAACTTGTTAAAACTACCTACAAATAAAGCCACAAAGTGGGGATTCGGGAGTTCAAGCCAACATATTGTTATAGATAATAATTGTTAAAGTTGAAAGCTGGAAAAAAATCTCAAAATAACTCAAATGTTATGTTATGATGATTGAAACAGATGTTTGTTATGGCTAAATCTGTGTCGGGCCACGCAATGCTGTTAGATTTCAATACATATTGGGGACATGTTTTGGCAGCTTAATTAAACATATTATTTACCTATAGTTTCATTGGACCCAGATTTATGCCAAGCATATGCACGTCTTTGGAACTGTCACCTTGTAGTTCAATTGGGTGATTTCAAAATAATTTGACACACAAGGTTCAAATGTTTCATGAAATGTATAGTGACATTTATTGTGTACGGTTCTTAAAGGTCAAGGTGAACTTGCTCACAAGGGAAATATGGTTTGGGCTTTCACCTCTGCTGCAGCCAAACAAAACATCACTGACAAAAACATAAAAAAAAAAAAAAACATACCGGACACCATTACACAAGGGCACAAATAATCTGGTTAATCTAACCACTCACAATCAGTGCCGTTCCAGAGCCTCATGCAACATTTAGTTTATGCCAGTACAAATGATTCTTTAAACCTGATGTACTTCCACTTTTGTTTGCTGTGGATTCTACTACCAGAGGGCAGAAGGTACAGTGAACAAAGTGGAACCATCCAAAGGGCCTTGAGGTTTCAGTGTGAAAAACGAATATTTTGGAAAACATTTAACATAAATCTTTTATGGGAGCCCTTGGCACAAAATATTTCAAATGGCAGTTCGTGGCCAAATGCACGTAAATGTGTCTGTCCTTGACATGAAAGGGTTTGAGAACCCACTGGTCTCACCCGGCTGAAGGAGAAAAATAAGGACAAATACAATAGGGTTTCAGGTCTTTGTGCGTGAACTCCTAAAACACAATTCCCGAGGTGGTGCTGAGCATGCCTCTCATTCTGTTCACAAAGGTGTCACGGTCATCGTGACTTGAGGTTCCAACTGTTTCCTCAACATTGTACTTTAGTACAGTCAGTGGTTCCCAAATATTTCTGCTCGAAACATGAAAGAGAAATTTCATCTCTCCGAGGACTAATCAGAAAATAGAATTTCTACAAGCTTACAATGTGTTGTTATGCAATACGCTATGAGCTTGTACACCTGCTATTTATTGTTGTTTTTATTGTATTTTTAGTTAATAAAATGCATTATCATCATTTACTTGTAAGAATGTTGTTTTGGTTATTAAACAAAAATGCACACTGTTCCTATTCTAATATTTACAGTAAGAGTGGCTTGGCCTTGCCCAATCTAAGAAGCAATAGCAGTGAAAGTGAAAGGGGAATGAAACCACTTGTGAAATACCAAGACCATGTCTCCTAGCTGACAAAGCACATAGTTACAGTACATTTTGTGGCCTATGCACACACCCGCTGATTATCCATGTTTTTACGTGCACATGGGTTACCATTCATGATTAATGAATACCCGTGAATTTGTCTGTGCGCTGAACTTGGAAGACAGAGTAGAGGGAGAGAGAGGGAGAGAGAGCGTGTGAGACAGAGATGATTTAATTTATTGTCAACTGAACTCCAGGTGAGCTGACACACCTCAGTGTAAAGACATAATTCTGCCTGTAGAGACTTATACAAGTATGCAATCCAAGTGCAAATGTACACGTGTGCACACCTGCACTCGCAAAAATCCTATACGATATTCGGTAAAATCCTATAGGATACTTATAGAACGATGCATACAAGATGCATTTTCTTAATTCTATTGTCACAGTTTGCAGGTGTTAGGATCCAAGTGCAGGAACTCAAACAAGGCAGGACAAGAAGATTGCATAAACTCAACTTTACTTGGTAAATTACATAAAAAATAACAGCAATACACACACAATCTGAGCATAAAACCTGATGTTAACTTAAGATCCGACACTGAACAAACACAAGGCAGAGTTTAAATAGTCACTGGAACTCATCATCGCCCATTCTGGTTCAGCTGAGCTCTACAGGTGGTGGCACTCAGGGCAATCAGAGACAGGAGAGGCAGAGGAAAACATGGGCACACAGGGACCATGACACCTATAAGAACATTTCCAATAGGATTTGTTCCAAAATCTTATAGGATCCTTCTATCGGAATCCAATAGGATTTGTTGATTAGGGTGTGTCAAAATAAAGTAAAGATTTCAAATAAATGCAGTGGAGAAAAAGAAAAATAGTGCATGTGTGCCTCTGTGGAGTAGAAGTAAAGACATAGAAGTAAAGTCATGAACAGGAGAGCCAGCGAAATCCAAAAGCGCCCTCGCCCGCGGGCACGCCCGGTTTCAAAAGCGGGCGCCCGTTTTCACAAAAACGGGCGCCCGGTTTCACAAAAACGGGCGCCCGTTTTCAAAAGCGGGCGCCCGTTTTCACAAACGGGCCCTCTAACCCTAAACATAACCCCAGTAAAACTAGGCTATGCCTAAACCTAACTCTAACCCTAAACTTAACCTCAGTAAACCTATGCCTAAACCTAACCTAACCCTAACCTTTTGAAAACGGCGCCCGTTTTTGTGAAACCGGGCGCCCGTTTTTGTGAAAACGGCGCCCGTTTTTGTGAAACCGGGCGCCCGCTTTTGAAACCGGGCGCCCACGGGCGAGGGCGCTTTTGGATTTCGCCCCTGCTGGAGAACAGGGTTTATGTCGCTTACTGATACAGGTACACTATAGGTATGTATTATTCAGTGATGGGCAAGTTACTGGGAAAATGTAGTAACCTACACTACTTGTTACTCTCGAAAAAATGTAGCTAAGCTACACAACAAGCTATCCCGAGTAAATTGTAGCAAGATACACTACAAGCTACATGACAAAAGTAGCTTGATGTAGCTTGCTACATCAACACTAGATATATAAAAATATATATCTCAACTTAATGTACAACTTTCTGAATAATAATCATAATAATAAAACAATATCAACAAATGTGTATTATGTATATTAGAGGGATGTATATTTTAGGTTTTCTACCCATTAAAATGAGCGGAATTTGAAAATGTGTGCGGGAAAATGTAGTAAGCTACAATCCTTGTTACTCAAAATAAGTTATAGCTTCACTACAAGCTATTCCCAGAACAAATGTAGTAAGCTACACTACAAGTTACGGGAAAATGTAGTTAAGCTATGTAGCTTAGCTACTTGTAACAAGCTACTGCCCATCACTGGTATTATTATTATTTACTGCCTCCAATAGTTGCCCTGAACACAGGTTATTTTGCTCTGAGAAGAGTTAGTAAATCATTGACCTGTAGATGTTTTCACATTTGGAGCACAGTAGGCTAAGTACAGGCTTGAACAGAATGAGACAATTCTAAAATTATGTGTAATACTACTGACAGAGAAATTATAAACTAAAAATAAAAGATACATTTTATGTTATGTTGTCTGACATTCTGTGACAGAATAAATACTGGTATTGACAGAAACATTGTAAAACAGATAAGTACAATAGATGAATGAATGGAAACCTAACACTAGCCCTTAATGCATAATGAACACCACAATGCAACACAATTACTCTTTAAAAATACAAACAGCTGCTTACATTAAACATATTCACACGGCCACTCTCTTTAGGGCATTACTCTATGTCTTATCAAAGCACATGTTTTAGTTCTCAGGTGGTCCTTGACACCATTTACCGGTAGCGTCCAGTACAGTAACTTTCCACTGTGCAGGGACGTGTCCAGTGTTGATGGACCAGCAGGGAGAGTATATAAAAGGCAGCCTCACTGTATCATATAGTGACTCTGTTTCAGGATGAAGGGCTGTGTGGCTTTGCTTGTTTTACTGTTCTGTCTGTCTGGGGCTGCTGGGGCTCCGGGAGAGAACGAACCAGAGCTCAACCAGAGACACAGCCATGAAAAAGAGCCTCTCATACATTCTGACCTTGAAGGGCAGGTGAGAGAGCTGAGAGACTTGGTGGTGGTGCAACAAGAGAAGATGAAGAACATGGAGATCAGCATGGCAGCCAACGAGAAAGAAGACAAGGAGCAAAATATGTTCATGTCAGGTTAGCATGATCACAATAGAGCTGAAAGGAAGAGGTTAATGTTTAATAATGTAAAGAAGCAAAATATTTCATAGTTTAACATGATGTTTCTCTGTGATCATTTTCAGTAATGGCTGCCAAACTGAGTGCCAGCGAAAGCCTTGTGAAAGACCTCCAAGCCCATGTTGCAGACCTCCAAACCAGACTCAGCACCAGTGAGGTCCATGTGAAGAACATAGAGACCAGGTTGGCAGCCAGCGAGGAAGAAGACAAGAAGCAGAATCTGTTCATGGCAGGTTAGCATGGTCATATTGGAGCTGGGAGGATCAAGAGCTTGTGAAGGCATACAAGAGCTTGTTTAAAGGCAAATGTGTTTGAAATGTCTCATAGTTTAAAATAATGTTTCTCTGATATGTTTCAGTAATGGCTGACAAATTGAGTGCCAGCGAAAGCCTTGTGAAAGACCTCCAGGCCAGACTCAGCACCAGTGAAGGGCAGTTGGAAGCCTTTGAGATCAGACTCAACACCAGCGATGTCCAGGTTGAAGACTTGAAGGAAGAAAGTAATGGTAATTTGATCAAGAGGGTGTACAGTATATTGTTGAAAAGGGACTTTGGGGTTCATCTTTCACCCCGAAAATGAGCATTGAGGCAGTGAGTCAGGTGGGTGTGGTGCGAGCCATGAACTTGGGCGTGTGGACTGTGGAGAAGTGGGCGTACCGCGATCTTGTACTGTAGATACCGGCAGTGTGTGCGTTACAGTGCATGTATTTGATAAGTCCCCGAAGGGCTAAAAACGTCAGCTAAACAAGTAAACAAGTAAGAAAAAACAGACATCAAAACAGACATCTCATATTCATAGCCATATGTAGAGTACAGCCAGCATACACATGACCTGAAAGTACACAGTTAAAGTGCTGGGGGAGAAAGTGCAAGTGCATGGTACAAAGGCACTGCAGTAAACGTTTTTAGGTGCACAAATAGCACCATTCAAGTTCAACTAATATACATTATCCATACAAACAATGTGACCAACGTTACTGGTCCTAAAACGTACTGTACAGTTGATTCATATAATCCATAATGTAAAGCTTACTCTCAACTCTCTCAACAGTAAAAGGTCATATGAGAAATCAAATCATAAGTATTTACTGTATGAGTGACTTAATGCTAATGTACCGGTACTGATTTCAGCTCACCTTGATCAGCTGACCACCCTAGACACCAGACTGACTGCTGCTGAAAGACACGTGGATCAACTGCAGAGTAAGTATGTGTTATAGATACTGTACTGTATAATGTATGCCAGAGCTCCCAACTCTCTTTTTGGGTAGTCTCTTTCCAGTATGCCAGGTATCTTTCTTTTTGTTTTCTCATAATAGTCCATTAGGCTTTCCATCTGGAGGTTGTGTTAGTGTTTGTGTATATAGTCCCTGAACCAGGCTAAGGGGGCATCCATCCCTGTAGGTTTTCTCCATGATTGAAGGCTATACATTATGGAATATGTCTGGGTTGCTTTCTTTAAACAGTTTGATCATGGTCTTCCTGTTTTGACAGACAAACCGAGGTTGGCGTTCTCTGCTGGTGGTGTTGGAACAGTTGGACCATTTGATACTCACACCACTCTGGTCTACAAGGATGTCTCCCTTAACATCGGCAACGCCTACAATTCATCAACAGGTAGGTGGTGATTAAACTACAATCCATCAACAGGTAGGTGGTGATTAAACTACAATTCATCAACAGGTAGGTGGTGATTAAACTACAATCCATCAACAGGTAGGTGGTGATTAAACTACAATCCGTCTACAGGCAGGAGGTGATTAAACTACAATCAATCTATCTATCTATGTACTCATACTAAACATACAAAGTATTAATGTCCTCATGTTTCAGGTTTTGAAATGTGTACAGTAGAAAATAGCTCACAATGTGTCATAATGTGACAGAATGTGATCTTGTAGATCAGCTATTTTATAGTTCAAATGCATTTAACCCTAGAACACAGTAACTTGATTATTGTGACAATATCACTGAACACGGGTATATTTTAACTTACCCGTAAAATATTTAATACAAATATACAGTATAACTAAAGTTGTCAAATAAATGTAGTCGAGTTAAAATACATTATGTGGATCTGAGAAGAACTAAATCTATTTGAAATTGTAAATACTGAAGTAAACAAAAAAAAGTCATTACACATATTATATTACTGTATATTATATTATATTACATTACATTACATTACATTACATTACATTACATTACATTACATTATATTATATTATATTATATTATATTATATTATATTATATTATATTATATTATATTATATTATATTATATTATATTATATTATATTATATTATATTATATTATAAAGGGATATTTCAGATTTTTGGTTGTTGAGTTGTATGAATGCTGTCCATTAATATAATGGTTTCAACTGTATTAATTGATTGCAGAGTCCCGTGGTGGGAGTTCTGCTCTGGTTTTGGTCAATATTTAAGGGATATTCCACTTTCAAAAAAACTTTTGGTCATTTTATGGTCTACTCACACCAGAACACACCAGACAGTTTATAAGTTACTCCATTCAGTATTTGGATATTTGATGGGGTGGACAATATCAGTCACCAAAAAAAGATTGGTTGTTTTTTAATCTGTCATGGTTAAAATGGAGTTTTAAGATATAATGGGTTTGTATAGGAAGGAGGCGGATACGCTAAAATGAACATCAAATATCTAAATACTGAATGGAGTAACTTATAAATATTTTATCCCACGATTTTGTAACCCATTTTTTCACCCCAGTGCCAATTCCTAATGTGATCCTGGGCTCTACACATCCTCTGCCAACCTGGGGAGGCAGCGGACTGGCCTCATGCTTCCTTCAATGCATGAGGAGTCCAAGCTGCCTTCTTTTCATCTGACAGTTATTCCAACCAGTTCCAGTCCCTTATGGGACTAAATAGAGTAACTTATAAACTGTCTGGTGTGTTCACATGAGACTGAGTAGAATATAAAATGACCATGCAAAAGATTTTTTGAAAGTGGAATATCCCTTTAAGTAATTCCGGTCATTTTGTGGTGGTCCCTGGGGCCAAGCAGTAAAAGTAAATTAATCCACAAAACTAACGTAATTTGTATTGATGAATTATGTCTAAAATATTAGCCCCCTGTCACTTGGAACTACTTTTTGGGTGTACTGACATGGACACAAAGTACATACCGGTAGTTCCCTGTGATAGAGAGGTGAAAAATGAATGAAGGATGTGTTAATATTTTAGAAATGGGTCAACAATACAAAGTAAGTTAGTTTTTTGGATTAATTTACTTTCACTGCATGGCTCCCAGGGACCCCCACAAAACGACAGGAAACTACTTCATATTTCACCAAAACTAGAGCAGAACTCCCACCATGGGACTCTAGAAATCAATGAATACAGTTGAAACCACTATATTAATCGCAAGTACAGCTTAACTTAAAAAAAAAAAACACATCTGAACTATCCCTTTAAACACACGTAATTGTTTATATATATATATTTTTTTTTTATTAATGTAAGGTGTTATCTCATTCTGTGTCCGCAGGGGTCTTTTCTTCACCACTCAAAGGACTCTATTACTTCACATTTGAAGCATTTAACAACTATCCATCAGAGCGTTTCTGTGTCTTCATGTATAAGAACGAGCAGGTCATCTTAGGTACCTGTGGATACGCTAGTAATGGCCATGAACAGAGGTCTGGTGGAGTGTTGGTAGAGATGGATCAGGGAGACACTGTTGACCTGCGTTTAGAAGCAGGGTCCAGGCTCTGGGATAACAAAAACAAACACAATTTGTTCAATGGTGTTCTGGTCTATTCTATGTAACACTGCTGGTACCATTACTTTACAGAGTGTTCTGGTCTATTCTGCTACTGGTACCATTACTTTACAGAGTGTTCTGGTCTATTCTATAACGCTACTGGTACCATTACTTTACAGAGTGTTCTGGTCTATTCTATGTAACCCTACTTGTACCATTACTTTACAGAGTGTTCTGGTCTATTCTGCTACTGGTACCATTACTTTACAGAGTGTTCTGGTCTATTATGTAACCCTACTGGTACCATTACTTTACAGAGTGTTCTGGTCTATTCTATAACGCTGCTGGTACCATTACTTTACAGAGTGTTCTGGTCTATTCTATAACACTGCTGGTACCATTACTTTACAGAGTGTTCTGGTCTATGTAACACTGCTACTGGTACCATTATAGTGTAATTCTATCCAACCTGTCAATAAACCCATTGAAAAGCATTGTTGTGTGTTGTATGTTTACTGGTGATTAATATTAACACCAATCTATTCTAGAAGAGCAGTGATGATGTGTTGATGTCTGTATAACACATTATGAGAACAACATCCATGAGTATCAATGAATATTAAGATTACTGTACAAACATTTAGCTCATGTTAACTAATCTAACTGATGACCTTCATTATGACATGAGATCATTGATAGAATTTATTTATCATTGGTTTATTTTACTATAAAAAAAGTTGGAGAGCTACTGATTTATAGAACACATTTAAAACCTTAAAAGGCCAACACGCTGAAACGCGTTTGTTGATATATAAAGAATTCAAGAATTCGATAAATAAAGAATAAATGAAGAATGCAAAAAATGACATTCCATGAGTGCTGGCATTTTCCTCATTTCTGATTAACTGCTGAGGGAAGGATAGTTTTGACATGGAGTGTTGCGGGTACTATGCCCTCTTTATTTTCACCTTTAAAACTAGAACTGCTTCCTGGCGAGTGCATGAGGCCATGGCCTACTTGTGCATAAGCAGAGCGAGCGAGCAGACTTGGGCAAATAGCCTACCCGCAACACCTCCAGGAGATAATACCACAATACTTGACATGCGTCTTAATGACATTACCATTAGCATTACATCATCAACTAAACCATCCAGAGTTTAAAAAAAGCATTCTACCGACCAACCAAACGACCAACTACAAACCAAAAATGTACTCATGCAAGTAACAATGACACCAAACCAAAATAATTACATTAAAATTCAATGTGAAGTGAGGTGCACCCAGATTTGCAGAGACAATGTATGTTCTCACGTCTGTGAAAAATAAAATACATTTATTACAGAGTGGTCGCTTAACCCCTCACTCTCAGTACATAGGCCTACATACAGGTATATCGTATAACAAGTTATAATGGGTTTGAATAGGAGGGGAGCGGGGCAGCTAAAATGAACATCAAATTCAAATATCTAAATAGTGAATGGAGTATATGTCCAGTAGACCATAAAATGACCAAAAGTTTTTTTTTTTTTTTTTTTTTTTTGAAAGTGGAATATTCCTTTAAGGTAACAGGTAGCAGTAACAACAAGTTCATACGTGCAGTTATTGGTTACATGCACAGGATATTGTAGCAACATTCCCTGTATCTATATCGTTATTATATTTTTGGCAAACATATGGTTCCCTAATGTTTTTTTTTTATCTTTCTTCAGACCTCACAAACATGGCCGCGCTGTTCGTCCACATGAACACCAGCAGCGGAAAAAACCGAGCAGTCCCGATCCCGACCGCACGAAAACACGTCCGGTATGTAAACAAGGTCAGACACCGCAGTCAAGACTTTTTACTGGACTACACTACTGAACGAAACGAGGATTTATTGTTGCAGATAAGAGGACGTCACTGGATCTTTACCGTCCTAATTCTAATAAAGGTAGGTGGCGATTCATATGTCGTAGCCTCTGAGATCGTATGATTTGTTTTTGCGTAGGACATTCATATTTATGATGACAAATAAAACAGTGGACGCATTTATATTACATATATATAGGCTAAGCCCAACAATACTGTATGATTACGTTGGTAGAATATGATGCATAATGTGCAAAAAGACGTTGCTGCAGTGCTGTCCTGCAGGTGAAATGCTGCTGCATCAGTGAAACTGAGCAATGCCGCAAAGTCACACGGCAGCAGAGCAGCAGGATATGTTTACCTTACAGTGCGCAGTGAGCGCTCTATGTGGGTCATTCATTCTCACTGTCAAGTTGCACAGTCACGCTTTCCCACCATACAACATGCATGAACTTGAAATAGGTGGATTTACCAGAGCAGTGGGTTTTCAACCCTTTTTCAGGGACCACTGTTTATTCAGCATCGATTGGGTCACGGACCACCTTTTGATGGGGTCTAGCCTCTCAGACTAAAAACTAAAGATTTATTTTTTTTTCTACAAGAGAGATAACAGATAACGTGTTAAGTTGTCTGTTAATAACAGATAACTTATAACTTAATAATCAACAATTAATATCTATAAATAAATACATTGTATTCATAAAAATGTTTACAATTCTTATAAATACATATTTATTTTATTTTATTCTATGCTGGATTATATTTTATTTCTAATTAATTTTCTTTTATCCCTCCTTTTTCTTTGCTATTCATAAAAAAAACGCAAGCAGCAACATTTTGCTATTGAAGTTGCATTGATCAGCTGCTCACTCCTATTTAGCCTACGCACGCACGCACGCACGCGCGCGCACACACACACACACACACACACACACACACACACACACACACACACACACACACACACACACACACACACACACACACACACACACACACACACACACACACATATTGTCCCCCAGTCGTCTCTGGCTACACTGATAGGAAAGACATTAAAAGCTCTTAATCCACTAATCGCATCAACTGCCATCCATTCCCCACACACCCTACAGCAGGCTAATATTTACTGCTAGCAGCAGACTGAACAAAACAGATAAAGGGAGGAAGAAGAAGGAGAAGAAGAAGAAGAAGAAGAGAGAGAGAGAGAGAGAGAGAGAGAGAGAGAGAGAGAGAGAGAGAGAGAGAGAGAGAGAGAGAGAAAGATGGAGAGGATACAGAGGAAGAGACAGCGATGTGGAGCCCTGACATGGTGCTGGCTGTTTTAGTTTTAGTGACACATGAGATGTTACACTGCGGCCTTGGGCACCACGCAGGGCCAGGCCAGCCGTGACTCATGTTACCAGGTTTTGTCATAGGGTGTACATTTCTGAATACGGTTGCCAACCTTTTTAACTTAAAGCTACTTGCATACACTGTGGTTGGACCCCATGTGTTGCAAAAAAAAAAAAATCTCTGGGCCCACCCTGCCCCAGTCTACACTGTGACATCCTCAGTGTTTAGGACAAAAGCAATAGGATTTCAGCCCCTTTGTGCGTGAACTCCTGGAACACAATTAAACCATTGGACCATTTGGATCCAATTGTACGCCCTCAGAGTTAAAGTACAGACCCCCATAAGGGTCAATTTGGACACTCAAGAGGAGATACAGAGCCATACAAGTTTGTTTGGAGGACCCCATGTTGAGAGCCAGCAGTTAAAAGCTTTCAGTAATGATTGTGCACTCCAGTTAATAATGGACCACCAGCCGCTTTGCTTGGTCCCCCGATGTGAGCTCCCAGTCTACACCTTATCTCACCCAGTGATAATGTAACTTGAATAACTGGGTCAGTGCATCATTTATGATCCAAAGTCCTCCACTGTGGCTCTGTTTTATTGAGCCCGCACTGGTCTGTGTTGTGTTTTGATCCATGACGGTAGACAGGTTTAGGTCTGTGTTGTCATTGCCATCACTGACGCAATGACAGGGTGTTTAAACACTAACAGGCTGGTATTTGGGAAGTAAACAGAAAAGACTTGCAGAATGTCAATATTATTATTTGAGGGTGTGGTCACACTGACTGAACTTTGATTTTTTTTGCCAGTGCCGGTGGATTCTGCTAGTGTTTTTCAACGGGGGTTGTCTATTTTTGGTGGTGGAGAAATGTGGTTTAAATGGAAAGGAGCTTAGTAAAGATCCCTGGGGGATACCAGTCATTGACGTATGTAGAGTTTTAAGTGATTAAGGAAGGAAAGTAAATTCTTATGTGATCTACTTCATGGAAAACCCAGCCCCTTGGTCCGATATGCAATGGTAGAATATAGCCTGACCCTCCTGATCGTGCTGTTTGTTGGGCAGTGCTGGTGACTTGCATTTGAAATCTGGACTTTGTCAAACTTGGTGTGTGTGTGTGTGTGTGTGTGTGTGTGTGTGTGTGTGTGTGTGTGTGTGTGTGTGTGTGTGTGTTCTCCCCTCTTTTCTCTAGACTCTATTGCAGACCTGCCAAGATGATGCAGTGTTTTCACTTCATGGTGGAGCCGGCCAAGAACATAACGGTCAAGCTTAAGGTACCCAAAGTTCTCCTGTCCCACTCATCCCAAACCCTCTTCTATAGTGTTATTTGCTGCTGTTAGAAAGCTTCTATTACATAATAATACTGTACTGTACTGTACTGTACTGTACTGTACTGTACTGTACTGTACTGTACTGTACTGTACTGTACTGTACTGTACTCTATGCGTAAATTCAAACGTCCATCCAGACTTTGTGAAACACAATATCTCATATCAATATTCCTTGAAATCGACGTTATACCACAACGTATTTCATACTTGGGTTTTGTCCTAAAGACGTAATGACAATGCCTCAGGAGGCAATTTCATGACCTTTAGCACAAATGCCCACACACTCAAGCATGAAACCGGTTTAGAAGTAGCTGATACCATGAGCTAATTTGCAGATCAGCTAATTTTTTTGACGAATTGTAGAATGTACGTAGATGGGGTAAATAGTTAAACTCCTTCAAAACTCATGTTTACTGGTTTGGCGGAGTGCATATACTGTAACTGCGATGCAGTATTTATAGTTTTACTAACATGACATCCTTTCCGGTGGAGTGTCATTGGGTACATGAATAATGGTGGTGAGTCAGGCGATATTTCAGAGAGAGAGAGAAACCCTGACTGCAAAAGGGCATGATGTGCATTCTGATCAGGTCAAGTGACTCTCCTCCTCTCTGCTTTGACCGCATCCTTGAAGGTGGACCAATCTCTAAGCTCACAATGTGTCGTGATGTGACGTGTTGTGGAGCTTGTAATTCGGCTATATCCGGCACACAGCACAGACGTGCACCATACCATTCTCTACCATCAGAAGCTCTTGCATGTTATTATATTATCCTCCTTTTAAATCTCTTGTCTCTCTCTGCTGACTGCTCTCACCTCACCCTTTTGCTTTATGTTATCCCAGTGAAATCTTTTTCTCTCCGTTCCCACAGGAGTCTCGCAAGAATGCGATTAATGCGAAAAAGGAGCCCCTGGAAGAGAACCAGCTGTTTGTGGTGGAGCTGGCCAAAGACCTAAGCCGTGTGTGCCAGGTAGGACATGCTACTTGAATAGTGTTGTATGAATAATTGCAATTTTCATTGGAACATGTCATTTTTTTTAGACTTTGTAAGTCCAATTTGCATGGGGAAATTGGGAAGTAACTTAAATATGCACAGCAATGGTGAGTAATCCAAGTAGATTATCTACTAAAGCCATGTTTAGTAATGTAATAAAGTGGAGATACCTGATCTACAAGTTCACTGGAAGCTGCTATATTTATGAAAAGGTTTGAAAATGTATGAACATATTGTCACAGATGAACTTTCCCTTTATATACGGATGAATCGAAACAATTCAGACAATTATGTAAAAAATGTATTGTGGTTATCTCAAATAAATGTGATCAGATTATGTAATAATTGTGTCAGTGCCAACCCTCCTCTGTGCAGGGCAGGCCTACACTTTACACACCTACTGTACTTTACGCTGCCATCGGGCAGAAATCTCTTATCTCCATAACTGTTAGTGTTTTTTTCCGTTAATCGCAGTACAACATCACATTGTTGAGAAACATGAAAAAAAGAGCAAAATGACTGCTGTGTGAATATGGTCAATACAGATGATGAGATGATTCAGGACCCCACCCAGATAGCAAAATGCATTGATTCAACGTTGAATTCTGGTTAGATAACCAAAATTCAACGTTGAATCAATGCATTTTGCTATCTGGACCGCATTCACCAAAAATAATATATTAAGCATATCCCAGGCCTCTAGGTGGCAGCATCCGCACAGGTCACTCAGTGGGTCGCTCTCAGTCCTTCTAAATAAGAGCCTTTGTTCATTTGGACCCGTTTCAAGTTCAAATCTTTTGGCTTTAAGTACATTTGATCCCCACATCTTTTGTACTTTTGCCCATTTCCCCTTTTCCCATCACTGCTTCTATCACCACTCTATTTCTCTCCTGTCATTTACAGAAATCAGAGGTGCTGGAGCACATCTGGAGCATTGAGGACGTCTGGCCCACCCCTGTCTGCAGGGCCTTCATCTTAGAGTGGGCCTCTATGCTGGAGAGCAAGGTACACTCTTTGAAATACTACTCAATTTACAAGTATATATTATAGATGTACGTCTGAGCATATCGTTTTTCTCCGTAGAAGAGGCCAATGCAGACCGATGGCTGGCCAGAGATTGATTGCAGCAAACTTGATCAAGCTTCTGATCAAGACGTGGAGCTGGCCAAGATGGCCATCTTCACCTGGATCAAAGACCTGAGAGCCCAGCCTGAGGTAGGACGTTGTCTTGCCTTTCAACTTTGTTCCGTTAACCCAGTGGTTTTCAACCAGTGGTCCCAGAGGATTCCAGATGCTCCCCAGCTAAATGATGGACAGTTGGTACCCAAATGGACCCTTATAGATCTGTAACTCCTGAGATCGTAAGATGAAACCAAATGGACCCGTAAGGGTCCATATGGTTTCATTTTACGCTCTCAAGAGTTAAATTATATTTAAACATCTGAATTCCTTAATTTTCAAGAATCTACACAATTAGAAGATGTAGAAGAATTGATATTTTGACCAACGTTTTGCCAGTTTATCTCACCTAAATTGTGGGCACAAACTTAAAAATCCTTAGTTTTGGGTCCGAGAGACTAAACTCAACATCAAATGGTGGCTAAAATGCAGAATAAATAGTGGGCCCTGGTATGAAAAAGGTTGAAAACCACTGCGTTAACCACATGGATTTAAAACTCTGAGGCCCCAAACATGATACCATATGATGGAATCTGGAATCTGGCCCAGCAGGTTAAAACCTGACCTTGTGTCTTCTTGATCAAACCTTCTAGAAAAGTGTATGGCCTGGAGATTCTGTGGCAAAAGCTCTGAATGATCTGGAGTCTGCTTGGCGATGGGGACGCATGCCCAACCTGGTGACTGCCATGGAGCTTGTCATGTGGACCTTGATGTCACAGACCCTAGAGAAGGTATGTCGTGTCACATTATCCTGTATAACCAGTCTTTGCCTTGTAGACCTGCAGTTTATACACTAAAACCAAGTCCTAATCAAAGATTGACTAAAGTTGCACTGTTTGTGTTCCTTCACTCTCTTGCAGGAGAGCTTACTCCTGCAGTGGCTTATCTGGAAACAGAGATGTCATAAAATTGGTGTGTGAACTTGGATTTATTTAAATTCTCGTGTGAACCAAGTGTGAATCTGCTTGTTTGAAATGTTGTTGAAAATGTTTTACCTAAGATGACGTGAATGACATGAATGTTACCATCTCCTCTCAGGTGCCACCCGCTACATTCCTCACGCAGGTAAATATTGAGAACCATTTTGGTATTTGATCCATTTAATTCACTGTTGAGACTCTTGGGAGGATCACTCAGAGGAACAAAACACATTATAAATGTCTCTTATTGATTTCACAGTATGGGAGTGGATCGTCGATGCAACAGGTAAACTGTTTATTTTGTTTTTTGTCGAAATGTGACACCATACCTCTTTTATAACGTAGTCATTTAACCCATTTTGTCCTGACACTCAATTCGAGTTTCTGACACGATTCTAGTTTCCTGTCAGATTATTGTTTTTGCTGCAAGATTCTAGCTTTTGACACTAGATTCTAGTTTCCGACACTAGATACTAATTTTTGATACTAGATTGTAGTTTTTCTGGAAAAAAAAAAAAAAAAAATAAAAATCTACTGTATGTTTCTGTGTCAGTGATGCTCAACATATTTCATGCCAAGGACCCTCAGAATTATCTATTTTTGGCTGTGGACCCCCATATGAAAACATGTTGTTCCAGGGATCCGCCAGAAGCAAAGATTTGCATTAAAATGTGTGCTTCAGAAATAAAAAGATTTGCACCACATTTTCACAAATTTTCCAAAATATCAGACCCGCTACATAGTGTGCTATGAGCTTGTAGAGCTAATACCCCAAAATGTGCGGTTTAAGTTAGACGCTTCCCATAACTCGTCCCTGCTCTCGCCCCCCTCAGTGGACGTGACTCTGGACCTGGACACGGCCAACCCCGACCTCCTGATCTCCGGCGACAAGAAGATGCGCTGCGGCTACGAGCGTAAGGACGTGCCCAACCTCCACCAGCGCTTCGACGGGTGGTGGTGCGCCGTGGGCCGGGAGGGCTTCGGCTCCGGCCGCCAGTACTGGGAGGTGGAGGTCGGCGAGAGGGACTGGCGGCTGGGGGTGGCCAAGGAGTCGGCCCTGCGGAAGGGCTTCAAGTCGCTCAACACCGACACGGGCTACCTGACGCTGCGCCTGGAGCGCGGCACCGAGCTCAAGGCCCTGACGGTGCCCTTCACCGCGCTGCCGCCGGGCCTCATCCCCCGCAAGGTGGGCATCCTCCTCGACCACGAGCACAAGCAGCTGTCCTTCTACGACGTGGACGGCCGCTCGCACATCTACACCTACAACGAGAGCTTCGACGAGAAGCTGTTCCCCCTGTTCGGCACGGTGGAGATCATCAACGACCTGGTCATCAAGTCGCCGGCGTCGCAGACTCATTGCCTCTGCCCCACGGTCTGCCTTTGGGCTTGAGTTTCCTCTCGGTTCCCTTCCCTCTCTTTCACTACTTCAACTAGACGACGATATACCGTATATATATGCTATATAGGAACGTGAATTAATGTAGTCACTGGGAGTAATCAACGATCCCTACCTATAAATGACCATCATAACACTAATGAATAGCTAACCCGTGTTCTATGTGACCACCATCAACGCTGCTGCTATACGATGTGATTCTTCCCGTCTCCTCCTCACTAGAGCTATAGCGCTTACTCTTTGCTCAAATAATGTATTTTCATACATTTGAAAGAACATAGTATCAATGTCATGAAATGTGCAATAGTAATCCTACCGTGACAATGCTCTCTCTCTGTGAATAATGAATAAACCAAAGCAAATGTCCCACCTTTTGTTCAATCTGTTAGTCAAGTCTGCTTCTACATGTTGTTGGAAATTTATAGTACTCTACCGTTGCCAGGCCACAAATTCAGCCAATATTCAGTAAATATGTTGTGGGGCGTTCGGAAATGATCATCAGGAGCACACTCACCTCATTCCATTCAAAGCAACTGTGAAATGGCTTCAGGTAAAGGGGAATTTCACCCATTTTCAACATTTTATTGCAGTATGTCATACCTTCAGAGATGCTGTGTCAGTAGCATAACTAGACGTCAGAGGGCCCCGACGCAAACTGGTCATCGAGCACCCCCTACCCCCCCAAGCGCAATGTAGGCCTACAGTTGTAGTTGTGATTTATTTGTAATTTAACATATGTGCTGGCTATAGCCTACACTGTACTCACCACAGACACTTTCCTTCACTATTATAATTAGAAGTTGATTTGAATCTGCAAAAACTCAGGTTACATGTATGGTTTGTTTTAATAGTTCATATTTAGCACAGGTCTGATGGAACAAGGCCACTAAGCTGGTGCTTTAATGTGTACTAACAGTGTATGTGAAATAGATTAAAAGCTTAAACAGCTGCAAGAAAACATGACACGATAGGCTAAATAATAAATATAGGTAACTCTGACCAGCAAGGTCAGTGCAGCTGGGTGGTAGTTAATCAATCCGGCTGGGGATACATTCTAGGGGTATTGTGATTCCTGTGTACTTTACTGGACATTTAAAGATAGATTATATTTTGGTCTATTTGGGATAGTAATATCAGTCACAAATATTTTGGCCAGGATACATGTTTTAAATGTTAGGCCTATATGTGATTTGTGCTATTAGCCTGGCATAGCTGGAATAATATCACATTACCTAGTTAGACATATTTGTTTATTATAGGCTACTGTGTGGAGAATAATATACAGTGAATTGAATTATAGTGAAATAAAACATTGCATTAATTTGGCTGGACACTCTGCATGCATACATGCATAGAAGCCTTCTCAAGAATCCTTTGGGGACTGTTTAGAGTTCCATGCTATGTCGAGGTGTTGTGAAATCAACCAGCCACGAGGTGGCAGAAACTGTAAGTCCTACATACCGGTATAGAGTAAAAATATTTTCTTCACCCCAAATTATTGGGAAATGTGTAAACTTTGCGCCGCGGATATATAATTTTAGCTCTCCTAGAGGGGAGCAAAAGTGTCTCACATTACTATTACACTCAGCATTAGCATATTAACACTATGACACATGCTACACTTGGTGCTTTCGCTTCTCTTATACACTTATTGTGACGCACAGATACAGGAGTAGGCTATGATGCACAGGAGGATACTTCTGCCTTCCCCTTGGCTCTGGTCCAGAGCTCCATGCTTCTAGTCTGACTTGCAAGTCAGACTCAGAAGCAGTGGAGCTCTGGACCAGAGCTACTTCTGCCTGGCTTATGTCCACAAACGACGCGTAGCAAATTTAACGCCGAAACAGCATTCATGTTGGGTTTAACATCACCACACCACCAGAGGTCCTGCTGGGAGCATTATATGGTCATGATGATGCCCAAACAGTGTTGCCAACTTGTCGCTATATTTATCCTTTTTCCAGACTCTCTTAGCGCCAGAATTTGTGAAAAACGACTATTGGTAACCAAATGGACCCTTATACTGTAACTCATTTTACGCTCTCAAGAGTTAAAGTATATTTAAACATCCGAATTGCCTAATTCTCAAGAATCTACACATGTAAAATAAAATAAAATGTAGAAGAATTGTTATTTTGACCAACATTTTGCCACTTAACTTATAATAGTCCGAGAGACTAAACTCAACATCAAATGGCGGTCCTCCGTGGCTAAAATTCCGTGGCATGAAAATGGTTGAAAAATGAAAACTAGTACTGCTCTGGCGCATTCTAGTGCATTTTGGATTTTGGCAGTTGGCAACACTGTTCCCAAATTGAACGTGAATGGTGTGTGATGTCATCTTCATGCGACGGCGAGAGTGAAGTTTGTTGTTAAGCTGGATTTAACTTTGAATGAATAACACAACGCGATGACATCCACCACCACCACCTCCATAAAACAGGCTCTAAAAAGCCACTTCGGGTTCGAGGGTTTCAGGTCCAAGCTGCAGGAAGATGTTGTTAAAGCAGTCATCAAAGGTAACACAAGTTAAAACAGGTTACACATCATGGCTACAGGCTAGCAAATGTTAGCTGTCTAGCATCCTTCTAGATAACTAGAAGACCCATTTGGAGTCTTTGTTTGCATGGCAGGGGCAGGCAAGGGAGATCATATTTAGATTGACATTCTTGGTCTAGCAACAATCGGTCAACATGAGGAAATAAATGAATAAACATTGATTTTTTTCCCTTCCCTGTTGCAGGAGAGAGGGATGTTTTTGTATGTATGCCCACTGGAGCTGGGAAATCCCTCTGCTACCAGCTCCCTGCAGTGTTGGCCAAGGGCATTACTCTTGTAATTTCACCATTAATTGCACTTATTCAGGTAAGTCTGAATTAGCTATATTCCAATAGGTCAGTGGTCCTCAAAGTCAATGTGGCGTGCAGGCCAGGGACCCTCTGGGTTCCTTGAGGGGGTTGCAAATGGACTTTTACGGGTCTGTAACTCTGAGAGTTTACAAATGAAACCAATTTGTACCCCCACAGAGTCTGGTCTGTGAATTTTGATTACCACTGAAATCAATGAATCGGTAATATTACCGCTGCTTTCCCTTTGCGTCACTGTTTTGTGTGATTTCCTTCCCACTGCGTCTAAACAGGACCAAGTGGATCACCTGAGGGAGCTGAACATACCCGCCGCCAGCATCAACTCCAAGCTCCCGGCCGGGGAGCGCCATATGATCCTGAGCGATCTGGAGAGCGAGAGTCCCCGGCTGAAGTTGCTGTACATCACCCCGGAGATGGTGGCCGCGCCGTCGTTCCAACCGTGCCTGACGGGCCTCTGCTCCCGCGGCCTTCTCTCTTACCTGGCCGTGGACGAGGCTCACTGTGTCTCCCAGTGGGGGCATGATTTCAGGTTGGGCTGCAGTCAGTTTCTTAGATCGATTATTCAAGCGTTTACTTTCGCGATTCGTTGTCATTTGTCTTTAAATGGGTAATTCACTTTCTAAAAAACCTTTGGTCATTTTATCGTCTACTCAGTCTCATGTGAACACCCCAGAGAGTTTTTACATGAATTGATTCAGTATTTATTTGATGTTAATTTTAGCTACCCATCCCCTTCCTATACAAACCCATTATAACTTAAAACTCAATTTTAACCATAATAGATTCATCAAAAACACCCAATCTTTTTTCTGGTGGCCTATCGCCCTCAGAATATGTGAAAGGGCTGTGGAATTTCATTTACAGTTTTCATTCATTTTTCAAATATTGTTTCGGAAAATGGAGAACCTACTGTGGCACGCTGGTTGTGGCTAAATGAATAAAACGATATTTTAAAAATGAATAAAAACAGTAAATGAAATTCCACGGCCCTCTCACATTTTGGGAGGACGATATTGGGTGTTGGGCAGCTAAAATGAACATCAATTATAAATACTGAATCAATTTATGTAAACACTCTTGGGGTGTTCACATGAGACTGACGTTTTTTTATTTTTTTTTATTTTTATGTCAATTAATCAAGAAGCACATTTGCAATATAATTGATTATTAGTTGAATTGATGCTCTCCTAATTCCAGACCCGACTACCTCAAACTGGGCACGCTGCGTGGCCGCTTGCGCGGTGTGACTTGCGTGGCGCTGACGGCCACGGCCCCCAAGAAGGTGCAAGACGACATCGCCGAGTCGCTGAGGTTGAAGTCGCCACAGTCCTTCGCTGCGCCCGTGTTCCGCAGTAACCTGCGCTACGACGTGGTCTACAGAGAGCTGCTGCCGGACGCGTACGCCCACCTCCACGCCTTCATCAAAGACTCACTCAGCAATGGACCCGATGGACCGGTTAGTAATGTGTGCTTCGCCAATGGTTTTTGTATTGCTGCTGTTAAGTCACAATGACATGCTGTTGTTAAGTGGATGGTTATGGAACCCCATCAAGGAACCATGACCCCCCTATACCGTGTAACCACTGGTATACTGCATATTAAGGCTGTCAGCATTAACTAGTTAATCACGTTATCTCGATTAATTTATTTCGTGCACTATTAACTCGCAGTAAAAACAAAAGCCAAGTGGGTCCATTTGGTTCAACTTCGCCAAATGCAGGTGAATAATTGTTAAGAATCTGCATTACTTGAGTTAATTTATAATAAGTCTACACAATTAGAGAATGTAGAAAGCATTCCACAAAATTTGCATGTTCGATGGTACCAACATCAATACAGCTTGGAATTGTGGACAAATTCTTTAATTTAGGTCTGGAAGTCTAAATAAATGTCATCAACTGGTGGTATATGGCTCAAATGCAGAATAAATAATGGACCTTGAAAATATGCGATTAAATTGCAATTAATCGGAGATTAACTATGGGCAATCATGTGATTAATCGCAATTTAAATATTTTAATTGACTGACAGCTCTAGTATATACACAATAGACAGTGGGGAAGGAAGAATACAGAGTACCTTTGGATAGTGTTGACGAGGTACAACACCATTAACTCCTTTGTTGTGTTGTTTGTGTACGCAGGGCTGTGGGATCGTGTACTGTCGTACCAGAGACAACTGTGAAACAGTGGCCTACCAACTGACCAGGCTAGGAGTTCTGGCCAAGCCTTATCATGCAGGTAACATGTACCACTGCCCCCCCAGCATGCAGGCATGAATAAACACATGGGGACTACAGTTATGCTATCAAGTAATTCTGCTGTCGGTTAAACCAATCTCTACTGTACTTTGGTGTTTTAACTTTGAAAAATAGCAGGCGTTCACGGCTCATAGCTATGAAGCCGTGAACACCTGCTATTTTACTTGCACTTGTGCTGTTTTAACTTTCATTGAAATTAAGCCGTGGCCGCCTGCTATTTTTGGGGAGAATGTGAGAATGCAGCACAAATCTTTCAGTATGTTCTTTCAGAGCAAATGTTTTGTGGAATCTACAATGTCACAACGAAAAAACAGCTGTTCATTTTTCAGGAAATGAAAAAACTAAATGTAACTTTTCCAGGAAGTGAAGAAAAGGAAACAAAAGCAATACTATCTCTTCACAGTTGGTGTTGTGATTTTATAAATTGTCAGATGTCGTCCACTTTGATGTGTCGGTTAAAAGCTTCAAATGCAGTGAGGTATTGTCCATCGTTGATAAGACGGCTGACAATGGTTCTCCAAACTCACTTCACAACACTTGAATAAATGCCCTTATAATGACACTGCAGGACACAACAACAGGACCTCGTAATAAATGTTACAATAACTTTCTACAAAGAGAGGATCACTGAGTTATGAACTCCTTTTTTGAACATTGTTGTCCTCAGAAAATACCACATAGATGTCAGAAATCTAATTCATTGTTTTCATAATATTAGCGTTGGTGGCAAGTTTGAGAAGCATGTTTGTCAGCTTTTACAATGGAGATGGCTAGTTTTCTCAGAAGCATTTTTAAATACTTTTCATTGGTTAAACATATATTATCACATATTAGATTATATATAATATTTTGCATAGATCTTACAAATGATCTGTGTGTTTTTAGATTTCTTTGACTATTCAATAATAGCTGATAATAATATAAGCGTATCCCTGGTATTAGCTAATCAGTTGTCGCTGCATGAGCCACTATGAGCTTGTAGAGCAGCATTTCTTTCGATTTAGAAAAATCATACACAGTATTTGTGCAAATGATACACCGTGGTGTATCATAGCCTGGGACGTTCTGGTGGTCCCTGTAGATATACTTATCTTTTGTTCTTCTAGGTCTGAAGACGGGAGATCGAACAGAAGCCCAGAATGACTGGATGCAGGGCAACGTGCTGGTCATAGTCGCCACCATCAGCTTTGGTATGGGTGTGGACAAGGCCAACGTCAGGTAAGACAGCATCTCACTTTGACGCTGTATTTATCAATGTCCGTAGATTTTCATGTGAAGAGATGTTTGGCAGCCGGTGTTGAAATGCTGCTTATTACACGGCTATATATTTACCCACAAAATGACATCAAAACAAAGTATCGTCTTGCTTACGGTAATGAAAGTATTCCAATACGGCTGCTTCAAATGTGTAATGCCTTGCATATGTAAGGTTTCCACGGCGTCCATATGTATAACTTGATTTGTTTGTTATTGATCTCGTACTGTAACACAATTTGAGTGTTCTACATCAGTGGTTTTCAGTGGTTCCAGGTGGCCCCAGCTAGGTTGGTTAACCAGATGTAACTCTTGAGAACGTAAAAATGAAACCAAATAGACCCTTGCAGGTCCATTTGGTTTCATTTTTACGCTCTCAAGAGTTAAAATATTCATCATCTTGATTAGCCCCAGTCCACACAACTAGAAGGTTAATGGTCTGTGTGTTTTGCCTGTTTTGTTTCCCAAATCCAGCCTGGAATTGTGGACCAAAGCAAAAAAAAAAATCTTTAGTTTTGGGGTTCTGTGGGGCTAAAATGTCATCAAATGGTGGTCAGTGGCTCAAATGCTGAGCAAATGGCGGGCCCCTGGTATCAAAAAGGTTGAAAACCCCTGTTCTACATCAATCCCTCCAGGTTTGTAGCTCACTGGAATCTTGCCAAGTCCCTGGCCAGTTACTACCAGGAGTCAGGGCGTGCAGGTCGCGACGGCAAGCTGTCCTGCTGCAGGACATACTATTCCCACAAGGACCGAGAGCAGCTCAACTTCCTGATCCGTAAGGAGATCGGCCAGAAGCAGGTCAGCAGGACTGTCAGCGTCATGACATTTTAGCTGACCATTGTCTTTTTTATTATTATTTTTTTCACTTGGAAATAAAACACGTAGGCTTTGTAAACGCAAGTTACATAAGGCTGATAAAATGAATACATTTAAATATACAGAGATACGGCAGAGTCAGCTTTATCTCTGTATTTTTAACCTGGATGGCAATGATCGGCACCAAAATCAACACAATATATGGCCGAAAACTTAATTGACAATAGCTAAAATGGTGAGATTGTAGATCATCTTCTTGATGCTTTTCAGTAGATTATTTTGTACAGATGAATGGAAATGATGTGCAAAAAACAATTTGCAATTTGCGTTGCAAATAATCACGTTCTGGTAATGAGAGATCATAAAATGTCGTTTGAAACGGTTTCAACTACTCTGCAGAAAAAGCGTGGCTCTGAAAAGGAGACGGATAAAGCTGCCATCAAAGACTTTGAAGCCATGGTGTCCTTTTGTGAACAAGAAGGGTAAGTCAAGTCATCCATGCAACGCATGCATGCTCGCACATCCATGCACAGTACACACCTAGAGGCTATGTTCACAACATTTATTTAAATAAAATCACTATAGCAGTGTTGTCCTTTTCATATAGAAAATGTAAACATTTATATAAACTAGAATAACCTTAATTATATTATTACTTAAATACATGGCCAGTTGTTCCACGTTTGTACAGCAGAGGCCAGTGTTTCTTTGCTGTGCTCGGTTTTTGTTGAATCTGAACTCTGAACCCTTCAGCACACATAACAGGCATGGAGCTTGGAACAGAGCAGAGGTTTAGAAAAGCAAGCTAACTTTGTTTCAGTTGTTGCCAGCTTGCCATCTAGGCAACGTTGTTAACTGAACACACGGAGTCACATTAGTTGCAGGATTTTATTGCTTACATCCCGTAAAAATGGGTGTTTTTAAGAGAATGAAATGTCTGTTTGGGTCTTCAACTTTTTAATGAAAAAAATAAATAAATAAAAAAGCATCAATAAAAAAGCCAAAGCACATAAACGGTAGTAATCAACATGGTAGTAATAACAAAAATAACTATTATATACCATACAGTTATAATATTGGCACACTGTGAGCTTCCCCCTGTTTTTTTGCACACAATTCATCGGTAGTCCTCGTATTTCCCTGTGCTGTTCGAAACAGCCCTCGGTGTCGCAGACGACACGGCCGTGTGCCTTCCTCATGCTGAATGCATGGTTGTTATTGGCCGGCCCTGCAGAGCCCAGGGATGCTCTGGGGAATGTTGCTACTCCTGAATGCCTGGAAGTGTTTGGCAGCTTCTGTTTCACACACCCTCCAAAGTGTTTAGTCAGCAGCCATTGTTGTTACCAAGGCTAGGGCCCCTCCTAATAGTCACATCTTCACAAACCCTCTATGAGGGCCCCATGCCTTGCAGTGCCTAGAGGCACTCAGAGGCTTCAATATGCCTCCACGTGAAGTATGTCGGAGGAGTATGTAGACTCCCTTTGGCGACTCAAATGCCGAACTGAATGAATATTCCGTCATGCTGCGTTAGGGAAAGGGGAAGTGTTGTATGTTGCCGCCGCAGTGGGAGGGGAAATGACTCTTGAATTCACCCAGTAGATGACTTGCTCAGACGATATCATGTTAGCAGTTTTTTTTAGATGTAGGCCGCCTTGGCTGGGGTCCTGCGATGGCAGCAGCAAGACACACAGGTCAGCACCGCCATGATCACCACCACCACTGGACGAGAGAGCACAGGAACCATAGAAATGAAAGCACATAGAACAGACGTTTAAGCTCCCAGTATGATGGGTTTGTGAACAGTGAATTTAGGGCTCTTATGACCGATCTATGCTTTTATGCCATGACATGAACTGTTGTTATCGTTGTTATTGAGCCATTTCAGATGACTAAACTTGTAGGAAAGGTCACCATGTCATTGTGCAATCTAACACTTACTGTTATTTACTGGTTTGTCACTGCAACTTCACAAATGTGCTCTTTTCCACTGCAAAGTGGTGACTTTCCTAACACTTAACCCACAGCAAATGTGTCGCAAAACTCGCACTTGTTGTGGAAATGAGAGAGAATTATCACTCGTCATCACCACAGAAACTGTCACTTTCGACAGCTGCGAGTTTCACAACCCAACATGATTATGGTAAAAGTCGAGGAAGAATGCACATTTGTCACTCGTGAGAGAGCATTTGTGAAGTTGGAATGTAAAATAGTTATAATAGTTTGCAACTGTCTCTTGTTTGTAAATATCAATCCACTAATTATTCTTTGCATTCTCAACAACCAACATCAACGATTCCACGCACACACTATAATCCTGATCTCGCAAATAAACTATTTTACCTTCATAGTTACTTGATAATGCTTACTATAAGACACTCTGGCTGAAGTAACTTCATGCCGGAATGAATTGTAAATTGATACTGAGATGTGAGTAAGTAGAGAACCGTGGCAAAGCAGTACAACCAGTGGCAGACATCGTGACTGTGATGGAGACAGAACTCACAGATGAAGGTCAGAATGATGATGAATCCTCCCTGGTCCAGTGGGTCGGCAGTGGGCAGGTTTTGCAGTTTACTCCACAGTCTGTTCAGGAGACTTAACGCCTGGTCTTTGGCGTCCATTTCTGTTTGTTTGGATTAGAGACGTCTGTGTGAAATATGTATGCGGCAATTGAATATCATACAAGTAAACATTAAATTGTTGATAATATTTATGTTGTAAAAGGCTGTGGGGGAGTACCAAAAATTGCAAAGCTTTGTAGGTGATCTCAAAGCTGTCTATACAGTATATTATCCAGTCCTATTGTGCAGCACCCCTGTGCCATGGCCTGCGAGTCTGCGACCATCTCCCCCAGTTGGCTGAGATTATAACTGGCACATGACTGTGCTGAACTTCACTGTCTGCAAATGCTGGTTGTTTATGGCTGTTCTAATGCTGGGCAAACAAATACAGTTACCCAGGGATTTTCAAAGACCCCCCAATAACTCCTGACAGTTTACAAAATGCAACCAAATGGACCATATCGTAAGAGTACACTTTTGAGGCCCAAACTGCACAAATGCAACTCCTTGCACCTGCCATTTGGGGATAGTGGCTTCACATGCAACTACACTCAACCATTTGGCTGCTTGTGTTTGCATGTCAAATCATTGTGATCGACTGATAAATGTATTTATTTATTTTTCTATGTGCAGTTGCTCTCTCAGCCTCACCCTGGTCAACTAGGTGACAAATAAGCTAATACACAAGGAACCAACCGTTGGTCTTTGTGTGCTGGCTGTGGTTGTGAAAGCAACAAATGGCTGTGGGGCTCTGGAATCAAGTGCTGCTCTTTATGACCGATCAGGATTTACATTACTGTACCTCAAGATATGGGCTAATTGGGGGAACAAATTTAAGCTGTTTGGAATCAAAGTGGCACGTGTGATCATGTATTCCTTATTTATTTGACAACATGTCGATTTTAGGCTGCTAGAGGATGGAGTCCGTTTGATTTAATTTGTGTACTCTTCAAAGCTCTTCCTTCAATGCATGAGGAGTGTGCTGGCCGATTCTTATCACCTGTCAGCGTGTGGGTGTTTTCCCCGGTAGGATGTGGCGGTGTGCGCGTCTGTGCCAGGCTACTACATACATACTAGCCTCTTTCCATCACTCTTTATCTGTCAAGCAACCTTTTGAGTGTCATTTCCTGAGTTACTATCAAGAACAAGCAGACGCTATTCCTGTTGGTCTCTTGGCATAGATATCACTAATGGCACTTTAATTTTTAGTGCCTAGTGCCCAGGCCAGAGGAAGATGTGCCATGCACATGTTTCACTTTGAGTACAAATGTAACCAAATACCAAATGAACCTGTAACCCCTTTGTCACCATACAAAAGATGCACCCTCTTGGGCATAATAATAGACTGTTCGGACCCGTCTTCCATCGTAGTGTGAGTCATTGTATTTTGACGTAAATGTGTTTATTTGAATGGGTGGAGTGAGCGTTAATGCATCAGTGTTGACTGTTCTTCTGTCAGCCAGCTGAGTGTACTTTGTATTAAGACAACCTTGGGTGTGACAAGTATTCTGGTGCCAGGACAGGATCCTGGTCTGTGGTAGATTACCTCCTTGTGGGCAGCAGTGTGGCGAGAGGCTCAGGAGGTTGCCGGTCTGATCCCTGACTCTACCTGTTGTAGTGTAAAGGTGCAACGTGCCCTTGAGCATGACACTGAACCCACAGCCGCTCCTGATGAGAGCAGGTTGGTGCCTTGCCTGGTTTCCAACAGAGAATGTAATCTACCTTGTAAAGCTATTTTAGGTCTTTGGTCACTATTCATAATTACACTTTTTAATGTTGAGCCATACAGTAGTTCAGTGCATGGTTAAAGGTACCATAGTGCAGGCATAGCATGAATTACATTCCTCCTTGTTGGCTGGCAATCTAATGCTTTCTTTGAGTCCAATTCCTTATGATACAAGGAGTTTTGATTGGTGGCACATAGTCTTCAACATGTGACTTTGTCCCTATATGTGTCTGTCTGTTTGGGGTAACACAAGTTGTCACTGTCTAGCTTCACACTGTGCACAGGTGCATGGTGGGAACCAGTGTTTTTAGTGTCTCACACACACACACACACACACACACACACACACACACACACACACACACACACACACACACACACACACACACACACACACACACACACACACACACACACACACACTCAATGAAAGCATAGTTCCTCTGTTCACTTCAGTGAACAGAGCCTTTTAGAACACAAGTTAGTTGGTCTAATTTAGTTTTGTTATTCATCAAGAGAATGAGGACCGTGTCAATGGCGATCGATGACTGTACCAGTTGATGATGCCAGACGTTTTATGGATAACAGACTATTGATTCTGTCCTGCTAAAGCTGAAGCACAGACACACACAACAGTGTTTTTTGTGCTGTACAGTTAGATTTATAACGCTAGGTCTTCTCTGCAAATGTGTTTATTTTTTCACTTTGCATTTTTCCTTCACATCTCTTACACGCCCCAAGGCTGTCATCCTGTTGAATCACTGACACATCTGACGGCTGTGCTGATGGGATTATATCTCACAGTCGGTGGATTCACTAATTTCAGGGTTACGTTGGTTAACAGGATCTTGAACAACGTGAACCGAAGCCTCCCTATTCTGCAGGGCAAATATTAGGCAAAACTAGCCAATATACAAGCTCACAGCACATCACATTGTGAGCCCATAGAGAGAAAGAGAGTGTTAACTATTTTATCCCAACAACATGCCTACTATGGAATGTTAACTTCACTTGCATGCATTCTTCTGCTAGAAGACTAGCTTTTCAGTCTCTTGCACTCTTACAGAACTAAATGATTTCACTCACCTGAAAGAGTCTTCCTCTTCCTCGTAGCTTAACAGCGTTGTACCGAGTCAACAGAGTCCACGCCGATTTTATAAAGTCATTAACAATCACATCAGTGCTCTGAGAGCTGAGCGGACCAGTTGGTCGAAGACGAGACAGAACAAGCGTCTCGTGTTACCTGAGGGAGACTCACTGGAACTCTGAGGTTGAGCGGCGCATGCAGCCTCCTTAGCAGAGAGGGGGGAGAGTGTGTTGTTGGGTTTGAGCAGAGCAGAGTAGAGCGTGCGTTTGTTGTTGACTGAGCCCAGTGGTGTGGGGGCGTGACAGACAGAGAGAGAGGGAGAGATGGAGGAGGAGGTGGAGGAGGAGGTGTTCTGACCTGAATGAGGTCCAGCCCCAAGCCTAGCAGTCAGTCAGTGTAAGATTAGGGTCAGCAAGAATAAGTCCTCAGGTATTTAGGCGGTACTCGCAGTAGCGTATACACTCAAACAAAGAGCAACAATGAGAAGAGGTGTGGCTATAAAACACACACACACAAAAAAGCCCTTCAATATCTGTTCTAGTGTCTTGTGTTCATTTTCCTCAGACTCACCGGTTCAAGAATATCATTACGCCGAGTTACAAAGCAGACTTGAGATGCAACCTTTCCAGTGCTATAATTACTATTTTTCAGGAACAGGTTTTACTTTTCCTCTGCGTGTTCCACTTTCTTCAGGTTCGCCTTGTGTTGTGATGTGTTGTCTAGAGTTGAAACAGACGGGACTGGACTGATATTAGCCCATGTTCTGTCTGGATGTCCTCCTTCACAATGTTTTGAGTGTGTCTCTTTTGCTGACTCCTACTTTTTCCTCCCACTCTCTCTTTCTCATCCCATGGTGAAGCTGCCCACTCCCCTTTGGTAGTTGTGAAGAGTAGGTTTTCATTTCATGTGTTATAGTGGAAGGGGGGGTGGGGGGGTCTAAAAGCAGTCCGTGGCACACAGAGGTCGTCTGTGTTTGTGACTGTATGTCGTTGTGTGTGTGTGTGTCAGTCAGTGTACTGTGAATACAAGTCAGTCATTGCATAACAGTGCCTCAGATACGAGTGGTGAGAGTGATCCCGAACAATCCTACATAGGAGATGTAGTGCAGGAAAGCACAGCGCTGTCTTCCCAAGCACAGTGCTATCTTCAAAAGCCTGAAACCCTCAGAACAAACCAAATGGCTCAGATGAACTGGCTTTCACCTACATGGTGACATGCCAGAGTTGGTTAATTCGAAGCCTGAAGCCTTAAGTTTGTTTTTCTTGTTCATTATTTGGCGAGAGCTTGTCAGACACTTTGGAGAATTTTGCAGTACATTTATCAAGTTCAACTCAGTACAAAGATACTACCACCCTTCTGTGCTCATCAGACCAGTTCTTCTGAATGCTATGAAGGGGCGTGGAGTAAAAAAAAAAAAGAGCTTTCATGTGTGGCAGGCCATATACAGTGTTCATATATAATTATTTAACATATGTGCTTATGGTAAATGTAATTTAAATGTGTCTTATGTTTTACTTCTCACAATACTATGATTATCAGAAGTACATGCTGATTATGTAGGAGCCTCATTTGACTTATTTGATGACAGTCATATATTGATCAGAGTAATGGGGCACGGTGGCACAGTGGTTAGTGCTGTCGCCTCACAGCTAGAAGGTCCTGGGTTCGATTCCCGCTAGGGGCGCTGCTGTGGGTGCTGGCGGCGTGTCTGCTCCTCCACGTCATCAGTGCCCATACCCGAGGCGGGGTTGGCAAAAGGGCCTTTCTGTGTGGAGTTTGCATGTTCTCCCCGTGTCCCCTAGGGTAGATACCCTCACAAAAACATGCTGTAATCCTGGACTCTAAACTGCCTCCCCCTGGCCAGCCAGGGCGCCTGATGGAGGGGACTGGAACTGGTTGGAATAACGTGTTCCTTCCACGCGCTACGTCCAACCAGCGAAACTCCCCCTGTCAGGTGAAAAGAAGGCAGCTTGGACTCCTCATGCATTGAAGGAAGCATGAGGCTAGTCCGCTGCCTCCCCAGGTTGGTGGAGGGTGTGTAGAGCCCAGGATCACATTAGGAATTGGCACTGGGTGAAAAAATGGGTTACAAAATCGTGGGATAAAAAATATAAAAAAAAATATTTATGACAGTCATATATTGATCAGAGTAATGGACCATAGTTACACAATAGCATTGCATATTGATTGATGCTGTACTCGTTGGTGTGTAGCCAAATAATCTTGTTTTAACATGTTCTACTTCCTAAAACATCAATCGATGGGTGGTTTGTTGTCTTTGTTTTGAACTACAATGTTTGGTATTTTCTGTTACAGTCTGTTATGTATCGTATCATATGGCACATTTGCTCCATACATACAGAAGTTTACTGTTATTTTTGTTGGCATTATGACGACTAAGGGCTGAACATAATGGGGCTGTAACGATTTTTAATCAGATTAACCACAGTTTAAAACTAATTCATCATGATTAAGCACCCATTGTCCAAAATATGCCCATTTCTCGTGGGAAATGAAAGAGAAGTGACTCACACTGTCATGCTATGTGATTTGAGCCGTTTGTACCTACTGTATGTAAATTGTGGCTTGGGTTTCCCCCACCCATAAAATAAATACTGATTCTCTTTCCATCCAATTTGGATCTATCAGCCACCAGATACCAGAGAGATGACTGACTAGTGCAGAGTGGATGGGATTATGGGATGCCTGGGGTGGGTCACCGAAGCATGTATTAATTGAGTTAACATGTTTAATCTAATTGGTTTCACAAATTCATTAACTCAGCTGGCAGTCTACTGCTAATTTCACAATGTTTGCCTCCTCCTTATATTAGTTGTCAATTTGTGTTTATAGGTTTGTTGACTCCTTTTCAGGAAGTAACAACTTCTTCTATTCTTTTTTTTTTTTTAGTTTGTAGAGGTTTTAGATTACAGTTGGACCTGTTCTTCATACTCTGCCTAATCACCACATTTCTAATGTGAGGTTAAACTATAGAAAATGGTAACAACAACATGTCATGCCTCAACTCCTACATTTCCAAGTGCTTGTCAGGGTGGTGGTGGGTCCCCATTTCAAATATGATTATTTCGTCGGCGTCGCCGACTCTTGGCCTAAAAAAGGTGTGAATCGAAAGGTAAATCCAATCTAAGTAACTCTTAGATCTAAAAGGTACTGTCTCCTCGCCCTCAGCTGCCGCCACGCGACCATATCCAAGTTTTTTGGGGACCAGAAGCCGAACTGTGCCGGCGCATGTGACTTCTGCCGCGACCCCAAGGCCGTCCGGGCCCAGCTGGCCAAGGCGGCGATCCTCACCTCAAGGACCAGCGTAGCGGCGGCGGCTCCAGAGCCCAGTGGCCCGTTTGGCTTCGACCGCGGCCTCTACGCCGGAGGGAGGAAGGGCTACGGCTTTGAGAGGTACAGTAGCATGTACAGTAGGGCCATATGGCTTCAAATCATGATCATGATTATTACAAGCCATTGCCTCTCACAAGCTTTTAGATTGGATGTCTTTTGCTGTTGTTGCAAGACACCATCGTACAACGTAGTATAATATGGCATTAAGTCAGTGGTTTTCAACCTTTTTGGCACCAGGGCTCATTTCTTCAGCATTTGAGCCACGGACCACCATTTGAGGACATCTTAGCCCCACAGACCTCAAAACTAAAGGTTGCTTTTGTCCACAATTCCAGGATTTGGGAAAACAAAACGGGCAAACATAGATGACTGAAAATGACTATTAATCTTCTACATTGATTGTGAAGACTTGGACTAATTCGGATGGTGACCAAATGGACCCCGCAAGGGTCCATTTGGTTTCATGTTTACGCTCTCAAAGAGTTACATCTGGTTAGCAAACTGTCCACCATTTAGCTGGGGAACACCTGGAACCCTCTCAAGGACCACTGGTTGAAAACTACAGCATTAAGTGGATAACCAGAACAGTTAATTAGAGAATATATAATAGATAAACCTGCTTCTCCATTATTCAATTCACATGCATGAGCACAATGCAGGTGTTACTTTGAAATATTGGTTTTGATGTATTTTCCCCAGCCCTAATAGAGCTGGGCACAGTCAGTGGAAATGTCTGGACTCATCTGTTGTCGGCACAGACCTCCTTAATTAATTCAGCACCCTTTTTTCATTTAGCAACAGCTGTCGCAACGTGAACACCAGAGAGTATGGGGCGGAAAAGGTACAATAATGGCCGACATCTCTGCCCTCAGGTACGACGAGGAGGACGACGAGGGTGGCAGCAGAGACGAAGACGACGCCGAAAAGAGGAAGAAGGAGTTCAACAACGTCTTCAAGAAGCAGATGAACCTGCGGAAGGTGAACCTACGTCAGAACACACACTTGTTTTGAATGAACGGCATGTTCACTGGGGGAGGAAAAAATTCCCCCTCGTAATGTTGCTGTTCTCCCTTCTTGTACACATGTGTCAGCCAGCTGTGGGCACACAGGAAGGTATGGGTAGTTGGGGGCAGTGTTGCCAACTTGGCGCAGAGATAAAACCCTAATTTTTCACCATTTTTCTTCCTATGACAGTGGTTTTCTACCAGTGGCACCCAGGCTAAATGAAAGACGGTTGGTTAACCAGATGTAACTCTTTGAGGGCGTAAAAATGAAAGCAAATGGACCCTTGCGGGTACTTTTGGATTAATGGTCATATTCCCTTCCAGGCAAGCATCTAGCGCATTCTAGTGCATTTTGGAAGTGCCACTAGTGCATTTTGGATTTTGGCAGTTGGCAACACTGTAAGGGGGCCCAGCCGCCAAGGCAGGTTGCGGTAAATTGTTCCCACATGTGCGGTGGATGCTGCCACAGGGTTGTAGGAAAGTTCCACACAGCCTGCCCAAAAGAACGTTTGTAGCTTAACACAGAATCAATAACAGTAAGACAGGTCCAGTCTGGGGCTAATTAATGTTTGATAAGTTACAGGTTTTAAAACGTTTCGATGCACCAAAATAAGTCTGCAGAGCTTTACGGCTATGAGTGTGATCTTTGTCTTCAGAATGAAGTCTCTTCGTCAGTCTTAACTGGCTTACTGCTATCGACATGAATTCCATTGAAAATGGAAAAATCCGCTTGCTCTCACACACACACAAACTCGCACACAGGCCTCAAATGCAGCATGACTGCTTTACAAATACCTGCCTGTCGGTGGAACCTAGCAAGTTCATACATTTGCATAATTTCCTCATTTCTAAAACCAGACTTCACACGCGCACACATGTCTCAGGAATACAGAGGAAATTTGTTGCTGTGTGTTAAAACTGAATGTGTTTCAAGCGGTGATTGTTTTTTGTGTTAATGACTTTTTTCAGTTGAAAAAAGTAAGACGCTGTATGTCGTGTGACGCGGCATGTAATGGCGCGTGGGAAGTGAACAGTGTTCGCTTCCCACCCCAAATATGGAGTACAGACAGAGATATAACGCACAGACAAACACAGACTTTCTTTTCTGCCTTCCTTTCAAAGTATATGGCTGCGTTTGTAGTAAGGTCATTGTTTACATCTCTGATAGTACTCATGATGACTAAAAACACATGGCAATGATCTATGATTTTGGAACCGATATGATGAGATAATATTATCTATTATCATATGTAAGGGTGACCTTTGACGGTAATACTAACATCAATGCATAAAGACAGCATCCTACTGATACTGCTTTTGCAGATATAAGTGATTGGTAGCTACTAGCTAGGACAGGTGGAGCCTTGTCCTATAATGGACAACCTTTGGCTGTGAAAAGTGCATATAATTCTTGGCCTATTACCAACTTCAGTTGTCCCTGACTTACACTAGGGCTATACCAGACGTGCCGTTCTGCAGCCATGTGTGAAATTCACTGTTCACATACTGCAGGTCTGGAAAGCTTCCATTGATGTGAATTTGAACAGATACACCAGCTTCACTGATTGCAATCCTTGCATGTGTGTGCAAGGGTTTTCTTTATTACTCAGTATGTGAGTATATTGTGTCAATGTCTTTATCTAAATAGTTTAGTCTCCAAATTCACTGACAATATGAATAACCAAGGTAAAAGCATTTCCCCACTCGTGTTATTGTCAAGAAAGCTACAGTGGGGCAAATAAGTACTTGGTCAACCACCAATTGTGCAAGTTCTTCCACTTAAAAAGATGAGAGACCTGTCATTTTCATCACGAGAAGTTGGGTTTCTACCAAAAAGTTCTATTGACCATATGACATTCTCCCAATCCTCTTCTGGATCATCCAAACGCTCTCAAGCAAAAGGATGCTGAGTTGCATCCACAGAACACCATATTATCTCCATGTGTTTTGTGAATGAATGGCCTGCTTGATTGTACTACAATGTCACACAGAAGTATCAAAAGTAGAAGATCCACAAGTTCTAAGCGTAGCTCGCAAAAACTCGCTTTGAGCTTGTTCAACTTTTATTGTTTTTGAATTTTAAGGCATGAAAAGTCACAGTTTTGAACATATGAGGTTTCTTAAAATGACATCTGTCATATTGTCAACCATCACATTCTTTATATAGAAATGAGGGCAATCCATACACTGTAATTATCATTTCTCTGTTACCATTTTGTCTGTAATGTGTGCCTTGTCTCTTTTTTTAGGGGTCTGACGGTCACAAAGAAGCCTTTGTTCCCCCAGGTGAGCACTTTGTCTTTACTTTAAACATAATGAGTTATTATTATTTACGGTATTTCTTTTAGGAAAATAACCTTTATTAATAAATAAATACAGATACAGTACAATAATATATAGTATTAGAGACAATATCTTAGACACCAATATTAAATTAATATAGAGAAAAAGAGAATAATAATCTGCAAAACATCAATAACAACTACAACAAAGCATCTTTACCGTCGTCCTTATGATCATCATTATTATTACCACTAGCCTTATTTATTGTAATATTCTTTTCCATAAACATACTAATGCTCTAGAAAGGACATGCACGCATTAACTGGAGATCCTTTAAATTATTCCTTTTGGTGTCGTAGAACTCTCAGTACTTTGAGCTGAATACATGGAGTTAACACTTCAGGACCACTTCAACACTTTTCAACTTAAAACGCCTATTAACTATTCTTTTTTCCTACTCAGTCTGTGTCTCAGGAGGGCTGTGGGCAGTTCAGAAACCCGTATTCCAGTGACGTCATCGATGGGGAATCCAAGCTAATAGAAACTGCAGGTTTTCTATTCCTGAAAAGTTGCAATGCAAAAATGAAAGCTCTTTCAAAGCCCTCCTGTGAGACAGAGAGTAGAAAAAAATAGTGGTATTTTATCATGTGCATTAGTGGCAAAGTGCTCTTTTCAGCACTACAAATACTGATGGTCTGGATGCGGCCCTTTAACAACTGCACAGGTTGCTAGTTGGCTCATCCTTGTGGTGATGATGTGTTCTGGTGTTTGTAGATGATGACTGCCCACTCAGAGATGCCAGCAGCCAGAGGATTCCCAAGCTCACAGTGAAGGTAATGTTACTCACACATAACCCGGTCACATTATAGAAGGGACCTGACACATTCCTCATGCTTGCCCTATCAATTTACGCACCCACACCCCCGTCAGCGGAAGGGTCCGTTGGAACTTACGCCAGATGTATTTCCGCCGGAAACACTATTTTCATTCACCAATCAAAGCACTTGTTTCATTTGCATAGAATGTAAACTAATTTGTAGTAGGGTTTCTAGTGTTTCCAACGTCATTTAGTTCCATCCTAATAGCACAATCTGGCCCAGCGTACTCATCGTGTCCTTTGAAACACTCCTTGTTTGCTGTTCATTTGTTCCTTTATTTTATTTACCAGCGACAATGCCCACATAAATCAGAAGACTTGTTTGCCAAAATGCACTACATCTGTGATGTCCAGTACTTTCTTACTGTAGCATTTGCCACCACTATCCATCCTCCCTGAACTGACTCAGTGGAGGAGTTTCATGTCCTTTTATAAACATAAAACTATCCAAATTAAACCAACCCTACTTAACTATTGGCAGCCGCAGTCGTGATAAATATTGGGCTCTGCAGTGTGGTCAGCTTTCTCTGTGGTCAGGTTGTAAAACATTATGTTTTGTTGGGAAAAGATCAGCATGCCTAAAAAGATTAACTACTCCTTTTGTTAAGTATGGTATTACGTCCCTGGAATGAGATGGATAACATTTGTATTGGCTATACTTTTAACATTTCTTTTATGTCAGGTTTGAGCTGTGATAAATGTGTACAGTACAGTGCAGTCCAAAAGCAGTGCAATGACAAAAAGAATGAATACTAATATAAACAGTTCATGTGTCACATTGTCATGTTCTGAATGGTTTATCATAGCACAGCACATTTCTGTATATTTCAGGCCAGAGAGCACTGTTTGTCTCTCTTGCAAGATGCACTGAGCAGCCAGCAGAGGGCAGAAGACTCATGGAGGTAACGTGTATTATACAGACTACAATACTTAAATTTTGGCTTTTTGAACTGCTGCAACTGAAGATGTACAAAAAAAAATCTTCAAATCATTCTGCTTCCCCTCCCCAGTGATCTCCTCTCCATGGCAGTTGATGCCGAATATGAGCTGTTCAAGACCAGCAAGTCTTCCAATCTGTACAAAGCAGCCGTCCTGAAGAAAGTAACTCCTCACCCTCCTTCTGTTCCTTTATTTTACTACGATAACCACACCATCCCTTATTGCTTGCTCCACAGTGTTCTTATACACTGCACTCAATAATGTTATTTCAGGCCGCAAATCCGCAATGTTATGCTATACTATATTTCATAGGGGAAATCACACAACCCTTCATTTTTATTCCCAACCCTTCTTTTTATTCCCAAGGTGGCGGAGTTGAAGAAAGGAGCGGTGGCTCCGCCAGCAGATAAAGGAGGAGAGGACAGGACCAGTGTGGACACTAGTGATGCCACAGGGCTGGAATCGAAACCCAAAGAGGAAGCAGTGGCCTCCTCCTCTTCCTCCTCTTCCCTCCCGGAGGAGCAGTACGGGTTCACATCTGCCTCTCAGGTCTACTCGGTAAGAGCTGAGCTGAGTTGGCGCATGGCTCTCCTCTCGGATACATGATGGCTTGGCCAAATAATGATCGGACCAGCCGAAATGTTGCGACATTGAGGGTCAGAAAACTGAGCTCTCAGGAGGGCTGTTGCTGCCTGAAAGAGGGACAAAAATAGAAAAATATTTCCAATATTTTCCTGAGAGTGTACAAATGTGAACCAAATGGACCGCTAGGGTTCCATTTGTACGCTCTCAGAAAAGAAATACCTAAAAGAAAAACATTAACATGGTGAAGCACAACTTGATAGATCCCATGAAGTGAACAGAGTTTTGCGACAGCGTGACTCTGTACTTATGCACTTAATTCTGACTTAATTCTAATGCTATTAGGACAGTTTATTCAAGGATTCATAGCATTTGTCTTTTGCTTTGTTTTCCAATGCTGGTTGAAATGCGAAAGTGTATGAGCCATATATCCCTGTCTCTTCCCCACACTAGCTGAAGCGTAAGAGAGTAGGTGCTGGCCTGAGGGGCTCTTCCAACCCATTCCAAACAGCCAAGGAGCTGCTCATGTCCTCCGACTACCAGGGAACGGAGACTGCAGGAGGGTTCCTCACCGACAGCCTGGGAGTCTCTGGACAGCCGGCTAGCAAGGAAGACGAGGAGAAGAAAAACAAAGACGTGAAAGAAGAGTCAAAGTCGGTGGCGTGTTCCACTGTGACCTCATCCATCAGGGCCAAGGCCAGTGCTGTGGCCGCGTCACTGAGCAGCCCCACCAAGGGAGGAAAAGCCCTCAGCAAGAAGCAGCAGAAGCTGGCGGAGGCAGCCAAAACGTCACGCAGCATTTCATTATACTTCGGAAAGAAGCAGTCACCGGAGGAATGCCCCGAAGCGGGGTCTGAGGTGGGACTTGCCCACACCACTACCTCGTGTTTGACAGGTGCTACGAGCCCCGTGGCGGAATTTTCACCCGCCTCTGTGGAAACCGCCGCGGAGGATGCCATTTCTATGGATACCGATTCCATGGATCCCAGTTCTATTGAACCAGTTACAGAGGACACTGCCAAAGCAAAGGACATGGAAACAGATGCAATCTGTCTAGCTGATGAAAATGATAACGATGAGAATGTTATTAAAGCGAAACAGATGGAAGTAATTCAAGAGAATCATCAACAGGATACAGAGTAAGACAGCGTTATTGTTCCTGTTGTTCCTATTGTTCCTTCCTCAAAGTGTTTCTCGCATTTTCACTTTCATGTGACATTCATTGTCTCGTCTCTCACATATTAAAAATAGTAATTTATGTCTTACACAGGCCAACTATACTTGAAGAAAAATCTAAATCACCTCTTATAGAAAGGGTAAGTGAAGAGTGTCAAAATCTGACCACGATTAAAATGTGTTTTACATGGGTTAGCAGTTTTCCTATTATACATGCATTGGGAAGTGTTTCGGATTAACCAGGTTTGAGATGTCCTCATAATATAACAGTGGTTGGGGTTCCAGGGACTGGAATAGAACAAGTAGTATTCATGTCATTTCTCATGATGTCGGTGCTGATGCGATAACACTTGAATCTTCCAGCTGTCAGATGACAGGAAAGGCAACAAGGAGTCTTCCCCTCCAGCAAAGCGCAGCCGAACCCACCAGGGGCAAGGAGGAGGCAAGAGGAGGGTGACCTTCAATCCCAACGTACAGGAGAGCATACTGGACCTGTCGAATGACCCGCCAAAGCCTGCCACTAAAAAGGAAGTAGCGGACATTGTCGTGCGCTGCCTAGACCCATTTTACACTCAGGGGAAATTTGCCACCAAGGTGAGAGACGTGTCTTAGTTGAAGCCAGCCTTTTTGCTAGGTTTGATATTAATCACATTTTAGCAATACAATAATTAGGCATCAAAGTGAATTGTGAATGCTTGTTTTGTTCCATTAAAATAAAGATGTTTATCATCTATATAATATAGTATAGTATAATAATATAGTGCACACTATAATATAGTGTTCTTTGTTTGTGCGTCATTTTAGGAGCTGTTCAAGTCATTTGCCCGCTACTTGTCCCACCTTCTCGCAGAGGGGAGGAGTCGAGGTAGAGGTCAAGGTAAGCAGGGACCTAGGGGGTCAAATATAACATTTCATGTTGTGTATGGAAAAGTTGAATTATCCTCTTTCTATCTGCAAAGCATTTGTTTGATAAAAATCCACCATAGACATTTTATGAGCTACTTTCTGTCAATACATTCTCTGCAGGTGATTCTTTACTGGAGTTTGGAAGCGCTCGAATTGCAACTCTAGATTCAGCCTAATTATAAAGAATAAATAAAGAATAAAAAAATCTAGAGTTGCATTGCGGATAGTGTAAACCATTAGCCTGAAGACCTGCTTTTATCAGCAAGCAACACTGCCACATGATGGGAGTATAAATGAAGCTTAATGCTTACTTTTCTTTGTCTACAGTGAAAGCGGAGACCAAGGCTCTGGTGAAGAAGTTCTTCAGCAGCGTGAAGCGCTGTGAAAGCGAGATCGACTGGAAGGACCTCAAAAGACCCGACAAGTCCGGCAACTCCTAGGACAGGCGGGCGTGTGGAGGGGGAGAGGGTTGTGGGAGACGAAACGCAGTCGCTACTGAAGTCGAAGACCAATCCTCTTTCGTCAGTGCCTCCCGACTTGAAGCATCAATCCATACAAGGCTTTTACGCAAGCCTTTATACTGACCAAACACCACTTGCTGCTACGCGCTCACTGTTTCCAGCCTCGTTGCTGCTATCTTAAGTGCATCCTAGTAATGGAGCAATAAAACATGTTTAGCATACACTACACAAGCTCAATACCAGCCAGGCTGAACCCTGGCTGCAGATGAAGACCAGGCCCTGCTGTGTTTGACAGGTTACATACAGCATGACTGTTGGGTCTTTGGATTGCTGGTAGTACATGGACTTTCACTGCTGGAACACAGAACAGAGGAACTAATGTGAAAGTGCAACACTCACTGACCCATCTTGTGTTAATATTTTATTTAAAAGCTGTATTTGAATATCATTTTTATCTTTGTTGATAGCTGGCCGTAACAACACTGTAAACTTGGACATAGACAGTGGGCTTTTCAGTTGTTTTGTTCTGCAAAAAAAAATCATTCTCAGATGTAAGGGAATTAAGGGGTTGGTGGTGTTTCTTTCCCGCTGGACATTGTGGTTCACTTTTAGTGCCTGTTGGGGGACAGACATCTAGATGCCATATTCTGTCTCTTCTTAAAGCCTATTACTGTGTCGCACAAGGAACTAATAACTATACATTAGGCTCATGTCATCGAAGGAAATCCAAAGAGCACTTTTGAAACACACTATTATGAGCGTGAGAGGCCTGCCATGCAAAGAGATACTTTAGCAGTACCGTTTGCTTGTTAAATGTTTACAATAAAAATCCAATGCTGTGTGTCAGTCAGTCACACTGTGTGTGAGAGACGTCTCTCATTGTCAATTTATCAATGGGTGCTTGCAGTCCTTATCCTAGCATGGGTCTGGAATTACATAGGCATTTTATTATGCAGAAGAAGATGCCACTCAATGGGTGTGGGTGTGGGGGCCTGTGGTTTTCCACCAGTGGTCCTTGAGATGCTCTTAAAGTTGACAGGCTTCTAGGTGGTCCCCATATAGCTAAATGAAGAGATGGCAACTGTTATCTTGAACTCTTGAGGGTGTAAAATCAAATGAAATTTTACAGACTCAAGAGTTGAATATTGTTTGAGCATCTGCATTGTTAATTTAAGTTAAGTATACACAATTGAAAATGTTGTTTTGTTCAACCTTTCAACACTACATGTAATTGTTGTCAAAATGGTAAACAAGAACCAAATATTCTTTAGTGTCTCAGGTCTAACAGAGGCCAAATGTCATCAAATTGTGGTCCGCCGTGGCTCTATAAAGTGGCAAATAATGGGCCTTGAATTAGAAATGGTTGAAATTAACCACTGGTGTGGACAATTAGGTTCTTCTCATTATAGTGACAGCGACGTCGGTGCAAAGCACTGCTGCTCTTGCAAGAGGCGTGGCCATGGAAACAGCTGGGAAGAGAGCGGGGAATGGTCGATCTACAAACCCACAAAGCGCCTCATCGCGAGGCTGCTGTGAGCTTGTGTTTCGGCATGACGGGACAACGCCGTTGTACGAACACAAGAATGGACAGAGTGACTGACATCATCGTCGGTGCTGGCCTGGCCAGGCTGGCACACATTTTATCCTCATTCATTGAGCTCTACTCCGAGTCTGGTTGATTGGCAATGTCTGTGTACTACTAGGCTACCTCTTCGAAGAATTGAAAAATGATAGGCTATTGGTAGAAAATATAACTAAATATATGTGATATTTGTTGTCATTCGCCATAAGTCGTTCAATAGTCGTACATGACATGCATATTCATCCAGTTTGAATTGGAACCGAGCATAGGTTTGCTCCTTTCTCTAGAAGATGCTTAGCTGGTGAGCAGGTGCGCTGCTGCCGCTGAACAGTAGTAGCTCCACTAATAAAGGGTTAAACCCAAACCGGCATTCATAGAGGCTGCGCCGTACGTCGTTCTCGTACGGGCTTTTTTGTTCACTGGCTTCCGGAGCCATCCGTCCGTCTTCATCATCATCAGAGCACTTTGCATGGCAGCAAGAAGGAGAAGAAGACGCCGGTGAACGACGGACGCTCTACGTCTCCATCGCTGCTGCTGCTGCTGCTGCTCCGCCGAGCATCGATGCTCCGTGCAGGCAGGATGGAGGAGTTTGTGACGGAGGACGAGGAGCCTTGGTACGACCAGAGGGACCTGGAGCAGGGTGAGTGGACACAACACCGTGATGATACACATAGCGATATGACTGATATTTGGAATTGTTGAAATTTCACTAGGCTAGTACCGTGTATGATTGTTAGCCTCATCATAGCATTGCAGACAGTAGGCTACTTGATTGTAGATTTTGTGCATTTTGATCATCAGTGAAGTAGAGCGACTATAGACAATAGATGTCTATCCATGGCGATATTTATGGCAATCATATGGGTTATACTTTAAATAAATCCATAATCATGCCTCTCCTAAAAGGAGTCTCTCTCTCAAAACACACACACACACACACACACACACACACACACACACACACACACACACACACACACACACACACACACACACACACACACACACACACACACACACACACACACACACACACAGCCCTCGCTCACTGCTCCCTTGCCTTGGCCAATTATTCAGATCTTGTCAGTGGTGCCTCCTAGAATAGCCTCTCTGTCTGACAGATTTCTGTCCTCCCTCCCCTTAACCAAAAAAAGCCAAGAGGGGGAGAGTGTTTGTGATGGATGGAGGTGAAGATGGAGGGTCACATCACCCACACTCTTCTCCTTTGTCTTTCTATAATGTATTTGTAATTCTTCCTCTGGGCTCTAATAATAATGTTGAGTTGGAGACTTTGAGTGGCATGGAAAGATCTGTGCCCTCACTATAGTGTAGACTGGAGTGGCTATTGTGAGTTAAAGATGCCATTGGCAACAGAAAAAAAGGCAACAACATTGGAATTCTCAAAGACGTGGGAAATCTCGCAACAAAGAAAGATGTCATTGTGCTGCAGAATGTAGTGAAAAGCCCAAAACCCCATAGTTTATACCCTCCCTGCAGTGTCTGCCAAAACTGGACCATGACGCCATGAGAAGTGACGGATGATTGGATCTTTCAATAATTTTGACAGACACATGAGAGGGACACTGAAATGAAAATAGCCTATAGTCTCTGACAACCCTGAGCTTTATATTTTACACAGAACAAGCTAGAGGTTAATGAGATTACTTGGAAAGAACATCACAATGATTTGATTTATCTAATTCAATTGCGCTGATATGGATCTGCCTTTGACTAAAGGCTTGGTGGTGTGCCTGTGTGTGTTTTGAGTTTCCACTGAGGTTCTCAAAGTGGGGCCCTGGGCCGGGACCCCCAGGGTTCCAAATGGACCCCTACAGGTCTCATATTAGTTATTGGTGGTTCATGAAATGACAGTGTTTTATTTAATGTCGTTCTGAAGCGAGACTGGGTTACTAAATAAGTGACTCAATAAAATGTGTATTTCACCCCCACCTTTTATTCTGTATTAAACAACTTTATTCGCTCATCTACATCAGTGGTTTTCAACCAGTGGTCTGGGGACCACCAGTGGTCCTTGAGATGGTGCAGGTGGTCCACAGGCTAACTGAAGGAGAGTTGGTTAACCAGATTTAACTCTTTGAGAGTGTGATCATGAAACCAAATGGACCCACAAGGGACCATTTGGTTTCATGTTTACCGTCTCAAGAGTTAAAATATTCAACATCTGAATTAGCCCAAGTGTAGAAGATTAATGTCCATCTTGATCTGTATGTATGCCTGTTTTGTTTCCCAAATCCAGCTTGGAATTGTGGGCACAAGCAAAAGAAATCTTTAGTTTTAGGTCTGTTGGGCTGAAATGTCATCAAATGGTGGCTCAAATTCTGAATAAATGGTGGGCCCTGGTGTCAAAAAGGTTGAAAACCACTGATCTACATAGTCTTTCCTCCTCTACCAACTGCCCAAGGACAGTCTGTCATTTCCTGTTCTAACAATGCCAGCTGATAACAGCACACTGATCTACTCTAGAGCGCTCAGTGATAAGGCGTGCATGTGTGTACAAACACTGTGCATAATGCCCACTGTCTGTCCATGTTAATGCAGAGCCAGTGCCGTGTTCAGCCCCTCTCTGTGCCAGAAGGGCAATTTCCATTCCTACATAACTTGACTAAACCCACACGTGCGCATCTAAATGCATTCGCCTCATGTGTGGAGCTCACATTGAGTTGTTATGTAACTTGTTTTCCCTCCAAGACCACACAACAACACGGCTCTTTAAGCTAAGGATATGAGAAGCAATACACCGAGGAAATTCCAGTCCTTGCAGATCAACACCTGTTTGTCTTTGTCAGGGAGTGTAGATAATGCATTTTGTTTTGTTCTTCTCAATTTTGAAAAAATAACTCAATATTGGCCTAGTTAAATTGCATCTAGTTCACATTAAATTAACTGGCACACAGTTAATGCACAACTCGGAGCGTGACTATAGAGATGTGCCCTATGGCTATGGAGATATGACGTATCTCTATATTCCTGTGATGTGCGAATCCTTTAGTACAGTGGTTTTCAACCTTTTTGATACCAGGGACGATTCCAGGCTGGATTTGGGAAACAAAACAGTAAACATACAGATCAAAATGACCATTAATCTTCCACAAATGATGAATATTTTAACTCTTGAGAGTGTAAACATGGTTTCATTTTTACGCTCTCAAAGAGTGACATCTGGTTAACCAACCTTCCATCATTTAGCCTGGGGAGCCGGCTTTAGTGGGAGGGAGCATAGGGGTGCTGGGACATCACAAACACAATGCTAAAGGTTGCACAAATGTCACAAATGTGACATTTCTGTTCTAAACCAGACACATCATGTTTGTGAACCTTGAGTCACATGAGAGTATATTCTTCTGGCACGTGTTGTCACGAATGTAAAAAGCCCACACTGGAGACCAAGTGAAGCTGCATTTCTAGGCCCCAGAGAGACCTAAAAATGTAGGTGTGAAGGCTGCTCGTTGGCCTGAACATCAAGTATTCTCTTTGATGTGTGAATAATCTCACATTCTGGGGGAGGGAATGGAGCAGAGCTAACTATAGGCATTAAACACTGCATCATCACCACTACCATCTGCCCAGCGATGCTACATATGTTCCTAATGATACTAATAAGGGCAAGGCTCACCTGTGTACCCTAGAAATTGCATAACAAGTTCCGAAAGCAAAATGTGCTTGCACAGATTTGCAGCGATTACCCTGCATAGTCGCAATACATGGTCCATTCGTTTGGAGTGTTTTGAGCAGGATTGCAGAAAACTCGCCAGAATAACCCGCAAAGCCTGAAATGTCTGATCCCCCACAGTACTGAGGGGCTCTTGTTTCTAGTTCACTAATCAGATCAGCTGAGTGCTCAATGCTTCCAGGCCCGATATTGAACCCCCAACCCCAACACGCAACAGCCAAATTCATCGTTAGGATGATGAGGCTCAAACCTGCTTTGGCATACAGAGGTAATTGGGAGCTGGGGGATGTTTGAGGTCCATCCCACAGAGAGAGACACTTGCAGTTGAATAGTCTTAACAAGTCCTTAATATGTCTCCGCCTGGAGATGTGTTCTTTTACTCGGTCACAGGTTTGCATACTTTGAATCTAGATTATAGATCTAGCCATAACATGAGGCTAGTATTGATTAGACAGTATGTATTGATGTTACATGTTAACATTGAGGAACGCTGCTCTCCCACTCCCACACACACGTGCACACAGCCACACACACAATGTGGCCGCACGTCACACATCTACTGTAAGCACATTGCCAGCCAGCTTCCTCCAGAAGGGGCTGACAGTAAATCATCTGTGTTCCCTGGTGATTTACCCCCGTGAGGAAACATCCTGTGTGTGTGTATGCGCTTATGTGTGTTACTATCAGTGCTGACACTATACATTGTGGTGATAAAATGCTGCATTACTACTCTGTAATGGGGGTCAATGGCTCTCACTTTGTCTTCCCCGGTACCCCTCCCCTGCTGCTAGTAGGTTGGAGCCAGCAGAATCCTCAGTCCAACTGCTAGGCGTTCCTCAGTGAGAGGTGAATAATGTATGTATGCCTTACTGAGGGTGTATATAGTGAGATGAGCAGTGGTGTCAAGAGCACCCAAATTGATATGTTAATATAGACTATAGGTAGGGTATGCGCATGCATAAAGTGAGAGGGCAAATTAGTAGCCCAGTGAGTGATGTTGTTTTACGCCGTTTAATGCAATCAGATGTTTGGGTGTGTGCGCTGTCACATGCATCACCTCTTGGGGGTCCTTGGATACCAGGAAAATCCACTGGGATTTGACCATTTGTGTGTGTGTAGTGGGGGTGGGGGGGTCAGGCTCCTGGCTACTGCAGATGGCTTCCGGTGCATTGCCCTGTATTGACTCTCTGCACTTTTACAGATCAAACACTGAATGGTCCCATTCATTGTTGTGTTATTGACGTCCATGCCCAACTCATGTTCCCCACTTTCCTCGGCCTGTTATTTGGACATTGGTTCAACAGCACCATTAACACCCGATTTTCTATAAGCTTGAGCTTGTATATCTGTCGCCGTTGCTTTCCTTCTGATTTCAACCCATTTATGAATGACCACCAATTCTAAAAACACCTTCTAAATCCTTATCCAAGTTTTCAGAGAAACCTCAAATATTTATTCAAAGATTACAAAGATGTGTTTCTATATATGCAGCAAGAACCACAAAAGGGGTATCTGTCTGGATAGATAAAACCCCCAATTTACCCTGAATTGGTAAATGGGTTAATTAATCACATTGTTCTCTTTTAGTTACTTTAAGCAGAAGCAGGTTTATTTAATCGCAGAGCAGACAGTCTTACAGTACAGCCATAACCGTAACAAAGACAAACACCACACCCCAACCTCCAGGTTGGGGTGTGGTGTTTACCTTAGTAACAGTAGTGTGTGCTGTTTACAGTAGTAAATCCCCCTGCGTGGCGAGGAGACCCGAGGACGTGAACTCATCCCCTGACATCTAGATCACGTTGGTCTGCGGATGCTCAGAGTAGCCTTACATGTATGCGTCTCCTGTGCCTTTTAGTATTCCAAGTAAACAAGCTCAGTTGCTAAGTAGGTCTTTCCTCCCAAAGGCCTTCCTCTTTCATCTACGAGCTCATCTTGCATGGGGTCACGGTGGCTTGTCTTAATCAGAAAAGGCAAGATTTAAAACAGAGAAAAGACCCTATAGGCAGAGTGGAGAGAAGGCTCTTCTCTTCCCTTGTGATGCATTTTCAATTAATTTGACCTGAATCGTGAGCGATTGCTTATTAGTAGTCTGCAAATGAGCGTGGCCTCGTCAATTATGAAAGTCTTAGATGTTTTATTCTTTTTCCCTGTCTTTGTCTAAAGACTAAGGGTGATGAAAATATGTCACATAAAGTGTAATCATAATGTCCACTAGGGTTTGGATTATTTAGGATTCCAGAAATGGATTTCCCATTCATTTTTCTCATAGACTTTTCGAAATAAAAGCGATTACACCGCGGACAAAGCCAACTCTGGTCGTGACAAATCATGACAACACACATAATGTTTTGGGACAATCAACTAATTTCTAAGAAGAAAAACAAAACGATAATATAATATTGTATAATAAAGTAAACATTCCAGAAACTGTTCCCAGTGTGACGGAACAGATTTCATCCAGTTCATCAATGTTAGATCCGATTCCTCCGATTTGGGATCCCAACCCTAGTTCTTCCTTCTCACTAATCACTATTGTATCTCTTGCATGTTTGTCTTGTGTTAGACCTGCACCTGGCAGCAGAACTGGGCAAAACTCTGCTGGAGCGCAACAAGGAGCTGGAGGACTCTCTGCAGCAGATGTACGTCAACAATGAGGAGCAAGTGCAGGAGATTGAGGTAGGCTTGGCCCAGTGTGCAGTGCATCGTGTACGGGCTAATGTGAAAGTCAAAGAAAATACAGTTAAATAATCGAGAAGCATGTTTTTTTTAATGCATTTTAAACATTGTATATATCATAAAGCATCAATTGACGCATCACCCCAAATGATGCACAGGCTTAGATCTTCTTAGATTTTCATTTCAAGGAACTCTGTGGTTTAATGGAAAAATACTGCTGCTACTGGCCATAACTGTAACTGTTATTGCTGTAACTGGCTGCATTAATGCAATTAGGCAGCAATGCCATGCCCATTATGACAAAAGGGTATTAGGAGGAGTGCACATAATGGTATCATGTAAAATATGAAATGCAAGCGTACGGTAGTTTCCATACACATAACAATTATTGTTTAGTGACAACTGAGTGTTTTCTATCCTCTGTTTGAGGGGCGTGAAGAAGAAATGGGGAGTCGGAATGTGTTTAGATTTCTCCCTCTCTGCCCTGCAGTACCTGTCCAAGCAGCTGGAGATGCTGAGGGAGATGAATGAACAGCATGCCAAGGTGTATGAACAGCTGGACGTCACGGCCAGAGAGCTGGAGATCACCAACGAGAAGCTGGTGCTGGAGAGCAAAGCCTCGCAGCAGAAGATAGACAGGTCAACACTTGAAATAAGAAATGCCAAACTAATAAAACATAATAAAAATGAGAAGGGAAAATGTAATTTATGTTTCCAAAATTAAGAAAAACAAACTTAGTCAAAAAATGCCCTTAGCCATTCAGGTCAAATATTTGAATACGTTCCCCAATTCACTGTGAATGTCCACTTCATTCCAAATACATACAATGTACTTGGGAGTATCCAGGCCTAAAAGAATAGTTTGCACTTTGAAGCTTTTTAGTTGTTTTCCCCCTAGTCTAGTTTCGCTGGCCAAAAGAGACTGATTAACTATGCATACCAATCAATGCAATCATTCATTAAAACCTGAGGGGGAAGAGACTGTAGCCAGCAGTTCAGCAGTTCTTTATTCCTATGCTGCAGTTCACGCATAGAAAACAGCTTAGCAAGCAAACACAGGACCTATGCAGACAGAATGGTGGTGAAACCGAGGGCAAATAAACCCCACAGAAACAGAACAGACCTGACCATATGAAGACCGTGGCATTTACAAAACAGGCCACTGAGTCAATAGGGAGTTGGTATGCAGTGCACTCAAAACATGGTTGTGAACTGTTGTTGCTAATTTCTGACACAGATAAATCATGCAAAAACATGTATATAGGCCAACCAGTCGATTTGTCATCTTCTCAGTTCAGAATGTCTCTTTGGTCTCTCACACCACTGCCCTCTGGTTTTAATGAACAAATAAGCTGTGCATCAGGTGTTATTTTCTCCATAGTTATTATCACAAGAATTGGGGATTTCAGATTATAAGTCTTAGAAATGGATAATAAGATTACTATGTGAATGGTTCCCTCTGTTCTTAACACTCTCCTAAAGCTAGTGTTCTGACCAGAAGGGCTGGAAGGAGCATATTATGTTTATCACTTATCAACAGCATTGTTGCATTTGCACTTGTGTGTGTGCATAGCCTTGTATTTAATGTGTGTGAACAGAACACAGTCATAAAGATAAGCTTGTGTGCCTTTTTTAGAGTTTAAGAGTTCTCAACACACAAAACGTGTTATCGGAATATTTTATTTCAATTGACCACAGTGGAACAATGGGATTCAAGTAAATAAAATCAGTGAAGTCATCTTTCAACTATGGAAAGCATTAGGGTTAGATACACTGTATATCTTGGTTGTGGGGTCCAGGGACCCTCACGGACCCGGTCCCAAATGGACATTTAGAGGTTTGTAACACAGACATGTTAGTATAAATGAAACCAAATGCACATTTGGGTTCCATTTGTACACTTACGTTACGGGGGTCTTTGAAATGAAACGATTTTGAGAAACACTGCTGTTATGTGGCAATGAGGGTCCTCACAGTTATGGTGTGTGTTTTATGTGCATGCTGTTGTAGGCTGACCGGCACTATGGAGACCCTGCAGGGTCAGGTGGACACTCTGACGTCTCGAGTGGACGAGCTCCGCTCGCTGGAGGAGCTGAGGGTCCGCCGGGAGAAGAAGGAACGACGCAAGACTGTGCACTCCTTCCCCTGCCTCAAAGAGCTGTGCACCGCACCCAGGTCCATTACCCAATGAATGCACTCTGTCCATTAATCTAGCCTCCAGTCACTAGGCTTTCCACCATGGAGAAGAGAAAATAGCAGCACTCTTAAAATGTCTATCACATGATTTATCGCTTACTTGAGCAGACAAACGGGACACGTCTCGGCCCAGTCAGATTTCTTTATTATTTGTTCCAAACTAGTCTGTGTGATCCGGATTAGGAAAAAAAAAGGAATGTTTTTGTTGAAGTCCACTAGTTTGAATAAAAGATGGACATACCAAGCGATTCTTGTGCCAGAACAAACAAAACGATTATGTGAAACTAAACACATTTTTAATCAGAGGTTGATGCACATACGTTAAGTGGCAAACTGGAACGAAAGGTTTGATGGAATGGAGGGCCAGCCGGTCAAGGCTTCTGAACAAACCAGGCATCCAAACAGCAGTATCTGATTTCTGGATTGTGAACACCTCTAATACGTCACTGTTCAGCCAGAAATATACATTAGCTACAGTACCTCAGTGAAATGATGCAGTGCGTGCATATCAAAAAGCTAGACAAATAGGTCTTTGTAATTTCCTCAAACAGATTGTTTACAAAAGTCTCAGTCATTCGGAAATAGTATTAGCTTGTTCTCGTTGATTTAATGACTTCAGTCCATCCCATCACACTTACCAGCTCGAGTTTTCCTTCAAGTGAGACCGCCGCCTACCAGCTGGAATCTGTGAACAGAGAACGCGACACACATCTCCACTCCTTGTTGAACGTGTCCATTAATTGGCTCTTTTGGCAGGTATGAGGACGGCTTCCTGCTGGCCAACCCGGGCAGCGTGGACCTGGCGGAGCGGCGCCCGGCCGACGAGGAGAACGAGAGGCTGCATGGCATCGTGGCGTCCCTGCGCGCCGCCATGGCGACGGAGCGCAGCCGGCGGGAGGGCGCCGAGCGCGAGTGCACCGCCGTCCTGCAGGAGTTCGAGCGGCTGGAGCAGCGCCTGCTGGGGGCCGAGGGCTGCCAGCTGCGGGTGCAGGAGCTGGAGGCAGAGCTGCAGGAGATGCAGCAGCTCCGGCGCTCCCGGGTCTGTCTGATGGGCGGCGTGGAGGTAGGCCTGACATACATATTATTAATCGTCATGTTTCAACCTTTTTCATACCAGGGCCCACTATGTATTCAGAATTTGAGCCACGAACCACCATTTGAGGACATTTTAGCCACACAGACCCCCAAAACTAAAGATTTGTTTTGCTTTTTCCACAATTCCAGCAGGCTGGATTTGGGAAACAAAACAGTCAAACATACCAGATATTCTACATTCTCTAGTTGTGTAGACTGTTTTTTAGAATGTAATTTAAATGATGTAAAAGTTCTTTGGGATCCTTGTGCCTATAAATGATGTCAACGAATTGATAATCACAAGCTATACTGTCAAAATGCTTGCCAAAAAAAAATGTTTGTTGGCTTTTTGCCTTTTATTGGTAGTTTCAAGTGAAGATTACTGTGAAGATTACTCCAACCTGTAAGTAAATTCACCAGAAGTTCGGTGCCTGGTTTGCTTAGTTTCATATCTGAGATTATCAATTAAAACCATGTAGTTTGGCTATTTTTGAGAAACATTTAACCCATTTTGACCCGACAATATAGATTCTACAAAACATTTGCTCTGAAGATTTGCACTGTGTTTTCATGATTTCTTCAAAAGTAGCAGGTGAACACCTGCTATTTTTCAATAAATGCAATAAAATTTTGAATTAAACTTAAAGGACCAACTTAAAGGTATAAAATGATTAAATGCATGTACCTGTTCTGGTCATAGTACATTATCTAAAAGAAACGCCTGGCTAAAAGCCAAACAAAAGATGGTGGTAATATTTGGCGTTGGCAAATGAAAATGACATCTGAATGTGCTGATGTCGACAGCCCTACGTGGAGGACGGTCTGGAGCAGACGTTGCTCACCAACGCCCCAGAGACGGACACGCCGGACGAGGCCGGCGCGGGGCCCGAGGACGGCAAGGCGGGAGCCGCGGGGGATGGCGCCCCGGGCCAGCAGGGGGGCGTCCCCGTGAGGAAGAGCTGCAGCGACACGGCGCTGAACGCCATCTCAGCCCGCGACGCCTCGGGCCGGCGGCAGGGCAGCTACGCGCTCCACGCCAACGGCGTGCGCAAGCGCGGCATGTCCATCCTCCGGGAGGTGGATGAGCAGTACCACGCCCTGCTGGAGAAGTACGAGGAGCTGCTGGGGAAGTGCCGGCGCCACGAGGAGAGCATGTGCCACGCCGGGGTGCAGACGTCGCGGCCCGTCTCCAGGGACCCGTCCATGAAGGAGTACAGCATGGTCTGCGGGCCCTCCACGTCGTCAGGAGGAGCCGCCTGCGCCTCCTCCTCCGGCCCGCCCACACCCCCACAGACGCCCTCCACCCCGGAGGCGCTGGAGGGGATCAGTCGGCAGGTGGAGCAGGTGGACAAGCGGCTCGGCCAGAACACGCCCGAGTACAAGGCCCTCTTCAAGGAGATCTTCTCTCGTCTGCAGAAGACCAAGAGTGACCTGAACTCCGGCAAGGGCAGGAAGGCCAGCAAGTCTAGCAAAGGAAAAGCACCCAAAAAGTCCACTCTGCCTGACGATGAGACCTCATGATGCACTGAAACACAAGACCTCTAAAGTTATTGGTCTGTTTTGACTGCTGCTAGTTTGGCCACTTGTGTCTGAAGCCTAATAAATACTCAACACTGCCAAGTAAAACATCTTTGGGAAACGGATAAATTAGGCTTTATTGACGGGATGGCTGTTGTCAGGGCAGAAGGTGTTTACTGTTTAATGATGTATTGCCTGTTATGGATGGTCTCACATAGCCACACAATTCACAATCTCCACCTACCGATCCAGTCCAGAGAAATACAAATTCAATGTAGGGGCTAGAACAGCAGAGGGAATCTCTGCCAACAACCTTAAGCTTGCCGCTTTGAAAACCGTCCTGATACTGTTCCCATACAAAAGAAGATAAGTCTTTGCATGGTTTTAAATCACTGAATTGCAACCTCCCAGTTTTAGCTCCTACAATGAATTTATATTTTTCCCCACCATCAACCGGCTATGTGAGATGTTATGGATGCCTTCTCTGCACTTAGACACTAGCTTGATTCAACTTCAAACTGCCAAATGTTACACCACTACACAGATGTGTGGCTGAGTAACAGGTCCAGAGATAATTCTATAGACTTGAAAGACAATCCAGTGTGATCTACAAGGGATTTGTTGATGATGGATGGTACTACTAATGCAAACATGATTTATCTACTGCAAATGATGTTTTTTCAAATAATGTTTTTCATTGGACTGTTTTGGAAACCATGATTAATTATGCCAAGTAATTTATTTACTCGAATATTTGTTCCGATACTAATAAGCCAAGAAAGTACATCCGGCATGATGCATGAATGGATCCATTGAAAGAAGAAAGACATATGGCTACTACTGTATTTACCTGATTTAAGATCAACAAACGATCAAAACCTCAAATCAGTTGTCTTGAATATGTATGACTCAGTGTGACAATGCAGATAGAAGTAATGTTAATGATGTATACTTTTGGAATTGTTTGTGTGTGGATGTAAGGAATTGTCTGGATAGCATTCTTTCACAAGAAGTTGCCAAAATGTGTTGCACATAAATACTAATTACATTCAAGTAAACTGGTTTCTCTTGTTTGTATGGTTTACTGTATAACTTGTTTGGTGAAGGCACAGACTCCTGAAATGCTAATGCTACAGAGGTGTTGTTCAAACACATTTAACCCTCCAGTACTCCACTTTCCCAGTTTCTGCTATTTAAGTGGTTAGCACAAATGAAGGAGCTTTTAGAGGCCATTATATACTGTTGCATTTGTACTTGGTTGGGGTTTTCATTTGTTTAAATGTTACACACACTGTGAAATACCCAGTCAACATTGACTTATTTGTAGTTGAGTCTTTTAAAATGTGTTCCTGCGCAATTAAAAACATGCAACAGCTATATGGATGCGTTGCCGTGGTGGTTTTAAAGTGTCCAGGCTAATGAGATAAACAAATGTCCAACTTGAATCATGGTTTCAATTAACCACTCTAGTTTAAATAGCTAAGCCTAAAGATATACTGTGAGGATGTAAGCTTGTATTGGAGATTAAATATATTTGATGCATGACACTTCCACGTATGAAATAGGCTACTATGAACAGGCATAACTTAATTCTTATTCTTAATTTCTAAATGCCTACCTATGCCAACCTGAATGTATTCCTAATTGTAATCATTAAAAATCTGTGTGGTTACTGGTTCTATCCCTCTGGGGACTAGTTTATCATCACCATTATTACATGTACAAGGGAGAAAATATAATACAAGATTGACTATTATTGCCATCACAGTGTATTCAGTGATCATATACATTGTGATATAACAAAGAATTAAATTAATTCTTTACCCTTGTGACAGACTACCATGTAAAATTACCATATAAATTATGACCATGTCACCTTGAAATTAATAAGTTTAGTATTCTTTGGCAGTGGCAGATAATCATTCACTGCGTCAAATGTCTGCTTTGAAAAACCCTTAAAAAAACTCTTTAAAATGTTCTGAGATTTCAAATTGGATGGATCCTGGACCACTGATCTAATCAGATGTAATCACCAGTAGGCCTATATGTATCAGAGCCTTCTAATGGTATATAATGATGATCGGTGCTAATTCGATCATCTCATCTGACAGAGCTGATAGAAGGCGGAGCCGCTCGACATTGCGCGATTGCGTCAACGCTGCGTCGCGCTACGCACCTCCCTCTATATAGCTCAGCTGGCGCGCGTCAGCCATTTATTCCTCAATCACTCCATTGTGATTTTTTTTCCCAGCCGGATCCTTTAGTGGGAGACAGGGTTGCGTTTAGGTAGGGACCAAGTTAGAGTCTAGGTTGTTGTTACTACCATTTTTCTATTTCAATCGAAGTTTAGCGTGATTATTAGGCTCGCTCGGGCATCATGGCCGATAAAATGGATATGTCCTTAGACGACATTATCAAGCAGAACAGGTCGCAGAGAGGAGGAGGCCGCGGAGGCAGAGGCCGCGGCGGTGGCCGTGGCGGCGGCCGAGGAGCCGGCGGCGGTGTCGGCCGTCTTGGAGGAGGCACCGGGGGAGGATTTGGCGGCGGCCGCGGCGGCGGCGGCTCCGGCCCCATGCGGAGCCGAGGCAACCTCAACCGAGGTCGAGGCAGACCGACGCCGTACAGCAGGGTATGAGAAAAGTTAGCGGAATGGAATGGGCAGAAAATTCCAGAGAACGGGAGAGAGCCCGGTGGCAAAACCTGAGAAATGCCTGGGCGACATCCTGCTAATCTTCAATAGCTACAACCTGGCTAGCGTGGCTAGTCGAGTGTTTGTCCTCCCCTATAAAGAGGACAACGCTCTAGAATTGCGTTTTAAGCAGTAAATGGAAGTGTATGCATACTAGTATGTCCTCTACCCCCCCAACCCGTTTATGTTTTCGTCCTGTTTTTTTGGAGAAGAGGCTTTTGGAAGCGAGCTAGCGTGTCGGCCATGTTGGCTAGCATGCTAACGTCGGATCGTCTGCTAATCTACACCAGGCCGTTGGCGGCGCCATTTTGAATCCTCAGCTCTTGTGTGGTAGTCCTCAGCGGTCAGAAAGCGCTGCTTTCACCCTCCATCCCCGAGTGAAGCCACGGCAGAAGGAGAAGCACCTCGTCGAGAAATGGCATCTACAAAACCCGAAGACGTGCCTCCTATATTGGGAGTGTAGCGTTTGGGCCTGGCTGTCCCGGCCGGGAGGCCTTTGTTTGGGAGTGGCTGGCTGTTTTACACGACACGGCCCGTCGGGTGGCTTTTCAACCGGTGTGGCCGGTTGTTGTGGATGGAGCAGTGGACTTTTAACCCTCCTGGTAGTGCTTTATTTTAACATGCCGACCCTACTAAAGTGTTGAATTGGTCACTCCGGCTCCCCCAACCAAAATGGCGTGGCTTCAAAATGGACGCTCGCATAACCTGCCATTGCATAGTATGGATAGATGACCCCCTTCCTAGCGTTTTGTTTCGCTCCATCCCTCACTCACGGACACTTCTTCCATTCGGAGCCGTTTTATGGCTGTAAATGGACTCTTGGGCGGGCCAGGGACACCTCGAGCAACGCCGGAGGCAACGCTGAGGACAACCAGTGTCTACCTGAGGATCATCTCCCTCGAGATGGCCGTCTGGGGAGGCGCAGATGGCAAGACGAGTGGGCAAATTGGTAGATGGGTGGGCAGCTGATAGTATTGTATATGCCTAGAAACTGGGGCTTCTGTCATAAGTAACATTGGGGTTTTGCCATAAGTAGTGTGAATAATATTTCGGTCAGTGTTGGATGTTAGCAGCATTTGCCACCTAGAGCTGTTTTTAATGGAACCATACATGATGCACAGCCTAGTATAAGAACTGTACTCAGCTTTAGTATAATAAGAACTGTACTCAGATTTAGCTCATAATTCCTATGTATTTAATTTACTCTTGTATACACTGCTGTACTTGCATTTATTTACCTGCATGTAGTGGTGATGGGGTGGGCAGAGAACATGGGGTGCCTTCACGGGGGGAGGAGGAGCTGTGTACACCGGCCTTGTTAGAAGTGGAGCTCCTGCTTGCCCCAACACCCGGCAGTGTGTGGACTCTGTGATTGACAGAGACAGGCGGGTCCTGAAGTCAGCAGGTGCGTTCTCTTTCATCTGTTGCAGCCTAAACAGCTTCCGGATAAGTGGCAGCATGACATGTTCGACAATGGCTACAATGCTGGCGGTGGAGGAGCTGGCGTGGAAACTGGAGGGAAGCTCCTTGTCTCAAACCTGGACTTCGGAGTCTCGGATGCAGATATCCAGGTACTGAAAGAGCCATTTCTGATTTTGAATGACGTAAGATTGGCTCTATACCCTACAAAAAGTGAGCATTGCTTTGTCGAAACTTCATGATCATGATGTGGGTTTTGTTGTCTTTCGTAGGAACTTTTTGCAGAGTTTGGTACACTGAAGAAGGCTGCTGTCCACTACGACCGATCAGGAAGGAGTTTGGGAACTGCAGATGTCCACTTTGAAAGGAGGGCAGATGCACTGAAGGCAATGAAACAGTACAATGGCGTGCCACTTGATGGTATGTTTAAATTTTCATAATGCATGTAAACATATTTTGGCCTCCGAATTGACTGAATGTTTGAATTGATGTGAATAATTATTTTTCTTCTCCCTTTCAGGGCGCCCCATGAACATACAGCTCGTTACCTCACAGATTGATAACCAGCGGCGGCCTCCCATGCAGGGGTATGTAACATTATTAACCGATCATTATTAACCAGCTAAGCTCACTGGTTTTCTTGATGGTTGTGATTGACCGCTGTTTCTTTTCTCTCCAGCATGAACAGAGGTGGAGGCATGAATAGACGTGTTGGTGGCTTCGGGGGCATGCAGAGAGGACGTGGAGGCCGTGGAGCAGGCGGTGCCAGGGGCCGGGGGAGAGGTGGACGTGGTGCTGGCGGTGGTGCCAACAAACAACAGCTTTCTGCAGAGGAGCTTGATGCCCAGCTAGATGCATACAATGCCAGGGTATGTTCAGTGGTGGATGGCACAAGTCAAATGTCTTATTAAATTGACTATATAAAGAGCAAGTGTGTTGTGTCATTTCAGAAACCTAATTGGCCTTTTTTCCTCTCTCCTCTCTCTCACTCTCTCCTCAGATGGACACCACATAAGTGATGGAGCTTGTTGTCCGTGGTTGTTTTTCCCTTCCCGTCTGCACAGAAGGGCAGTTTGAATATGTGCAGGATATTGTGTACCTTGTTTTTTTTTCTCATTTTAAATGCTCAGTGTTTTTTACCAATTTATGTTTTTGAACAAAAAAAAAATGGTTTTGGCTGTAGGTTGGGGTGGGATTTCCCTTTGCCTGTTCCTTTCCCCTGTAGTTTGTAATAAAAACCTGCAGTACATATTAACCATACATTGACTCTTCTTGTTAATTGAATACATGTTGCCTGTTTAGTTTATTCAATATAATTGCTGCAACATAAACCTTGACCTTACTGTCCATGAGCAATGTTTATAATGTATGTTGAGAGTTTTGAAAGGATGAGTGTTAAACAAATGGCTGGAAGAGTTTCAGACTGCTTCACTTGTAGGCACAACTTTTAAATACAATCCACTCAAACGTGTTTCTCTATATTGTATATTCTATATAGAAATATTGTAATTAGCATTGAGATGGCTTTTCACCTATACACAAAGCTGCAAATATCCACTCAATCCATATTATTGGTATTCACTTTGGTATCATAACCACTAGATGGCATCCTACTTCTAAGAGTTTTACTGGGCTCTAACTTTATGTTGGACACTTTGAGGTTTAGCTCATGTCGGTATTCCAGTGATTGTGTGATGAATGGAACTGAAGTATTTTAATATGTAATGTCCTTGAGCCTAAATTGATGTAGACAAAATGTATTTGATGCTGAGGTATCATGTCTAGGGGCCCGGGGGCAAACTGCCGGTTACTATTCCCGGAAGCCGCAATGACTAGGTCTCTGCTGACAAAAAGGCATCTAAAGTTACCATCAAGTTGCAGCAACACCATTTCCTGTATGGCACTTGTCTGTTTAATTTCAAGCATAACCGGAACACCTGTCCTAAAATACAATTAGCTATTGTTGTAGAAGGTGAAAGTATTCTAAATTAAATTGTAATCAATCCGTTTGAGTGAATTATTTGATTATTTGAATGCACCGCATTTATGTTTAGGTTGCAAGCGGTGTGTTGCTTTTATTGTGAAAGTATACCCCGGAAATGGATGTGCTAATTCTGTGAGACTTGACACAGCAGCTCGGGGCTCCTCCTCACAGTCACATCGCCATTCAGAACGTTTCAGAGGCGCGTATTCCAGCAGCAGCATTCTACAGCAGCACAACGGTAAGAGTCCACATCGGTTTACCACACTTTTCAAAACTATGACTTTATGTTTGAAGGTTTTAGGCGTTGAGTTGCGCCTTGAGCAGCTTGGAACGGCCATTTATGTACATCTGCGGTCATAAATAATAAGAGAGTCTTTGTGAGGTGTCACAAATTGACTCCCAACGAGGAACTTCCAACTTCGATGGTTTCCTCAACTGTTGTCGCGTGTTGCTCTAGAATTAGTTTCATTACCGGCACACAGTAATCTGTTACGCTATACAACTTTGTTATCACCATTCATCTTATCTTAGCATTTTCCGCGAAGTTGGATGGCAGCTGAAGTTGCCAACACGAGCTATTACCTGGGTTTGATCTGTGAGATATGATCCCCAGCCTGCACGGTGCTAGTTTGGAACATCAACTGAGCCTCGGTTTGGCCCAAGGGGCATATTGCTCAAGTAGTTATTTAAAAAAATACACTGATAATTGATAGTGGAGTAGGATTACTAAGCAAGTTATTTGAGAACTTGGGTTTATTCGGAACATTTACCAGAACATTTATGACTAGAGTTTATCATGGCGGCTGTCACATTTTCTCTCACACTTCCTGGAACTGTGACATGGCTTTTCCACCCATCGGCGGTGGAGGAGTTTGAATGTTGGATTTCTAGATGATGATCCACACCCAGTCTGCCAAATCTAATCAACCATTTACTCTTGAAATAAAAGACCCGTTCAGGCGCTGACATTGGAAATGCTTGTGTCTGCAACTTTCTCTTGCCCGTTGGTGTGGCGGTGTGTGTCTGGAGAAATGAGCCTTTATTTTAATCTAGTCAAAAAGAAAGTCATTACTCATTAGTGACTTGTGTAACCCAAAAGGTGACGCATATCTTACCCGGAGTGCTGTCAAAAATGTTGCCTGCTGTTGACAAAGTTCAGAGACTTCGGCTGCGTCTAATGTTTGTTCATATTAAAGTTCCCACATTGAAGGAACAGGGGGTTCTTTCTATTTTTCATGTGCTGTACATTTGAGAGTGAGAGGGTAATCGAACAAATAGAAACATTCAAATACAGATATATTTTAGTCCCTGTATATGTGGTGCTGATGCTACAATTGTGCTATATCTTATTTGGCTGTCACTGCTCTCCAACATTGGCTTACTGGAATCCTTTGTCCTTACTTGTTTCCATTCGCCTCAACATATTTCCAAATGGCTGTGGTGTGAGAAAAGTGCAGGTTGCCCCCCCCCTTTTGGGGACCAATACTTTTCTCATTATAGGCACAAGGATAATAATGAGAGAGAGGCAAATCTGAATATTTCCAACAGTATGCCAAAACAGCTCTGGTGTATGGGGAGGAAAGGGATACACTGAGGCCTGTCACAAAAATGCAAAACATGATGACATATCTAAATCTGATTAACAGTTATACCACTTAAATGGTATAAAAATGCAGTTCACAGCATTGCAGAGTAAATATCGGCCAATTATCAGAGCATCTCTTACGGAAAGTAGTAAAACAAATACAAGCACATTGTTGATACCATCTTATACCCTCCAATACACTGACCATAAGTTAATGTCACACTGACTATATTCTAAGCTATTGCACAACAGTTTACACAAATCTCCTCTACACTTAGCCTCCCTTTCCTTCCGTCTTGTGATGAATGACACAGACTCACGGTAGTGTTCAAGTGGTTCCTTAACCACTTATTTTATACGTTTGTGTTATTTTTTTCAAGTAGTTAGTACAAACCCTAAGGCAGTGTGCTTGTTCCCCTCTTGATCTTTGCTTTTTTTGACAGCTAAATAACGATGGCTGTGAAATCTCGGCACACAAACCAGATGTCGCTAATCTGACCCCCATTTGTAATTGCACAATTTGATGGACCGCAAACCATTTCTGCATGTAGGCTACACAAATTCAAATGTAACCAAGTTGGTCTTTTCTGTCACATCTGTGTCCCTTGAAGTTAATGCTACAAGCTACTGATGGCATATAAAGTGCAAAGTAAAAAACAAAAACACAGCACTAAAAAGATTACATTATAATGTAGTTTGACAATTGCTTTGATCAGATAGCGTTGCTTAGCTCTGTTGGAATCAACACTTGTCTTCAAGTTGGCTTAGGAAGATAAGGGAATGCCTGCTGTGGAATATTCACACAGCTGTATAGTTTAATCATTCATGGACGGTGCTGGATGTAGCTTTGCAACTTATTATTTTAAAGTTTTGGGGGGACGTTTCAAGCCTTTAGTCTATTCGACAGCAAATGTGGAGAGATACAGGAAATGGCAGAACAGAGAAATGAGGAACTAGAAGGTTTTTCAGGGACTAGCCTAGTAGCTTTAATGTTATGCCCCCTTACTGGGCGAGCCACATGGGTATTAATAGACTCTTAATGAAGACAACTCAAAAATCCAGAGAGATCATTTCTATTCTATGAAAGCCAACCATAGTGTTTTTCTTCACCTTTTATTTTCTTTTTTGTTCAACTGTCATGAAGTGGCACATCAGTGGTCCACAGGGGAATACACGCCTTTGCCTACCTGCCTTTGTACAGGATCTTTATTATTACAACTCCTTAGTACAAAGTACAAAGGCAATTTTATTTGGGTTTTTTACTCAACATTGGAACAACATGAAAAGAATTGTATTAACATAGCACAAATAGCATCACGAGCAGCTGGATGAGATTTGTCTTTGCTATTTCCTATTGCACTGTGGTCCATAGCCAGCACATCAGTCAATCTGCCAGTTACCTCCATTAAAACAATTATACACTCTGGTCTTCATTAGCCTGGGTCCCAATCTTAACTCATTTGTGAATGGAAAAGCCTGATCACAGTTTAAGGCAGAGATTGCATAGCGTAAGTGTTGGTCCGGCACATCCGGGGTGGATCTTCATTCACTCTGGTCCATACTTCATTAGAAGGACTTTCTCCATAATGCTAGGGGACTTTCAAGCCTCTGCACACGTAGTGGCTTGCACTTTTGCCACTCACCAAAACAAAGACGGTTTTGTGCAGTTGAAAGCCTACTTTACTCAGTGGGAACACTCCGTGCCCCCCACCTCACAGCTAAAATACACTGTTTGGCCAAAATGTAAAATTAGCCTACGGGTAAAGACGCCAGATCATTATTTTTGTAAATCACATCACCACCTCTCTACTGCCCAACAGGTCAGAGGACTGCAGTGCTCCGTGTTAAGGAGTCCTTTTAATGCTATGGACCACTTTTAAAATGCGGTCTCCACATTATTGTATTATGTGCCATTGTAATGCTATATTTTAGTCCTACATTGTTCTGTTCTTCCTGTACCTCTTCAAAGGCTGTTGGAGGCAGTCGGGCAGACAAGGATGTTTCTGAGCAGGGCAGAAAAAACATGATGTGGGAAGCAGGTTCTGGGTCAGGCTTTCCCAAACATGGAGTGCGTGTAACACACACTCTGCCTTCTGAGCGTATAACATAGTGTATATAACACCAAGTCAAGTCGGTAATCTATTAGACCAATTGTTTTGGTCAATTATAAAACTCAAAATGTAATTTGATTAGCCGTCATAAGGAGAGTTAGTTATAGCTTCTAAATATCAGTGTTAATATAGGTGATTAGCCACTTCCACTTCCATTTCTTCTCTGGTAGAGCAGAAGGGAGAAGCTTTGACCTTTGAGCTGCCACAGTTGCTTGCCTATTCAAAACCTACTTCCTGGTGTTATTTAACATTATAGAAACCTCTGCGAAACCTATTTTTGTTCTTTATTTCCTCCAAGCTCGTACACTATGAGCTTGTAGATCGGCTATTTGAAATATTTAAAATATTTTTCACATTCACATGCCATTTTATATGGCTAGGTGTCCTTCTGAATTCTCCTGTAATATATAACCTATTACCAATGCGCTGGCAGTTTGTTACCGGTATTAATGATGACATAATAAAAGGTTGCTATGCTGCTTACCAAGTAATACAACATTGGCCACCATGACAGGCTGATGGAAGTATTATCTATCCTCAAACTCATGGAGCCTAATGTAGTAATGCCACCTCTCTGAATAGTATATATATATATATTTTTACTGGTTTCTTACTTTGTATCTCAAGAGGATGATTTGTCTCAGGAAGAGGCACTTCACTCTTAACCAATGTGTACAATTACAACCAAAAGTCAATTTCCCTTTCAACAACATTCAAATCAGAAAACGGTCTCATCTTCGATAATGGAGTATAATTGCACCTAGTTAACCACCCCCTCTTGAAAACGTTTCATTTTCCAGAGGGAGTGGTTAACCAGGCTATATTGCATCACCGTTGCCAACAGTTTCTTCTGAAAGGCTCTTTATCTTTGTGCAGTACAACAATAACCAGGAACCTTGACGTTGCTATTTTCTCTTTCCAATTATAGTATGGCAGCATCTCCACACTACACCTAATCAAGTGTAAAAATCATGCACATCTGTCTTCTCGTATAAAATCAAGTGCACCTCTTTGAAATGAAAAACAATGTATGAATGATTAAGCACTCTATAGGATGTGAGTCACCAGCGTCTCACCAGAAAAAGGAAGTGCCCCAATCACCTCTTGAACAAAATCGCAGCCTGGCTGAACAGCTTCCTGCCTGCCATTGCAGAGCACACTGTTGAAGCTTGGACAGCAGCGCTAAGATAAAATAAATGAAAGGCCGGTACCAATGCGATCACTGTATATAGAATCCACACATTACAACGACCCCAAAGGATGAATCCAGTGCAAGAAATGGGAAGAACTGCAAAGGTTTTAGGCATGCCCATGAGAGCCTGACTGACACACACACACACACACACACACACACACACACACACACACACACACACACACACACACACACACACACACACACACACACACACACACACTGTGTGTGTGTGTTTGTGTGAGAGAGACATCTGCACACCGTTAATGCCAAGAGACTGTGTATGCGCCAATGGCTGCCCGCTCAGTGCAGGTTTTTGACTTGAGTAAGTCTTATGCAAGTTTACTGTAGATTCCACACAACGTTCATCCATCTAATATTTGGTTTTATTAATAATTCTAACAAATAAAAAAGGGAACTTTGAACCTGGCTGGCACTCCTATTTTAGGCATGTCATAGCCGGTGGAAGATCTCAAAGTTTTACATTTACTTTATTTTTTCTTATTGCAAACGACAAAATAATCCACAAGAATATGTTTAACTTGTGGCCGTAACTGACGTTGTGGTGTAGAGGGGTTTGTTCATATTACTTCCTTTACTCAAGATCCTAAAAAGTCCCTGTGCTAGTGGTGTAGACAAGGCACTGTATACTGTTTACTAAGAATTGTCATCACCTCTGTCTCTGAGAGTCGCACTGAACTCAGTAATTGATGTCTTGAGCTTACTGAGTGCAAGAGAAACGGCAGAGGACACCAAAAACGGCCAATGCACAATCTCACTCGGGCGTCTCGGGAGCTTGTGCTGTTTTTTTTTTTGGCACCATCGCACAACTAAATACACAATAAATCAGGCTTAAGAGGATTCATCTGGGGAATCCTTGATTTGTGACCACTGACACTTGTAAACAGCCCCAATACCAGCAGCACCTCCATCCTCAGTAGTCTCATTAGACGTAATCCCGACCTCTGTACTTGTCTTGTAGTGTTGCTAAGAAACATGTCGCCTAATCCCCCGTCTCAGCACCTCCAAAATCCCTGGTGTTTTTAATGGTGAGCTTTTGAACCATGGAGCAGATTATCTCGCCCTCAATGCTCTCCGGAGGTAAGCCTGACACAGTTATTACATAATCGACTGGCCGCAATTATTGGAGTCAATTATTAGTGACATTGAAAAATGACTGGATGAGATAAATGATGGCACATATCACACTTCCATCTTTATTTCTATATTGCCTCCTGGCTAAAACAACAACTTTAAAACTACTGTTGCTCCTTTGGGCATTTGGGAGAAAATAAGTTAAATAACCTTCCAATTTAATTTTGCAAAATGGTATGTCTGGATACCAAAACCTCTGTGATGCATTGTGCTCTTGTAGAGGAGCTATTTTTGTTTTTGGACATTGTTTGAAAGTATTGAAGCATTGAAGAATATGTCTTGTTTTGACCATAATACATTTTTATTGGTACTGGTTACTGGCATTTCTTTGCATATTCAAATTCTGTCATAAACGGCACTGTGAAAATGTATATAGCTTAAAGGCAAACGGAAGTGGATTATAGTTATTGCCAAAAACATAATTACTTTTATGACCATTCATTACCGTCTAATCAAATGTTATCACAGCCGCAACCGGATGCACCGTTGAGCAGTAACGGGGGGGAGCCATGATGTTAAAGCGGTTCAACAGGAGGTGCTTTTATTTTTAAATCATTGTGAGGATGATAACCCGCTGCCCTCCTGGGAGTGGTGCAGATGAACAATGGCCAGGCCTATGCATGGCCCTGTCAGCCTCGCAGGCAGCAAGACGGATTGTTTGGGCTGCCTGACCCCTAAGGAGGAATGCATTTTACCACGAGTCTGTAATTTCCATATTGTTCAAACTAATCTGTTTTTGTTGAGCTATCTGCAATTTCCATGCTTGGTTAAGAGAGTGAATACGCCTCATTCATTCTTCCTCTTTGCTTGACTGTCGTAGGTGTTGGCTACTTGGCTTGACTGCTGAACAGATCCTAGCCCTATGGCCACACTAAATGTTGGTTAATTGTAGCCTTGTTACTCAATACATGGTGACGGTCATGTGACAATTGAAAAGGACACATGCTGAAGGAATACATATTAGCCACAGCAGCAAGCATGATGTCATGCACAACGGCAAGCAGATCCCGCAGTTATTTGCATTAGGCTATTGTCTTGCTCTGAATGTGAGTTCCTGTGCTGTCTCTACCAGACTACTGATTGTATGAATTTGGGGGGGGGCAGTGCTCAAATCACTGCTACTGGTATTGTGGTTAGTTTGCATTAAATCCACTTTTAAACATGCCAATTGAACACTTCCATTGTGGTTGTGTGTAAAACTGGCAATCAAAGTCAACATTCAAACGTGGAGGTGTTTTGGAGAATTGTGATTGAGTACTCATGACGATTCCTCCTTATCAGTCCTGTCGCACTGTCTACTCTAGTATATAACCTTTCTACTGTCACTATGCGGCGGGTGACAATTTCCCCTAAAAATAGCTTTGTGGCGGCTGTCAGATTATACAATTAAGGCCCCAAATATTCACTACAGCCAGAGTGGCAGCGTCAGAGGCTATAGTGCCACATGATGGGTCCGCTCATAGTTGGGCATCTGGACACAGTCCAGATTTCACACGTTTTATACCTGTGATCGATGTCCAGCGTTCTCCCAGCAACTCCCCATATTTATTTGCTGCTTGCGCTCCAAAGAAATGACAGATGTATTCAACTAGATTGCATGTAGCACATGCATTTTATTTTAGACTGATAATTTAGCATTAGTCTGAATGATTCAGCGACTGTGCTCAGGGTTTTATTGGTTGTTTGTTCACCAATGACTTCTATCAACCTATATGGCAAAACAAACCTGTGTCTGCAAGAACCACTTAATTACGGTTATTAACCAACCAGAATGCGTCAAGTCAGTAGCGCTGTTTTATGGTGACTTATTCAATTCTCTTCATCATGGAGGGTACCAAATGGATAACACCTTTCTCAAATTACTGAACAATCACACCTGTGTGATCTGAGAATGGGTGCTGCAGGCTGCTCATGCTCAACAACACCACTGGCTAGCTGCTGCAGTGTCTTGTGGTGTTGCAGCTGCTCGCCAGTCATTGGGGTGGTGAGGCACTGCTCAAAGAGGTGCTCCGTTGGTCACCGCCAAACCCCTTATCCCTTAACTTCTTTGCCTTTTTAAATTATTTAAAACATTTTTCAATGATTCAAATGGCCAGTCTACATGCTCACAACGTGTCAATAGATTGGCCTATTGAACTATTCCCAAAAGTTTTAAAAAATGCTAAAAAAAAAAAAAAGGGATAAGAGGTTTGGGATAAGGGTTTTAGCATGTAACGAAAATGGAGCCCTTAGAACCCAGTCAGGTGCCATACTTACTTAGCCGGGTCATAGAGCTTCTAGGGAAGAAAATGGTGAGAAAAGGGCTAATTGGTGGTATGTTTCGGATCAAGGTCGTGCACAATATTCCTCTTCTGCTAAGCATGTGGTCATCTCGTCGATGTATTTTGGCTTAGGCATTCGCTGGCACTATTTAATATTTGTCATCTCTCTCCCACCTGATTTATATCATCACACCACTCCTTTGACTCCACTCCCTCAGCGAAGGCTTGGAATGTGCCTGGCCATTCCACATATTTTAGGATGGGAGTGGGCCTGTTACCCCCATGGATGGGGGGAGAACAGCAGAATCCCAGAAATATAGGAGCCTTATCTGTTCAACCCCCCCACGCGCCCTTGTTTCTCTGACATGGAGCCCCTCACACACACACACACACACACACACACACACACACACACACACACACAGCTGAGTTGCCAAAACACCTCACTGCTGCCGGAACAGGAATTTCTGCTTTTATGAGAACACATGAGAGGCCCCGTTTCGCAAAAGAAAATAATAATAAGCTTGTTCTCGGGTTCCTGGTTGGACATGGTCCAGCGGTGTTTTATTTCAGATCACAGTGCAAAGCAGTGAGGCCGCTGTTGGCGACTGGAGTTTATATACAGTATATCGGTGTACAAGTCCAGAGGCCTGGCAGCTCACCTGCAGGGCTGAAAACACTCCAGTGTGTTTGCAGTGTTGTGATTTAGTGGAGCTGTTGCTAGGATGGCCGATAACGGGCTGCTCTGCTGGCCGGACTGTAGTAGCATTTGTTTACACTATCTGAAGCCTCTCATACTGTTTGAGTTTATTATCAGCTATTAACTAGTCTCTATTTACTGGAGGAGTGGATACAGTATATCATTATCTACAGTGTATATCCGGCACCTATATGCTCTATTTTTATAAATCTATTCAAAATATAGCTGATCTACATTCATTATCATGACATGTGTCATAGCTATTTTCGAATGGCTAAAAGAAATGTTTTTTTTTTTTTTTTTTTTTTTTGTAAAAATGTTAACCTGTCATAGCCACATTAGGGATAATGATGTGTAATGACAAGCCAATAAATGAGGAAATCTGACAAATGTATCTTTAAAAACTAATCACAAACATATTTTCTCAAAGGGCTTTACTGACCCAAAGGGGGAAACTGATAAACTTCACGACACACACACACTCTGGCAACTGGGTCAAAATAAAGCGCATAAAGGATGTACTGTTCCCCCCCCGTCAGTTGATATATCTGGAATACATTGTCCAGTTTATTTACATGCATACATTGTAGCACATTTCATATGGCGGTTGGTCGCAGTATACTAGACTCGTATGTGCTGCTGTTAGGTGTTCGTGTCCATGTGCAATACCATGGACTTCCTGTTTCATTGTTGTGCGGGCAGCTTCCTTTTGACCACGTCATGCACATTCTTCCATTGTCCTCCTGGCCTGTGCATTGTTTTAGCTACTGCTGTGGGACAGGAGCACAGAGCTGGACCGTGTGGTAATTGATGAGCTCATATGTGGCATTGAGGCTGGGCTAAGGAAGCTCGAGGAAGTGGGTTCATGGTAATATTGACGGGCGTTTATCCAGAAAAATGGTATTTGTAGACTTAAATGGTTGCGATTTGAAGTACCTGTTGGCAGCAGATGAACGTATTGCTATTTGTAAGTTGGAATGTACTGACTTAATACCTTTTTATTGTCAAATATAACTTAACAGAGAGAGGCAAACATTGTGGAAATAGCTGATAACTGACATGAGTGAGCTTTTCATAATATTTATCTATGGAACAGAGCCAAACTAAATGTAACCTCGACACCCAGGCTTTCATTCTTGTCCGCGTTGCGTGAAAACGAAAAGATTGGACTAATTTGTTGCCCACAGTGGCATAGAGGGGGGAGTCATCCTTTCTGCACAGCAGACAGCAAAATCATTTCTGGTTAGGCCAGGCTAAACTAAATGTGATGTCTACATTTACAGGGGGTGGAACTGCAAAGGAAAACCTTGACTGAGGCCACCACTCGGTCAAATGACTTTTTCTTTTTGATAAATATTTTATATAGACTTGGCCTGTGCCCTTGTAGAACAGATGTTACTGTATTTATAAAAGCCTGTCAGCATATTAGTTTATATTTATGATCAAGAGAGTTAGCATTCTACGAGATCCACAGCTTTGTAAACCATTCCATCAACCCCTCCTTAGTTCTGGGACGGCAAGTGGAAGACTGATGGTCTATGGAGGACTGGGATCAGATTCTACAAATCTTCTGAAAAAACATTTCTTTGTCAGTTGTGCTCAGCATGTCAAGGACATGCTAATTGGCTGCAAAACCCCATCGGAAGAAATGTTGTTCGAGGGACCTCCCCAAAGCAAAGATATGAGTCAAAACAGCTCCCTCTGAAAGAATACGTTCATTTGCGCGACACTTTCTCGGCTGCAAGCTTGTCTACAATCTTAAGCTCATATGAGCTTGTAGATCTTCTATTATGCAATAGCTAAAGAATAACATGATTCTTAAAACACAAAAGGCTTTTCCCAAAAGCATACGAGTTAACATGTGCAAACAACGCGCACGCATGTACTGCAGTCGGGTGGGTAGGTCGGGGGTAAGAATGATGATCCCTTATTGGTTGTGGATGGTGATGCAACATGACTTTAGGCCATGTATGGCCTACTTGTGTGCGAGGTGCACTTTGGCACCTTGACAGAGCATTTCTAGTTTCATACTTGGGCTATTAAACAGTAGCAGATCTACAAGCTCATAGTGCACAACTTTCTGCATTGCTAAGCGCTTATAGATCCGTCAGATCCTTATTCAAACCTTTGCTTCTGGGAGTCCCTGGAGCAATTGTTTTTTAGGGGTCGATGGCCAAATAACTTTGAATTCTGATGGTCCGACTTTCAGCACCGCTGATTTGGACAACATAACATTTGTCAGAAAACTGTAAGGAATCAGAAGAAGACATTTAGTAGAATGGGGCCTAATGGTTTAATTAATGCCTTCCCTGCTGGTCCTGCTCAGCATCAAGTGTCTCTCTGTGTTAATCGCCAGTGACTGCTAATGGACTGCAGCCGGAGCGCCGACAGCCGCATTAGCACCGCTGTGGCTTCCTGTTAGCAGGGGCGGATCTAGGCATGGGCATGGGGGGGCAATGACCCCATAAATACCCAGTCTGCCCCCTCAAACATGATGCCATGCAAAACAACCCAAGATATTTCAAATTAAAGTGCTTATGATTAAAAAAAATGATGTGAAACACTACTACTGCTACTAACTAACTACAGCTGTGTCACCAGTAAACCAACAGCATTTCATCATTGAAAGCACAAAACTCTCCGCGTCAGACCTTTAGCTTTATGCATGCTGCGTGTCAGTTGCAACTTCAACAACAACTAATGTTATTATTGATGCTTTACTTGACTAATAAAAGTCCTGTAAATGAAAATGGTATGGGTGCGGCTTCAACACCCGTGGCGCGAAGCGACACGGGCGATGAAGCCGCACCCATACCATTTTCCCTTGCCCCTCCAACATATGTTCTCTTGCCCCCCCCAAATGGGACATGTTACATCCGCCCCTGTCTGTTAGGCCGCAGTCGAGGCCGGGGGAGAAATGACAAGGCACTGCTGAGGAGGGAGCACTTCTCAGATAATAAATCTGTTTTTGATCTCGCTCTGCAGCTGTGCTTTACCTCTAGAACTTCACAGTGTGTCACGGCTGTCCTCTCGTCTGTCTGCTAACTAGCTCAGTGTTGCCAACTGCCCAAATCCAAAATGCACTAGTGGCACATCCAAGATGCAGTAGAATGCGCTAGATGCTTGCCTGGAAGGAAGGGATATATAACATACAGACCAAAATGACCATTAATCTTCTACATTCTCTAGTTGTGTAGACTTTGGCTAATTCACATGAATAATATTTTAGAGTGTAAAAATGAAGCCAAATGGACCCGCAAGGGTCCATGTTAGCTCTCAAAGAGTTGCACCTGGTTAACCAACTGTCCATCATTTAGCCTGGGGACCACTGCTTGAAAACCACTGTCATAGGAGGAGAAATGGTGAAAAATAAGGGGTCAATCAATTTCGCCCCAACTCACCAGCAAAAAAGCACTACCGGTAGATTTTCCGCCAGGAGCTTTTCACCATTTACAGCGCTAGGGGGTTTGAAAAAAAGCTAAATAGAGTGACAAATGCACCAAGTTGGCAACACTGGACCATCTCTCCGTCTGACTGACTATGACTATCTCTCTGTCTAGCTCTATTTTAGCCATGGCCTCATATAGCCCTGCCTAGACTCCATGTGCCAGCCAGGCTTATCGCATGCCCTGGCCTCGTTCGGCGTGTTTGTGTGTGCACCAGAGGTATTGACAGCCAGAGAGCCCTGCGTGGGGGTCAAAGTTCACAGAGGTCACCCTCTGGGACAAAGAAGTTAATCCGCAATATAATCATGCCGCGGAGGCATCGCTGACACAGACACACAACATGCGGAGTACGGATTTCATTAAAGCTCCCTAGTCGCCATAATGCGAAGTGATCTTTCCTGCACGGAATCACCAGACTACAATTGATCATTTTCTCTTTTTCCTTCTCTCTCTCTCCAATCCCCTCCTCCTCCTCCTTGTTCCTCTCCTCCAGAGTCTAGACCATGGCTGATGAGCCGGATCCCACACCAGAGCAGCTGGCGGCCATCGCAGCGGCCAACGACGACGGCGAGGGCGGCGTCAACTACAAACCGCCTGCCCAGAAGAGCTTACAGGAGATCCAGGACTTGGACAAAGAAGACGAAAGCCTCCAAAAGTACAAGGAAGCCCTGCTGGGAAAAGTAGACGTCTGCAAAGGTGTGTATGTGTGCGGTCATTTTTATGGCATGATGGCCGTGGGCCAGTCAACTGTTCCCGCAAACGACTTCAGACAGCCATGAAATCTCTCTAATGCCTGGTGAAGTAGTGTTGAAAGTGAAACTTTACGAGGGAGAAACTTGTGGTGTTGAGTTGACTTGTAGTCACGTCTGCAGACTCTGCATGTAAAAACCCCTCGCAGACATCCTTCATATATGTCTGTTGGGTAGAAATCTCACATGCCATGAATGTACTTCCCAGCATTCGAATACAAGAAGCTCAAACGGGAGTCTTTTTTTTTTTTGCGCTGCAGATTGCTGTGATGTATGATGAGAAGTAGGCCAGGGGTCTTCAATGTTTTTTTTTTTTTTTTCAGGCCCATTGACCCCTTTAGCTGAGAGACGGATGATGCACGGACGCCCACTACAAATTACATAAAATTGTGTTGCAGATTAAACTTTTTTCCATTCTATTCCAAACTTATGACAAAAACAAACTACAAACATTAATTTAGACTTTGTAATACAATGCACAATAACAGATCTGACAAATATCTAATAATACCAATAATCCAAGTAAATATTTGACCACGAAGGCCTGTTGGTACATGTCCCTGTTAGAACAGTATATGATTATGTGGTAACGGTGACAGGCCAGTCTGTGGGCAGTGAAGAAGAAAAACGGGTCATGGCGTGACGGTCTGGGTTCCCCTCAGAGCTGCACTGTCATCAACTGTGGCAGGTTGATGATTTCCAGCATAGATCCGTAAACGTGATGATGTGACCCCGCCACGGCCCAGAGCTGCTGTTGTTGGGCAGAAATCCACCCATCTTCACATTCCAACTTTTTTTTTCGTAAATTAACGCCCTAATGCAGTGGGTTTTCAACCTTTTTGATCCCAGGGACATCAATTTATTCAGTAATTGAGCAATGGACTATCATTTGAGGACACTTTAGCCCACAGATCCAAAACTAAAGATTTTGTTTTGCTTTTGTCCACAATTACAGTCTGGATTTTGTAAACAAAACAGGCAAACAGATCAAAAATTACCATTAGTCTTCTACATTCTCTAGCTGTGTAGACTTGGGCTAAATCAGATGATATTTATTGGGCTATTGGATATTGGGCTAATTCATATGAATATTTTAACTCTTGAGAGTGTACACCAAGAATGTACAGTCAAGCGTGTTTTTTTTCACGGAAGGTTTGCAGTGTTTTGAGTGTTTTGGACATTTGAATCCTGACAAGCAAGCGTTTTGGACGTGCATACAGTTTGATAGATGCTCATAACATATTGGTATTCCTCCTTCATCGGAGCAGGGAAAGAACGGAGAGTGCTGTACGGTATGCCAAGGTGCACTCCCACCATACATCCTTCTTTTCGTGGTCACCCACCCAAGTGGGCAGCCTGTTCGATATTAAACAAGGAATGTGTTTTGCTTCACACATGATGCACACATGTTCTTTTATTAAATTTTTTATTGGGAGTGAAAGTGTTGCAGCAGAACAACAGGCGTGTGTTCAATTTAGACTCTGAGAACCACCTTACTAGATTGTGGAAGCAGCCATAGTCTGATTAATGAATAACTTTGAGAGGAAGAGCTGGAGATTTTTAGAAGAGGTCAAGGGGGAACTTACTACTTTTTTTTTTACGAATCACACAGGTGTGATGCGTGGGATGCTCTTATCAATGTGGGTCATCTAAATCTGTCCGATCACAATTTGTGTCCTCACCTTTATCGTCATTGTCACAATGTTTGTGTTTATTTGAAGGCATTTGAAGGTTATGACCCTCAAAGCTGGACGTAGCCCTGCAAAAATAGCAGACATGCTATCTTTGGACATTTTTGAAACGGTTGCTTTTAGAAGGTATCAGGTCTTATTAATGAGCTTTGAGTTTTACGCATGTTTTCTTTCATAAGCTGACAGGAGTGAATACATGTTTGACCCTCTGTTTGTCCCCGTGTAGTGGACCCCAACGCTCCGAATGTCAAGGTGACACGACTGACCCTGGTGTGTGAGACGGCACCAGGTCCCCTGACCCTCGACCTGGAGGGTGAGTAGTAGTCCATGTTGGCATTGTGACTTTTCTCTCTCGTTTGTTTACTTTTTCCCCCTTCCGTTCGGTCTTTCCCTTGCATTTTTGTGTTTTTGTTGGCAAGTTTTTTTTTTTTAGTTTTTAGAGGGGAAAAGGTAGACCTAGCTGCTCTTTCTGGAGTCGTACCGGAAGTCCCCGGGTGGCAGTGAGGTAAAGTAGTCTGTGACGTGAGCTAGATACATTTCCACACTGCTTCAGTAACGGTTTAGGTACATTTACTTGAATATTTCTGTTATATCTTAGGCAAGTAATAGTATTTGTCTTACTCAACTGCAACTACAACTAAAACATCAAAATGGTAATGTAGTATCATAATCACTTTAACCTATTTATATTTAATACAATGGCTATACTGATTGCTTTGTACATTAAACTTTGCACATACACTCTAGCCCTCCCTGAGCCTCCACTCGTGAGCATAGTGAACGGCCGTAGAATAAGGGTTTGTTTTTAGTGTAAAGATAATTTGGCTCCCGTAATATTTTCCATGCGAACACTACAGGAGTGAATGGAAGGGGTATTTATGGAAGGGTATTTATTTTTTCCTGTGCAAGCAGGCATACCAAAGGAATGGAAATTATCAGCAGTAATCATTTTCCTACCAAACAGAGCAGGGGTTATTCATTAGCAGGCCAATTAGTACTGACAATGATGACTTTTTAAGTGGGTTATGTTGAGTTGATGCAGCTGCCATGCAAACTACTAGGCCAGATAGGACACCCTGCCACCTGGTGGTCAGATCTGGTAACGCACCATCGCTTCTTAAAATGTTATAACTAACTTCAATCTTCTTGTTCTGTCCTCTCAAAGATGCACCCACCACAGTTGTAACATCATCCATCCAGGCTTATAGCTTTTTTCTCCTTACCGTAATTACAGTAATCCTTGATCATATCCCATAATTCAGTGGTTTTTGGATAGGAATAAATTAGACTCCAGTCTGTTTCATTTCAGTTAGTTAGCCAGTCAGGGCACTGCAGGGGCATTTTCATAAAGGTCAAGGAGGACCTTCAGCTATTACAACCAGGAAAGCATCTGTGTAATTTTACATTTGCATTGGATATTAACACGTCACATGTGTGTGACATGAGGGGGGCTTTAATTATGATAATGTCTGTGACTGTGGACCAGTTGATGTCTAATTGATGTCATCAAGAAAGGCAATTATGATTCTGCACTGTCAAGGTTACATCAGTTCTAAGATGGCATTTTAAACAAATGCTGTCTATGAAAAGGTTTTAATACAAATAGCTCCAATGGCATCATTGTAAATGTATGAATATGCTTATTGATGTTGTGGGGATGAGGGGTTGGGTTATAAAAACGAGCTAGGAGATACCTGGAAAACTATCTCTCCTTCAAGAGGTACCTTGGCCATAAATGTTTGAGAACCCATTAGATAAAGTATCCTCAAAGGACCACAATGGAAATATTCTTCAAGGTCCTTGTCTGTCCTTTTCTCTCTTTGTTATTAGTGTTTGTCCATATTAAATTACTTGGTCTAAAATTTTCCCCCTTTTGCTCTGCTCTGTCAGGTGACCTGGAGTCCTACAAGAAGCAGTCGTTTGTGTTGAAGGAAGGAGTGGAGTACAGGATCAAAATCAGCTTCAAGGTGAGCTGCTGGCATGTCCGCGCACTACTCGAAGTCCTTAGTGCTTTACATTTTTAAGTGACGTAACCAAATGGATCCTTACCGGTCCATTTGTTTACAAGGGTACCATCTCTGTTACAAATGAAATGGGTGCATTTGAACAAGCAAATACACAGTAAATGTGTGTTGCTGTTGTTGTGTGTGCTTGTTCCATTCAACCGGACTGGCATTGGACCATTTCAAAACAGGATGTGTCATCACAGCTGGCCTTTTGTTTCTCCTGCAGGTCAACAGAGACATCGTGTCGGGCCTGAAATACGTGCAGCAGACCTTCAGGAAAGGAATGAAACGTAAGGACATCTTTCATGCATTCTTTCTGTCCAGTGTCTTTTTTCCCCCCCCCTTTTTCTTTTGCTTGGACCCCGGGGACATTTTTTCCCCTCTTTGCTTCTGGGGGGACGCTGGGACAAATTCTTTTGAGATAGGGCGTCCACAGCCAAATATCAATTTGGGGGTCATTGACATGAAAGGTTTGAGGGTCATGGATAAGGACACTAGTCCGAAGTTCCCAGAAGCAATTTTATTTGAGAAAACAAATTGCTTCTCGAATTATTCGGGGATTTGTGCTATGTGTGCTTCCCTCTTGGACTTGACAGCCACTATTGAAACATAGTTGGGTCTTATCTGACCGCGGAGATGTCTGCTTCTTCATAGATGTATCTATGAAGGTAAAAAAAAACAAATTGAGCCGCCATGTAAATCGCAAAAATGCGGGGAAAATTAACGAGAGCCCAAATCCATATGGCCTCCATCAAATAACATGGGAGGGAATAATAAGGCAAAAGTACCTAAAACAAATTCTGCTTTAAATAGCATTTGACATCTCAAACTAGCTGGTTTTCGTTATGCTGATTCCATTTCAAGCATTAGTTTTGCTCAAAAACACCCCTTGGCATTCACAGGGGCTCAATTTCTTTTTAAAAAACTTTCATAGATGAGAAATCCACTGAGAAAGTGACCTTTGCTCTCCATGGTCACAGATCAGATACGACGCAGCTACTAAGTTCAGAATGTAGAATTGTATGTCCATGCAATATTCTACTACTGTACTGTACATCTGAAGTGGTTGGAGATTCAGTGTTGGGTAGGACACCTACTGGTGTACAAATAGTACTGCTGCATGTCACTCCCCGAGTAAAGATGACTGTTTCATCGGTACAACTACATGGTGTTTTGTTTGTCTTCATTTCACTCGCTGTGTGAATCCATGAGTGTGTGTGACGTTGCTAGTGATTTTCCCAGGCTCCTACTTGTGTTTTGGTTGGTGCGGGAGACTTGTTTATTTTGGCTCTACCTCAACAACCAGTGGATGTCCAGTTACAGTTCAGGCTAAATATTTATCACGCCTTTTTTTTTTCGTCCCTCTTAACCCCTTTAGGCCTGACCTAAGGTTTCTGGAGAACTTCAAACATTTACAGTATATGACAGCATCAAAAATTTAGATTATTATTATTGTACATACTGTACATACGGCACAGAATTCAAAAGTGAATTTCCGGACTAAATGGGTCAAAGAGCATCGTAAGAGCAATTTAACCTGAATGCTATAAAAGCACGAAACGATATGACACAGACTAATAAAATCTATGAAGTCATTCTGCATCAACAAGGGAACAACAAGAACTATTCTCTGTTCGTGGGAGGGAAGCCAGGCAGGGAGGCTGTATGTACAATGCAGGTGCCATGTCCTGGCGCCGACACATTATTATGGATCCCACCCGGGTTATGGGATAAATCTGCCTTACCTGTTTCTGACTGGCTCCCTGGCAGCCATTGATAATAAGGTTAGGACTAAGGTCATGGTAAACTGTCAATCACAGTAACGTCAGCACTGGAATGAACACAGACTGAAATGATGCTAGAACTGAACTCACAACCTGATGTTGACAAACAGTGACTTGATCTCTCTGCCTCTCTCCGCTGTCCTTCCTGCACAGTCGACAAGTCGGACTACATGGTGGGCAGCTACGGGCCGCGTCCGGACCAGGAGTACGAGTTCCTCACCCCGCTGGAGGAGGCGCCCAAAGGCATGCTGGCCCGCGGCACGTACAACATGAAGTCCAAGTTCACCGACGACGACAAACACGACCACCTGTCCTGGGACTGGAACCTCACCATCAAGAAAGAATGGGACTGATCCTTTTTTTATTTTTAAACCAAGCCCACCTCTCCACCCCCCCCCCCCCCCTCCTCTCCCCCACCGACACCACCCTGCCGTCAAATCCCTCCTCTTTCTTTTCTCAAACGGTAAAATGGAACTCTCAGTGTACAAATGTAACCAAATGGTGGCGCTATTTTCAACCCATGTTCTATATAAGTCATCGCTCACAAGCAGAAGTTGTCGGCCCTCTGTGGCAGATAACTGACCTGCTCATTGACCAGTGGTTGTGAGAACCAACATTGATTCTCTCGGCTTCCTGTGTGCGTTTTAACCGCGTTTCTCTGAGAATTCCTTCGCAAGGTCCTTCAATAAGGTCTTTCCAACTTTCACTACGCACCTTTATTTGGGTCCTACCTCCTAACCTTCTGACAGTGGGTCCATTTGGTTCACATCTGTAGACTCTTGGAGTTAACCAGTGTTAGCATTTCAACACTGAGGATTTTTTTTACTGTGTACTCACTTTGTCTGGCTGCAATCATCCTCCAGTGGATTTGTTTCTTGATGATGTTTATTCGTCAATTTAAAAAAAATCAATCAATGTTTTGCTCTCTCTCCGTCCATTCCCATCCCTATTCTCCCTAGTCGGGACTCCACACACACAGCCTGTTATGTTCGGGGCTGCGTGCAAGTGGCTTCACTTATTCTAGTCACTTCCATCAACATTCCTCTCCAGCAAAAAGGAAAAACTCCCTCCAAATCGTTGGACCAATGTGTACACTGTACGGAGAAAGCAAACGATGTGCACTGTCATGAATTTAGTGGGTATAGTTTGTATGTGTGTATATATGGTTAAACACAGGATAACCACAAAAAAAATCTGTTAAAGGATCAATATTTGTGCTGATCGTGACTTCCTGTACCTTTTTGTATGAGCCAACTCACTCCTTTTCTGACCCTTATTGATCCCTTATTATTCCCATCCCAACAGTGAAAATATTTTTGTAATGATGTTTTTCCCCCCAGATTTGTTTTATATAAATGTGTAATAATGGACCGCAAACTGCCTTTTGGAATGACTGGTTATGGGTGGGTGGGTGGTGGGGGGAGGAGACATTGCACAGCAGATATGTGGGGGACCACTTGGGAGTCACTACAGAAGGACCACTTAAAAGCTGCTCAGAGTGTTTGTGCCTGGTGGTTCTGCCTCATTTCTTTGTCGGAACTCTGAGCATCTCTGGTCTACCAAGTGCTTTGGCATCCCTGCAATCTGCGCAGGGGAGGTGTGGTGGAGGGGGTGTAGTATTTACCTCCAGCCAGCGGTTCTCAAAGTGTTTTATTTTCAAGGACCCCCAGGTCCACGTTGAGAACGGCTTGATATAGCCCACTCACACCCGCCTCTGCTGAAGATGATACTGTTCCTCTTATCTAATGTGTTGAGTCAGCAGTCATGTGACCTTTTATAAAGAGAACCCTTCAGAGTCTTCAGAGTATATATTTGCCAGGGCATCTTGCTAAACTTCTTTGACAAACACAGGAGTGTCCAGCGGGGGGGAGGGCTTAAAGTGCAGGTGCTACTTGTGATGCCTTTGTTCTTTTTGTTTTCTGTTGTTCCCTTCTGACCCTGTTAAATGTCCAGTGTTTCCTTGAATGAACCTAAAAATTATGTTATTTTGCATAGTTTTATTGTTAGGGATGTTGGCTGGGACCACAACGTGTCCTCTCCTGGCCCCCCAGGGCCGGTTTTCAAGTTGTTAACACTCCATCAGCCAGAGAAAAGACCTCACTTTGTGGCAATGGTGTGTATGTTTTGCACTGGTGGGCAGTGAGGAATTTCACACAAGCGTCTGTTAAACCGCTCGCCTCGCGTTACTCAACTGCAGGATTACCAACCCTGACTGTGCCTCTAGCCTTTTTAAAAAGGCATGCTGTTCTCTATAGACCTTTTGCTGTCTTGTGTAGGCACTCAGGATGAAGTAAAACAACTGAAAAGTAGTCTGTATCTCAACTGCTAACAATGTGTATAGATAGGCCGAGGCTATCAGGAGCAATGCATACTTTGAGTTTCAAATGACACAAAATGTTTTCTACCATGTGACCTTTGTTAGTTTTGATACATGCCATAACCTCAGGGCAAGGCTGGGTCCCAATTTTCTCTTCGTTTCATGGACGTTTTCTGTATGGGCTGGATTTGATGTGTGCTACTTTTCTGCGCTACCCCGAGATTATACTGCTTACCCTGTCCACAATAAAGTGTTAAGACTGGGCATGCGTGTGTGTGCTGTTATATTCACCAATATCCAGAGAGTGAGTCTGCCTAGTAAGGAGAAGGTCACTGGGTTGCATTCCTGCCTGCCACGTCTACGTGTGTTGAAGTGTCCCTGATCAAGGCGCTTACTGTAAGCCCTAACGGCACATTTTAACCTCCTGAGCTAGCCATCAGCAGACTAAAGATGAAACTACATTTCACCTGCAAGATTAAGTGGCAAATTGATCACTTTTCAGTGTTGCAGAACAATTAATCAAACTATTTGACACTATGTGTAACGCAATCAAGCATAACGATAAATGGCACCCCTTTCACTTGGCCTATTATAGTTGATGTTCACCACCCCCCTTCCAATACAAACCCATTATAATGTAAATCTCCATTTTAACCATAAGAGAATGAATCAAACACTCAATCGTTTTTCTGGTGACTGATGTCCTAATACGTGAAGGTGGCATGGGATTTCGTTTACAGTTTTCAATTTATTGTCTTATTTATTCAATTTGTCTTATTTCATTTATTTTAAAAATATTGTTTTGGAAAATGTAGCAGCCTCCATTCGGGCATATTTGGGGCATCTCCATATTTGTTTGGGCATGCCCACCCTGGTTGCGGCCAAATGAGTAAAACAGTATTTTAAAAATAAGTTAAAACAGTAAAGGTAAAAGAAGGCCCTCACGTATTAGGTCATCATTATTATTATAATTATTCTAGAAAAGGATCTGCTAAATGGTTCAAACTGAACATAACACTATTTGAATTTACTATTTTTGTCTAATGAGCTAGAATGCGAGAATCCATTTGGAAAAATATCTACAGTTAAGCCTTATATTATTGTTATTATTGGAGGTTGGCTATCAAATTTGTGGGACCTTTTTTTCTTTTTTTGCTTTTATTTATTATTATCATTTTTATTTTATTTATTTTGCTTTTTACCGGTCGCCACGTCAGCCAATCAGGGCACTACGTCACTTAACGGTCGAACCCTTATTGGCCGACGGCACCTGCCGGGATTGTTTAATACCGTGCGTTGTCGATTCACTGTTCACTCTTTGGATTTCCTTTGAGAAAAACAACCATGGCTGAGCTTCAAGTCCAGTTAGTCCGCAGCAGTTCCCCGGAATCTTCTGGCTCCATCTGCCCAGAATGGCTGCGTCGGATCCGGAGACGCCAGGGCAAGAGGAGGAGGGAGAGGAGAGAGAGGAGGCTGAGGAGGAGACTGGAGAGAGAGGCGGAATACCAACGACTTCAGGATCAGATCCAACAGTACCTCTCCATGGTCCGGGTGTCAGTCAGTCTCGGCTCTTTGACGCTGCTGTGACCCACAGAAACGGCCCTCAAAGGGGCCGTTGTAGTGGGGGACCAACCCGACGACGTCGGGCTGGGGGAGACTCTCCCACAACAACGGCCCTTTTAAGGGCCACCAAATATTCAACAGAAGAGTAATTCCTACACTATAAACTAACTGCAGTGTGGTTAGTGGAGTGGTCACAAAGCACAACGAATGACACGTTCTAACGTCTAAATATTAAAGGGGGACTCCACCCATTTTCAACATTTAATATGTCATTAATACACCTTAGAGATGTTGTGTGGACATGATAAAAAAAAGTTCCCCATTCTGTATTTCCTAAAAAATGAGGTCTGAAAAAAAGCATTAACATGGCGAAATACATTAGTTTATTAGTTTAGCAGAACTAATAATGGACAGACAATGCACGCCAGCTTGTGGTCTGTGACACTGTCCTTCACAAGCAGGTCCACAATAAGAAATTGTTTTTTATATGCAGGTCTTACGGTCGTTTTCTGCCACCCAGTGGCTTGCTGATTTCACAACACCTCGACATAGCAAGGAACTCTAAACAGTCCCCAGACCAAGCGCTTCTTGAGAAGGCTTCCATGCATGCAGAGTGTCCAGCCAAATTAATGCAATGTTTTATTTCACTGGAATTCAATTCACTTATGCTCCACACAGTATAATAAACAAATATGTCTAACTAGCCTGGAAACCAGACAAATCTGCTTGTGCAGGGGAAGTAACTGTCCCTGTGATATTATTCTGGCTATTCTGGCTAAAAAAAAAAACTGATATTATCCCAAATAGGGATAATATATTTTTTAATTTAATTAACTACCACCCAGCTGCACTGACCTTGCTGGTTACGGAATTGCCTTTATTTATTGTGTATGTTTTCTTGCAGCTGTTTGACTAAGCTCTATTTTACACTGTTAGTACACACTACACATACACTTAAAGCAGCTTAGTGGCCTTGTTTAATCAGGCTTGTCCGAAATATGAACTATTAAAATAAACCATACATGTAATGTAACCTGCAAGTTCTCTTGCAGATTCAAATCAACTTCTAAATCTTACAAGCAAGCTTCCAGCTTATGTCCCTTTTCTCTGTAGTAGCACTTTTATAATGGCATACAAATGAGCCATCATTTCATTTATTTTAGTCCCATGAGTTCTGGATTGATAATTTTGCCATCTTTTGGGGTATTTATTTTATATGGAGTCTGAAATGGTGGCACAGGTAATTTCTACAAAACCATTCATAACTTTCACATTCCTCTTGGCCAGATGTCTTCTTATTTGATCTTAATGGAAATCTGTCACAATGTGTCCATGAACAAATTTTAACTTCTTACAGCTCTGGCCACTTTCCTATCTGTCCCCTTTCTGTTTAAAGAAAAGTTTCTTTCTTTCTCTGTTCATTTTTCTTTCACTCACTTTTTAAAAATAAACACTTGACTTAAGAGTTAGTGTATTGTTGGGAGCTGACCATGTGAAATCATGAGCCTTAAAGCCTTCACATAATGGTCACGCCTAATCACATCACGTATTGTGACACATTAAAACACCATAATATGGCCATGTCCATATATGAAGATCGAAAGAGTGCATCTAACCCTGGATAACCATATTATAGAGAAGACTGGAACATCACCTAGATCTGTATATATGGAGCTGACCAGCGACTGATCTCATCAAACCCTGTACACTCACGCTCCATGCAAAAGCACCATCACTCACCAGGTCGCTTCTCGCCCTTGGGGCATTTACTGGTTACGTAAAGCTGTGTTTAATCTATGACATATCCAAAATAGCTGCAGTGAGTGTCTTGTTTTCTTTTCGTTTTTGATCGAAGTGATTTGTTGATGATTCTATTATTTTACTTTCGCAAGCCAGTGTTAGGCAAAATGGACGATTTAAGCCGTTTAATTTAACCTGAATATTTGGTTCAATTATGGCCTTTCATGGGCATCACTTAGATTTTAGATTGTGATAATAAAACTCAGAGTACACAGCATCTCATTTCATGTCTATTCAACATCAAAGCCAGTATTGTAAAAGTCTTTTATTTGATTTTTTTTTCTTCTTTTTTTATTTCAAGGCTGGGAAGTCATCCGAGGGGAAGATCTCTACTTTATGTCCTTTTTAGAGAGGGCAATTTATATTAAAAACATTGGCATTCTACATTGTATTTGGCTTCCACCAACACACACCCTTAAACCTAATATTATACTCTGCCATAAAAACGGTGATGCAACGTGTTAACTTGAATTCCATTCTAACACTTCTACAATTTATCTATCAAACTATCTTCCAGAGAAAACGAAAAAATTAAAAAATAAAAATAAAAGTCAGCCCTTCAGCATTTGCCTCGAAGGTCAAATTGGTAGATTTTGTAAAGAACCTGGTGTTTCTATTTAAGACTGCAGTCTTTCCATTTTCCTGTGCAGTGTTTGTGAACAGTTTGTGCCTCGGTTTCAGGATGTCAGCATAGATGAAAGTATGTGTCAGTCCCTTTCACATAAAAACAGAATGCATATGAACAATTTGGGTTTTAAAAAACAAATCTGATCCAAGAGGGGGGATGGGGGGAGAACTTCTGTTTTTGAAATCCCAGTCCTCTTGCGTTGCTTGGTATTGAGAAAGATAGAGATAAAGAGAAGAGGGAGAGATAGAGAGAAGCAGAGAGACAGAAACAGGCAGATGTATGGTCCAGAGTTTAGAGAAGGGATCAGCTGTCTGAGCTACACTGGCCAAGAGGGCTGATGGGGGAAAGTTCCAGAGGATAGCGGGGCGGAGGGAAGAAAACCATGTTGCTAGGCCATCACGGGAAAGACTAGGACTTCTTAGCATCCTGTGTGTTGCGTTTCTTGAGGTCACTTAGGTCCACTGGTGTAAAAGCTGCAAGGACAGAGAGAGTTAAGACAGTAATATTATATTAGGTTTGGTCATTGCTAGTCAGGTGACAGGTCGACTAAGTTGATGGCTGTGTGAAGGCAGGGTAAGAAAGAGCTGTTTCAAGTCATTGCAGATTAAGGTGTTTCAGAGTGGTGAAGACAGTGGTCAGATTACTGTCTGCCTAGCCTGGCCTGGCCTAACCTGAAATGATTTTGTTCTGGGGGGGCGGGGTGTCGTCTGTTTTTAGACAGCAGGTGAGCTGATCTGATTTGATCTCACCAATGTGTTGTCATCCCCGGCCCCTCCCCCTGCAGTGCTACATCAGATCATTAGGACCGACGCTCACCACAGAAGCTTAACTCTCACTTTTAGGCCACTGCAGCTAACAAATTAGTCCAAGCTTTCCGTTTCCGCACAACGCGAATGAAAATGAGAGCCTAGGTGTCAGGGCTACAGTCTGCCTAGAAAAAAAAAAAAAAAAAGTCGGTGCTCTTAAGTCCGTAACACTGAAGGATAATTACCGCTGACTGTTAAACACTTAAAACCGGGGGAACTATGGTCAAGTGGAGTGAGACATACACTGTAACTGACAGGCACTTACAATGTAGGTTAGGATTTGGGTTCTTTTCAACATATTCCTGTGGTCCACGGTCGTTGCGTTCGCTGTTTTGTGATGATCTCATGTCTCGGAGCACACACTGCCAAGCTGTGAAGGAGGACAACAGAGACAACATTAAATCTCCTGTCAGGAGCCTCATCCGGCATCCTATGCTGAGAATCCCATGTGTGTGGCCTAAGAAAAACTAAAACTGTGAGGCATGCTAGAGACTTGTGTGACAATATTGTCACACGTTTCATCACTGGAGTTACACCATCTCTCGCACTGATAAAAATAAAGTGGCTCTACCTGCAGAGTCCACACTGAAAACTATAAAACCAACAGAAAATAAACCAGCTAATATTGTATGAATAAAAGAAAAAGCAAGCTGATGGTTGGGTTAACCTTATGCCAGCAGTATCTGAGTTTTGACTTACTATCATGGATAAAGCGCACATTCTCTTCATGTGCAGGAGTGAAGAGCTCCCCGCTGTTAGTTGGGGACCTGGGACTGGAAGTCCGTTTATAACTGTTCACCATCCTGGGAGCAGATGAGCTTCACAAACATGAGAACAGCAGAGATTAACAGCTAAATATGTAAATACAACGTTGTGGGTTTATGCAGAGAAAGTCCAAATGCTTTATTTTCAATTACTTCATTACTGTATGTGGACAGAAAACTGCATTGCCATTTTGACAGAAGATTATTACAGTTGCATTTTCATTCAACCTTCAAAAATCTCTTCAACAGTTCAACATACAGTATTAACTGGAGGAAGTACATTTGATTTTATTTCTGTAAAATAATCCTGCTTATTTGAGTCAAACTAAACAATTAGTCATGGGTGATAACATTATTGATGTTTATTTACAGAAGCTAAACGTAGGAATCTCATTCTTTCAATTTTTGGATTTCAACTGTATTACTAGCCAGGCCCACAACATATTAAAATTGTATTATCACACTGTGTGAAATACAAGTATTGGACAATTTGACATCATCATTTAGTCATAAATTTGGAAAGGTCAATTATTTTTCTACATTGCCCTAACTATAAGAAGAATATTGGATTCAAAGTACTGAATCTTGAGTGCGGAACAAAGAGGTTCGGGACACTCATTGGTAAAAGGTGGAAAAAGAAGTTCATGGGCTGAAGACATGTTGTGGTCAAAACCTGCTTGGTTACATGCAGGATGATAATAATTACTTAGACCAGGAAACTAGAGTAACACACAGTATTGTGACACCATTACGTATGCCCATAAACTGTGCTCAGACCTGGTCATTCTGTTTGCAGTCTGCACTTGCTCTTTGCTCCTCTGTGGCGATTGGATACTGGAGAGGAAGGTTCCAAAGTTTTCTGTTGGATGAGAGTGGATAATAGAACATTTGAAAGTTGAAGTAAGATTAGGCTAGACATCAGCACTGCCAACCTAGTTCAATTACACCTGTTCAGTCTATACATTTTATTGTGATTATCAAGTACCTTGTTCTGATCAGAAAATCATAATGTAAGTAATTTAGACATTTTAATAAACTAGTAGTTTTAATGCAGGGGTTCAGGGACTAACAAGCGTCAGTGACTACATAGTGAAACAGGGTTGTATGCATCTCAATGATCTCAATAATGTTCCCTGTGTTGCGTAAAGGTGCACAGTTTGCAGTGCCATCTTTCCCTTCCCAATACCGAATTCTGATTCCTACACGTGCGTATCGATATCGCAACGGAGAACAAATCTGATACAGTAATTTACACAAAGTCAGGACAGTGGTACTCATTCTCATAGTGGGGTTCAGGGACCCTCTGTGTTCCTTGAGGGGGTTCCAAATGGAACCTAGTCTCTAAATGCTAGACTAGTATAAAAAAGTGTGGGGGTCAATGAAATTAAAAGATTTAAGACTCACACTTGTCTAGGAATGATTATAGATTCCATTGTTAATTCTAATTGGTAGTAAAATAACAAAATAGTAGTAGTAGTAGTAGTAGTAGTAGTAGTAGTAGTACCTGCTGAACCAAGCATTTTGGATCAGGCATTTTTGCTTGACAGGAGCAACAATACAGTATTACTATTCATTATCTAATGTCAACTATGTACCCATTATGACCACCTCTAAGATGGAATTCCCATACTTTCAGCTCGCCTTCACTCTACCAACAATAATCACTAGTTAAGATCCTAGTCCTGTTAGAGAGTTAAACTGTATTGTTAAACATCGGCATTACTTAGAGAATGTAGAATAATTGCTGTTTTGATCAACATTTACCAACTACACAACATGGAATTGTGGACAAAAAAAACAAAAAAAAACAATATTTAGTTTAGGATCTGAGAGATCTCATCAAACGGTGGTCCGTGGATCAGGTGTTGAATGAATAGTGGGCCCTGGTATCAAAATGGTTGAAACCCACTGATGTAAACAAACAACACACGGGGTGTGAGCAGATGGGAAGCTCCAGCCCCTAACGCAACGCTGCCGAATATACAGGCTCTTTGTTTACGTTTAGGCTAACATTAGCACTGTTAGCAGCAAATCAATCCTAGCCAGACAACAACCATCATAACACATCATCACTACGAGCCGAGGGTCGCCATTGACAGTTGGTGGTTCTAAACCACAGCGAAACACCAGCCCGGTTATCGTGATGTGTTGACATCGATATCCAACCGTAATATGGATTAATAACAGCTAACACAACATTAGCTCTACATGCTAACGGTACCACTGATGATGTCTTATCGTTTCACTGTTTACCAAAGGGAGGTGACTGGTGTTAATGGAGCCACGTCCACTGCATTCATCATTCACAACGTCAAACAGTGTTCTGTAATTAGAAGCTGTTGTTGCGCAAACCTTTTCCTTGTGTGTGTTTGTGTCCTGCTCCAGACAGACAGAGGTGTGTACCGCTCTGCTCTGTGGCCTCACTCTAAACGTTGCCAATGCCAACCAATCATTTCCGGACAGGGAAAGAGAAACGGAAGTGAAAGTGAACGCTTCTGTGTTTGTTTGTGTGTTTGGGCCCATTGACATTATGGTTTGGTCTATGGCAGGGGGTTTCAAACTTTTGACACCAGGGACCACCATTTATTCAGCATTTGAGTCACGGACCACCAATTGAGGACATTTTATCCCCACAGACCCCAGATCTAAAGATTTATTTTGCTTTCGTCCACAATTCCAGGCTGGATTTGGGAAACAAAACAAGCAAAACATACATTCCAAAATGGCTAACTCAGATGATGAATATTTTTAACTCTTGAGAGTGTAAAAATGAAACCAAATGGACCCGCAAGGGTCCATTTGGTTTCATTTTTACGTTCTCAAGAGTTACATCTGGTTAAGCAACTTAGACGGGGACCACCTGGAACCCTCTCAAGGTCCACAGGTCGTCCCCGAACCACTGGTTGAAAACCCCTGGTCTATGGTTTGGTCTCTCGTACTTTTATTTTTATTGTGCTGTTGTTGGGTACAGTTTAATGAAAGTGCAGGCCAATATAAAACATGCCAAAAGTAGTTCATTAATTTATCATACTTTTATTGTGTTGTGTTGTGGTACAGTATAATTAAGGGACCAATACAAGAGGATACAACAAGAACCAGGTAAAGCAGCAAGGGGAATTCCACCCATTTTCAAACATTTTAGTATGTCATGATGACTCATATGTTGCATGAACACGATAAAAAGTTCCCCCATTCTGTGTTTCTTAGTTTCCTGTTTACTTTGAGCTATACATGCAAATCCCTTGACTCCTTCAAATTCGCACTGAAAAGGCTCCTACGGTCTTGTATTGTAATTCTCCAAACTGTTAATACAATCAATCAATCAATCAATCAATCAATCAATCAATCAATCAATCAATCAGTTCCATCCTTCTTTCTATGGCCATATCCAATACATTTAATGATTGTAAACCAGCTATTTTCACTCTTTGTAATGTGTTTAAAATGTGTCCACAACCTAAAAATGGACTAAACTATAGTTTGCCTTGATAGATTTTACTCAGGGCAATATTTCCTATGACTCTGAGCTGCCACCTAGAGGACATACATACACAGGACAGCTGTCTCAGGCCTCAGAGATCAGTAATGTTCATGGCCTGCTCAATACAGCTAAGAATCCCTGCAGCTTCAGTGCTCCAAATTGTAAAATAGGGTAGGATTAATACCTACCCTATTTTGAAGAGTAACTTTCTTAATACAAAACATTTCCAGAGTTTAGTCTGACAAAAAATATATTTTAGTGCGGATTCCAAGCAGGGGCAATTTTAGGCATAACACATAAGCAATATAAGCGGCAGGCACTTAGGGCCATAACCATCAACCAGTAAGGGGAGCACAGGGAGAATATTTTTATTTTTATGCACCCCCTATCCCATTGCAAACTGCATTATGCAATCCACCTGTGGCCCACTGCCCACAGATGAAGTGGTTTGCAGTTGTTTGCAGCTGGTTGATTGAATTGTTGGCAATAGCACAGTAAAGATGATAATAATCTAATGTCAGTGTGTGATTCTTCATAGATACATCCTCTTAATTTAGATCACAAAGTGAACCAGATTGAAGCAAGTTTGTTTCTGAGCCCAGTGGCTGCCGCCTGGAGGGGCCACGTAAAATAATCTAGCATAGCCTAACTTCTAGAACCGGCACTGATTCCAGGCTATTTTGAATACTTTATTCAATATTTTAATTACTAGTCTGTCCTAACGGTCAGAGTCAGACATTGCGATGCTGTGCACGTTCAGATCAATTGCTGGAATTGCAATCCACCAGGGACCCTCGGAACAAACTGACTGACTGATAGAAGTTCTTAGTAGCTTGAATAGACAGTGTTGGCTTTGCTGCAGGCAATCTCTTTGCCTGCCTTTGGCACAAAAGCAGGCACAGACGTTTCATATTGATAAAATATGTTTTTATTTACGAAAACACGTACAAAAATAATTCTCAAAGAAGCAATTATAAGACTTTTCATCGCAGACATCTCTTATAGTTGCAGCAACACACCGTTTCATAAAGAACATCAACAGCAGTAATACCCAGGGCAGGAAATGGCCGCAAGACAATACAAATGAATAGAATTGTTATCGCATGGTTGATTTCTGGCCTAACAGAGAAGTAGCTACTTAGTTATTCCTCGCTCTGCCCAGCAGTGAGGCCGATAACTCTTCAAGTATGACGTGTCAATCTACCTTCAATATATGCTGTATTCCGTTTGAGTTATCATGTGAAAGCAATTGGTTTTGAAAAACATCCTTCAAAACCCAGTGCTTGATTTGGGTTAATATAAGAAAATATGATATCATACATCCGGTAGAATGCTTGAATTCAACAGTGCATGAGACAAATTCACAGGAAAAAAATGTATATATACAGTATATACATATTCTATGTATATATATATATTCTATATGATGTTTTTTACTTGATAGTTCCTCATTTCCCATGGAATCAATATTAAGACCGGCACCACAGATTAATTTATAACATTATTTATAACCCATTTATCCCCTGTTTTGTATTGGCAGAATGAGCTGAGGAGAAAATTACACTTTATGAACACAGTGGCAGCAAAGGGGGAAAAATAAAAGTGAAGCTTCTTTACAAAGCATAGCTCAAAAGGCATGGTTATGGTTACAGAAGAAAAACACAAGAAAGTAATAATTATTTGAATCACCCCGATTAAAATAACAACAAAACAAAAGAAAACAGTTAATTCTCCGGAGCAGAGGCGTGGTGGTCCGAGCACTGGCTATCTTTCCCACCGGGCACCAATCCTCAGTTAATCCTCATTAATTCAACCCCGAGAGGGTAAAAACCAAATGGTCCATTTTGGTTACATTTGCACCCTCTCAGAGTCACAGTACAGAGTACAAACGGATATATTAGCGGTGAGGATTTCACTGTGGACAGGCACTGCATGGTGCACAACATATTATATGTTGTTTTGCAGTCTCAAATGGCAGTCCAGTTCACCCTTGTGCATTCTTTCACACTGAGCTCTCACAGACAGGTCGGTGCTGCTCAGGCACAGATGATCTCAAATAGTTTGGCCAGATCTTTGCATTCTGGGTCAATGAGGTCTCCTGGTTTCTCCCCACCCTCAGTCTCTGCGTCTGTACTGGCTCCCTGGCGAATCAGATATCTGTGTGGGGGAGAAAAAAAGACGAAAGATATTGTTAAAATACAAGCAACAATGAAAATGAGTTGTGCGGGGAAAGCAGTAGTACAATAGTACCCCCTGAATATTTTTGTACTGTAATGATTTCAAGTTTGTTGATGTTTATTGAAAATAAACTATGTGCTCGTCATTTAGCTGGCAACGCCTTATAAATGTCATAGTTTGTCATGTGGCAGAACTCAAGTTACAATTTTAGAGGCTACATTGGTTTTGACCTGCAACAAAGCGTGCAAAGTAAGCATGAACAGCCTTGGGAACCAGCTGTCCTCAAGCCATGTGGCAAAAGCCTGTTTTCAGTAGGGTGAGGCGGCTTGATGTACTCCTTCTTGAAGTACATGCCCCAGCCATGTTCAGTGTTCAAGTACTGCCCGTGGACATGATGTTAGTACTGTATATCGCCAGGTATTACCCCAAAACTAACCCTTGGCCTATTCATTCATACTCCGGTTTGTAGGTGATAAGATGAACACCGGAAACTACAACATGATGTCACACAGCGATGGTAACCGGTAAGCACCCACCATTCACACAAACACATCCCTCTGTTTTACTGACGAACGTTCCTCTGGTCACCTTGTCACCTATAACTGGGTTTGAATAGGCCTTGAAAGGTTTTCATTCCTACAGTAGGCCTATATATGGCTAGACATGTTTTCTAGTCTTTGAGCTTTACAATGTATTTCATATTCACCCACTAATGGCACGCGCTTCAGTGTCTTGATTAATACTCCATAGTAAAATGAACATATTCATACTGCAGGTTGGTGCAATGTCAATCAACTACACTGTTGAAAATGGCATGCACGTCAAATCAAATTTACCGATTGAATCGACTGATACTATATTAGATCTGACTACCTCAGATACGACAACTTCTATGCTATCTTTGTCCTTTGAGCATGATCATGAAACCCGGGCCCAAATGTATTTGTGTCACATTATAAAATAACATTATGCTACCACCGTTTATGTTTAGTGTCAAAGTGGCAGCAGGATATTCAGTCAGACTTAAATTATGTGTGGTGTCTGAAATAGGAGCAGGCTCGCAGTTTGTCTGGTATATTTGTACGGTGCACTGTGAAGATAATATAATTTCTAATATTTTAGCGTTCTGGTTTGAATTACTCTGTGTTGACACTTGATATCTGTGACCTACATGTTGAACATTTGACTTACTCACTGATTAGTCACTTTTGGTGAGTGACACCTTCACGTGACAAAGTAGGCAATTACATTTACATGCGAGTGCATGTAATATTATACAGAGCACACATATTCGGTTCTAAGTAGATAAAGTAAAGTTGTTTATTAATAGGACAGTTGAAACTGTATAATTCACTAATGTGCGGTCAATGTGTGCTGCATCTTTCTTTCACGTCATATAAATTACACTCCAAGATTAGTACACTCACACAAGCACCGTCTTTAGATTGTAAACCCTTAGTGTACTGGACGCGTTTTGGTGTTTTAAGCATTATGTTTTAACTATTGAAAAATAGCAGATCTACAAGCTCATAGCGCGCCACCGAGTGGGCGCTATGAGCTTGTATCTCTGCTATTTTTGAAAAATCGTGAAAACGTGGTGCAAATCTTTGAATATTATGTTAATCAGAAACTAGAAATCTAGACAGGACACTTAACGGCACAGGCAGTGCCAGGCAGTCGGATCTAAAAAGAACGATTGTAAAAGCAGCTGACTTAGCAATGTCTGGATAGCCGTCGCTGCAGGCCATGTGAAGAGGCGTCCAGCCGTCCTCGTCTGTCTGGTGGAAATCGGCTCCGTATCTGATCAGCAGTTTGACAACATCCAGGTTCCCTGTCAGCACGGCCTCGTGGATGGCCGACAGACCTATACAAACACACACACACGCACAAATATCCTGTCAGACCTGTATGATAGTGTCATGTCTTTTCTGTGTTTCTTCTATTCTCTGTAGGGCGTTTTTGCCATTAGGCAGACTAGGCAGTTGCCTGGGACGCCATGAGGGGCGGGGAGCACTGGGGCGGCCACCAGACGTGCTTTAAGATAATAAGACTCATATGGATAAATACATTATACTTACATCCTCTATAACTAGAATTGAACATTAAAAAAAAAAGTTTAAAAATAGTTCATATTTTTATCGGTTGGAGGGTGCCATTTTGCTGTGCCTGTCATAACGTCACAGAAGATTTTCCCTGGACTTAAACAGAACTCTGTCATTATGTTCATATTGCATCTTCTGTTCTTGCAGAAAGCTCCAGTGCTGATTGAGATGGAGTGTCTCATTCTGTAGTTGAGTTAGCAGCACATCCGCTCTGCATCAGCGCCAATATGGAACAGATACCGGCAATACCAAAGGTCAAAGGTCAGTAGATGCGTTACAAATAAAGACAAACTGACATTGTGTGTCATTTCGATATGGCGATGTACTGTATTTGTATTTCCTAGTGAAAAAGCAAATCAAATCAGTTATATGGGTAGCATGCCGACAATGAGCCCCAGTGGCATTTCTAAGCAATTTGGAGCCCCAGGCAAAATCTTGCCCCGACGGCGACCTTTTCGAAGCTTTGTTCAGTGGCGTTTCTAAGCAATTTGCAGCCCCAGGCAAAATCTTGTCTGGGGCTCCAAATTGCTTAGAAACGCCACTGAACACTGCTTCGAAAAGGTCGCCGCTGGGGGCCTCGAAGGCGGCAGGAAACTCACCCGAAGGGAAGACGGCGTCCACGCGCACCTTCCTCGCCCTCATGAACCGTCCGATCTGCTCCATGTCTCCGCGCCGGACGAGGTCCTGGAAGATGATCTCGTTGGGGAAGTGCACGGCCCGCTTCGGAGGCTCCGGAGGTTCGTATGGCACTGTGGTGGGCGCGATCACAGGCGTCCAAGCTGTACGCGTCGAGCTGTACTGCGATCCTTTGCTGTACGAGGGGACGTACGTCGACGACGACGTAGACTTGTACGGGCTTGTGTATGATGATGATGACGATAAAGATGATAAAGACGATGATGGGGTGTGGTATGACGGGGTGTAGCTTGTCGGCGTGTACTTTGCTGCGGAGGAGTACGTTGAAGAGTATTTGGTCGGTGTGTATTTGGTACTAGGAGTGTAATGGCTAGTGGTGCCATACTGCGTCGGCGTGTACTGCGAGGCGCGGGTGTACGACGACGCCGGTACATGGTAGCTGTACTTCATCCCTGCGGCGGAAGCCACAATGCCTCCCTCCTGTACGCCTCACAGGAGGGACGGGACAAATCCACACTAAGCCAAAATCCAGCCACAAAGAGACAAATATCCTTTTCTGTATGTCCCGTAAGGCCTTCTAGAAAACCCTTGCAGTCTTGTCTTGTCGCTAATTTCCCCACTTATCCTTTTGGTTCCCCAACTTGAGTAGCTCCTGTTCAAGTAGACGGTGTACACTTTCCAAACGCTTTGCCTCCAACTTCACTCTGTGCTGCAGTGTACCATAATCCCTTTTTTTAATCGCGTAGTGTTCTTGGTTTTATTTTGTATTCCGATCTTTTCCACTTGTGTTGTTTCTTCCACTCTACATTTGAAACTGCTTTTGCACACACAGTCACACAGTCGCCTTGCTTGACACACGCTTCAGTTATAGTTGTCTGAAGGGGGGCTGTGTGCAGAGGGTCCCTATATATCCTCTGGTGGGCTATTTTAGGGCCCAAATATCGAGTGACTCCAGCTCTGAAATGAGTGGCCCCTGTCCAGCCCCTCCCACGTTATGCTCACATGCTCATTCGTTGGCTCATAAAACCTATTGACAACCAGAAGCAGAGGAATTGACCCAAACACGTACATGTAGGAGTATTTTTAATAGGTTCTCTAATAATGCATGGGCATGGGAACAAACCTCTAATCAGCATTGAAACCCCTCGACATCTGTGTGGAATTATTTCAGTGCTTCAAATCAGTGGTTTTCAGCGTTTTTGACACCGGGACCCACCATTTATTCAGCATTCGAGCCATGGACCACCATTTGATAACATTTTAGCCCCACAGACCTCAAAACTAAAGATTTATTTTGCTTTTGTCCACAATTCCAGACTGGATTTGGGAAAATCCTTGTGTAGACTTGGGTTAATTCCCATGATGAATATTTTAACTCTTGAGAGTGTAAACATGAAACCAAATGGACCCGCAAGGGTCATGTTTTCGCTCTCAAAGAGTTACATCTGGTTAACCAACTGTCCATCATTTAGCCTGGGGACCACCTGGAACCCTCTCAAGGACCACTGGTGGTCCCCGGACCACTGGTTGAAAACCACTGCTTCAAATGATTATTTGTCGAAGGCTAGGAAAAACGTTTCCTAATTGTTGGAGTGTTATCGGGAACAGCACAGGTCATACCGTGTGTGTGAGAGTCACATGTTTCTGAATCAGGACAAGTTGTTTTTTTTAAACCATTACAGAGGCATATAATCTATAAATAAATGGCAGCATGAGCTGCAGTTAATTTGTCATGAGCCGCATGATTCTTAAACCAGTTCATTCACAACGTTTCAACATTTAGGCTAACGTTACTGCCATGTGTTTGTGGCGGTGAATCGTTGTGTGTTCCTGTGCTTATGTCATTCATGTTTTTTCGTGTCGTCTACATAGACACGGTCGTAATTCACGTGTAAAATGTTCTGACTGAACTTGCCCTTTACATCAGAACAAACCCATAGACAAACGGCAGTCTGGCAGCTATATAGAGCGTTTTAAGTGTGGGAGTGTGATCTTTGCCAACTGTCACGTCAAACGGCCATAAATTTTAACTTCTAAATTTAACCAGACTCTCTAACACGCCACAGCATTAAAAGAAAAGTCACATGTTTTTTTGGTAATAATACATCCAGACCTTAAATATGTAATACTTTCTCATGTACTGGGAGAATTTCATAGAAATGAGAACAAATTTAAAACACTTAATGGCTCAATGGACAGTGGGTACCAGCCATACTACACACATACAGCATTCTGCTGGTAGCACCAGCTGTCCCTAGAAGACAGACTTAGAACTGGATCCCAGGATCTTCAGGATCTTCAAGACTTTGCATGTGGACTTGGAGGCATTTCACATTAGCCTCCAGCATGGCTCCAATCCACTGGTTTTCTCTTACTAACACTAATAAAGATGCTGCTATGCCAGGCGGGGGAAACCCTGTGCAATGGATCCAGGCAGGCTTTATTTATCTCACAGTGATGCTAATTATTAATTGAGCTTCAAATTTGATCCATCTGTTTTTCAGCCGAGCAAACGGATCAAGTCTGCATATACTCACCGTATTTCACCGCCGTATCATACTATAATCATAATCACCAACCATACCATAATTTACTCAATGTCCCAAATCCGTGTTGCCCATAATATTATGGAGTTGGAAGCCCCCTTTTGCATTTTACAGATTATAAATTAATAATGACTTTATTTGTGAATTAATTGGACTTTTCACACAGGCATTTGCCCATTGTATTATGGAGGCGATAACGATTCCCCTTTTTGTCATTGAACAGCTATTAATTAATAATTACTTCATTAGTGAATGGGTGTGAAACCTTACATCCCCCCTGTACCGACAATCTGTGACGCCCAGGGGCGTGCACTCATATGGTGCCAAGGAACATTGTACAGTATGCCCTTTCGCTAGTCGCCTACTCACCCCACATGTAGTCTACAGGTTGGTCCCTTTTCACCTCTGCCCCCCAAAACGTCATGTGTGACATCAGCAAGGCTACTTTTGCAGCTGCGCGCGTTTATGTGTGTGTCACATGACATGACAGAGCGGGGGTGAGAGAGGGTGACATAAAGGTCCATTTTGTTCCATATGTACACGGAGGACACCCGTCCGGGTGCACTTGGTTATATACTTTTACTTTACTTATGATCCCTTACAAAAACTAATAATATTACTTTACTTATTACTTGAATGAAAGAATAATATATTACATACCGGTATTACAATATTATTACTTTCCAAGTCCCCGACCCACAAAGGAATAGAGGTATACAACACAATCTGTTTAGTAACAACTTGCGACAACTGCGATAACCTGTAGTGTATGTCATGTGTGCAGAATGCAGCAATGGATTAGGATCTACAAACAACGGTGCATCTCTGTTGTGATCTGTTGATAGCTTGTAAATCTGTTCTATTTTCACATGCAACAAGAAGCTCAAAAGTAATAAGTAATGAGGCATGTTTGTTCAGAGCAATATATTAGGCCTATTTACATATTTTTGCAGAGTAATATATTTACTTTACTTTTCTGGAAAAGGTAATGATACTACAGTAATATGTAATATTTAGCCTATTTAATTAGTTACTGCCCAACACTACTGCAATTTGGTGTCCAATTCATATAGTCCTATTGACAACGGGGAAGGTCTACAGACATGGTTTAACAATGAACACACATTTATTAGTAACAAATTCAGTTTGCCGAAAGAATGATTATATAATCCACATTCCATGCCGATACAATGATGAAATACACCTGCCGCCACTCCCCCATATGATCATTTGGTGCACAACGGGTAACAGCTCCTGACCTAGGATATCAATTGACAGCTTGCCTTTTTTGAGCAACTATACAAACACAAAACAAGCTGTTAAAACGACCTTCTTCCTTTGGCAGCATGCATGTAATGAACCACATATTGATCTGAATATTAGCGCCGCAAGGCAAGCCCAGTTGCCCCGAAGTTATGTCACATCCAAAGTGTAAATGATCCGTGAATTCCTGCTACGGTCGGGACTGATCCCAGCTGTTGCCGGTTCCCTTCGGCACATACAGGGCCTATACGTTGCGCCGCTATAGGCTGGTTCATGTAGAGAGGCGGGAGCGAGTGTGCTCCGTGTCTAGACAAATTGAGGCGAGAGTAATTGAATGTTCGCGGCTCGAGGATGAGACCTTTTAAAGCAACTATCGAGTTCCACAGTATCTTATAATGGCATGTTGGGTGGGGGGTGTGGTGGCGGGGGTGCGTGGGTGCTGGTGGTGGCCCTTTGCTGTGGGTGATAATAAGCCTTTCCCTCCTTGGTGTCCACCCCAGCGCCTCCTCTCCATGTCCGGCAGGGACCAGTGGAAAATGTTTGTTTGCCGCCACGCCGATGTTACTCTTGGATACGTGCCAGTAATGGCACGTACCGGTATCTCACACGTCCCGCGTTAGTCGGCTCACGGGTCGCACGGCCTCTTTTACACATGGCTTATGGCTTATGTGTCTATGTATAGGAGGCAGCTTGCAACCCTAACCTGCCCTTTAGGATGCATATCGCACCCCGCCGTGACCTAGAAGCCCCTGTATGTTGAAATATTCATGTGGTCGTGGAAAACATTAGTTGTCGACACAGTTTTGGTTCTTTTTATTTTTGGTGCACAACGGAACATACCGGTAAATATTTGCTCCTTGGTTCTGCTATAAACCTGTTGCTATGTGAGCTGACTCGTGGGTAAATATGGGGCCTCGAAGTGCATGTCTTACTGGAAGGGAGCTTATAATAACCTTATAGGTTTTAATAACACACCATTCTGTGTTTTTTCTGGGCTCATGTGGTAGAAAGTAATCCAGGTGGTCACCCTCAAGGCATCCTCGACAGGAAAGCTATACTTAATTCATGCTTAATTGTGTGACCAGTTGCTCAGCTTAAGTTTGGTGTTTTATGTTGTTGATGTGTTGACCACATGTAGGCCTACCGTACTCAATGTCCTATTCCATTCAAGACCTGTATTTCCTGCCTTGTTCCTACTGTCCAATAGACATTTAGGTAAGCCCTGCTCTCTCCCCAGTGTTCACCCAAGGCTAGGACAATTTCCAGCCAGGCTAATTCGCTCCAATGTAAATATCCACTACATTATGTGTTAAATACTGGTTCATTTTTGGAACCAGACCATCAAAATCTCTTCCAAATCCATCAACAAGACATGTCATATGCAATGGAAAAATGTGGGTGACATCATTTATTTAATAAAACAATGTTTTATCATATAGGAATGCTATTGGTGGAGAGGTTATGCTTAACTGTGATTGGACCATAGCGGTTTGGGGAGGGACTTACTGAAAGGTCTATTGGAACAATGCAAAACAACAACAAGAAGACAAATGAAACAAGAATAACACTAACAAACTGTCCTTGGCAACCTTTTCAGTTTCACATGCTGCAACATGACATATCTGAGCCATACATGGCCCGATAGTCGATAACGACCCGACAGGTACGCAAAGCCAAAAGATCGTCCTGTTATCAACAACATGTCACCGGAGCTTATCCGTAGGCTGTTTACAAATCGCACAGCTATGGCTTGCTTAACTCTCTTGTTGACTGACTCATGTGATTATATGTGAGACATTTTAGCAGGTCGCATGTCCTAAAAATAAGTTCACATCAAATGCTCTTTTGTTTTTGTTTTGTTTTATTGCATTTGTTTTCATCGCTTGTGATAGACTGTAGCAAAAAAAAAAAAAAAAAAAAAAAAAACCTCATAAACAAAAACAGTTCATAGGAACTGACCACACAATCTCAGTGCTGTACGGTTCGAATCTGGATGTAGAGATGTGGTACATGTCCTTACCTCGTGGGTGGTGACACAATACACCCTCCCCCCTTCTCCCTAGCTCTGTCTGTCTGTCTGCCTCTAGACCTGCGCAGTGACGTCACCGCCCCGGTTCCAGAAGTGTTTTCCCCATTCATTTTTCTCATAGACTTTTCCAAAATAATTTATATAAAGACGATTACAATGCAGACAAAGCCAACTCGGGTCGTGACAAATCATGATGACACACACTTTGGGACGATCAAATATTTTGTAAGATGAAAAACGAAACAAAAAGTCTTGTATCCTGCCGTTTTCTACTTCTTGCTAATTCGATATTATATGATGATATTGCGTGTGTCATCATGATTTGCCACGACCCAAGTTGGCTTTGTCCGCGGGGAAATCGTCTTCATATAAATTATTTTCGAAAAGTCTATGAGAAAAATGAATAGGGAAAACACTAGTGGAACCGGGGCGGTGACGTCACTGCGCAGGTCTAACTGTCTGTCTCTCTGTCTCATTAGTCATTAATGACTGTCATCACACACAAAAAAAGTTTCCTAAAGAAATTGTCATGAATACTGTGTTGGCAGGCATTTTCACAATAAATGTGAAGTTAAACTAAAGTTAAACATGAACTGGGAACGGTTCCCTTCCGATTGCTCTACCAGGCACAATTACCCCTGAGCCACCCCACTAAATATAAAATAAATAAATAATTAAATACACACACGGTGCACAGGCTTTATTTCCTTTCCCAGTTCCTTTGACTGACACATTGTTCTCCTTCAGTTCACATAAATATAGTCCCACAGCTCAACCTGGGATTTATAAAGAGTAGAGAGCTCGGCAACACCTTCTGCCAATCCGGCACACATTGTATTATCCAGAAACTCTGCATGCTTCTGTCCCACCCCTGACCCCTGTCTGTGCGTGTGGTTTTTGTGAGCCTCTTCCCAGAAAACTGCTCCAAACCGAGACCCCCCCCATGGGGGGACTTTCCTGGGGTGATTGCCAGGCAGCATATACTCTACTATACGAGAACAACACCTCGACTACTGGACAGTAAACACGGCGGGACCTGCTATTTCTCCCAGTGGGTAACAGGAAAGCTCGGCCCAAATAATACTCGGCCCTGAGTATAGACAGAGTTACTCTGTCGCAAACTCCGTTCACTTCATGGGATCAGTCCAATGGCGTCTCTACCGTCAAGATTTTTTCTTTTGTACACTTTTCCTGAGAGTGTACATTTGTACACTCTCAGTTTTCTCAGTTTTCTGATTCCTCAATGTCGCAACTTTTCGGCTCTACCATCAAGTTGTGTTTCTCCATGTTAATGATTTTTTCTTTTAGGAGCTTTTTTCTGAGAGTCTACAAATGTACATATTTGTACACTCTCAGGAAAAAAATGGAAATGTCCCTCTTTCAGGCTGCAACAGGCAACAGCCCTCACGAGAGCTCAGTTTACCCGACCCCTCAATGTCGCAACTTTCGTCTGGTCCGAGGACCATTTGGGCCGAGCCTTCATGTATGTGGATCTCACCACCGAGGCCCCAGTGGGAGATGCACGCTCGGGCCGAGGATGATCCGGTGACAGCACGCGTTATAGCGGGGCTAAAAGGAAGAGAGAGAGGGCCTAGAGCCAGGATCTAAATCAGGAGCTAGTAATCCTCAGTGGGTTGTAGAGAGAGTGAGAGAGAGGGAGTGAGGGAGGGAGAGACGCTACGATGCCAGCTGCAATCACCAGCATCAGTGGGTGCTGGGCTGAAGTGACAGTGGAGTGCAGGAGGTCAAGCAGCTCCATGCAGAGACACTTCCATGTAGGGACACTAAATGATATGATGACCTCAGAGCACGACGTTCCGCTGCTCTGACCCCTAGCTTTTGACCCCTAGATGCTTGTTGCGTGACCCTGACCCCCAGCAGCCAATGCAGGCTATACTATTTAAACCAGTGGTTTTCAACCAGGGCCTACTATTTATTTAGAATGTGAGCCAAGGACAGTCATAACATAAAGATCAAAATGACCATTAATTTAATTTTTGCGCTCTCAAAGAGTTCCACCCGGTTAACCAACTTTCCATCATTTAGCCTGGGGACCACCTGGAACTCTCTCAAGGACCACTGGTGGTCCCCAGACCACTGGTTGAAAACCACCGATTTAAACAATTAATCTTTAGTACATACTTAGTCGCATGACAAATACGCGAAAATAGACTAAATCCATAAGCGCACGTGGTGACAAGTTAATAACCAAGAATAGCTTTGCCTATGATCATGGCATGACCAAAATAGTAATAGTAATCATTAATGAATAATAATTAGTTGGCGATTCATTGGTGGGCAGCTGACAACAGCTGTGTTTGTTTAATTAGTAAAAGCTGTCAGCGTGCTGACAAACAGAATATTTTGGTCCAACTCGAGCTCCATTAGCAAACTAATGTTTTTTTTTTTTGTGAAGTTTTCCAAGTCACAATTTGACAAAGCCTCCTTAATATTGAATAAACGAATGCATGCAACACATACTGCATTGTTACCAATGTAAACAACACATGAATAGCAATAGCAATGTATTTTGTTTTCCAGTACTTGGCTCATGCAACAGTATAATGTTGGCCCAGCAGTTTGCTGTGATCAAACCCTGTAGAGCAGCTATCTGGTGGAATGAAAATCACAACAGCTGTTGGTGGATGATAGAGATTACACAGATATAAAGGGGAGTTTGCCCAGTATGGCTTTGAGCATAAATAATATAACAATGGTGCTGTCTCTTTAGGCTTAAATGGCCATACCAGCCTTTTAGATATGACGTTGGAGCCTTTGTCACTCTCATTTTGATTACTTCCTTCCATTCTTTTGAAACGTTTTTGTTGTTGTTATTGAGATATTGAGTTATTGAGTTGTTATTGAGATATCAACCTATGATTGTTATTGAAGATTGATGCCTCTCAAGTCTCAATTACAAGCAATTTACCACACTTGCTATTCTGATTTAATAATTTAGACCCATTATGTCACAGCCTAAAATTGTCGCATATACTTGGGACGCCGAGGTGACTTGAAAGGATTTAAAATCAGGACGGAGCACAAGTGCTGTTACCAATGTTATCAAAAAGTAAATTAATTGGAATTGCCAATATGTCAGCCTGATTCATATAGAAAAGTATAGCAGCATGCTTCCCATAGTGGAAAACACAAAGCACACACCCCACCACAACACATGTTTCACTGCCCACTCACTTAAGACAGACTCTATTTTAAGTGTTGAAACAGGCTAGGCTGACACTGACCCTATATGCCTCCTGAATGGAAATACATTGTGTTGCTTCTATCTCTGTATTCTAACTATTGGTCTTTTTATTGTTTATCATCATAAACAATCGATCTGCTACTTGTTGTTTGTGGATGTAATGATGTTTTCACCCGGCACAGGCAATTTGCAAAAATACTGTGTCTCTCTATAGCAGTGGTTTTCAACCAGTGGTCCGGGGACCACCTGTGGTCCAGGTGGTCCACAGCTAAGTTGGTTAACCAGATGAAAAGTTGCTTAACCAGATGTAACTCTTGAGAGCGTAAAAAATGAAACCAAATGGCCCCAAGGCTATCAAACTGGTAGTGCCACTGTATTGAAGACAGCCTATTTCTATCCACCTTAAGTGCGTTGTACATTCCAGGGACTCCAACAAGGACCTTGTGGCTGTAGTGGGAGAGAGTCACGAGTCCAGATGGACTGTATTTTTGCAAGGAGGGATTCAGGGAACAGGAGTACTGTATGCATAGCGTTCCCATGGTAACCCGTTCCTCTGCAAACAGGTCAGCTGCCTGAGCACAAGCCTCAGGGCACTGTTGCTGTTTTTGACCGCTGTTTCCCTGTAAACGGAGAGGGTGCCACAATCGAGGAGGAAAGGAAAGTGCCTGTTTGAGAATAGACCTTTAGGTAAGACCCGCCCTCTTGCCCAATTAGGACTTTTTCCAGCCGGGCTCATTTATTCCAATGTAAATATCATGGACTTTACACAATAAATACTGGTTCATTTTTGGAACCAGACCAAATCTCTTCCAAATCCACCAGCAAGGCATGCTGTATGCAGTGGAAAAATGTGTGTGTTTGACATTTATCACATGTTATGCTTAGCAGTGATTGGACCATAGCAGTTTGGGGAGGGGCTTACCTGAAGGTCTATTGCGTTGTCCGGTTGACATACCATGAGCATATTTGTGCACTCTGCCCAGTACACATTAGATAAGTTACCGGTAATATTATAACAGGCCACATTAAAAGTGTTTTTTTTTTTTTTTTTTTTTTTTTTTTTTAACAGCAGCATAGTGAGATTGTATCCCTAGAGTACAGCAGCACTCAGTGTAGGCCTCAATAGTGTACAAATAACAACTTTTAGGTGTTAAATAGTTTCATGTTATTCACAGTTTGAGAAAACCTCAACTGACATTGTGAACCTCAACTGACATGACGTACACATGTCATACTTTATATTACATTGACACCTATTTTTCGGCAAACAAAGCCGTTGTACGACAAAATACAGAATTAGGTTTAAGTGGACCCACTGTGTGAGCTGGTATGCCGAAATCCATGTTGTGTGACAAGCAGCCTACAAATAGACAGGCTGTGAGCTTTCAGGGCTTTCAGAGCCACCGCCATACATACCAAGTTAGCTAGGCATGCACAGAACACAGGCCAAGCACCAGTAAATGGACCCGTTTGCTGTGCGAAAGGAGACTGGCAGCTATGTGGCGCGACGCGCTCAGCATGACCCTCGTGGTTCCCATGCCTCCGCGCCTCCACAGTGAAGTCGCTGCTGACAACCTCCTGCGAGCGTGCAAATGGAACCAAATGGACCCGTTAGGGTCCATTTGGTTCCATTTGTACACTCTCAGAAAAAAATAGGTCCTAAAAGAAAAAACATCAACATAACTTGATGACATCATCAAGTTTTGTTTCACCATGTTAATGATTTTTTTTTCAGACCTCCATTTGTAGGCAACAGAATGGGGGAACTTTTTTCATCATGTCCACGCAACATCTCTGAGGCATATTAATGATGTAGTACAATGTTTAAAATGGGTGGAATTCCAGTTTAAACCAAATGTAAGCCCATTTTGCTTTCCGTATACGGTTACTGCACTTTGTTGTATGAGGAACGCTGCAAATAGCCAATCTTCAAGCACACAATGTTGCAATGCATGCAATGTAGATGTGTTATTTCAACATTTTTAGAAAACTTTGTCTTAATCTTGGTGCCGGATAGCTCATTCCGTAGAGCCCTCGCCTTCGGACCGCAAGGTCATGGGTTCGATCCCAGGCATTGCCAACGCATGGAGCAGCGAGGCTTGGGGCGTGGTGAGTTGTTCGGGGGGTTACTGGGGGTGCTGGCTGGGAGCTGTCGGGTATGTTGGGTTGGCTAGCACTCCACCTCAACAATCCATCTCCCAGGGGTCCAGTGCAGGACAGACTCCCGCATTATCGGCTGATACCAATTTACAATCGAGGCATTTAGCAGACTCTCTTAATCCAGAGCGACTTGCGGCAGAGAATGAGTGCGTGACGCACACACGAGCCTCGCGTACGCACATTAATAGATCAAGTCCTATTTTAAAGCTTGCCTGTGAGGCGCGCGTTATCCACGCACCTGGTGCAGCCGGGTATCATTGATATCAGTGGGATCTTTCTCAACGCGTTGTACGTGCGTAACGAATTCCGCGAATAATGATGTGTGTTGTGCGCTTTGAAAAGCCTGGGGTTAGTCCGGTCCGGGTGTTGGGTGTAAGCAAAGACTAGTTAACACAAGGCAATGCATCGAATGCATAGACATAAAACCAAGTAAACCAAGAGCACCATCCTGACAGCATAGAATATCCAAAGAAAATAAAGCATCTGTAGACTGAAACTATAAATACTATGTCTGTTTGTCTACATACCTGTAATATTCTATATTATTGACATTCTTAGCCTTTGCATAAGCCTGCTAAGGCCAATGCTATAGGCTAAGGTGGAATATGAAGATGTGATAGATATTTTTTTCCATATGGGTAGCCTAGAGAGTTAATGCAATTCAAAGAAGCTTTATTGGCATGAGAAAATAAATGTTTACATTGCCAAAGCAAATGTTACAAATGCAATACAATAAAAAACAGTTGAAAATGGGGAAAGTATAGGCTATAGCGGGTCCTACTAATTCAATGCGTGTGCTTTCCAATTAGAAGTCTTTTCGCAAGCTGTTTCCATCCCTCGTTTGCTCATTAGTCTCTTTCGATACACTCCAAAATCCGCCACGTTTCAGCGAAAAAGTATTTTGAAAAAAAGTATTTTATCATGTACATTATTGAGGACCTATTATATGAAGATACATTGTAAAGTGATGAAGTGGTCCTTTAAGTGGCTAGCTCAGCCCAAAATGCACCCAGGGACTTGAAGCAGGTACAAATTATCAAACAAAAATATCAAGGGAAAATAAGCCTCCTGGTAATAGGACAAACCTGGCAAATGGCATTCAGACAGTACTAAACATGCTCCAAGATCACAACTATGTTGTTTTGGGTACTTTTGGGTATGGTTTTGGGTTGTTTTGGGTAGGAGTATGCTTTTGGGTGCTTTTGGGTATGCTTTTGGGTACTTTGGGGTATGCTTTTGGGTCTTTTGGTTAGTTTTGGTTAGTTTTGGTTATGCTTTTGGGTACTTTTGTGTAGTTTTGGGTTGTTTGGGGTGGTTTAGGGTTTGCTTTTGGGTAGTTTTGGGTTGTTTTGGGTAGTTTGGGATTTGCTTTTGGGTACTTTTGGGTATGCTTTTGCGTACTTTTGGGTACTTTTGGGTGCTTTTGGGCACTTTTGGGTATGCTTTTGGGTACATTTGGGTAGTTTGGGGTATGCTTTTGGGTAATTTTGGGTAGTTTTGGGTGTGCTTTTGAGTGCTTTTGGGTACTTTTAGGTATGCTTTTGGGTACTTTTGGGCAATTAGTAGGAAGCGCTATAGCTATACAGTTAGAGGGCATACAGAGTTTTGTAAACAGACTTATGTCACATAAGTCTATTGTTTGTTTTGTTTTGTTTTTAAGAAACTGCTTCAATGTTTTCTGTTTGTATTGAGAGTCATGGCTAATTCTAAGGAGTCCAACAACAGGTGCAAATCGCTCAGTCCACCAGGCGGTCGTCTGGAGGGTGCGAATGTGCTTTTTGTTCCAACGGAAACAGAAGGAGTGGACAGGCCTTGTCCCAATGTTGGTGCAGAAAAGAGCAAAAGGTTTGAACCCGTGGCACCTCCTGGCCGTGCATATCTCCACATAAACACCTCACCCTCTGATAATTTCCAGTGACCCCAAGTAAAACAATATTAAATTCCCATAAACTGTCCCTTGGGAACAGTTGGAAAGGATCACAGTTTTAATAGACTGTTTAGAATGGTGCCACGTGCACCAGCCTAGTGCTCGCGGTGCAAGGTGGGACAGACCCCCTCAGTACAGTAATGCAGTATATTTACTTCTGTATCCTGCTCCATTTTAAGGACATTTGTTTTTGTACTGTACATTACTTGACTTTATTTTAAACACCCTTTGTCGCCACTACATTTCTATGAAGGTTGATTATACGAAGCATATCTTCATAGCTTCTAGTCAGCCGTTTATTTATGAAGGACTTCTTCAATAGTTTGCCAAGGTTAAACATTCCCACCTGACTGTCACCACTGGATACATCTGAATTGAGATCATGATAATCAACAAGTCCTCTCCACAAATCCCCCCATTAATTATTGATGAAATGAAGGCGTCATGGGGTGTGTGATTGATACAAAATAACATTCTTTTTGTGTGAATATGTTTTTTTTTGTCTGTTGTGAACACAAGCTACGTCAGGTTAATTACCGGAACTGGAGCAAGTTGTCTTGGCAACCTGTTATATTTGTCATATTTGACCAGGAGTGAGTATACCAACAGTCAGTGTTGGGCAGTAACTAATTTTAGATTACATATTACTGTAATATTATTACTTTTGCTCCAAAAAGTAAAGTAACGAGATTACTCTGCAAAAATGGGTAATAAGTAACGCATTACTTTGCAAGTAACGCCAAGTTACTTTTTTAAAATGAGCTTGTTGTTGCATGCAAAAATAGAACAGATTTACAAGCTATCGACAGGTACTGTAACAACAGAGATGTGCACTAGATAGTAGATCCAGTCCACAAGCTGTCCTGTGCACAGTTATGTATCGCTTGCTGCTATATTTTGTATTTATTTTTAAATACAAGACCTCAACTGTCTTTGAAAACAATTGTGAAAAAGTTTAAAAAGTCAAAGAGGCAAAGAGACTACTATTATTACAATAAATTGGATTCAGTTCTAAAAAGAGCTTGTTAAACAGATTATGTTGTACATCTCTATTTTTTCAAATGTAGTTGAGAACTTGGGAAAGTAATAACGTAATATGTAATATATTACTCTTTGATTCCAGTAATAAGTAAAGTAATGATATTACTTTGTCTAAGGGTAACGAGTAAAGTAAAGAAGTTACTTTCCTAAGTAATATTGACCAACACTGCCAACAGTATACTTTGACTCAAGTAATGGTACTTGTGTACTTTGTCCACCACTGCCCGACCCTCACAGTGAGGCCTCTACAGTGGCTATAGCTGACATTGACCAAGTATGAGGAATTCTACCCTGTAAAGCAGCGCCGGCAGTAAACAGGCCCAGCAGCTGTCTGTGGCACAACATGAACTACAGCGGTCTGACTTAGCGAGAGAGAGAGAGAGAGAGAGAGAGAGAGAGAGAGAGAGAGAGAGAGGCGGATGTAAGTTTTCCCAATTGGGGGGGCAGGAGAAAATGGTATGGGTGCAGTGAAGCGACATGAAGCCGCACCATTTTCGAAATAAATATTTACATAGGAAATAAAGGATTTTTGTAAAAAATAAAAAAAAAAAAAAAAATCCACATGGATTATGTCATCCAATGAGAGAAGATCAAACATAATCAGCTTTAGTTTGAAACAGCTGGAGAACAATTGTGAACGCAGTGATCAAGATTACTATGTAAACCAGGCAGAAATGTACATACATACTCCAATATGCATGGAGTGTATAGTAATGCAGGATTTGCATTACAGTTTCCGCTTCTCAAACACAACCTCACCAGAGCTTAATCCGACCAATTACAACCTTTTGAGAGACAGAATCGTACAAACAAATCAAGTAATAAACCTTGTCTTGTTGTCTTGCGGTGTGCAATGTGTCATCTGAAGTTATACGGTCCAGACAGACACGCCGTGGTCCGAATTCAACGCACTGAGTAAAAGGTTACATTTAGGATTTAGCACAGCCACCTGTTCCACGCTCTATAATTGTTTAAGCCCCGTCAGAACTGAGCAATCAAGTCATCCTAACCTTGTGCACATCCTGAGATCACAGTGGTGCAGAGAGACAGAGAGGGGTGAGCATTGGACACCCCCCCTCCCCCGATCCATGGGGCTACTAACTATACCCAGCGGTACGTGCCCTCAGAGGCAGTCCTCTGTCCTCACTGGCTCATTGTGCAATAAAGCATCCACAAATGAGACAGCCGCATGCGCTGTGGTTCAACCTTCACCCTCCTTTTCCATGGATGCGGGCCCAACCTGGGTAACTTTAGCCCATGCATGCAAACAGTCCAACGGGCCAGCTCAATGCTCCCCAGGGGCGGATCTAGGCATGGCCATGGAGGGCGGGGCAATGCCCCCCTGAATGCCCACTCTGCCTCACCAAACGTATAGGACCTTACCCATTGTGAATATATGAACACCAAATGATGTATAGTGTGGGTAATGCAATATTACCGGCAGATCACATTACAGATTTGGAATTATCCTGTAATAATAGCAAATAATAGCAAACAGCAGATTTGTGTCATGATTTTTTTTTTTGTAAAACAGGCCCCTCCCACTAACCTTGGAAGCAGCTAGATTACAGCTGAATGATATAGACTGAAATGAGAATTCTGCATGTGATATCTTAATCTGATAGGTCCACAGGTCGTGTGTGGCAACCTTTGTGAGATTTGCACAAAAGCTGTAGGTGTAGCTGTGGTTCTGTCGGGAAGAAACATCTTATGTCCATATTTGTAGGGATGTAGTGACCATTTGGTTGCCCTACTCGTAGGGTACTTGTGTTGCCCCCTCCCGACAAGAGCGCTGTGTTTCCTTATGCAGATTGGCTGTTTTCACCGGCTGTGAGGACGAACTCATGACTGCAGAGGAAATTGTTATTTTGAGGGTTGGTTTGACACTTTTTGACTTTTGCCCCCACATTTTATTGCATTGAGCTGGCACTGTGAGCATAATGTATACTGTATACTGTACAGGTCCTTCTCAAAAAATTAGCATATTGTGTAAAAGTTCATTTTCTTCCAGAATATAATACAAAACATGAAACTTTCATATATTCTCCATCAATTGTGCATCAAGTGAAGTATTTAAAAACTTGTTTTGTTTTAATCTGGATGATTATGGTGTACAGCTCATGAAAACCCCAAAATCCTATCTCAATGAATTAGCATATTTTTACGAGACCGCTAAAAAAATATGTTTTAAACAAGAAATGTTGACTATCTGAAAAGTGTATTAATGTATGCAGTTAATACTTGGTCTGGACTACTTTTGAACAAATTATTTCATCATTGGGGCAGGGCATGGAGGTGATCAACCTGTGGCACTGTTGAAGCATTATGGAATCCCAGTTTCGCTTTGATAACGGCCGTAAATGAATTTGTATTGTTCAGTCTTATGTCTCACACCTTCTTCTTGACAATACAACCCAGATTCTCTGTTGGGTTAAAGTCAGGGCAGTTGGCTGGTCAGTTAAGCGCAGTAATACCATGGTCAGGACAGCAGTTAGTAATAGTTTTGGCCTTATGGGCAGGTATCAAATCGAGCTGGAAAGGAAAATTATCATCTCCATGAAGCTTGTCAACATACCGAAGCACAAGGTACTAAAAGGATGGCTGAGTTTTCAGTTTTCAGCCAATAACATGGCCTAAATCATGTGTTTTGCCATGTCCAGTCTCCAGTCCATGTTATTGACTGGTGTTGATCCACTGACAGTGAAAACTTAACAGTGGTTTCAACACAGCCATCTTTTTAGAGTACCTTGTGCTTCAGTATGTTGACAAGCTTCATGGAGATGCTAATTTTCCTTTCCAGCTCGATTTGGCACCTGCCCATAAGGCCAAAACTATTACTAACTGCTGTCCTGACCATGGTATTACTGTGCTTAACTGACCAGTCAACTGTCCTGACTTTTACCCAACAGAGAATCTGGGTTGTATTGTCAAGAGGAAGGTGTGAGACATAAGACGGAACAATACAAATTAATTTACGGCCGTTATCAGAGCAAAACTGGGCTTCCATAATGCTTCAACAGTGCCACAGGTTGATCACCTCCATGCCCCGCCCCATTGATGAAATAATTTGTTAAAAAATAGTCCAGACCAAGTGTTAACTGCACACATTAATATACTTTTCAGATAGTCGACATTTCTTGTTGAAAACATATTTCTTTAGTGGTCTTGTAAAAATATGCTAATTCATTGAGATAAGGTTTTGGGGTTTTCATGAGCTGTACACCATAATCATCAGGATTAAAACAAAACAAGTTTTTAAATAGTTCACTTGATGCACAATTGATGGAGAATATAAGAAAGTTTCATGTTTTGTATTATATTCTGGAAGAAAATCAACTTTTACGCAATATGCTAATTTTTTGAGAAGGACCTGTATACATAGTGACAGCACTGCATATTTGTGTGTCTTTCATACAAATTATGCCCTAATTTTTATATGCCCTAATTATGCCATATAAAAAGAATAATAGTCATTAAACTACAAATATAGACTAAAGTAATAAAAGCATGTCAAGTTTGCATGTTTGGACAGATGAAATCAATAGTGTATCATATACTGTATACAATATGTTTTTCTTTCTCCTGCATATGCCCATACTGTATAATATGGCCCTAGAGCAGTGGTTTTCAACCAGTGGTCCGATGACCACCAGTGGTCCTTGAGAAGGTACCAGGTGGTCCCCAGGCTAAATGACGGAAAGTTGGTTAACCAGATGTAACTTTTTGAGAGCGTAAAAAAACAAAACCAAATGGCTCTGCAAGGGTCCATTTGGTTTCGTTTTTACGCTTCATTTTACGCTTCATGTACGTTTCATGTTTACACTCTCAAGGGTTAAAATATTCATCATCTGAATCAGCCCAAGTCTACACAGCTAGAGAATGTAGAAGATTAATGGTCATTTTGATCTGTGTGTTCGCCTGTTTGGTTTCCCAAATCCAGCCTGGAATTGTGGACAAAGACAAAAGAAATCTTTTAGTTTTGGGGTCTGTGCAGTGAGGTAACAATCAGCTACTGCCGCCTTGACACACTATCCATGTTATGTGTGCCCTTGGCAGTAGAGATGGATAGCATCTCTGTAACTGTAAGCCCAAGCATGCCATGCTCTGGCCCCATAACCTCTCCATATTGTCACACACTGTGGGATATGAAGCCGACAGGGCCTGATCCTTCTCATTAGCCTGGAGATTACATGAGTTAATTTTAATACAGGAGGAAGGACTGGGATGAAGAGACACAAAGCTTTGCTGCAGGGATTTGGTTGTGCAACGCAAATAACATCTGCAGATCTGACCTGGGTCTTGGTCAGTCCATTCAACCTGCATGCACTTGTGTCAGGGAGGGTTTTTGTATGGAAACAGAGGTCATGTTCAGTACAGTAGGAGATCCGAGATCTGAGTGTCCGACAGCAGATGCATAAAGTAAAAATGTGTTCTCAATGACAATTCATTACACTTGCAAAGTTAAACTAATGCTGGGGAATTTGCTGCGGATTCGCTAAAGTTCATTCTCAAAAATGTGAAAGAGCGCTGGCATTGAGTTGTGCCTCATATGCCTCCATGACATGTTGTGAAAGGCAACACATTGAGTGTGGAAAGTAGTGATGGTCACTCTGGGTTGACATTGTCCACATTATGTAATCCCTAGAGAGGTCAATGTAAGAATAGTGCTGTGAATGATTACTGCGAGGAAGGGCTTCACCATTATTATGTGCATTAATCTACCTTACATAATCAAAATCTAAACATATGCTATCCAGTGAGCCAAATAGGCACAAATTAGCCTATATGTGGAGATCAGTCTACGATCAGATGCAGTATCATGTCATAATCTGGAAACTATGGGCTCCATTTTCGTCCCCACTAAACCCCTTATCCCTTAACTTCTTTGCCTTTTTAAACTATTAAAAAAAGAACATTTTTCAATTGTTTAAATGGCCAGTCTACAAGCTCACAATGTGTCAATAGATTGGCGCGTTGAACTATTCCAAAATGTTTTTTAAAATAGTAAAAAAAAAAAAAATGATAAGGGGTTTAGATGGTAACGAAAATGGAGCCCTATGTCTGTTATTAAAGGCAACTTCATTGGCGACATTTCACTTTTCATTTGTTTAGCTGAGAGTTGCTGCTGCTGCTGTTTATTTATGTACAACTAGGTAACGGGAGCACATATTTAGTGGTTGGCTGAAATGTGTTTGTGAAGGCTGAGGGTTTGGACCTGGTACAGGCTGTACTGTAGGTCAGGTAATATGACCTGCACCCTGTGACAAGGTATTGCTGTGCAACTCTCCCAAGTGTTGTGTTACAATTCCTGAGAAAGCAGGTACAGTACAGTACACACAGCGATGGTCGCTTCACTGTACTGTATGTGTCTACCTGCTGCTGCCTACTGTTTGGTCTTATTGATGGATGAAAAAAAAAAAAACCTAACAAACATCTGGACGATGTTTGAGGTAAATGTGTTCAAAGGTCAGATGTTAATAGAGAACAGAATTGTAAGGAATACAGAATAAAAGAGCACTACCACACTATATTGCCACAACATGAAGGCAATATGTGCAGTAAATTCAGGAATCAAATGTAACATAATAAAAGAATGCCTTAATTTTAATTTGATTTTTAGCCAGCTGTCCATGGTACAGTACAAAACCACCCTAGTGACCTACAACCATGTTCACAGACACGTACTGTGCAGGAGGCGCGTTGGATGACGGTGGTTGATATGGATGCCAGCCAATGCCTCTTCATAGTGATAAATTATTAAAATATTAGATTAATATACAATCCCTATTTTGAGCAAGTCATTGTAGGAGGCAAGCTTGTAGATGTGCCTTTTTAATTTTTTTGCACAATGAAATTACCAATGCTTAAGCAGTTCATTGCTTTGTGGAGGTATTAATAATAAATCCTTGCTTCTCAATTGCTCAATTACTTGACCAAGAAATCGATAGAAATGATTGTTGCAGCGTTACAGTACTTTATATCGTATAGTGCGTTGCTGAGACCTACATAGATAGATTACTTCCTCTTCCATGTCTGACACGAGAGCACGGCTTTGCTATGGAAACGTTCATTCTACTCCTTTCTTTCTGTGGGCATGGCCTGTACCTGTAGCTATGTCTATCTAAGGCTATCCTACCACAACAATGACCTCACCGCTACCATCTGAAGACCACAAACACAAACGGCCCCATAAGGCCAAGTTAATGGCAGCAGGATATTCCCAGAATGCATTGCACAGGAGTCAATATGCCAATTTTAGCAGAGCACCCAATGGCGCTTCACGACTCTTGGTCCAGATACAGAAGGGGGCTGCAGGTCGGATTTCGTGGCGGCGGAGACGCGGACAAGCACACGCACACAGACATGTCAAGACACAAGGACGGGCGATGCCTTTCAGTCTCTTCCTTAATTGACAGCTTGTCAAGACCGCCGTTATCATCTGCGGTGGTGTGTACCGGCTTCTGGTCATAGGTTCCGTCAGGGGCGGATCTAGGCATGGGCATGGGGGGGCAATGCCCCCCTAAATGCCCAGTCTGCCCCACCAAACACGATGGCCTGCAAAACAACCCAAGATATTTCAAATTAAAGTGCTTATAATTAAAATGATTTGAAACACTACTACTACTACTACTACAGCTACTAACTAACTACAGCTGTGGCACCACTAAACCAACAGCATTTAATCATTGAAAACAGAAAACTCTTTGAGTCAGACCTTTAGCTTTATGCATGCTGCGTGGGTGTTGCACCTTCAACAACAACTGATGTTATTATTGCTACTTAATTGCCTAAAAAAGTCCTGTAACTGAAAGTGGGGCGGCCTCATCACCTGTGGCGCGAAGCGACACGGGTGATGAAGCCGTCCCCATACCATTTTCTATCGCCCCCCTCCAATTGGCAAATGTTACATCCACCACTGGGTTCCGTTCAGAAACATTCCTGTAACAGGAATCCTAAAAGTCCTGTGGCAGCAGCAGCAGCAGCACATGACCTCACATGATGGATTTAGGGAACGCCCATAAATCCAACCCCTGCTGCCCCTGACAGACCTGACAGAGAGCTTCTCTCTCTTTGAGGAGAACCTCTTGGAGCACCATGCATGGGGCTGTTGTGGTGCGTTGGAGGAGTGTACCCCCGGCTGTCCCAGATGACGTCATAGGAGAAAGGGCACACAGAGTGCGTCCGAGGCACGGTTTCACCAGTTGTTAAATGCATGTTGAGTCAGAAAGATCTGTTGAAGCGGCATGCCTGGTTTAACTTAAATAAGTCAAATGAAAAGTAGTGCGTGTTTAGTGGTGAAAGCAAAAATGTCAAGACAGGAAAATCTTTTACAGGCTTTCCTTTTGTCCATTGAGAAGACTTTACCTTCTACTGATTACGATACTTATATTACAACTAGGGCTGTGGAATGATTAGAAATTTTAATCAAATTAATCACAGCTTCAAAATTAATTTAATCATGATTAATCACCGTTTCGAACTATGTCCAAAATATGCCTGTTTTCCTTTACAGGAATTTGAACATTTGAAAAAGAAAAATAATCTGTTTATGTCTTAAATATTTATCAAAGTAGGTGATCTACAAACCCCCAATGCTTGTAAATCTTGAACTATACTCTATGGTTCTGGTTACAGGGAGACACACCGCTATACTGTATGTCTATGTAAAACCCTGCTCTACCCATTTTTTCAGTGAGGAAATGCTCAGTGGGCTGAGTCAGTGTGCACATAGGTTAATTGCGTTAAAAATTTTAATCAGATTAATCAACAAAATTAATTTAACGAATTAACTTGTTATTTTCAACGGCCTTAATTTCAACTTATTCCGACAAACCTACATTAGCTGTACCAGCACTAGTTGTGTGGCTTAGACACTGGTGTTCAAAATATGTTGTCTGTTGGTATGAAGGCCTGTCTTCTGGTTCGGTCATGTGTTATAGTTTTAACTATCCATCGGGCCTGAGGAGGTATACAGTTGGCTGTGTGATGATGATGCCAACATTCCAGGCATAGCCAGCGGTTCTATCCTTAGACTGGGAGCGGGTTTTCCTTGTGGAACCTGCAGTACGTGCCCATCCCGCCCCCCTCAATGCCGCATTCATTCACGCTGCGCCCCAGCCGGAGACGCAGACATTACTCGGTGTGAGATATTGGAGATCTGGCTGAGCGAGAGTAAGCGTTGAGGTGCTGTCGTGCGTGATATGCATGTGGATATGCCCACTGTGCACGAACGTCGCACACACACTCAAAACATACACAATTACTCATCAAAAATGCTTTTTTTTCTTGCTGGCCAAATTTATAAACTTAACCGTAACCACAACCACCTAAATCCTAACTCTAACCTCAAAATTCCTGTCCATAATGATAAAACTACAATGGGATCTACAATCTATGTAAACCACCTTGGATAAAGGCGCTATATAAATGCACCATTTACCATAAATATCCTTCAAAACCTCAAAATCCCAATGCTTCATTCCCATCCTGGGACTTTTCAGAATTATTCATAATCATAACCAACCATAACATAATTATTCATAACCATAACCAAGTTATCATTTCCCTCATGGGGAACACAAGGTCAGTTATGATCATTATGGACACGCCCAATTAGGTTTCACACACACACACACACACACACACACACACACACACACACACACACACACACACACACACACACACACACACACACACACACACACACACACACACACAGAAACGCGCAATCCAAGCAGGTGGCTGTGCCGTGTTAATGAAGACGTATGCATGCTTTATCCCGTATAGGCCACTGTATATGTTGGCCTACTGCGGACGTATGGAGATGAAAGTGTCTAATATGGTGGTAGTCCGTTGGCGTTTAGCCCTGGTGTCGGGTTCTATGGATTCCCACATGGATCTCTGCCTTTCAGCATCCCTGGAAGGCTGTTGAGCTTCCTGTCAGAACGCCACATCCCTGTAAGCTTCTACGCTGACAGCTGCAGAACCGAGTGAACTCAGCAATGCAGACCACACAACACACAAGGACTGTTTTATACGTGTTTGTATAGGGATGCCTGTTGACATGTTTAGAGTTAGAAGAATATGAAAGATAAAAGGAAAAAAGGGCAATCACAGACATAATGCCCTCTGCCGTGGCAAACCAGTGAGCTGTTACCTGCGTGCTGTGGAGTGGTGGTTAACCAAATGATCAGATGTGGAATCATGGGTTAGTGGATTCAAGCAGATGCTACTGGAACACCATTCAGTGGGAATATTCTGGGGATCCTCAAATCCATGGTGAACTGCTGAATCGGCTATTCTTGATGAAGAGATTTTTGGTAGATGAAAAATGTGGTGAGAGTAGCCTAATTGTAGCTCAAGACATGGGGCTCCATTTTCATTCAACGCTAAACCCCTTATGCCTAAACTTCTTTGCCTTCTTTACTATTTTGGTCAGTAAGTATTACAATGTGTCAATGTGATTAGCTAGTTGAACTTTGCATCTGGAAGTTGATCCTGCAGCTCAACTTCAATTTGTAGCGGTGTAGGTTTTGCAGCAGTCACAAACATTGGATTCATCTTTGCATCTTCATGACACTGACCTCCGTCGACAATAAAATGGTAGTGTGTCTTTGCATCTGTCCGTGCAATGCAGCATACACTGGTGCTTGCTTCCAGTGGCCACATAACTTTTCCCTTTTCTGAAGCGAAAAGTTCTCAAGAATTAAAATATTCATCCACTGAATTGGCCCAAGTCTATACAACTAGAGAATGTAAGAGAATGGTCAGTTTTTATCTACAGTATGTCTGCCGGTTCTGATTCCCCAATCCAGCCTGGAATTGTGGACAAAAGCAAAAGAAATGTTTAGTTTTGGGTCTGTGGGGCTAAAATGTCATCAAATGGTGGTCTGTGGCTCAAATTATGAATAAATAGTAGGCCCCGGTATCAAAAAAGGTTGAAAACCGCTGTCTTAAGGAGATGAGGTGATCGAAATCACATTACTACACTCATCATCACTGACTTATTGTATATTTTCTTTATTATTCTAATCATGTATACAGTTTTTAGTTTTTTCTATGGTCTGCTACTGGGTGGTCCTGCCAGCCTTGGAAAACGACTAACTGAAAAGGTTTCCTCGGCTTACAGGGACACTTATGTCATCTACCTCCACCCCACACACACCAACACCCCGGGGGAGGGAAACCTTTGCTAATCCCACAGAGGAAATTCAGTTTCGGTTTCACCCAGCTGATGACTGCTCAGGCGGTCATGTGAGCCACTGGGGGGATATATTAGTGTCTTAGCTTCTTAACTTCTTCCCACTCAGAGCAGGCAGTCACCCTTGGTTCATCATTGTCTCACGTAACACTTAATTCTAATAGCACCTTTATGGGCTGCCTGAAGTGTCAAATCTATTTACAGCTCACTGAGTGAGTGTATACACATGATGGACGCTTTATGGGTCAGTTTGATTTTTGATTTTTGTAGACTTTGTTGTTTTAACACTTCAGTTTTCACCGTGCACATGCATTAGGGGGATGGAAAAGTGAACCTGATATGCCTTGATGCTGTGACAACAGAGAGAGCTCCACTCATATTAACAGAGATCACACAGTACAGAGGGCCAGATGGCACAAAGTTTCCATTGGCTGTATGACCTCTAGTGGTCCAAAGAGGTAGCACCGCATTTCCATGCTCTCTCTCTCTCTCTCTCTGTCTCTCTCTCTCTCTCCCAGGGGCGTTTTTGCCATTAGGCAGATTAGGCAGTTTCCTGGAGCGCCATGGGGGGGGGGGGGGGGGGGGGGGGGGGCACCAGGGCAACCCAGGATCCCAGGCTAATAAGCCTCATATGGATAAATACATAATACATGTCCTCTATAACTAGAATTGATCATTTTAAACACATTATAATATGTCCTTTAGTTTAAAAAGAGTTCATATTTTTATCCCTTGGGGGGCGCCATTTTACTGTGCCTGTCACAGGTATGATGCCAAATGGACCCTTATGGGACCATTTGGTCAGGGGGGCTCCAGGGAAAATCTTGCCTAGGGCTCCAAATTGCTTTGAAACGCCACTGCTCTCTCCCTCCCCACCTCTCTCTCTCTCCCTCTCCACCTCTCTCTCACTCTCACTCCCTGTCTCTCTCTCTCTCTCTCTTTCTCTCTCTCCCTCTCTCTCTTCCTCTCTCTCTCTCTCTCCCTCTCTCCCTCCCTCCTCCACCTCTCTCTCTCCTGTTCAAAGGCCTCAGTCCCTATCCAGGATTTGTCACCCTCAGTGACAAGTGGAAGGATATACATCTGAAAGCCTCTTCCTGTGGGTCACGACTCATATCCCCTCGCTGTGTTCTCAGGGCAGTGAAGGAACAAGGCGATCACTCACTGAGGAATGCAGACGTACGAAACAAAATATTCGCTTTATTTGGCCTTTTTCCGGAACGGCAAAAACAAGTACATTCATATCGTACAGAAACTGCAGTTTTCAAACACCAAAAAAGTTGATAGAAATGTACAAAAAAGTAAAAAATACAGCATCTACAGTATAGGCATTTTTCTTGTAGTTGAAGTCTATCAGTGGGATGAAAAAAGAAGCTCTTACACGGGGCGGATGTAACATTTCCCAATTGGAGGGGGGCAGGAGAAAATGGTATGGGGGCGGCTTCATTGCCCGTGATGCTTCGCGCCACGGGCGATGAAGCCGCACCCATACCATTTTCAGTTACAGAACTAATTTTTTTTGTTGAAGTTGCAACAGACACGCAGCATGCATAAAGCTAAAGTTCTGACTCAGAGAGTTTTCTGTTTTCAATGATGAAATGCTGTTGGTTTAGTGGTGCATGCCATCGAGTTTGGTGGGGCAGTCCAGGCATTTAGGGGGGCATTGCCCCCCCCATGCCCATGCCTAGATCCGCCTCTTGCTCTTACAGGTCCAGATGAGAAGACCTGAGAATAAATACCTGTCCTGTCTGATATAAGAGGAGTTTTAACAGTCTGGTGCTGCGTGTTCGCCGTTGCATTCGCCGCCCTCGGTGAGTTCCACGACGTCAATGTCATCTATGAGGTCGTCTATAGGGTCGTCCACCGCGTGGCCGTCTGCTATGTGTTCGACCACGGCGTCCGCTTGGACGGCATGCACGCTGCTGTGGTCTACGGGGGGCACAGGGTGAGCGTGGTGGTGGTCACTGTGGTGGTGGTGGTCGTTGTGGTTGTGGAGGTCGTTCTGTGGAGCGTTGTCTCGGTTCAGCTGGGCGTACTCAACAGAGCCCTGTTGAGACAAGCACAGCAGAGGTCACTCTGTGCAGGGAAAACCAAACCTAAAACTAAACCAAAACAGAGTTTTAAATATACAGTATATGCTACATATCTGCAAGTGATTCTAGCTACATTTTATTGCAGTGGTTTTCAACCTTTCTGGCACCAGGGCCTACTATTTATTCAGAATTTGAGCCACGAACCACCGTTTGATGACATGATCATTTAGCCCCACAGACCCCAAAACTAAAGATTTATTTTGTTTGTTTTGTCCACAATTCCAGGATGGATTTGTTAAACAAAACAGTCAAACATACAGATCAAAAATGACCATTGATCTTCTAATTCAGATGATGCATATTTTAACTCTTGAGAGCGTAAACATGAAACCAAATGGACCCGCCAGGGTCCATTTGGTTTCATGTTTACGCGCTCAAAGAGTTACACCTGGTTAGCCAACTTTCCATCACTTAGCCTTAGGACCACCTGGAACCCGCTCAAGGACCACTGGTGGTCCCTAGACCACTGGTTGAAAACCACTGTTTTATTGAGTGACTTAGATATTTTTGGGAAAAGTAAAGGAGCTTAATGTACTTTGTTGCGCGCGGTGTGCTGATCTACAAGCTCACAACCGGCTTAACAACAATGTAGGGGCACAGGAACAATGGTAGCGCCAGTGTTCCTGCAGTGGAAGAACACCATCTGTCACATTATAGTTGGACCAAACCAACGCACATTTTGTCACAGGCTGTACTGTAGGCGGAATGTCTTTTATTACCTGGAACATTTTAGCTGTCTGGCAAATAGCAAAGACATTGACACCAGAATTTCCACAGCATATTGTACTGTACGGTCTCTCCCTAGGAGGTCAAATAAAGGAATATGTTTGTGTGTATGCGTGCGTGCGCAGGAGCACGTTGCTGTACTTACACTGTCAGCCTGCTCAGGGGCACCTGTGAAAACAAGGCCAGAAGACAAGTTCAGGAAACGGCCGCAGTCGGTTGATTAGGCGCGTGCTAGTTTCACTGCCACCACTGTTGTTTTCGTCACTCCTGACTATAACTAAAATGACTTAGTCAGTGCCTTTTTTATTTCAGGACTAAGACTAAAACTGACAAGCTAAAATAGCAACTAAAATGAACAAGCCTTTCGCCCAAAACACTAAGACTGACTAAACCTAAAAAATACCTGCCGAAAACTACACTGGTGTTGCTTTTGTGAGGAAAAATAAGCAACCAGGTCCAACATCAGTACACCAACTGCACCGTAAATGTACTGTGCTTGGTTATTATACTCTTACTTCATTAAAGTTGTTTAAATACATGTTTCCATTTAATTTCTTTTACTAATGGGACTAAAGGTTTTGATTTTCCACAGACTAAAACTGACTAAAAACTCTTTCAGTTCCCGTCGACTAAAACTTCTATTAAGGATGGAAATGACAACATGTGACTAAGACTAATAAAGCATTTTGTCCATATGACTATAGTGTGACGAAAATGAATAGGCATTTCGTCCAAATAAAGACTAAGACTGACTAAAAAATGCCTGCCAAAAACAACACTGATTGCCACCACTCCTCCAAACAAAACCCAACGAAGACCCCCAGAAGACCAGGAGGCTTATCACACTACAGCAACACTAACCGTGTATTATCACCCTAGTAATCTTTTTTCTTTCCCCCTAGCTGCTCCACCATTGTTTGACAAGAGTCGTAGAAAATCCAAGGCCGTTATTATTGCGTGCCCTTTCCCGTGTGCTGTATCATTGTTTGCCACCAGCACTGCTGACATTTAGCCCTTAAGGAGTCGTCCCAGCGGCTCCACAATGGACAAAATGTTGGACGGGGGTGGCTTTATTTTTCCTCGGACATTAAAACAATGGGCCGCGTTGCTCTCCCCCCTCCTGACGGATGGACTCTGTGTTTGGGTCTGATTGTAGGGGCAGGAAGTAGCCTTTGACGAGCTCGGGAAGTGGACACCTGGCGTTTGGGCTCTCTGTTCCTTCTAGGGGACGTTCTTGTTCACCCGAACAATGCAGATGTTTATAGCCGGAGCCCATCCCCTTTCCTTTCCTGGCGCATTATTCAAACGGCGGGGTAAAGACGTCGCTTTGGCCGTGTTAACGCCCGGCCGCTGTTTCTATGGCGGACAGGATGTTAGTCTTACCTTGCTTGGAGTTCCGTACTTCGCTGTACACTGTGTCCGTGCCCTTCTTCACCGGAGCTAGGGGTGGAACAGGGAGGCATGCATGTAAATATTTCATTTGCTGTCGTCGAGTCCAGAACTAGATTTTTAAAAATTCAGACTAAAGGTGTTTGCAAACTGGTGTGTTTGTTTTGCTGCGGGTCCTTGTAGACTTTATTAATGGAAAAAAGGCCCCAAATCCGGTCTGTTATTCAGGTCCGAAGACGCAGTGGTCCGAAACTGTCTGAAAGGACGACTGCATGTGTGTGTGTGGGAAATACACTGAACGGATTAAATCTAATACATTTGTACTGTTTGTGGAGTTCGGAAGAATGTTGGAAACCACTCAGAACGCACATGGACACATATTGTGAGCTTGTAGATCAGCCATTTGAACTTTTTTTTTTTAAGTTTCAAAAACGTTTCAAAACTGGCATATACTGTACGCATGGCGCCCCCAAGGGATAAAATTATGAACAATTTTAACCTAAAGAACATATTATATGTGTTTTAAATGTTCGATACTAGTTATAGAGGATAAGTATAATGTATTAGCCTGGGATCATTTTAAAGCATGTCTGGTGGTCACTCCCTCCTTTCATGGTCGCCCCCCTCCCCTCATGGCGCCCTAGGCAACTGCCTAGTCTGCCTAATGGCAAAAATGCTCCTGCATATACGTTTCGGGACAAGGGCACAAGACATAGCTTATAGGTAGCGGTGGTCTCACCTCTGTTGGGATCCAGCGGTCGGGTGGTCTGGACCTCGGTGTACTGAGTCTCAGGCTCCTCCGCAGGGACCACCACGCTGTTCTGATCGTCAGACTCTGGAGGAGCACAGAACCAGAGGCGATTTTAGATCTGTAACTCTTGAGAGCGTTAAAATGAAACCAAATGGACTCTTACGGGTCCATTTTGGTTTCATTTTACCACTCTCAACACCAGAATTACGAACTAGAAAAACGAATTAGAAAATTAGAAATTGTGGACAAAAACTTGAAAATCTGTATTTTTAGGGACCAAACTCTACATCAAATGATGATCCTAAAATGCAGAATAAATACTGGGCCCTGGCATGAAAATGGTCAAAAACCACTACTATAGAATTTAGACTTATTTACACTAGATTTGTATAAATGAGTATGAAGTTACAATTGAATGAAGTTACAACATTTTCTTAGGATTATATAGGATAACTTTTTCCCAACTTTTTTGCCACAAGAGGAGGCAAGTGCCCCCTTGGCACCTCCCTAAAATCACAGATGCACAGAACGACAACAACAACAGAGCCATCAGCAATCAGCATAGGAAAGTAACAATCGCGCTTGATTAAACACAATGCAGACGGCAGCCCGGAGCTAATTGCATTTGCTCATTTGTGCATTGGTCGTAGTCTGGCTAACATCTCTTGAGTTAAGTCTCTTGATTAACCTTTGGACTTTTCAACTTAAAACAGGTCACGTTGGGGCAGCCTGCCATCAAATCTGACCATGCGCAATTAAGACATATTGCTAACAAACAAATTAACACCAACACGCAAATTGCAATACGCTGTCACGCCAGGCTGCAGGCGGCGCGATTACATTTCAAATGACTTGAGATGGCCTTAATCAATAATTTACCGAAGCGTTCAAAGCTCATTATTTTTGTTTCATATCTGAGCGGTATTAAAAATGAATATACTGTATATATCCGCCTGTAGTGGTGCATGAAGAGTAGACTCACCAGACCCAGACACATGCTCGCTCCAGACATTCCGCCCCATCACCCCTGGAGTGACTGCACGGGGAAGAATGCAACAACACCGAATTAAAAAAGTTTCTGAATTCCAACAAATACTTTTTTCTATAAATGTTCCAGCCAACGCACCACAGAGCGGCTTAGACTAGTCTCCCTCCTGGCTGGCTCCTGAGATGTGGAATGACCTTACGTTTCGCTCCGATCTATTCAGACGTTACTCCCTATTCTGCACCTCGGTCGGAAAAAATGATATCTTCAGGCTCACTCGCACTGTAAAAACTTGTTGGCTACTTGTTTATTGTTCACAGATGCTATGTATACACTGTTGTATACTGTAGATCAGTGGTTTTCAGCCCGTTTAATTTTAAAGGTCCATTATTTTACGTTTCAGTCAATTATTTAGTATTTGAGCCAAAGACTTGGCTGCAGATGAGATTATTGGAAAAGAAGCTCCTCTTGGAGGAAGGAGGAGACCAAAATATCAAAAAGAATTATTAAAAATACATGAATACAGCAAAAGAAAAAAAAACACGGCTAGAAAGAATATCAAATATTTAAATACTGAATCGAGCATATCCTGTTAATAGGACCCTTTGGTTTCTTTTGAACCCTCAATAGTTGAATCGATAAAGGTTCATTTGGTTATCATGAACTATCCATTTACGACCAGCTGACCAGCCTCTTAAGGACCACAGGTATGGTACTTAATAATAAAAAACAATGTTGATAGAAAGTTACTTAAGCCATTCTGTACTGTACTTTGGTGTTTTAACTTTCATTGAAAAATAAGCTCATAGCACACCACAGAGTGGCGCGCTATGAGCCGTGAACGCCTGCTATTTTGGGGGTAAATGTGAGAATGCAGCAAAAATCTTTCAGTGTGTTCTTTCAGAGCTAATGTTTTGTAGAATCTACAATGTCAGGATGAAATTGGAAAATCAGATTCTAGGTTATTTTCTACCAATTATCCTAATTATCACTTCATAATATTCTTGGGGCTTCTCTATTTACTTGACCACCACTGTACTTGGCTGACCTACTGTAATGTCGTGTTTGTGCCATTTAACTCCAATCCTGCCCTTTGTAATTTCGCCCTAGATAAGAGCTCTATGCATAACTTGTAATTGTGAATTGTCTACCTCTCCCTTTCCTTCTCCACCCTGACTCTGTCTCTGTGTTTAATGGCATGTTATCGGCGGCGGCGGCGGTGGTGGCGGCGGCTGCTCACCGTTTGCAGTCACAGCCTCCGCCTGCGTGAGGCTCAGCCTCTCTGCTTTGGTGCTGGCCGACTTCCTAAAGAGGAGGAGGACCGCAGACATGGAAACACAATCAGTACTTTGAAACAGGAAGCAGGGGCGGATCTAGGCATGGGCATGGAGGGGGTGCAATGCCCTGACTGTCCCACCAAACACAATGGCATGCAAAACATTTATATTTATAAATGATTTGAAACAGCACTATTGCTACTAATTAACTAGAGTTCTCAAACTCTGCCCGAACCCGACCAGAACCGAACCCGAACAGGCCCGACCCGACATTTAGGGCCGGGTAGGGCCGAAAATCTATCCTAATCAATAGGGCCGGGTAGGGCCTCGGGCCCCATGAAAAAATAATATATATTGAATTATTTTAATATAGTAAGAATAATAGTTATTTTCTGTATTTACCTATTATGAAGATGGTGCTGATTGCCATTTCAATTTTAATCTGTGGCGAATTCTCAAATTTTGCCCAAACCCGACAGTTTAGAGCCGGTAGGGCCTAAAATCTATTCCATTTAGTAGGGCCGGGTAGGGCCTAGGGCCTGAACTGTTAGGGCCGGGTAGGGCCGGGCCTTCATTTTCAGGCCCGTTGAGATCTTTACTACTAACTAACTACAGCTGTGTCACCACTAAACCAACAGCATTTCATCATTGAAAACAGAAAAGTCTCTGAGCCAGAGCTTTAGCTTTATCCATGCTGCGTGTCTGTTGCAACTTCAACAACAACTGATGTTATTATTGATGCTTACTTGACTAATATAAGCCCTGTAACTGAAAATGGTATGGGTGTGGCTTCATCGCCCGTGTCGCTTCGCGCCACGGGCGATGAAGCCGCCCCATACCATCCTGCCCCCCAACAAATGGGAAATGTTACATCCGCCCCTGACAGGAAGCTCACTCCCCCCTGATACGGGCGGTGCCGCGGTGCACCTTGTCTTGTAAATCACATTACTACTTCAGTGTGAACGCAGATAAGAACGAAAAGGGACAAAGGGGGTTTCACTCACACAGACAGTTCACCCGTTCTTTTCCTCCTCAGCGGCAAGCGTCCCTTTTTAATGATGATAACCAGTATGACGGCCGTGATCAGCAGGATGCAGAAGGCGGCGATTAAACCTTTCTTCCATCCAGCCTGTTTGACTGTGAGCACAACATAAAAGAATCATTGGAAGAGATAGTAGCATCCTTGGCAATATTGGCAGTATAGTGGCAGAACGTTTGGACCTGGGATTCAATCAAACTCTGTACTTTTTCCACTCAGGGTAGAATAAAACCCACTGTTTATAACGCCACTTTCACATTTACAGAATCATAGAAAGCGCTGATTTATTTCCATATGAAACAGTTCTGTGTTCACTATTATTGGGTTTCTCTCTTGCTTTCTGTGATAGCCACACAGACAACACACAGACTCAGATGCGCACGCCAGTGTTGCCAACTGGCAAAATCCAAAATGCACTAGTGGCACTTCCAAAAATGCACTAGAATGCGCTAGACCAGTGGTTTTCAACCATTTTCATACCAGGGCTCACTATTTATTCTGCATTTTAGCCACGGACCACCGTTTGATGTTGAGTTTAGTCACTCTGACTAATTTAGGAGAAATAACTGACAAAATGTTGGTCAAACTATCAATTCTTCTACATTTTCTAAATGTGTAGATTTTTGAAAATTAGGTAATTCAGATGTTTAAATATAATTTAACTCTTTACCATCTCAAGAGTTACAGATCTATAAGGGTCCGTTTGGTTACCAATGGTCCTTTCTAGGAAAGGAGGAGGACTATCACAGGAGGAAAAGTGGTGAAAAACAAGGGTTTTATCTCTGGCGCCTGTCAACCATTTTTGCCAGGAATTTTGGCGCTAGGGGGGGGCTTGGAAAAAAGCTAAATATAGCGTCAAATGCACCAAGTTGGCAACACTGACGCACACACACCAACATATGTGTGCGACAACAGTCCGTGCGAATTACAAAACCAACACACCTCCGACCGTGACGACGAAGCTGCTCTTGCTGTCATCAGCCTGGTTGTTTCCCACGTCGGCCTGGTTGCTTCCCACGCAGTAGTACCCTCCTTCGTCCTCCCCGCGGACGCCCTTGATGACGTAGGAGCCCCTCGCCCCCTCCACGGTCTGCGTGTGCAGCGGCTCTGACCTCCCGGTGTGGTACCAGGTGAAGGTGATGGGAGGGGTGCCTCTCTGGACGCTGCAGATGATGGTCAGGTCCTGGCCCTCCGTGGCCACGCCCGTGTTGGGTAGCAGGGTCAGCATCGGCTTGGACACGGGCTCTGTGGAGGACGCAGTGCGCGTCATGACAGAGAGGGAAACTGTACTCGCATTTCTTCTTCTTAAGTAAAAGGAGCTTATCATTAAAGTATGTTGTAGATAGATGGATGGAGAAATATGCTAGATTAAAAGTGCAAAGTAAGTATTATCATTAAAACGTAGACCTAGGCCTAGATTTTCGTCACCGCTAAACCCCTTATCCCTTAACTTCATTGCCTTTTAAACGATTTTTAAAAACATTTTTCAGTAGTCCAGTGGCCAGTCTACCAGCTCATCTGTGATTAGATTGGCACATTGAACTATTCCAATAGGTTTTTCAAAGTAGTCAAAAAAAGACAGAGAAGTTAGGGATAAGGGGTTTAGCGTGTGACGAAATTGGAGCCCTTGAAGTACTAACAGTAGAAAGTACTCATTATGCAGGATGCCCCATTTCACGGGGACAGAGCCAATATATTGTCCAAGGGCCCCTAAAAACTATTCATTCTACATACAACTGGTCATTTTTAGGAACTAATCTGATTGGTTGATACATGTCACATGCAGTTACTTAAAGCAGCACACAGTAACACCAACAGTAATCAAAACAAAAAAAATCTCAAGTTTCTTTCTCGAATTTTTCTCTCGGCTGGGCTAGCTGGTTTCTTGAGACATTTGTGGTCATAGCGACTGCATACTGTATGTCATTGTAAAAGTATTATTTTCCGGCGCTTTTTTTTAGTTTTAAAGGTAACTGTTGTAGAAATTACATTTGAGGGTGTTCTGAAATGTCATTTCTTGCGAGTTCCTACAGCACTGCAGGCATGCATGAAATCATGTTAAAGCACACCCTCTGGTGTAATATTGCTTAATTCATTTCCTATTATCTCAATTTAACCGCTAATGCCTGCATGGCATTTGAACCCAAGTCTCCCACATGGAAAGCCAACCACAAACCACTAATCTAAATGCACTCTGGGGGGATATTAGACCTTTAGCCCATCAATCTGACTCACTGCTGCTGGTACACACCTATGATGACCTGGGCGTCCAGGCGCATTTCAGCGCTGACCATCGGGGGGCTGTCCTCCTTGTTCCTGGCGTGGCAGAGGAACTTCTTGAGGTCGGTGGCCTTCTGGATGGCTGAGATGTTGAAGACGGCGTCGTCGCCCGGCGCGCTGACCACCCTGACGTCCTGGGGCCGCAGCAGGGGCCCGAACAGGGTGTAGGTGATGGGCAGACTGCCCTGGAGGCTGTGGCAGCGCAGCAGGAAGGGCTTTCCTACCACCAGTCTGCCGCCCACCACACTCAGCATGGGCTTAGAGACAGGAACTGGGACAGGAACAAGAAGATGGGGGGGTTGGGGGGCACCAGGAGAAGGTGTGAGCCAACAAAAACACACAATATAGACTGCGCGTCCGTGAAGATATTGCAGGACTGTGGTCCCTGACCATGCAGTTAGTAATGTAGGAAAGTGAAGATTCATTTTCTGCCTGTGGTAAAGTGCACTAATGGCCTGGTGACTGTCTATGGCAGTGGTTTTCAACCCTTTTCATACCAGGGCCCACTATTTATTCAGCATTTGAGCCACGCACCACCATTTGATGACATTTTAGCCCCACAGACCCAAAACTAAAGATTTCATTTTTTTTGCCCACAATTCCTGTCTGGATTTCAAAATGTGTTCTACATTCTCTAGTTGTGTAGACTTGGGCTAATTCGGATGATGAATATTTTAACTCTTGAGAGCGCAAACATGAAACCAAATGGACCCTTGCGGATCCATTTGGTTATATGTTTGCGCTCTCAAAGAGTTACATCTGGTTAACCAGCCTTCCATTTAGCTGGGACCACCTGGAACCCTCTCAGGGACCACTGGTGGTCCCCGGACCACCTGTTGAAAACCCCTGTCCCATGGTGTTGTCAGTCAGTGGAAAGTCGGAGGTCAAGACATTCCACAGAATCACAGGCATCTGATCACTCATACATAAGATGCAAATCATAATATTATGTTAACATAGGTTTAATACGCTTATAGCGCTAAAGCACCATTATCTTAGGCCATATCCCCTCCTGAGTCCCAACACACTGGTCCCGAGGCTGATTCTTTGTCAGGATGGTGGGTGGTCCCTGCTTCATAATCAGCTGACAAAGAGTAGGTTCACTGAAAACAAATACTTGTTTTCTATCATTTACAAACCCCATGGAGGCTAGAGTGATCTAGAGTGTTTTGTTTTTCTGCCATTCCTAAGCCACTAATTAGTCTCCGCAGCCAGTCAGAGAATTATTGGCTTAGGAATATAAATATATTATAATTATAGAAAACAAATCCCTGTCATGTGTAGTTGGGATTTGGGATGAGCTTACTGCTATAAAGGCTGTCCTACTTTATCGCATGTCAGTGTTAAAAACAGCAGATCTACAAGTGTGCCGCGCTGTCATCTTGTAGATTGGTGGTTTTCAACAGGTGGTCCGGGGACCACCAGTGGTCCTTGAGAGTGTCCCGGGTGTTTTTTTTTAACCAGATGTAACTCTTGAGAGCGTAAAGATGAAACCAAATGGATCCTTGCGGATCCATTTGGTTTCATGTTTACACTCTCAAGAGTTAAAATATTCATCAATGTGAATCAGCCCAAGTCTACACAACTGGATAATGTAGAAGATTAATGGCCATTTTGATCTGTATGTTTGACTGTTTTGTTTCCCAAATCCAACCTGGAATTGTGGACAAAAGCAAAAATAAATCTTTACTTTTGAGATCTGTGGGGCTAAAATGTCCTCAAATCGTGGTCTGTGACTGTGGCTCAAATTCTGAATAAATAGTGGGCCCTGGTATCAAAAAGGTTGAAAATACGTTTACCTCTGGCCTTCAGGACGACCGTCTCGCTGTCTTTTCTGAAAGTGTGTCCGCGGTCGACGACCTCCACTCTGCAGGTGTAGTTTCCGTTCATGGAGGCGCGCGCCGTGGTGCTGTACTTGTCCGTCATGGTGAGCCGCACGCGGCCTCGGTAGATGGAGAACTTCATGGAGTCGTTGCTGATCCTCTCCGGAGCGTACTTGGGCACGGAGCAGCTCAGCGTCAGCTGCTCTCCCTCAAACACGTCGACGGGATCCATCCTCAGGCGCGGCGCCGAGAACAGATCTGTCAGGTATCCCAGAGGGTGAGAGTCAGACCCCAATGCAGGGGCGTTTTTGCCATTAGGCGGACTAGGCAGTTGCCTAGGGCGCCACGAGGGGAGGGGGGGCGACCAACAGGCATGCTTTAAAACAGGGGTTTTCAACCAGATGTAACTCTTGAGAACGTAAAAATGAAACCAAATGGAAGAGTTAAAATATTCATCATCTGAATTAGCCATTTTGGAAAGTATGTTTTGCTTGTTTTGTTTCCCACATCCAGCCTGGAATTTTGGACAAAAGCAAAAGAAATCTTTAGATTTGGGGGCTGTGGGGCTAAAATATCCTCAAATGGTGGTCCGTGGCTCAAATCCTGAATAAATGGTGGTCCCTGAGATGAAAAATGTTGAAAACCCCTGCTTTAAAAGGATACCAGGCTAGTTTAAAAAATTACCAACTTAGTTTAAAAATAGTTCATAATTGTATCCCTTGCGAACGCCATTTTACAGGAGATTTTCCCTCCAGGGAAAATCTCCCTCCAGGGAAAATCTCCCTCCAGGGAAAATCTCGCCTAGGGCTTAGAAAAATTGCTTAGAAACGCCACTGCCCTAATGAATGGATGTTTTCGAACCTTGAACACCGTCCAGGCACCTACTGGTCTGTTTCATTCGCTGGTTGTTTTCACGGTAACATTCTGGGTCCCATAGCTAAAATCAGTCATCCGATTTTGGGCAGGAACACCTTTTTTGTGTGTTGTACTTTAGCTATGGAAAAATAGTTGAGCTACAAGCTCATATAGCGCGCCACAGAGTGACAATGGGTCATCAATCTTTAATATATTAAAGTCACAGTGAATGAATGTTTTTAACTCAAGCATTTTGCTTCTGGGGGGACCCTGGAACTACTACGATTGATTTATTTTATTAGACAGTAATAAAATAGCAAACGGTACATGGTAACCACTGGTACGACAACACAATTAGTCCAAAGGGATAGGCCGAAAGAAAGACCTTGCAGCCTTGTTTCCATTTGGGTCCCAAACGATCGGCGGCTGTATACAGATGATTTTGGAGGTCCTTGACATTAAATATTGAGGACCACTGACCTAGAAATAACAACGTTTTTAGAAAGACATTTTGTCGAATCATTCCTCGGGTCAAAATGGGCCTTGACATTTTAAACACAATCCTCTACAACCATCATTTTCTTTGCTTTGTGTGCAATTTAGAAACAGCTCTCTATGGCATGTTCCACAGGCCTCTAGGTCTTGTTGTCTGTCTGCAACAGTGTTGGGGAAGTTACTTTTAAAAAGTAAGTTATAGTGATAGTTACTTTACTAAGTAACACATTACTTTACTTGATACTAAATAATGGAAGTAACTACTTCACTTTACTTTATTAAAAAAAAAAAGATTGGTTAAATTGTTTTCTAATTACACCGGTTTTTAATTACATTAATGTTACGAAGTACTTACATAAACAGCGTAAGGGTGTTAGTCCCTACACTGCTGAATGTTCTAGCAGTGCAAAGGACATACTGTATACACAAGCTGCTCAGTACTTGCCTTTGACTTGGACAAACTTATTGGCCTCTCTCGGCGTGTTGCCCCACTCAGCCTTGCACACGAAGTTTCCGGACTCCCCCGACTGCACCGTGTAGCGATGGCTGAGGCCGACGACGGCTTTCTTGAGCACGCGCTTGTCCTTGTTCAGGTACACCTCCACGTTCTCTCCGGGCGGATTGACCACCCTGCAGACCACCTCGATGACATCGCCCTCGTAGACGGTGGTGGACGGCAGCACGTTCATGACGGGGGTGAAGTCGAGTACTGAGGAGGAAGATGAAACCAATGCTAGATGAGTTACAGTACATCCCGGCAAAAAGCAGTATCAGTGTCTGAGTGCTGTTGTCTTGTACGAATTTATCTTCATGAGACGTTGTTTTATTAAGAGAGCAAAAGAACAAAAGATATAGAGCAGGCCTGGCCAACCCGTGGCTCTTGAGCCTCATGCGGCTCTTTGGCTGGTTTCATGTGGCTCTTAAAGGGGCTTTCACATGACAAGTGTCAAAATTGCTTGGCCTGACGCAGCCATTCATTCCCTAATATGATTATGGACTTGGTTGAACTGAGAGTTTGTGAGGGTGAGAATAACTGGACTACTACATCCATCGATCTTCAAACGAATGTATGTGAGAGAGGAAGGGATGGGTGATCTTCACGTGTGTCCATGTGTATGATGTGGCTCTTTGCAGTAACACGGTAAAAAAATGGCTCTTAGTCTCTGACTGGTTGGCCACCCCTGATATAGAGGGCATTGTTCTCTTTCAAATCGCTGTCAAAAACTGGTGTTTTCCCAATTACTTTTTTGTTTGTTTTTGTTTATTCTCCTTTTCTATTTTATTTATCACTTCCTGATGTTTGGTGTTTTTGTAAAATGTCTGTAAAGCACTTTGCAGTTATTTTCGGAAAAGCGCTACATTCATATCTTTCATACATCCCATAACTCTTTGCGTTTGTGTGTGGAGAAGTTCCTGTAATTTCTTGCTGCCTTGCCAGTTTTGCAAGTGGCCAGGTCCATGAAAACAAGCACAAATGAAAATAGCTGATCTACAAGCTCACAGCAACCACAGTAACACTCAGAACAAAATTGAATCATTTTGAATAATTTTTAAACTTTTTACATTAGAATAAAGAAGGCAAGAAATAATTGCAAATGTAGGTCTGTGGGCAATTACCCGGACATTAGTAGTTAATGTGAAGAAATGTAGGAACCATTGTAAAGTCAGGTGATTTTACAAAAATGTTGGTACCACCTGAACGGAAGGAAGGCGCGCACACACACACACACACACACACACACACACACACACACACACACACACACACACACACACACACACACACACACACACACACACACACACACACACACACACACACACACACACACACACACACACACACACACACACACACACACACACACACACACACACACGCGCGCAAGGAGCCCCAGCACCTGTACATATAGTGAAAAGCATTCATTCATTCATAATTGCATTGTTTGAGCCAACAAACAATCGTACTAGTTTTAATGCATTAATTTACTGCACCTTGGGGACTGATGCTTTTTAATCTCGTTGTTCTAGTGACAATGACAATAAAGTTAAGTCTAAGTCTAAGTCTAACATGGCAGCACGTCGCCCACCTCTGACGATCACTTGGACCTTGTTGCTAGCGTTGGAGCGTCCAGCCTCAGGCAGTGTGGTGATGTCGTAGTCACAGTACAGCAGGCTGTCCCCGGCCCTCCGCAGCACCAGCCTGGTCTCTGCCGTGCTGCCACTGGGGCCCACCTGTTTGACCCTCCGGGTCTCTGCGGACCGGGGGTCCTCCTGGTAGAAGTAGTAGAGCAGAGAGCCTTTCTCCTGGGGGGCGCTGCAGGTGGCTGTCACCTCCACGCCCTCGAACAGGGTGGTGTTGCTGAGATGCAGCACGGGAGTCTGGAGACCTGGCAACGTGGAGATGAAAATATGGGTCATTAGGCCTGGGACTTTAAAGGGAAATTCCACCCATTGTCAACATTGCCCATGGCATTGATACACCTTAGAGGTGTTGTGTGGACATGATAAAATTGTACCGCCCCCATCCTGTGTTTCCTTTAATAGTTTTTGCCTCACAGAACTGTGTGAATTTACTATGTCATTAATATACATGTCCCATAATGCTTTGGTGCACTGCACCTTCTCCTCGTGGATAGGGATTGGAGGGCTGTCTTACCCCAGTACCTCGGCGGGGAATAACGTCGGTACATAAAAAGCATTTATTCCCTTCAATGACCTACAGAGGCCAACAAGGGTGTCAACTGTCAACCATTAAAGGAGAATGGTCTAGTAGTTGTTATTTTGTGAAAACACTCCTTAATGGCCGTTTCCCCTACCCCAAAATATGCTAAGGGGTAGAGGGCTAAGGGGTGTTGTTCAAGTTCACGTATATGAATCACTCCAAAATGCACATTTTTGCTATTCTCTCTCCACCATGGCAGCAGTGTGTTGACACTCACACTTTCACTTTTGTTTTAGCAGGCCATAAACCATGTGCCACGCCCCCACCTATTGAGACAGCTGAATCACTGCTGAACCAAGAGTGAAAGTTTTAGTGTGGAATTCTATAAGTCGTATACCTTTGACGATGAGTTCCCGCGGGACACTGCGTCGGCTCTTGTCCTCCACATCCACCAGACATTCGTACTTCCCAGAGTCGGCGGCCCGGGCCGGGGCCAGCGCATACACGGCCACGGCCTCCGATGTGTTGAGGGAGTGGACTTGGCGGTCGTTCTGCACGAAGTGGAAGCGGTGGGTGAGGCGGAGCGAGGGGTCGTGGCTCACACTCACCTCACAGCGCAAGCTCACCGCTGTTCCACTGTCCACCGAGCCGCCGGGCAAGATCTGGAGCTCCACGGTGTCGATGGTGTATAATACTGTGTCAGACACACACACACACACACACACACACACACACACACACACACACACACACACACACACACACACACACACACACACACACACACACACACACACACATTTCATATGTACAAAAATCACAACAACCATGAAAACAGATCAATAGGAATGCAAAGCAGGCTATATGCAAGCGTGCAGAATGGTGAAATAATATTTCGGGACAAAAAAAAAAACACAATGCGATCGAGACCCTATATGCAGGTGTCAAATAAGATATGAAGCCACAGGGGGACGACGGAGCCAAGTCTGGCCTGCAGCGGTGCAGCAGTGGTCAAGGGTCACGAAGGAGCATTGTAATTGTTCTATTATTCTCTCCTGTCGTCCAGGTGACGTGTGGACCACCCCCCCTCGTCCCCCCCGTCCCCATCGGCAGCCCCCACTTCACCGCACAGTAAGCAGGAAGGAAAAGGCAAACAGGCACTGACCTTCCCATCCCTGGGGACAGGGGGGGAGTGCTCCTGTACTTTTACCCTGTATGTACTGTATTCCTTCAGCTCTCTGAGCAACACAATGCAACCTGCACCACGCCTCAACCAAGGCTAAGACTAGTGCTTCTCAAACCTGTTTTATTTTTACCCTACCAATTCTTTAGGAAAACCCACAACTCCGAGAGCGTACAAACGGAACCGAACGGACCCGTAAGGGTCCGTTCAGTTCCGTTTGTACGCTCTCGGAGTTGCAGACTTGTAACGGTCACAACGGCAGTGAATCTCAAACTTTTCTTTTTCCAAACAAAGTTTCAAAGACCAACCCATAACTCCCAGACACATTGGTACACCCTCGGTTATTACACACTCTCGGTTATTACTGAGAGGGGTGGATCCATTTTGAACCCCCAAGAGGGGGTTCCCGGGGCCCCACTTTGAGAACCGCTGTGCTTTCAGAATGGCCATGCGGCTCATTGATATCCAGGGCGGCTTAGGCAAGTCAGTGGGCAAAAAACAAATACATAGCGGCCATATCTGTGTCTACGACACTCATGTAGATACTGTATGTGGATGTACAGTAGATATTCTACTGCAGCTCTGTGGCACAGACTTCCCTTGCAGGAGCTGTGAAGCATCTTCTAAAAAAGAGCCCCCAAAAACAACATAATGATGAAGACTGGCTGCCTGCTGGGAGGCTGAGCAGGCATACGTTACATTCTGGCTCCTGATGTTTCAAAGACATTCACGTTTCTTTTTTAGTTGGGACCTTCATTCCCAGGCTGAGGCAAAGCAGCACCACAGCAGGCAAGCTGCACAGTCCCATCTAAAAATACCTTCAGTGAAATGAAACCAGACAGAAGGCTTGTACACAACACAATGCCCATTTCCTGTGCAAAACAACGCTTAACGTTTTGTGTGTGAGTGTGATGTAAAAATAGACACATTTCTTCATAAATGAAGGATCAGTTCTTCTCAGGCTATCTGATACTGACTCCAAAAGACAGAACAAAGAACCCCCTCCCCAAGGCTCTGTAGTGCAGTGGTCCTCATAACCTTTAAGTTGAGAGACATCCAGTACAGACAAACTGTACTGGTCAGTTTGGAAGTCCACCCAAGAAACCCCAAATGGACCACACTTTAAGAACCGCTGCTTATAGTGAAAGTGTGTTTCTTTTGTACTTACACGACTGATCTTCAGCGCACTGACCTGTTTGGGACAAAACAAACAAACAAAGAGAATAAGATGTGAAATTTTGAACCTGCAAAATGAAAGCTTAACCAGAATGAGTCCCAGAGAGGCGTGGAGAGAGGTCCTTACAGAAGTTCAGGAGTCCAAGAAGAAGCAGCAGTAGCAGCAGCTGGCATGATAGTCCAGAGGCCATCTTGAGAGATGGTGTGTAGTTGAGTGTTGGAAGACACTGCTGCTGCCAGCAGACTGGGACCCTGGAGGCTGTACTGTATCAGTGGGCCGTGGAAAAGGAAGGAGAGGTGGGGTATGTGGGAGGGAAGGGTGTGTGTTTGTGTGTGTGTGTGTGTTGCATGCGCATAACATGGCCATTCTTGGTCTTATCGTGTGCCCCTGTTGGGTTGCTTGATTGACCAGGAAATGGTAGCGGCTTCCTCTGGAATCAGGATATTCGAGCATCAACACACACACGCTGGCCTCGTTATTATCAACAATCCAGCTGGCCTTGCCAGCAGTGTGTGTATATTAAAGTTTTACCACAGCGTCAGCCCTATGCACGGGAGCAGTTCATGATGGAGGAAGTGTGGAGGCATGCAGCCCACGTACTAACCTGGTCAGCTGTCGTCAACGATTCTAATGGAGGATTTATGGCGTATTTATTTAATGTATTATGTTTAAAGGCATTGTGACATTAAAAATAATGAAATGTTTTTTTTTTTTAATTAGGTTTTCTGAGTGCATGCACCCAACAAAAACAAACCTTTTCACATTCAGTTGATTTTCTGTGGTCTGGGAGTTTTCTGCCTCGAACAAGGGCTCGGATTTTTCTGCTGAATGTGATGTCAGTGGGATTTGCCGGCAGATATTTCCACTGTTTTCATTGCAGCTTAAAGGCCTCCCAGACGCCAGAGAAAACTCCATCCCGCAAAAAATCCACTGAACGTTCAAATCCCATTGCAACTTGAGATCAAAACAACCAAGAATTATAAAATAAATGAAAATTAATGTCAGCATATGTCACTCCTCCACATAGCTGGGTTATTTTCCCAACTATTCAGCCAAACGAATTAATAAAACAAGCTACCAAATATAGACATGAATGAGTCAGTCGGGATTGGTGTGTATTGTTGAGAATTCCATTCTTCAAAGTCGGGGCTTGTCGCCTTGTAAAGGCAGTGGCGTCACTTAGAAGTGACAGGTTCTCTGTCCGCCGTCTCCTCTCTGCTCTGTTAACTTATTATTATAACTTATTCAAGTGGTAAATTAAACTGTGAAACACGTCCTCTGTTTAGAAAACAACAACATACAGTATGTTGACAAAGACATATGTTCATATTGTTTTAAAAGCTGGCTAACAAGTGGAATTTCAGTGGACTTCTATGGGCTGGCCTGCAGTACCCTATTTCACGCCCCCAAATGAAACAGTGGCCACACATCTGGTCCATTACAAGAGGGAATAGTTGGGAAAATAAGCCAGGTATGTGGAGGAGTGGCATATGCTGACATTTTCAACTACCACAGTGAAGTATTAACTAGTCTTGCAAGATGCTGTTTGAATCACCATCCACAAATATATAGCATATAAAACAGAACAAAACACAGCAACTATATCTGAGTATTGAAAATCTCAAGCTGTGATATAAATTAATTTAAGATTACACATTACGTTGAGATTTATAATGCTAGTACTTGTGAACTTCTGACTGAGTATATTATAGTACAGTGTGGGCTGTATACTGAAATAGTTGCCATTAATATTGTGGTTGCAACTGGTTTTAGTGAACATTAAGTTCCTCTGGTCACTGAGGCCATGCAGTGCTAAATTACACCAAACTAACATAATTTGTATTGTTGAATTATTTCTAAAATATTAGCACAACCTTTTTGACCCCCCTGTCAAATGGAACTACTTTTTGGGTGTAGTGATATGGTCAAATAACATTCTAACCCGTTCCCTGTGATAGAGGTGGTCAAAAATGGACAAAGGTTGTGCAAATATTTTACAAATGGGTGAAATTACTGTGACAGTTTGACCCTACCCTGGCTGTCACAGTTTGCTCATTCACACACTTTTCACTGGCATGCACGGGGGTACTGGTAGGGTATAGACAAACAAAATAACAAAGTACAATCTTCAAGGGTTTTTAAAATGTGTCTTTAAAATAGGGGGACAAAGACAGCTGAACACCAATTTGGGCCAGACCAACTCCTGTCTGTGGACAGGGAGGATAGTCTGTGTCACAGGGGGACCCTCAACTAGCATAAAAGACTTTGTAAAAGTCTTTTATAGTTAAAGACCCTAAGAAAGGACAGATGTACACGTTCTAGGTAGTGAAATGTATGTAAAATGTGGTTGTGTACCGGTTTTGAGATATTGTGGCATGTTGTAGATTATGTTGACCCCTTTCCATTTGGTCCTGTCTTGGATGGAGGCGGAGCAATTGGCGTATAGCTCAGACAGTTGCTTTTCTCAGGTGGTTTGCCTCAGTTTGCTGTGGTGCTGGTCCAGTTGTCAGTCTCTGAGGAGGTGATGTTTGATTTATGTTAACCATGTTTAAAATGCATTTTCCATTATGATCATGATCTTCTGAGGTTATACTTAATATTACATAAATGCATTACATTCAATTACTGGTATTATTTAATCATTTATTGTTTTGATATGTCACATTTTGGACTTGGGAGAATAAACCTCTGTTAGACTGCCCAGTGCCCAACTGAGTGCCTTGTTATCTTGTTATGTTGTTAATCTTGGGTCACATTTCACTCACATAGGCCTACCCTCTCCTGAGACAGGGGTTAAGACGATAGTTTTTTGGATTCATTTAGCCTACTTTTACTGCATGGCAAAAAAGCTACATACCTTTAGATAACACGATGATTTTCCTCTTGCTCTGGTCCAGAGCTCCACTGCTTCTGAAGGCTCATTCAGAGTTTAGAGTTTCCGTGGTTGATACAATCAGAGAGGATTGCGGTGATCACCGACAATCAAACTATGAGCAGGCCTCGAGTCGAGGCTCTGGACCAGAGCTAATTTCCCTCTGGCTTTCTGTCATGAAGAATGGCAATACTTCTCTCTGACCACTGAGAGGTGCTCAAGGCTCTCAGAAAAGGGACTGACTTGTAAACTGAAACACATGAAACTCAAATTTACTCCTTTGTGCAGAGGCAGAGAACAGTGGTTTTAAACCCTTTTCATATTAAGGCCCATTAATTTTGGAGCATGGTCCGACCATTTAATGAGATTTAGCCTGCTTTTGCAGAGCCATAACGAAAGAATGTGGAAACTAGTTTCTTGGGATAGGATCTTGTCGATTTGACCACAATTCCATGAGAGATTAATTTGATTTCTTTAACATTCTTTAGTTATGTAGACTTTTTTTTAAATGAGTGCAGATGTTGATAATTTAAGTATTGTGTGTAAAATGAAACCCTTTGGATTTTACACCCAAGAGTTAAAGTTGTAATGGGGTCAATTTGGTTACCAACTCACCATTATCCCATGAGGGGGTTGTATATTGGATGAGTTTGTAATTCAGCTCTTTCAGGGTGTTTTGTACCTACACCTACTTATTATTTTTGGGGAACAACACCTGCCACAACTTGATTAAGCTGAATTTCAATCAACACTTTGTGAAAGTGGTGTTCCCCTTCCTGCCTTCTGCATGTGCAATAAACAAATTGTTCTAATTATACAATGATGATGTAACTTACTGTGCTTACTGTGTAGTACACATGGAATCCTGAGCCCTGAATCAATCAGTCTTGGATTAAAATAATTTCCCTGGCTACACCTTTACCTTACACAAAAATGCCACAGAGTCAGGGGCGGATCTAGGCATGAGCATGGGGGCGGCAATGCCCCCCTAAATGCCCTGACTGCCCCACCAAACATGATGTCATGCAAAACAAGCCAAATTTCAAATATATTTCAAATGAAAGTGCTATTGATTTGAAACACTACTACTGCTACTAACAAACTAGAATTGTGGAACCACTAAACCAACAGCATTTCATCATTGAAAACAGAAAACTCTGAGTCAGATGATCAGATCTTTAGCTTTGTACATGCTGCGTGTCTGTTGCAACTTCAAGAACTGATGTTATTATTGATGTTTACTTGCCTAATATAAGTCCTGTAACTGAGTAATGGGTGCGACGATGAAGCTCCCCCCTTACCATTTTCACCTGCCCCCCAATTGGGAAATGTTATCCAGCCCTGCACTGAGTTCTATATATTTTTTAACCATGGTGAAAGAAATCCATGACTTATTCCTTGTGTCCATTAAAAGTGACCTATGGGGGATTTCACCTACCTTCTCAAGGACGGAGACATCACGACTGGTGGTTACCTGCTGTGTATATTTTGACAGATGAACCATGTCCAATGACTAAAGAGGTGTTTTTTTTGCCTTGCCAAGGAAGTGAATGTCGCTGTGAGCCTCTCTCCAGCCCCATCTGTAACCTCAACCATACAGTGACGGGTGAAGTCACACATGGTGTCTGACTGTCCTTTGTGGGTGGTGTGGCTTGTGTTGAAAGCTGAGTCACACTGTGGCTAGGCATTCTGTCATGGTAGCAACACCTCTTGCTTTTGTATACGCTCCTCGGTCAAATTGCTGTCACCTCTCTCTCTCTCTCTCTCTCTCCCTGGTAATGGAAATGATGGAATTTCCTCATTCACGGTGATTAGATATTGGCTGCTGTTCAAGGCCGGGTGTGTTCGGCTGAGCTCTGTCATAAGTAACGTGTTTTGGCATTTGGACTTTGGACACGTTCGAAGACCCGCTCCAATTGATCTGTCCCAATTTATTTTGTGACCTACAAGTGTCTCGGTTGGGGATAATATGTAACTGATGTACAAACGTGACCAGGTTTGTCCGGGGACTGGTTTCAAGCTCTGTGTCAGAGTTCAGCTGTTAACTGAAATGTCCCCGTTTTCAATATTCACTGCGGAATTGATGTGGATTCTATGTTCTTAGTGCTACATTTAATGTTAGGGCAGTGCAATATAACAGGGAAATTGTCTATGTGGGCCTCAGGGCCTGTACAATGAATACTGTCCAGGGTCCCATTCGTACCAAATCCAATCATCACCTGGTGGCAGTGGTTGAATGTTGAACTGAAATATCAGTAGAGAACAAGACAGTGAAGCAAATGGACAGGTCTGGTGGCAAAAATATTTACTCCTTTTTGGACAGAACTAAAAGGAAATGACTATGGGTAGATGGTTCTGATAGTTAATGCCTGCCAAGTGAAAGCTGTTATACCTACATAGTTATGGCCTAGTTTTGATATGTTGAGTAAGACCTAATTTGATATTTCAGCAGTTGTTGACATGCATTCACATGATGATGCTGATGCAATAACTTGATCAGTAATAACTCATTGTTTGGGAACACGGCCTAATTGCACGGCAAGCACTTCCAGGGGTTCAGAGAATGGCACAGTAAGCCTCATTTTGTCAATAATGAAACCCCCATCAGTCAGTCTCTTTGAATGCACATGACATGCATGCGTGCACACCACACGCACATAAGCGCACACTAATCGCATTCCCTTAAACTGTTCTTATCATGCAGGCAATCTGGCATCCATGCTTCATACAAAATCTTTTTACTGATAATGCAGCGCTCCCTCACACACACACACACACACAAAAACCCTCAAGCAGAGCGACACTCCGCCGCTCCATGTTTTATTGCACATCTCTGTAACGTCGTAAAAGTTGGCTGGCATTATGGCACAGTTTTGCTGAGGTTGTGGCTCCTAATTGTCACCCAGGGCATGTCTGCACTGTAAGCACTGAGCTGGAGTGACGCACGTGGGGATGACGATGCCTGAGCAAATGATCAGCTGAGGTCCCGAATGTTCACCGGAAGTTCTCAATATCCCCCCAAGGGCAGAGCTGTGACTCGATGCCTACTGGCTGCCAATTCTGGCCCACTATTACATTATGTTTACGTTTCAAGCAGATTTGCTTAGTTACTTTTCATCAGTGTGCTTCTCTCCACCCAGACGAACTGTAACAAAAACACTGACCTGTCGGTAAACTCTCTGGCGTTGGAGGAGATCTACAGTGCATTTTAGGGCTTGGTAGAAGCAGAGCAGAGTGATTGATGGTCGCCCCCGGTGCGAACATCAACATGGGTACATCTTGTTGGGAACAGAGCAGCTGTATTATTGATGTCGGTGCCCTCGGCACCGCTGCCAACACTCATGCCCTCCTCTCAGCCTTGTCATGCGGACGCTGACTCTGCTGCAGGCTGCCAAGCAAGAGAGAGCCTTCCCCTAATTGGAATAGTGTTACAAAATGTTAGATAGCCTTTGATCTACAAATAGAATCAAACAGAAAAATATTGAGCAAGGATGATGTCATGCATATCATATCCGCCATATGGTTGAGAGATGGAACAACTGTAGGAATCGTCCTATAGCTTCAATCAACAACAGGGAGAGTATGTTTTTGCCCTGTCTGTGAGTCTGTGTTGCAGTGGTTGTGTAGTAGAGGGCAGACAAATCAGTGCTGTCTGGATCCAGATGGTTGGGTCGGTTTTGTAAATCTGGTTAGTGACTTTTTTGGGAGGTCGGGGTTCAATTCCTGGCCGGATCATACCGAAGACTGTAAAAACGGGAGCCAATGCATCCCTGCTTGCCACTCGGCATCATAAGGATCAATCGGGGGTCAAATCAACAAATGATTCCTGAGTGCGACGCACACTGCAGCTCACCTCTCCAAGAGATGGGTCAAAAGCGGAGAACCAATTTCATTGCGGTGACTGATCATATGGTTTGACTTTCTGTTCTCAGGTGCTTCAGTGTCACGGAGTGTTCACGGACCCAGGGTGCTTCTGAGCCAGAAGGTGATGTCTTCAGAAGGGGGCTTCCCATGTCAAAAGGAGGGGGTAGGTCATTCTTAAGATCTTTTGACCATACAGCCTTGTTTCTTCCCATGGCATTCCTACTGGTACTTGATCATGCGACGAAGAGGAACATTACATTATATGCAAGATTAGAATTTCTGCCATTTAACATGCTTATTCATGGCATCGTGTTTGGGGGGGCAGACTGGGTATTTAGTGGGGCATTGCCCCCCCATGCCCATGCCTACATCCGCCCTGGCTACCCAACCATTTTAACCGCACAATATTTACTATTATGTAATTCTGTGCACCCAAAAACACTGATGCATTGCTTTGGTCGACAACTTAATTTTGTCCACGCACACTGGTGGAGATATGTGTCCCCATTTGTCATTCTCACTCTTATATTTATCACATTTCCCTGAAATAATGAAGCTTCCACTTCGACTTTGACTAAATTCAACATCCATCAAATGGCTGGCCGTTGGTGGGTCAGTCAGTCGACCCTCTGGATATGTAGAGTGTATCCGACTGAATTTTCCACAATGTTTTGTGTTCTTGTGTAAATCTGTTTGGAAGTATATGCCATTTTACTACTCCGAAATGCCATGCCAATTGATCACTCACTTTTCCCCAGTTGCACCTACACTTGTTTCCGTGCTTTGGAGGATAATACTGTTTTGAAGGATCTCACTATAATCTGCATGCAGTACAGTGAGTACATCTTGGTTTAGCTCAGTCTGAACTGAAGGAGAGAGATGAGAGCTATAGGTGGAATACCGACATTGATTCGTTCCTTTAAACCTGACAGTCACCTTGTGACGGTACTGTGACAATACTTCAAAGGAGGGTGTTTGAAAGCAAGTAAGGTTATTCTACTGTCTGAGAAAAGGAGACAGAATTGTGTTTTAGCAGTCAACAGCACCATATACAAAAACAAACATGCATCTGATGATGATGATGATGATGCAACTTGATCAGCCACAGGGGTTTGGGGAGGGGGAAAGGAGCCTAATTGCAAGGCATTAATGAAACCCTGTCTGTCAGTCAGTATTATTTGAATGCACATGACATGGCACAAGGACATGCGCTTTGAAAACGACTTACTGAGATTAGCCCCACTAGACCATCTTGGGTATATGATCCATGTCTGGCATGATTTAAGGCAGGGGTGCGCAAAAGGTAGATTGTGATCTACCAGTAGATCACACAGACCATGCAGGTAGATCACATGACAGTCCCCTAAAACGTATAGATCTGTAACTCTTGAGAGCGTTAAAATTTTCATTTTTCATTTTACACTCTCAAGAGTTAAATTATATTTAAACATCTGAATTACGTCATGTCAAGAGTCCACAATAATTGTTATTTTGACCAACGTTTTGCCAGTTCTCTTTCCCAGTTGTGGACAAAACCCTGAAAATTTTTAGCTATGGGTGTAAGAGACTATATTCAACATCAGGAACTGTCAACTCAAACCCCAAATACTGTTTTCAAACGTCAGTAGTAGCATATACAAGAAAACCTTCCAATTCTCCCCATCCATTTTTTATTATAAGTGCCTTATTCTTAAACACTATAACAATAAGTAACATGATCGCCACTATTTCAAAGTCAAACTTTCTTGGGGGCCTTGAAATTGTTTTTTTTTATGTGTAGATCTTGTTGAGCCGGTCATTTTGAAAGTAGCTCTCAAGTCAAAAAAGTGTGGGCACCCCTGATTTAAGGCTATATGCCGTACCTGTGTTCATACATGCGCTGGCAGTACCCATGTGCCTTTGAATGCAAAATGTGTAGCAGATCGCACCCTTTTCTGTCGGTCTGTGTGTGACCCTTTTATGGTCATGGGTGTGTCCTTCTAAAAGGTGTCAGCACGTGATCCAATATCATTATGGAAGACGAACTGTAAATAGACGAAGCACAATGAGGATGCTACAGTATGCCAGGCTCTTGTCTGAGACACACAGGCTTGTTTTGTATTAAGCAAGTGCAAGTACAGCGATCAGTTCGCAGTCATCGACCGTCGGTCATCCCTCAAAGTACTCAGATTGACTGGTTTAGGTGATGAAGTAATGGTGACATAATTAAGAGATCTCGAAGTAATTTCATGAGTATTATCTCCTGGCAGGGGTGGACATAATTATTACATTTTCCAATTGAAAGGGGGCAGAAGAAAATGGTAAGGGGGCAGCTTCATCGCAGTCGCTTCGCGCCACGGGCGATGAAGCCGCACCCATACCATTTTCAGTAGCGTTTCAAATACTTTTAAATATAAGCACTGAAATATCTTGGGTTGTTTTGCATGCCATCATGTTTGGTAGGGCAGACTGGGCATTTAAGGGGGCCATTCCCCCCTATGCCTAGATCCCCTGTCTCCTGGGAGGTCGGGGTACTTTCTCTCCAGTCGCTCACACTGCTCGTGCACAAGTAGGCCATGGTGGTCTAATTATTTGCAAAGCAGCTCGAGTTTTTTATGAAAGTGTGTTTGTGTTTGTTTTTTGATTAAAATTCTGGTCTATTATGTTGCTCTCGGGAGTCTACTTCAAGGTTATTTCAGGCCATGGACCTCTTAGCTGGGAATCAGATTAAGCTGTTTGACAGCATGATCATCAGTGTGTGTTAGATTCAAAGTCTTTTCAGTCCATGTAAAGCCCCAGCACTTGGCAAACTTGACCGTTGGCTCTGTACTTGGTCTGTTCTTTTTACCCTCTACTACAGTAGTCTACAACAAAACCTGTTGCCAAAAAGAGATGATCTTCTACAGTACAGTACAAGCTTGGAAATAGAGCTTGCCTATTTTCGGCTAAAGTTATCCTCAATTACATCCTATAGCAGATAGAAGTAGCAGATATACAACACGTGTCACTCTGCGTCATATTTCGAGCTTGCAGATCTGCTGCTTTGTGAGGCTGTCATATGATCAAGTAGACCATACATCGGGGGTGTGTGGCCACAGGTGTTTTGACTTGAGAGCTAACTTTAAAATGACAACCACAACATCAACCACCAAATATCACATTGCTGAAAATAGGGAAGAAGTCGATCTGAGGGGACCTTGAGACATCCCCGTGTTGGCGTTATATAATATGAAAAACTTGGAATATGAAAAAGAGTACGAGGGGTGGAATTGACAGGGTTTTTTGTATGTAACTTTTCATTGCTACTGATGTCTGTGCGGCTGTGCGCCATACTCTTGTAAACAAAGTATTGCATTGGGGTTTGAGCTGACAGACCATTTAATCAATCAAGTGGCAGATGCCTTTCTTTAGGACATGTCATGTGGTCTACCAGAACCAGAACAGCCTAAGTTGTTTCACGATCTTAATGATTTTTCTTTTTGGACATTTATCTCTGAGAGTGTACAAATGGAACCAAATGGATTCACTATAGCATCTATTTGGTTCACATTTGTACACTCTCAGAAAAAAAAAGAAAATGGGTGGAATCCCCCTTTAAGGTGATGGCTAAATCAGCTAAATAATCAGCCGATTAATTATTAGTTGCAGCCCTAGCATTAGTTTACAAAAAATACCAAAGACAAAAGGTTAATACCAATGACAAAAGGTTAAGACGTTTCTGCATGACAGCATCGCTCTCCACTATCGCATGGTCTGTTGAGTTTTGAGGCTGTGAGTTCTGTTCAAGGTCTTCTTACACATGCAGTAATATACCGTATTACTAGCAAGCAACTACTGCCGACTACTGATGATATGACACTCATTGGAACAATGTTCCAATTGTTCCAATAGTCATTACACTTTGTGGAACTGTCGGTTGACATGTGTACTGTAGGACTATTTGCCTTTTTGTTAGCGTATGCATTCTCTCCATTGTTATAGCTCTAGCCCACACATTGAGTAGAAGTCATTTCAATTAAATTCAAAGGGCTTTATTGGCATGACAAAACGCATGTTTACATTGCCATGGCAAAAAAACACAAGACAACAATCTGCCATTCTTCTCCTGTCACAGCAGCTCACAAATCTCGCTGTGTTTGCGTGTTGTGTTCAATAGGTATAGGAGTTTTTTTTTTTTTTTTTTTTTTTTTAATCAGTTATGTTTTGGGTGGTTATGATTGGTGGGAAGCATGTGTCTCTGATGTCTTGGTACAGCGGACAGAGAGAAAGTGTAGCTCAGTCTCTACCTCGTTTTGTGTGAAGTGGGTACATAGTCTGTCTTCTCTTTGGAATCCAGGTCTGCCTATGGCGGCCTCTAGACATGGACGTCAGCGGCTCAGGAAGTACAGAGGTCTCTTGGGAAAGCCCTGACTGCCCCACCAAACATGATGGCAGGCAATCAATTCAAATTTCAAAGAAATTTCAAATTGAAGTGCTTTTGATTAAAATGATCTGAAACACTACTACTGCTACTAACTGCAATTGCACCACTACACCAGCAGCATTTCATCATTCAAAACAGAAAACTCAGAGTCAGATGTTTAGCTGTATGCATGCTGCGTGCTTGTTGCAACTTCAACAACTGATGTTATTATTGATGCTTACTTCCCTAATTCCCTAAGTCCTGTGAACGAAAATAGTATGCTTCGCGCCACAGGCGATGACGCCACCCCATACCATTTTCGCCTTCCCCCCAATTGGGTAATGTCACATCTGCTCCCTGCTCCCACATTGCCAAAGTGTCCTTGAGCAAGACACCTTGGATGGATTCCTTCCTCAGTGTCTGAATGGGTGAAGGTAATGCACATTGTAAAGTGCCTTGGATAAAGGCTCTATATAAATGCACCATTTACCTTTTTGCAAAAGGTCCATTTCATTTCATATACAGTATGTCTAGCCTCCACCTATACAGTATAAAATGGTGCATTGGAATCTCCATTAGGGCTGGCTAGTGGCTACGTGAGACTAACTCTTTGACAGATCAGCAGAAAAGCTAGGCTCGCTCCCATTAGGCTCAATATTAACACAATAATTTATAGAAAATCCTCTGTTGTGAATTTGTACAAATGAATGATATCCAAAGACAGTTTAAGGTGTCTACTTTAAGGGAAAAAATAAAATGAGTTGATCAAGTGTTTCAGCTTTTTTTAATACATTTGGCAAAACAGGCTGTATTTTCACATTTCACTGTTTCCAGGGCTCATTCAGAGATAAATGCATCTAAAGTTATATAATTTATCATTTATCAATGATAGTTGTAAAGTGTGTGAGGTGTTTTCTGGGTTTTGTAGTGTAATCACCAGTCAAAGGACTTCATGAGGCAGTGTGCAGTGAGTTAATGAGCTTGTTAATAAAACAAAACCCAAAACGACTTTTGGAGTGATAAACAGACAACAGAATAACCAATCACTCCAAAAGTCGTGGTAAAACAGTTAAGGAGCTAATGCTCTCACTATAGTGGACACAGCTATCTAAACACTGTCGTTCTGCTTCATTTACAAGCTACAAAACTGCTCTAACCTACATTACGGACACTGCAATTATGTCATATCCAGAGCAGACCTAATGGGAACTGCTTCTCTGCCTGGGCTAATAAAGGCCTCCCTTTTTCCTTTCCCTTTTCTCCTCCTCATTTATTTTTCTTGTTATAACTTTCCTTTTTCTTCTTTCTTTGACTTTGTCGTATTATTTTCACTAATTACATTCAGGTGCCTTCAGCTCTCTGTATCGAGTCTCAGGCACACCTCTTCACAGAGCATAAATTGGGCTTTATCCTGTCTGTATCTCCTCAGGGGCGGATAGAACATTTCCCAGTTGGGGGGGCAGGAGAAAATGGCATGGGGGCGACTTCAGACGCACCCATACCATTTTCGGTTACAGGACTTACAGTATATTAGGCAAGTAAAACATCAATAATAACATCAGTTGTTGAAGTTGCAACAGACAGGCAGCATGCATAAAGCTAAAGGTCTGACTCTGCGAGTTTTCTGTTCTGAATGATGAAATGCTGTTGGTTTAGTGGTGCCACAATTGTAGTTAGTTAGTAGCAGTAGTAGTGTTTCAAATCATTTTAATTATAAGCACTTTAATTTGAAATATCTTGGGTTGTTTCGCATGTCATCATGTTTGGTGGGGCAGACTGGGCATTTAGGGGAGCATTGCCCCCCCATGCCCATGCCTAGATCCGCCACTGTATCTCCTGCTCTGCCTGTTCCTTTCTCCCGATGTGTCACCCCCACAAAATTATATCTTATTAACCAGACTGTTTTTCTTTTTTCTTTTTTTTTTTTTACTCTAAGAGACAAATTGGGTTAGAACTCTCCATTACTCACTTCTCTGTTCATGCTCAGCTTATATATTTCACCCTACATTTTCTGTGTGTTAGGTTTAGTATTTAAATACAGAGCATTGCTCATTAGGACACATCTGAAAATCACCTGAAAGGGAATATTTACAACGTTTAATTGAAATGGTAGATTCAAGGAAATCCAGTATCAGACACCACTGAAGACTACCCTGTATAGTATATCTAGAATGTAAAATGATACTTTTCCCGCTCTCAGTGGGTTAAATCTCCAGACTCCTTGAGATGTTATGGATGCAGTGCATCTTGTTTGGCAATAAGAGTGTGTTGACATTATGGTGAAATCACCATAATGTCACCACCATTAAAAAATACCTTATTTTTTCCCCCCTGGAGTGAAACAAAAGGACAATTCTGACTCTGTCAGGCAAAGATACCATCAAGCGAGTATTCCCAGTAGTCTGCTTATTAAGCTGACTTTCTGGACCAGGCATGTTGGCTGTCAGCCGACCTTTTTAAGCGTCCTCAGCCCTGCCCCCCGACTGCACCGTGAGCGTGTCGCGATGCAGTCCGTTTTCACACACATTTGGCTAGTTTATTGCAGTCGTTTTGGTCAATATACTCTCCTCCTCTAACTCTATCCCTAAACATAACCGCAAGCATGTTGTCATGCTGATTCACTCATTATGACACCTCCTTAACTATTCCTCCTGAATCGATGCACATTGATTCACATCATGCTATTTAGTTCATTTGGAATCCTTGGTCTTACGTACTATCATATGAGGTCATGGTTTTGGTGCTGTCTCGTGATGATGATTTGTTTTGTGCATTGAATGAAGATTTCCATGCAAGTAAAAGGTTTAAAAGTTGCCTTGCACTTTCTCCTTGACTGATTGGCGTATGCGTTACTCTTAGAACACAATGCTTTTCTGTTGCCCTTGTGCAGCAGCCAGAGAATTCACAGCAAGCTCAGAGGCCTTTAGGTAGTAGTCCTGGAGGGACTCCAAGGGTCACCTCAAGGGTCCTTGAGTGAATTCTGTTGTGGAGGGTCCAGATACAGTAAGTGATAGTTTTGGAGCAAAATGGACCCGTATGGGCCTGTAACTGACATGTTGGAAATTCTTTATTGGAATAACCCCCTTGAGATGAATCATCTCGTTTTCAATGTCGTCCACAATTCTGCCAACAATCACATTCTTTGAGTTCACATGTGTCATTTTGCTGTGTCAAACAAGGAATCAGGCAACATTGATCCCATTCTCGTATTCACTCACACCGCTGCATGTCACATGATGTGCAGCACGTGTAGGCAGAAGAATCTATACATCCTGTACATGTGAAATGTGTCCTCGGCATTATATACTATGGGTGGTATGTGAATACTGAGGAGTTCAGGGTTGTCTATTTAACTCAGTTTGACACTTCCACACACTGGAATTGAACCAGAGATTTTGAATTGATTGACAGGCGCCAAAACCCCTAACCCTCGTTTTTCACCATTTTTTCTCCTATGATAGTCCTCCTTCCTAGAAAGGACCATTGGTAACCAAATGGACCCTTATTGATCTGTAACTTTTGAAATTTGGGTCCACAACATTATATTTAAACAACACATTTAGAAAGTGCAAAAGAATTGCTATTTTGACCAAACATTTTGCCAGTTATTTCTCCTAAATTACTCTGAGAGACTAAACTCAACATCAGATGGTGATCTGTGGCTAAAATGAAGAATGAATAGTGGGCCCTGGTGAAGAAAATGGTTGAAAACCACTGCTCTAGTGCAGGGGTTTTCAACCGGTGGTCCAGGGACCACCAGTGGTCCCTGAGAAGGTTCCAGGTGGTCCCCAGGCTAAATGATGGAAAGTTGGTTAACCAGATGTAACTCTTGAGAATGTCAAAATGAAACCAAATGGACCCTTGCGGGTCCATTTGGTTTCATTTTTACACTCTCAAGAGTTAAAATATTAATCTGAATTGGCATCACTTAATTAAGAAGGTTACACTGTTTTGTTGGCAAAATACAGCCTGGAATTGTGGACAAAACCAAAATAATTCTTTAATTTTAGGTCTTTGGTGTGAAAATATAATCAAATGGTGGTCCGTGGCTCAAATGCTGAATAAATGGTGGTCCCTGGAGTCAAAAAGGTTGAAAACCTGCATTCTAGTGCATTTTGGAAGTGCCACTATACTGTATAGTGCATTTTGGATTTTGGCAGGTGGCAACACTGTGAACCCGGGACATTTTGAATTACAGACTTATCCCAGTAACAGAATAAGAGTACTTTTTCTACCTCCCTCTCTCTCTCCTCTGTCTCCCTCAGTAACACACAGCGTGTCTGCTCCATGTTTCTGTATCCTGTACTACTGCTTGTGTCTGGTGTTTTCCCCCTTCGTGTCTCCTCTGCCTCTCCAGTCAAACCCTGCCTTTCTGGGTCTCGCTCTTCCATTTGTCTCCATGTGTTCTTTCTCTCAGCCTCTCTGTCTCTCCACCAACAACAACATTGTGTTCCTTCTGTTCGTTCCTCTCCCCGTCCTCTGCGCTTTGTTCCCTGTCTCCTCTTCTTTCAGCCCTTTTGCAGTGACTTCACACATGTCTTCATTCACGTTACATTACATTTCATGTAATGTAATCTCTCCCTGTCGGCAGGGGCATTCAGAGCATGTTGTGGGCGTTGTTGTTAGTTAATTAACAAGTAAGGCCCCCGTAGGTCGTTTTAAAGATACTTATTAGCATTGTTGTGTGTTAAAGAGGCTGTATGAGTTAATTATGCCATCATAAACATGGCCTATACGCATTACATGAGCTACCGGCACAAGTATGACGCACACAAGTCAGTACTAGTTATTTTCTGCAAGGGAGTTCCAACTGTCCCGGATCAGTCTGAGCTGAGAATGGTTCTGTTTTTTTTTTCAGTGTCCTAATGTTGTTTTTGTCTGTGCGGAGATGTCAAATGGAGACGCCTGATGCAGTCGTTTACCCATCACGTTCCTTGACACTGGAGCGAGACCATGTCTATATATTGCTCTGTGACTTTTTCCTCTGGTGCCCCCACAACCCCCCCCCCCTCCCTCCCCACCACCACCAAGACCAACACTGTCTCTGTTGAATCAATATTACATGATCTGAGAGGCTTTGCCAGTGCAGTGACACCCTCCCTCCCACCCCTGCTCCCATGCTTGCTCGGAGTTGCCAAGGAGCACTGAGGTGATTCTGTTATTTTTGAGTCTACCGAGAACAACAGAAAATGATGGCAATGAGCATACAGTATATAGAAGTCCACAGAGACACAAGATTAGGTTTGATTAGGTGATTGATTGATTGATTATCAGCACTTTGAAAACCGCATGGCAGCACTGAGAAAAGAAAAAGTAAATCTGCATTTTCATCATCATGACAGACAACACTATACATTCCATAAAGCTGGGGTTTTCAACCTTTTTGACACCAGGGCCCACCATTTATTCAGCATTTGAGCCACGGACCACCATTTGATGACATTTTAGCCCCACAGACCCCCAAAACTAAAGATTTATTTTGTTTTGTCCACAATTCCAGGCTGGATTTGGGAAACACAACAGGCAAACGTACAGATCAAAAATGACCATTAATCTTCTACATTCTCTTGTGCCCCAAGTCTTGTGTAGACTTGGGGCTAATTCGCATGATGAATATTTTTAACTCTTGAGATGTAAAAATGAAACCAAATGGACCCTTGCGGGTCCATTTGGTTTCATTTTTACGTTCACAAGAGTTACATCTGGTTAAACAACTTAGCTGGGGACCACCTGGAACCCTCTCAGGGACCACTGGTGGTCCCCGGACCACCTGTTGAAAACCCCTGCCATAAAGCAACATTAAGCAATAGCTCTCAGACGTTTGTCGCAGTTCACGGTAGACTCTTTCACAGAATCTACAGGGGAACAAGATTATGGTTTCCCTGTCTCTACCAAGTGCACTGCATCTCTGCAACTCTTATGTAACTATTCAAAGTGTTTATTCATTCACTCTCTGTGTTCACTATCCACATAAATGGAGTCTGGAGCAGCACCCCAAAGGTCCTTTCAGAAGGGGAGCGAGTGGCACGGCGGCACTGAGAGGTCTGCTCCAGGTCTGCTCGTGATTCGCCTATTTCACAGCCAGCGCGTGCTGCCCTTTAGTGGGGTTAATGGGGGGACACCGACACTGGGGGGGACCCGACCAAGATTGTCATTGCACAAACGGCCATTGTTTTGTGCAATGACAGTCAGTGGTCGGGTCCCCCCCAGTGTCGGTGTCCCCCCATTATCCCCACTAGAGGGCAGCACGCGCTGGCTGTGAAATAGGTCTATTCTCGCCGAACACGTGGCATAAATGGAAGGGTCTAGTCACCCTCGTGCACGTGCACGACGCGAGCGTGTGTGCGGCAATTTCACAGGACCGCGTGCTTCACGTGCTCAAAATAAACGCAGGTGTCTCATCGAATTACCGGCAGCATCAGTCTCTCTCGTCTGAAACACCTCCTCCTCCCTCTGCTCCTCCTTCTCTGTGGATGCACTTTCTGTTTTGCTCTGGAGAACGGATAATGCCTGAATAAAAAGCCTGAATAACAGGCTTCATCCTCCCACATCAGTCCCTGTTGAGGTCAAGGCTCATGGCCAAGACGGCAGAGGCAGCAGCATTACAGAAAGAGAAGAATTAAACAAATAAAGAGATGGAGAAAGCCAGTGCGATAGGAGGGGGACCTCGCATGTCAGAAAAAAATGATATTTACATTCTGTTCGCAGACCGAACCTGCTGCTTGGATGGCAAACTCAGTGTCGTGACCTCGGGAGTGTTGCTTCATGCAAACCTAACCTCCCACTATATGAATCACAAGACACGTGTATTCATGGACCAGAAATACCACATAGGCCTACTCAGCATCATATATTATGGAGAAAAGCGTTTAACACTTCCAACCCACCCATAAGTTCCCCCGAGTGAAACCCCATGCAGCTGGGACGGGGCGGTGTGTGTGTACTGTATGTGTGTGTGTACGTTATCACTGGTGTGAGAGGAGAGAGCTCTAAATAGCCTGCCCAGAACGGAGGCATCCCTCCAGAGAGTCTTTCTTTGGGGCCTCGTACATCACAGGACGGATGCAGGTTCCTTTTACTGGAGGGTAGTGCTGACACAGAGTCCCATGAATGAAGCCACGGTTCAACATGGCCGGGGCCACCGAGGGGGGAGCTGTGGGAAGAACTGTGATCATCCATCCAGGCTTATTCTGGCCTTTCCCAAGACTCTGGCTTATAGACTGCACACAAGGGGCTCAACTCCGAAGCCATACTTGGTGGAGTGGTGAAAACACTGTGCACTAGTCTACAAGCCTCAGTTGAAGGGGCTCCACCATGAATTTGACATTTTTCAAAATTTTGGTTTGCTCACCATTTCCAGTGTGTGTTTATACCCCCAAAGTTTTTTTTTAAACAACAGAACATGAATGGGCACTCAGGTTCTCCTATTTAGTGATGTCATTAAAATGAGACAGGGGAATGGCAATGAGATGGGCAGGGAGAAGAAGGGAGGGGGGGCTCTTTTATCGAAATTTCTGGTACTGCACCCACATGGCACACTGAGAAAATATGGGGGAAAAAGAAATCTGAGTGGTATAGGCTACAGACTATAAAAAGGTACATTTACACATTTAAAAACGTGTAAACATTTATAGGATACATTTTTATTTTAAATTAATGGTGGAGCCTAGAGGAGAACACTAGCATGCCTGAGAAAAGTGGCCAAAATTAGCATTTGCTTAAATTCATATTTAGATTTTTTTTTTCAGACCACCAAAATTTCTGAGATGATCGAAGGATGATGGTCACGGAATTAAGGAGAATCTTCTGAAAGCTTCATGGGCAAAGATAATCTTTAAAATACCCCCAAAACGGTCAGAATGGCATGCTCGTGTTAATAGAATTAGAAAAGAAGATGAACAAGTAAACAACATTTCCATGGACATTCACAACTCGTGTGCTGTGCTCCTCTCTCAACATGCTACAGGGCTACCGCAGTGTCAGAAAAGGAAGTAATCAGCCCCAGGGCTAGCCCTGTTAAATCACCTCGTACGGTGCTGCTGATTAAAGCAGCCTGCTTTAGTCCTCCTCAGCTTTATTAAATCCCAGTGTTCCAGGCTCCGCGGGGGAGTGAGACCCGGGGAGAGCCCACTCACAAATCGATATGAATGTCGCGTTCACGTGGAGGAGCGGGCGCCGCGCACTGCGTCACTCGCTGCCACGCTGCACACACAGTTCTCCTCCTGAGGCTAGAGGCGTCATTTAGAGCAACGTACAGAGAGAATGATATAGAGCAGGGGCTTTCAACAGGTGGTCCGGGACCACCAGTGGTCCCTGAGAGGGGTCCTGAGAGGGTAAATGATGGACAGTTGGTTAACCAGATGTAACTCTTTGAGAGCGTAAACATGAAACCAAATGGACCCTTGCGGGTCCATTTGGTTTCATGTTTACACTCTCAAGAGTTAAAATATTCATTGTGTGAATTAGCCCCAAGTCTACACAACTAGAGAATGTAGAAGATTAATGGTCATTTTGATCTGTATGTTTGACTGTTTTGTTTTCTCCGAAATCCAGCCTTGTTGCCTTGTGGACAAAAGAAATCTTTAGTTTTGGGGTTTGTGCTGGGCTAAAATGTCATCAAATGGTGGTCCGTGGATGAAATTCTGAATAAATAGTGGGCCCTGGTATGAAAAAGGTTGAAAACCCCTGATATAGAGGTTGGAAAGATGGAGACAGCGATCGTTGGATGGATATGAATATGCAGAGAGAGAAAGAGATAGCAGCCGCTTCGACCTCTATCTGAGAGATAGAGAGGTGCTCCACACACGTGCCAAGCTGCAAACTGATGCCACCGAGTGACAGACAGCCTTGCAAAGCTCTCATGTCTGACACTGATTCCTTCCTGCAGACCTGAAATGTGTTTGCCCCTTGCAAAATGTCAAAAAAAAAAGAAAAGGGGGGAAAAAAGTCATGAAAAGTATCCCCTGTGCTGTCAAAACATGAAACCACTATGAAAATTCAGCTGGAGATATTCGGTTTGACATTTTTGCTCATTTTCCAAGTGAATATCAATAACGGCCCATTTTAAGCAGCTAGCACTGCTCTCCCCTGAGGGAAATGCATTCAGAGAGCGATGCTTCATCTAAAATGGTGGGAGAGATGGCAGGTATTTTTGCAATGAGCCTGAAAATCCGGAAAATGTATGTAGCATCATTTTCAAATGATTGGAATCGGAATGGGGGCGAGAAAACCTGATATGAATGTGTAGATGCCTCATGGGCAAGACGCAACCAAGGCATTGAACAAAAGTTGCTAAACTTGTCATTCACCAAAGTTGGCAACCCACCCTTTTTTCATGAAGTTGATCCCTACCTGTTTTCATAAAGTTGGCAACCCTCCGTTTTCATAAACTTTGCAACCCTGTTTTGGCAACGCTGTTGTCATTTAGGCTATTAAAACATAAATGTAGTGAAAACATGAGGAATCAGTTCGCTAATCTCCCCTTTCCTATATAACCAAGAGCCAAAAAATGTGATCGGGACAAATGGGTATCCACTCGTCACGCCACTTTTCCTTAGCATATAACAGACCTTACATCTGTTACTGCTGCCAGCAGCTGATATGTGAATGTTACCTTCATCTTAACACTGGGTAGATCCCAACACCCATGTTGTTCTTAGAAGAGTGCTGGTCCCTTGGTCAAAGTTTAAAATCCCTGCCCTAGATCACTAATTCTATGCATGTGATATATTAATCTTGCTAAACCACTGGACTGATCAGTGATACACGTCTTGTGCATGCAGCCAGTATAGGCCAAAGTTTTAGAACATCAAATGAGTCAATGTTGAGTCATGCTCTGTTTGCAGTGTTTGCAAAGTGTCAGACTGCGCTTACAGTAGGCTATACATGTTCCAACATACATATTGCGCCAAAGAAGTGGCACTTTCTCATGTACTTCAACCATAATTCACAACATCACAGCACAATGATTGACTGTTGTTGTAATTTGTCTATTCTCTTGCTTTTTATGATGATTATACAGATGGGCAATTAAACTAGTTATTTTTAATGTGGGTAATAAGGGTAATAATAATTAATAATAAATAAATAATAATAAAAATAATTTTGTAAAATGATGAAGTCGAAGTTAAATGGCAGGCTATAACACCTGGTCTCGGACAATATACTATACTATGTCGTTTTTCATCGTTTTTGAGGGTTTTGAAAAAATGTTGAAAATTATGATTTTTGACATGACCCCGGGGTCATGTTAAAAATCATCGTTTTCGAAGAATTTAGAAAAATGATGAAATCGAAGAGAAACGACAGGCTATAGCACCTGGTGTGTTATAATATGCTATAGTATGCCGTTTTTCATTGTTTTTGAGGATTAAAAAAAAAGTGAAATAATGATTTTCGACATGACAAAAATCATTGTTTTTGAAGAATTTTGAAAAATGATGCTGTTTTTCATCGTTTTTGAGGATTTTGAAAAAATGCCAAATTATGATTTTCGACCTGACCCCGGGGTCATGTCAAAAATCATAATCAACATTTTTTCAAAATCCTGAAAAACGATGAAAAAGGGCATACTATAGATACCTGTTGTGCCTGTCGCTTCTATAGCCTGTAGTTTCTGTCCGATTTCGTCATTTTTCAAAATTCTTCAAAAACGATGATTTTTAACATGACCCCGGGGTCATGTCGAAAATCATAATTTTCGACATTTTTTCAAAGTCCTTAAAGGATGAAAAACTGGATACTATAGCATGTTGTCCGAGACCTGTCGTTTCTCTTTGATTTCATCATTTTTCTAAATTCTTCGAAAACGATGATTTTGACATTCAAAATCATCATAATTTTTGACATTTTTTCAAAATCCTCAAAAACGATGAAAATGGCATACTATAGTTACCAGGTGCTATAGCCTGTCGTTTCTCTTCGATTTCATCATTTTTCAAAATTCTTCGAAAACGACGATTTTCGGCATGACCCTGGGGTCATGTCGAAAATCATAATTTTTGACATTTTTTCTCCTCATCCTAAAAAACGATGAAAAATGCAGGGATTAAAGTTCTCAGTACTGGGTACTGATTTCAGTCCTGAGGATTTCACAGGGGTCATTTAATTAGCTCAGTGCTTATTTGCAAAAGATCATTTTTAGTCTCAAGATTTTTTTTTACTTTAATCCCTGAAAATGGCATACTATAGATACCAGGTGCTATAGCCTGTTGTTTCTCTTCGATTTCATCATTTTTCAAAATTCTACGAAAACGATGATTTTGACATGACCGGGGTCATCTCGAAAATCATAATTTTCAACATTTTTTCAAAATCCTCAAAAACGATGAAAAACGGCATACTAGAGCATGTTGTCTGAGACCAGGTGCTATAGCCTGTCGTTTCTCCTTGATTTCATCATTTTTCAAAATTCTTCGAAAATGATGATTGTTGACATGACCATGTCATGTCGAAAATCATAATTTGACATTTTTTCAAAATCCTCAAAAACGATGAAAAACAACGTACTATAGCATGTTGTCCGAGGGGTGGTATGGGCATTTAATACTATTGATTGCAGCTGCGTTTCAAGCTCATTAATGTTAAATATATATAACTTTTTATATATATATAACCTCGGTGGGGGGAGGGAGGGGGAGAGAGGTGTTTTTTTTTTTTTTTTTTTTTTACCTTTGTGGTGTAAGTTATTTCACATTGCTGAGTGGTCGTGTGATACAAAAGGTTGTAGAACGGAGACAATCTGTCACGAGGAAAATAAGTCCATGCAGTATAGGGAAGTTCAACGTTTTCTTCAGACGTTCATATTCTTGCTAGTGTACCCTGTATATAAGATGGGACAGATCAATGCATGCATGATTGTGCCAAACCATTTTAAAAGTCCTTGTACCCAGATCAAGGCCAGCAGAAGCATGCTGAAAGCTGGCTGGTCCCCACTAGAGCCCGACCGATATATCTGTCGTACCGATATATCGTCCGATATCGATACCGATATATCGGCATCGGTATCAGTGATATTCGTACCGATATATCGGTCGATACATCGGCCATTATATCGGTAAAATCTGCCCATATAACGGTAACATCGGCCGATATATCGGCCGATATTTGCCTGGAACAGAAAAAGAAACACAGCAAATGGAATTATTTCACAAAAGTAAATGATGTCAATGTCATATTCTATTTACTTGAAAGAGAGAATAAATTTGACGTTTAGAAGTTTTTCAAATGTATTTTTAATTATTTAAATTTATTATACATCGGTCCCAAACATCGGTAACATCGGTGCAGTTTTTTCCAAAAATCGGTATCGGCATCGCCACAAAAATATGGCATCGGTCGGGCTCTAGTCCCCCACCATGGTGCCTATACTAAACGATACATGTGACCAGACGTTAATTTTGTCGGGAGCAGACATTCCACAGCACGAGGCTAACTGAAATTGCGTTTCTTCCTTCTACAAAACAAGTCAATACACCCTGAAAGGTTTTGAGAATTGAAAGGTTGGTTGGAAAGGGCATTAAGATGAGACCCCAAATCCCTTTAGCTATTACGCAGTAGCCCCTGTCTGTCTCGGCTATGCAGAAGCTTTTAAAATGCTCCAGGGTGCTTGCTGATGGAGGACCTGCCTCTCTCTCAAACTGCTGAACATGTCTGACCTCTCATAAATACGTAATAAATGGTCCTGTACAGAGCGTTTCATCCAGGCTTGTCAACGGGGAGGATTTGTTTAATCAAAATGTGAGCGTTGTTTTTGAACGCCGCTCATCCCCCGGAATTGCCAGAGGACAGAGCGGGGGCAAAGGCCCGCCGACATGCAAATGTGTTTGAAATAGCCAGCATACTCAAAAGATTAATTTCCATTGTGTTATTATTATGCAGCGCTAGTCGTCCAGTGAATAAATCACAGATACCGGTAAATGAAATGGAGGGAAATGATATCAACCCTCTGCACAAAGCCTGCAGTCGTAATAAAGAGTTGAGACTCACCTAGAGAGGGATGAAAGCAGGGGCGGATTGGCACATATTTTTCCCACCGGGACAATTTTGCCTTTGCCAGGCCACCCTGGTGGGGTCAGCTGGTTAACCAGATGTAACTCTTTGAGAGCGTAAAAATAGAAACCAAATGGACCCTTGCGGGTCCATTTGGTTTCATTTTTACACCCTCAAGAGTTATAACATTCATCATGTGAATTAGCCCAACTTAGTCTACACAACTAGAGAATGTAGAAGATTAACACCTTTTCTTTTTGAAGGATAGAAACACTAGTTTGCCTGGCGCCCTAGTGGCCTGCCTTGGACTTTTCAAAAAAAAGAGAGAAAAAAAAGAAGAAAAAACAAAACAAAACTGTCCAGGCCACTAGGTGGCGCAGGCCACCGGGAAAACTCCCTGTACTCCAGATGGCCAATCCGCCCCTGGATGAAAGAACAGATGAGCCGTGGTACGAGATGAGAAGCAGAGAGAATGGATGCATTTAGCTTGGCACTGTGTGTCCTACCCTGAGATCATGTTGGAAACCAACCCCTCAGTGCTGCTCTTAGAGCAGACAAAGACAAGCAGACAGAGAATTTAAGAGTTTAAATTACAGAGTGAACTATAACCCCTTTTCATCATTACGGCCTCTGTGAAAAGACTTAACGCACACAAGGCCATGGCCTGGTGACTGAACCCGCAAAGTAGAGAGAACCCTAATCAGGCCCGGATATAAAAATTCCCGATTGGGGGGAGCAGGCAAAAATGGCATGAGGGCGGCTTCATCACCAGGCCATTTTCATTTAAATTCTTTACAAGATTTATATCTTGTACAGGATTTAAAGGCAAGTAAGCATCAACAATGACATCAGTAGTTTTCAATGATGAAATTCTGTTGGTTTAGTGGTGCCACAATTCGAGTTGGTTAGTAGCAGAATTAGTGTTTGAAATAATTTTAAATATACAGTAAGCACTTTAATTTGAAATATCTTTGAAATTTGCGTTGTTTTGCATGCCATCAGGGCATTTAGGGGGGCATTGCCCCCCCATACCCATGCCTAGATCTGGCCCTGACCCTAATCCTTTTCTGTACCTCCGACATTTACCCTAATGAGCCAACAAGAGCGTGGAGGTGAACTCTGAGGAGCAAAGAATAGCAGGTTTGCACCTTTTGTCACAAATATCTTTGACAAGGATTGAGTTCCATTTTATTCTCTCTCTCTCTCTCTCTCTCTCTCTCTCTCTCTCTCTCTCTCTCTCTCTCTCTCTCTCTCTCTCTCTCTCTCTCTCTCTCTCTCTCTCTCTCTCTCTCTCTCTCTCTCAACATAGCTCTATACCACCACAGTCTATCAGCATCAGGATTGCCAATTCATGACTTCTACCAAGTCAACATTAGGTGAGTCCACATTTTCATGCTTTATTCCGTTTTATTTTGTCAAGATAAACCATTGCTCTGGCCGGTATGTTGGCAGACTGTAAGTATAGGCTCTTGCTGTGTGCACAGAGGAGGCTGGGGGACACATTGGAGTCAGTTTGATGAGTGGTGCTCCATTTTGTTTAGTCACACTCTCTTAAGTGCACACACTACCCCACACCGCTACAACACTGCAGGTGACTGGAAGATGCACTGCGCGTTCTGCGGTCCTTGGCTTCAGATCTTCTTTCAAACAGGAAAAACACGGCTGCCTCTGCCTGGTGATAAACGGCATCTTATTTTACAATTTTTTGGTGAGAAATGCGCATGAGCTGAATGGATTCATTTGTATAAAGTTGAGTGAGTCAACGTTTGGAAATACTCTCTACCCCGGCATTTCTGGAGCGTCCTTAAGTGGAGCATAGTTTGTTGGGATAATGGTGCAGATAGGCCTACAGTACATGTAAGCACAACCATTTGGCACTGGTGCTGTTTAAATGTAGCATATTTGGCACTGGTGCTGTTTAAATGTGGCATAATGACTTTTTTGTGGCATAACAATTTTCACCACACTTTTTTTGACAGATGGGCAACAGGTGGGAGGTGAAGGTAATTGTGGGTTATTGAGTGAGGAAGGATATAGGCTATAGAATTATATACGACCGTTTCAGATATAGTCCATTTGTTCAATTTTTCACAAAACTGTCGGCCATGGATTTATAAAACCCCAAACAGTAATTCAACACAGAATGTTTTGTGCAGCCAGAGGAAAGGGAGGATAGCGAATTAAAGATGACAAAAGATACCTTTTGCGGGTGATCATCTCCGTTTTCACAGATGCATTGGGGCAAACTAGAACTAGATAAAATGTTCTATCAATGTCTGTCACCATGTGAAGTGATAGACACAGCTGTGACATGCTGTAGACTACTCTCATGCCAAATCCCTGAAGTTTGTTGCGAATCGGAACAATGGGGCTCCCATGAACAATGATTGTACCAATTTGATGCAGATCAGAGCAAAGGAGAGGTCACAGTACACATTATTCTTCCTGATAAGGAAGGGGTTTATTCAATAGACCGGCAGGGAGCAGAAATGGGAGAGATGGTGTGAACCTTTTGTGAAAATAGACTAAGAACTGGGAAGTGGTAATATAGTTGATTGTACTGGGGAAATATATTCTTCTGTGGAAATCAAGGGCATTTTTGGCCCTTCGGTGAACGCTCATACTGTACAAGTGTTTTGAGTTGCTACTGCTGTTTTCTCCTTTAGTGTAACATGCGTTTACTGTTCTGGTTGAAGCTGGGTGGGACTTGCCTTTGGAGCTGCAACAAAACAAACAGCAACGTGGGGGACCTGTCAATCAAACCTAGCATAGCATTGCTCGCACTCTGCAGTTATGCCATTAGAGCACAGAAGGGGAGGAAGACCAACAATCCATGGAACCTCCCCTGCAAGTAGCAGGAGACATGCTTACAACTTATGTCAGGGGTTTTCAACAGGTTGTCTGGGGACCACCAGTGGTCCTTGAGAGGGTTCCAGGTGGTCCCCAGCTAAGTTGTTTAACCAGATGTAACTCTTGAGAACGTAAAAATGAAACCAAATGGACCCTGGCGGGTCCATTTGGTTTCATTTTTACACTCTCAAGAGTTAAAATATCCATCATGCGAATTAGTCCAAATCTACACAACTAGAAGATTAATGGTCATGGACAGAAGCAAAAGAAATCTTTAGTTTCGGGGTCTGTGGGTCTAAAAAATATCCTCAATTGGTAGTCCGTGGCTCAAATGCTGAATAAATGGTGGGCCCTGGGATGAAAAAGGTTGAAAACCCCTGACTTATGTTGTCAAGAAATTGTAATACCACCTGCGTTTCTATACAGACCGCCCTCAGACAGCAGCTCTCTTTAACATAAAACCACAGAAATGCTGTCTGGCCATAATGTGAAATCAGATCTCAGTGCACTGCAGCCCTGATCTGATGTCTGCCTGTTCACCCTGTCTGTTATTGTGAACTCCTATTCACTACCCTCTTTCTGCTCTGGAACATCTACAGAACAAACTATCCTCCACAGCAAACTTATGTGTCAGGAGGCTGGGCGACCTTGGTGTGGCTTTGTGCCATAGCTAAAAAAGCAAAACAAAAAAAAAGCAGCCCACAATGGTGGCTTTGTGATTCTGCTTCTTCTTCTTCTTTTCCTCAACTTTTTTTTTCTTTTTTGGAAATCTTTTGACTGGACTGTAATGAAAGCGTAACCATGGTGATGGGTATGCTGATAACAAGACAGTGTGTCTCAGAGCTCTGCTGGCACCTGTCTCTGGCATAACAAACACATGAATAGGATGACTGTGTGTGTGTGTGTGTGCGTGCATGAGTGTGTGTGTCAGGGGCGGATCTAAGCATGGGGGGTGATGCCCCCTAAATGCCCAGTCTGCCCCACCAAACATGATGGCAGGTAAAATAACCCAAGATATTTCAAATTAAAGTGCTTATATTTAAACACACTACTACTGCTACTAACTAGATTTGTGCACACCACTAAGCATTTCATCATTGGTGGTCAACAACTGGTGTTATTATTGATGCTTTACTTGCCTAATATACTGTAAGTCCTATAACCGGAAATGGTATGAGTGCGGCTTCATCGCCCGTGGCGCGAAGCGACATGGGCGATGAAGCCGCACCCATACCATCTTCACCTGCCCCCCTCCCCCAATTGCAAAATGTTACATCTGCCCCTGGTGTGTGTGTGCGTGTGCGTGTGTGCACGAGGGAGGGGTGCGGCAGTCTTTTAATTCTACTGATTCAATAGTTCAATAGAACCAAGCTGATGAAAGGAGCTGCCACTGGTTCATAGCAGGTAAAGAAATGCCAGTAGAGAGAAAGAGAGACAAAAACTCAAAACAAAGATGGATGGTGAATTTTAAATGCATTTTATTTATTCCTTCATCTATTTATTTAGTTGGCCAAAGTACAGGGACAGACCATGCACAAAAAACTGCCATGAATGCGCTGATCTATAGCCATCCTGACACATTTTCGACTGTAATCCCTGGACAGTTGTACTGTAATGAAAGCTACAAAATATAGATACAAAATACAGAGCACAAAAGATGATCTGTCCTTATACAATCACAGCTGCAGAAATGAGTCTATCTTCAGTTCGACTGTTTTCTGAGGATTGAAGGAGAGTTATACAAGAGGCGCATGTGCCAAAGTACTCAACACCCATGACATAATGTGAAAAGATCATGTCATTGAAATATAATGTACGTTGCATTTTATTAGTTACAGTTTCTCATACGGCGGAAATGTAACAATTTGAACTATATTATTATTAGTATATTATTGTCTTCATTTATTTGATTTATTTCCAGAATATCTCGCATGATGATTTTTATGTAGCATTACATAACAGATATGATGATGGCTTTCAAATATACCTTTCACCGTTTTACTAGTTATATAGTTTCTGATATGGTGAAAGTTTGACGAGTTGATCGTATCTTAATCACCCTGTCTCAATACCACACACAGTAGTTATTGTTTTACAGACCCCTTTTACAGAATACAATTTAAAATCAGGCTGCTTTTCATTTGCAAATAAACATTATGCGTGTGGGATTATCTCTTGACCTCTTCGAAAAGAACGTTCATATCAATGTTTAATAAGTGTGAAGACAGGCGTTATATTAAGCCACCGGGTGCCACAGGCCATCACTGCCGTGAGCTTGTTTCATATCCAGGGATCACAGATGTAACTGTGGCTGTGTGTATCCACGCATCTGCATAGATTTGAATGAATCTCAGACTTGTTGCATGCTGCACAGTGGGAAGTTAATTTATGTAAAGGATAAACAACAGCGCTCCAGAATTATGCAGAGAAACACAGAGCCCCACCGGTTCCTCAAAGGAGATAAAAATGCGGGATCTAAAGCCACCGGTAACCTGGAATGAGAATTAAAAGCTGCCTGGGAGAAAGATCTGGGGGGGGTAGAGCTCCCCGAGGAGATGTGGCAGGACAGTCTGTTATGTATTCACACCTCTTATTTTGTATTCAGACACCATGGTTTAATTGAATTTTAGAGAATCCATCGGCTTCACCTGTCAGGTGATAAACTAGTGGCCACAGTGGCCATGCAGGCTCTGTAACATCCCAGACAACTGGATGCCCCAACATGTGGCCAGACAGCAGCCTCATTAGGCCACATGTTTTGGACGTGTCCTTCCCTCACTACCTACTGGAAGCAAATATGTGATGTATTCTGTGTGGAACAGTAATAACCCCTTCTTTCTTTCCACACCGCCATTTTTGGCATAATTCCCCCAAGCTCTGTAGCGTACAGTCACATCTCTGCAAGCAAATACTTTGGCATGTGCTTCCCAATTAGGCTGTAGACTAATCCTCCTTAATTGGAAATCGGATTGTTTTTCACAGTGGCTAAAAGAAGTTCTATCATTTTTGCCTCTGGAAAAACCCAGGTATTGAGTGGACAGAGCTAAAAAAAACAAAAAACAAAACACAAAACAAAACAAAAACACTTCCTTGCTTGAAGTCTCTTTGTACTGTAGATTTAGTCGACTTTCATGAAACTGTTTGGACTATGTCTGTTTTTTGTCCCTGTCTTAACTTGTTGTGACCTGTAACGGTCCGGCTGCTTTGTTCCACCACTTAGTTTTTCGTTTTGTGTGAACAAAACAACGGCAAAGTTTGAGTTTGGGTGAAAGGGAATGTAGCGTCAACCCTTACAAAAAAAAAATGCACCGATGTGAAAATCCTTTCACCCAAACTCACTTCACCCTGGACTATGTACTGTAAGAGCTTTTAGGCCCTAAACTTTAGGACCTAAAGGCTCTTACATACTCATGGGTGAAGTGAAAAGTAAAGTTTAGGGGGGTGGGGGGATTTGGGTTTTATAGGTTATTGTATGCTTTGTATGTGTCTTATCAGCCTCATAGTCAGATTATATCCATTTATATGCATTGCTACAGATTTATATAACTGGTTGTATAAATATATATACCGTATATAATTACATATATATTATATGTAAATTTACCTTATTTGGTGGCCTTTGGGCATCTCCACTGGTGCCCATTGGGCATGGGCACTGGTCTACTTGGAACAATGTAAGTTGGAAATGCATGCGCCACCTAGATCTGCAAAGCATAAAAATAAAACCAAATTGGTTTTTTTTTTACACTTTAAACAGTGTCTCTGGAAATAATTGAGATCTAAGTGTAAATAATGAATCACTGTCAGTAGTGGAGCATTGTGTGTGTAGCCTGTGTTCATGTCAAGTTGTGGGTTTGTCCATGTGTTCAAATAGGCCTACGATGTCCATCTATTTACCAGAGAATCACTGTTTACTCATTTATATCCATCATAATACACCTTTTCCTTAAAAACCTATCCACAAGTTTCACACATGTTGAACGTAACATGTGGCTAAATAGTTACTTTACTGCTTTCAAACTATTGAATCGTATCATGTCACCATGATGAACCAATATTGTCCATGTTTTGTCAACCATGTATCGTAATACTTATCACATTGTAGTTCGGATTCATCGTCACACCCCTACTTATAACACAACAGGCATTATGCTAATTGGCCTACACTTGTGTACCACAGAGGGGACCTCCTGCCATGTAAATAGGATTTTACTGTAGCTGTCTTTCATGCTCCTGGGAAGTAACCCCTTCACTCATGCATCTATTGATAACATGTGTGATTGGACACGACCAACACTCATTAAACTAACCACAGCTTGTGTTGGAACACACACTGGCTCCACTCTGTGCCTCCATCTCCGGGGCTTCCCGCAGCAGCACATAGAGCCGCTTGGCATCAACTACCAATCTGGTTTCTACAAACAGTGGGAGGAAGGGGAGAGGGAAGTATAGCACATCTGAGCAGGTAGAAGTTGTCTCTGCCTGCCTCCAGTTAACTTGAAAATAAAAGTGATGTGTGAAAACTGTGCGTGTGTGGGTGGGTGTGTGCACACACACGTTTCCATCAACAGCTTCTAAAGCACGGTGCAAAGCCTCCCATTCCACTTTTGCAGTTCTTTCCCATTCTTCTGGATGTTTGCGCACACGTGTGTGTGTGTGTGTGTGTGTATAATATACCTTTCAGTGAGCCCCTCCCTAAACTGCTATGGTCCAATCACAGCATGTGATAGACAAACCTCTCCACCAATAGCTTTCCTTTTTGATTAAAAAAATGTTTTAAAAATGTTTTAAAAAAATGTGTCCACGCAGACACATTTGTCCACTGCGATTTGTCCACTGCGTAGGGCATGAGAGTCCGGCTGGAAAGTGTCTTATCCTTGTGTGGACACTGGGGAGAGGGCGGGGCTTAGTGAAAGGTCTATTGGATGCATGTGTGCGTGAAAGAGAGGCTCAGTGCAATGCCAACCTTGCTTTCACACTACTCTCACACACCCAGCACGTCTCAGTAAACTGAAAGTGTGTGCGTGTCTGTGTCTGTCTCCAGGGCCACATTACTGTAAAGATGCAAAAACATAACCTTGGTGGCAGAGCTTGGGCGTACTTGCACGACTTCACAAATAGGGGGCACAACCCCTCAGGCTCCAATACTTGGCTTTGGAAGACTGTCTCATACGGCCAAATGTATGTTTTTTTTTTGTTTTTTTTTTCATTGTTTGTTTAGAGCACTTGTGATGTAATTTGTTTGCCAGCCAAGTCTATGAACTTTAATGTTTGTTTAGGGCACTAAATGTTGTCATAAGACATAACATATGGCAAATATAATAGAGCGAGCGCCTCTCACTCCACACAGTCAAGTGATGCCTTTAGTCTGTGGAATGAATGTGCTGTCTTGGTTGTGTGTGCTTTGTAGGTGGCATAGTGACATTGAAAAAATAAAACTTTAATTTTAATATAAGTACATTATGATATAATTTGACATCTAATGTTCGATTAAAACTTATTACAGCCTATATTGAAAGGCTATCAGAATAGGTACTGTAGGCGTAACAGGGCACTGATTTAATGAATGCAGAAATAGCCTAATTTTACAATGTGTGGGACTTTGGCACATTGTGGAAAATTAGCATTTCACTAGTACATATTTAGGGCATGGCCTATGTGTTCCCGATAATTGACAATTCAGTTTCACAGGAAAAAAAAAACTTGTTTGACAAAAAAAAAGAGAAAATGGTATGGGGGCGTCCTTCATCGCCTGTGTCGCTTCGTGCCACAGGCGATGAAATCGCACCCATACCATTTTCGATTACAGGACTTTTATTAGGCAACTAAGCATCAATAATAACATCAGTTGTTGTTGAAGTTGCAACAGACATGCATAAAGCTAAATATGTGAGTTTTCCGTTTTGAATGATGAAATAGTGTTGATTTAGTGGTGCCACAACTTAGTTAGTATAGTGTTTTGCAGACATCATGTTTGGTGGGGCATTCAGGGCATTTAGGGGGGCATGCCTAGTTCCGGCCCTGAGACGGACACTGAGCTGGCATGTGTTCACCCTGTACAGCTCCAGTCACAGCTGCTCCATGCCATCCTGGCCCTCACCAGTAGCTGCTGGCACACAGTGGCAGAATGTGACTTTTCCACTGCTGGGATGTGCCTGCCTGCCCTGGCCGCGGTGCAGCAGTAGGACTGTTTGTTTCTCTGTGTTAGTGAGTGTTAGCACACTGCTGCGCATTAGGCCCAGGCGACAGGGCAGGTAATGCCCCAGGTAGTGCATCGGCTCACATAGCAATTACACAGCAATAGACTCTTAATAGTGTTTTTACTCCACTTGGCTGGCATCAAACTACCCACTACCCTCAGCCTTCATTCAGCACAGCTCATTGCTGCACTCCACTGAGAACATTCACTTAAGCCAAGGTGAGAGCGGCCATGACCCATTGTCCAGTGTTTTATTTTATTTATTTATTTATTTATTTTGAAGGGAATAGGGGGAAATGATTCTGTGCGTGTTTCACTGGATTCAAGGTAGTCATGATGATTTAGTCTTGTTAATACTTTTCATTGGTTTAATGCAGTGGGTTTTCAACCTTTTTCATACCAATGCCCACTATTTATTCAGCATTTGAGCCACTGACCACCATTTGATGACAGTTTCACCCTTCAGACCCAAAAGTAAAGATTTCTTTTGTCTTCAATTCCATGAAAAACAGTCAAATATACAGAAACCATTCTTCTACATGTTCTAGTTGTGTAGACTAGGGTAGTTTACATGAATATGATGAATGATGATGGATATTTTAACTCTTGAGAAGATAAACATGAAACCAAATGGACCCTTTGGAGAAAATTGTATGGGGACGGCACCCATACCATTTTCGGTCACCAGACTTTTATTGGTCAAGTAAGCATCAATAATAACATCAGTTGTTGTTGAAGTTGCAACAGACACGCAGCCTGCATAAAGCTAAAGGTCTGAGTCAGAGAGTTTTCTGTTTTGAATGATGAAATATTGTTGGTTTAGTGGTGCCACAAGTTAGTTAGTTAGTGTTTCGAACCATATCTAGTATACCAAATCTAGTTTGGTCCTGTGCGTGCGTGTGTGTGTGCGTGCGTGTGTGTGTGTCCACCTGCTGCTAGTGACATACCATTGACATAAAGTTGAAAGTAGCCTACAGCTTTGAGGACCTGACTGACACAAGTCCAGGCATACCTGTTCATGCAGCACATTCCCATGTCAAAAACACTCATGTGAAGTAACATTTGGTGAACTAACTGTCCTTAATTATTTCAAAAATAGGTAATCTACAAGGTCACAACAAACTGACATCGCAACTGCTGTTAATAAATAGGATCAAAGTGGTTAAAATATTCTGATACTGTTTTTTTTTTTGGTAGATTCCCGTCAATAACCACTATAATGATACCAGGAACCCATTTTATGGGGGAGACTTTTTCGAAAAACCACACTTGATTTATAATGCAATTACAAAGTTATTAGGTCATTAGGCTACTATTTAAAGTAAGGGCATAGCGGTACAGCCTTGAATGGGAATATTCATCAAAAGTGCATTTATAACCTCTGATTCCTGCTGATAGTCTTATTAAAGGGGAATTCCTTCAGAGCGAACCAAATGAACCCTCCATTTCTAGGAAATACAGAACGGGGGAACCTTTTTTTTATCATGTCACATCTCCAGAAGCCATAAAATGTTGAAAATGGGTGGAATTCCCCTTTAACATAGTGTATCAGTTAAGGGAAAAACACACATCCCCGTTTGCCCTTGCCTTGATGAGAGACCGCTTCCAGCTGTGAGACTCGCCTGCGACAGTTCGTGTTTAATTACTGAGCCTCTGCAACTTAGTGGAACCGCAGCGTTTGCTCTGTAAAGTCCAACGCAAACTTAACCATGTCAGACTCAGCAAAGCACGACGCCGACCTCCGCGAGGTCCTCGAGCAGCTAAGCCGGCTGGAGAGTCGAGTGGCGCGGGTGGAAGACTACGTGATGTCGCTCTCTTTGAGAGTCCTGGACCGTGGCCAGGCGCTCGGGATAGTGCGTGGGGGAGGCCCGGTGAAGGTGGACGTCGCCTGTTCGACTGAACCACCAGCGGTTTCCGAGAGCCGAGTTGAAGCTGTCCCAAAGAAAGTCGATGTTTCCGGTTCGACCGAACCAGTGATTTCCGAGAGCCCACAAGTAATGAAGATTCCGAGGGAACCTCGACAGCTGGCCCGCGGGGAGAGACGGCTGGCCCGCGGGGAGAGAGGGCTGTCCCCCGGGGAGAGAGGGCTGTCCCCCGGGGAGAGAGGGCTGTCCCCCGGGGAGAGACGGCGCCGGATCAGGGAGAAGCGCTGCATGTATTGTGGACAGCTGGGCCATTTCAAGGTTGCTTGTCCCAATGGGACGAATTTTATATACCAAGGGTTTCCAACCGTTTTCATACCAGGGCCCACTATTTATTCATCCACGGACCACCATTTTATGGGATTTTAGCCCCACAGAACCAGGAGAAAACTATTTACAAAACAGTCAAACATCGAATCACAATGACCAATACATTCTCTATAGTTGTGTAGATTTGGGCCATTTTAACTCGGGTTCATTTGGTTTTATGTTTACCCTCTCAAAGAGTTACACTTGGTCATTTAGCCTAGGGAGTGGGGATCACCTGGAATCCTCTCAATGACCACTGGTGGTCCCGGGACCACCTATTAAAACCTGTTTAGACAAACGTTATTGGGTTTGTTGTGGCCTGCTAGTGCTACCAAGCCATAGAGTGCTGCTGCTGATCGTCCCTTGTCGCTGTCCAGCAGTACGTTTTGAGTCACGTTGTTTGTGCACGTTTCCTCTCCTCCTCTATTGTCTTTTTTTAAATTGCTTTTTTCACAACCGAAGTGATACGATGAGAGACTGGTTCCTCCTGCGTGTGTTTTGTCATTACAAGTTTATTTGAGCCTCTGTTATTCTGGTGCACGTGCTGTTGGCTTGTATGGTGCACGTGCTGTTGGCTTGTATGGTGCACGTGCTGTTGGCTTGTTTGTGCCACCTGCAATGTAGAGCATGTGCATGCGCATATCTTGTTACCGGGGTGGCGTGGAACTTTTTCTTATTTCAAAACACCCAAATGACTGAAAGCTGCTCTAATTGGACTGCATACGTGTTACTGAGTTGCATGTTTGAAACCTCTGACTGTTTGAGTTCTGTGTATAGAGTGATTTCTGCTTTTTACTCTCTGGGGGTGCACCTTTGTTCACATTTCTTGTCAAGTAAAATTTGTTTTAAATTAAAGCTACTCTTTGGTTCCAATGGCACTGGTGGATCATGTGCCATTTCATATTGTTTTGTTCCCGAAACCAATGTTTAACTAAAATAAACAAATAAATACATACTTGTATATCAATATTTGTGACATATTTTCACGTAAAAACAGCTCTAAGATCAGTGCTGCACTATGAGATAGTAATGTATAGGCCTACTGTATACTCCTACTGCATTCCAGATCTTAATGGGTTCGGGGGGGGGGGGGTCATTACAGAATTATTTGGGAATGGATAGTTTTTCAGTTAGTGTGCAAACCTGTGCACATTCACCTACCTGTTTGAGTACTGGATCTCAGTGTGTGGTCTGGGGACACATAGTGTTTCCAAGGGGTCCCCAGCTAAAAGTTGATATTTATGAAGTAGGAACCATGGACCCTTAGTTTTGACATTGTATTTGTATTGTGCCAAATGGGGGTCTGGCATGGCCTAAGGAATATAAAAATGCACACAATATACAGTAGTACACCATAATGGATACAATTAAGCCCCTGTGTCCTTTTGTCTTATCCTGTTAGAACTATCTTTGACAGTACTACCGACATTGTTAATTGTGTTAAATGATATTTAAGTTCATCTAAGCTGAATGTTTCATGGCAGAATGTTAGCATACCTTCATACACCACCTGCTGACTGACCCAGCGGCCTTTCCTCTGGACAGAGCAGTGGTTTTCAAGCCTTTTCATAAGCCCCATCATTTAATTTGAGCCACAGACTGCCATTTGATGACATCTAGCCTCAGATCCCAAACTAAACAATATTTTGATACATTTGGTTACCAACTCCATCATTCAGCTGGGCACGAACCTGAAACCACCTCAAGGAGCACTAGTGGTCCCCGAACCACTGTTTGAAAGCCACTGCTCTAGTACCCCCATTAGGCCAACAGGCCCACTTATCCACAAGATATCTAAGAATGGAACAGCTCTGGTAATTCTCCACACGATTAGTTTCTTAGTGAAAACCTCTTTTGACTAATGAAATAATATAAATCAAAACATTACATACAGAATGACAAGACGATACATTGTTTTAGAACCATGTATCCTTTTGGGTGTTGTGAGCATTTACGCTAGAACTTAGACCCTGAATGTTCAGATGGCACTCAACATTTCACACAGCGCCGTCAATGGATTACAATAAAGCGGAGGGGGAGAACATGCATGAAGACGATCCAGACACATGTTACTTTTTTCCTCCCTCTTTGAAATAGTGATGGAAAAAAAGAAAAGAAAATGCCAAGAGGAAGCCGTGGAGGCTCTGACAGAGCAGGGGTGTCATTAGGTGGAACAGCCTTGTGTGAATGCAGCCGCATAGAGGCCATGGAGAACACAAAAAAAGCATAAAGAGACAGCAGTGGCCAGAGGGCATCCTGGTATACGCCAACACTGAGGTGCTCACTGGCATCTACTCATGAGCACATCGAGATACAACCACATTTACACCATAGTAGTGCCTTAACCATTTCTGTACTGAAACGCGTTTTGGTGATCTAAGCATTGTTACTTTAGCTATGGAAAAATAGCTGACCCTCAACCTCATAGCGCGCCACTAACTTGTAGGTCTGCTATTTTTAAAATCTTTGAATATATTATTTCAGAAGCAAACATTTTTAACTAAAATCCTAGCCTCTGGGGGGTCCCTAGGACATGTTTTCAGATGGGCGTCTGCAGCCAAATATAGCTAATTCTGGTGGTCCTATGAAATATGTTGAGCATGATTGACAGAGAAAAACAAAATAGAATCTTGTGTCAGAAAGTACGATTTAGTGTCAAGAACTAGAATCTAGTGTCACAAAAAACAGAATGTAGTGTCGGAAACTATAGAATCGAACGCCCTGAACTTGAAACTGGCCACAGAAACTGGAATCTGGCGCCAAAAGCTAGAATCAAGTAACTGATACTAGAATCAAGCATCTGGAACTAGAATCTAGCGCCTGCAACTAGAATAGCAGCGAAAACTACAATGTAACGTGACTAACGTCAACACTATAATGTAGCTCCAGAAACTAGAATGAAGTGTCCAAAACTAGAATCTGGTGTCAGAAACTACCGGTAGAATCTAGTCGAGATAAAATGGCTTAAAGGAGAAACTGTGGTAATAAAGAAAATGAAAGAGGGGGGAGATGCACCACCAAGCAGCCTCCTTTGGGTTTTAATTATGCGATTTAATTAAAGTCTCATTATCTGCGCGTATTTGTTCTTGCTGTGTTGAAACCAACCGTACAGAAATCTAGTACATCTATATGTACACTATGTAGCCTACCGTGCGATGTATACAGTTGCATGCAGTGTGCCTGGAGGGAAATCATACAGCATGTAAAGTATTTCTGAAGGGCGAAGGGGCAAGGTAATGTTATGTAACACGGTTTCTATTTATTTGTTTACTGTGCTTAATTTCCAGCTTTTTCTATACCCTCCCACCCCCGCCTGTGCTCAACTCAAGATGTAGTTGCACATACACAGCACGAAAAAAAAGAAAAAAAAAAACATAGTACACAAATAAACATATTTCAATGCCCTTTCCTTTTGAAGTAATATGATTTTCTGGTTCCTCTTTACATTGCAGCAGCGATCAATCGCAACAATAACAACAAGAAAAACATAAGAGAATAACAAGTAGTAAGTTAAAGAATGAGCTAAGTATGTACATTAGTCAAGCAGCCTCTGAGGTGTTTTGATTATGCATTGCGAATGGGTCCTACTTCTATAATGCATGTATGCACATTATGTACACCGCATCTAATAATACATGAGCAATGAGCATAATATTTGTGTACACGATGATGCATGAAAACCCACAATCACCACAGAGCAGCCATGCAGACTGCAGCAAATAAATAGTGCGGTAAATTGGGCAATATCACCGGCACGGCAGAGAAAATGTGCACGTGTGTGCAATCCCATGCTCCCATGATCTTTAAGCCATTACTGCAGGTATGTTCTCCTGATATTGGAATCTCTGACCTCACATGGACTAACAATGATGGGAGCTCAGCTGGAATGTGAGTCGACACACCAGCTGCCCAAGACAGTCATTAGCAAATGTACAAAATCTACTCACTCTTTAGCTGGGAGTGAGTGAAATGGAATTCAGCACAGACATATAATCCTAGATACCTCATTGGCTGCTGCAGTTCATTGGAATGACTAAGTTCATTGGAGTGACTCTAAGGCAGAAAGTAGAAGTGTGCACGGATCGCTGTTGCAATCGATTTTGAAGTCGAATGCTAAAAATCACTATCAGTGAATGCCCTGTAGCGTGTCTGTCCACCAAACCTTCTCACCAGCCTTGAATAGGTTCAGGCTGGGGAACAGTGTTTGGTAATGTTACTTGTTTACTAGGATTGAAGCCATTAAAATGTATTGTTTAAATGGATTTTGATGCTTGGGAACCACCTGGATGCCCTTCAACAGTGGGCCCTAGGGTAGTCCCCGGACTCCACTTTGAGAGCCTCTGGTCAAAGCAGAAATGTTTTGCAGAACAGCAACCTCAGTCTAAAGACCAGACAGAGTTTACAGAATAGTATGTCCATATTTAATAATTATATGTGAGGCACAAACCAGCATGTACTCGCTGCTTATTTTATCATGAGGAAAAATGCCTTTGCCTTATTTGGTGAATGTAACCTTACTGCACCTTTAATATTTTTGGTGGTGTGTGCGTGCACGTGCATGCGTGAGGATGCAAGTTAAAGTGTGTGGTGTTATGAAGCGGTCTACGAGGACACAGTGTGGGATAATGAAACGGCTCCTGTGTGTTGAATTATTAATAATAACTGCCTTTCTTCCAATTAAAGGAGATCTGTGCCACAAGGGGTCCACTACCATGCCCTGCCCCACAAAACCTCTCCTATGCTTTAATTTGTCACTGTGATCTCCTAGCACGGCCCAGGCATAGTCCATTCAATACCGGGAGAGCTCTGTAGAACTACTGTACTTAACCCCCTATGTTGGGCTATGAATTATTTTAACTTCTTCTAAGGGATCATCATTATATATAAAAAAATAATATGTAGGTTTTATCACCGATTTTACCCCCTATCGTAACATCCCCACAATATCCATTTTTGTTTCTTTTGCGAAGTCAAGATGAAATGTTAAAGAAGAGTACCTCGAGTTGCCATGTATTGCTTTACTTTGATATACTTTACTGAAAAATATTTGTAATCGAATATTTTACATTTAATGAAATAGACTGTTTAGAGATGCATTATGTATCAAAAACTATGGATGTTTAGTTTAGGCTTAATGTTTACCATCCAAGTAAATCATGTATACCATGTGATAACTTATTTCAAAAGCTGGATTAATCTGTAATTAATCATACAATCATGATCATTTGGGCATTGTTGGGCTTAAGAGAGAAGAATAAGACGTCACTATAGCAAAATGTCCGGAGACTCGTAAACTCCTTCAATGCTGCATATCCCTTTTCCCATCAAACATAAACAAATTGTCATCACATTAACAAATCCCACAAATGGGAATTTCCTTACCCAATGGATAGAATGGATCTCCCAACAAAATAACGAAAGACAAGTCTGACGAATAGATTAATTAGGCTATATCTAATGATACAGCAAAGTCAAGGGAGTGTTTGAAGCTTGGCAAAAATAATTTGCTTGGTAAGTGATTAAGTATTGCACTCCCCCCCTCTAATTACAAAGCAAGTCAACAGTCAGCAAGACAAGCATTAACATCATTCACACCAGGTTGTTTGAAGTGTGTGGACGCATTAACACTGAGACAAGGCAAGGCAGGGGAATATTCTCACATGCAGTAGTACATTTACTACTGAAATACTGCTGGCCAAAGACAAAGTACTCAATCTCAGTACGCGTGTTAGTATAAACTCATGGTCAAATATTATAAAACTACACGTGAAAGATTCTCTGTCAATTCTATACTTGAGTTAAAGTGCTGGACAGCTGGAATAGACCTACTTACTTTTAATAATACTACTGTATATGCTGTGCGTACATGCTTTTGAAATACTTCATTTTATGCAACGCATTACGCATTGCTTTCATGAAAAATAACACGCACGCGCACACACGCACACTCACAAAGAGCCTGGAATCAGCAGAAAGAAATGATGAGACAGGCAGAGACTCTCTGGACAATTAATTCACTGGCTTGCTTTTCCACCTTGTTGATTTTGATGCAATTTCAAGCAACTCGTATTGGTCTGCAACTAATTAATCTTTGGTGCGGCATGAGGGTCATTATATTGATTTGTTGAGTGAAGTCTCGTCAAAAATGTGTCTTTCAAAATGACTAATGGTTGCATTAGAGTTGACCTCATCTCCGTAATATACTGAAACTAGAGACATTACAGTGTACCAAGCCAATGAATGTGCAGTCAGGCAAGAAATGTACTTTATAAAAGATATTGCTGTCACAAGCATGACAAACCATTATGATGTCTTGTTTAATACCTTTTCTCACATTTGTGTCATTGTTTTTGAGTGATCATTATTGATCCTGTTAGAAAGTTCAAACAAGTACCGGTAGACATACAAAAAGTTAATATACAAGACAATCAGTCTATAGTCTGGCCATCCTCACTTGGACTGACTCCTACAGCATGTTAAGCAACAGATAAAGTTATCGGAATAATTATCAAACACACACCTGTACAGGTGACCAGTAGTCCAAGTGCTGAGAGCACTTGGACTAGATTTCTCTATTATACAGTATACTGTACTTTGTGCCTGGTACTTGTCTGGTACTCTTCTTGATTTCTGTGCCTTACAATATTATGCTCTTCTTATTTGAAGTACGAAATACAGTAAATGTACTACAACAGTAGTGTAAAAGTGTAATAGTGTAAAAGACTACAATCTAACAATGGTGAAACATTTACAGCTTTTAGGCAAAGCAGGCGTCTCATTATGTTATGACACTACTGTTAGTATCAGTAACAAGTGCATACCTATTCTGTTGTGATTTGTCTCATGATCATTTAGTGTTTACATTTTTGAATCAACACATGAAGAATGAAACTACCACAAGAAGGTGATATTTAAGGTTGTCAACTTGTCAAAAGAATATATAGTACCCATACAGTAGTAGTACTACCCAGGCCTATAGTCTGAGATGGACGTAATAGTTAGATTATTCAGACTTGCACATTGTCCGTAGAATATTAGCTGACAACCCCAAATCAGGACACTACCCTGGGTAGTTATCGGCTCCATATTTTACTACCTCAGAGTGTGCTTCTGGTGTGAGAAAACAAAACCACAATTCTCTCTTTGCTCTGAACTGAAGAGAAAACTCTCAAATTAGAGAGGTTTCCGTACATAGCCCTGGGTTTTCCTCTTCCTCTTTGATCCTGGTGTTAATAATACACATGATGCAAGGTGTGGTGGTTGTGAAACGTGGTTTGTGAGCATAGGCAATTTTAGGCTATTCCAGCAGAGGGGCATAGATCTGTAACTCTTGAGAGCGTTGGTTTCATTTTACGCTCTCAAGAGTTAAATTATATTTAAACATCTGAATTACATAATCTTCAAGAGTCTACACAATTTAGTAGATGTAGTAGAATTGTTACTGTGACCAATGTTATCCAGTTTATCTCTAAATTGTGGACAAAAACTTAAATCCTTAGTTTTCGGCCTGAGAGACTAAACTCAACATCAAATAGTGGTCCTCCGTGGCTAAAATGCCGAATGAATAGTGTGACCTGGTATGACGCTGGTTGAAAACCACTACTATAGCATATAAGCAAATAAATATGCTACATAAGCACTTGCTTTTCTAGACACTATGTGATTCAATTACTCATTTTGGAACATACAGAACATACATGTATGTTTCATGTCAATGTCAGTCGGGTAAAGTATTCATTACAAAGCATGAATGGAAAATGGAAAAATATACATTTGTATAAATGAGTATGAGGATGATTGAATGAAGTTACAAGTTTATTTTTTTTCTACATGGAACATTTTTCTTTTGGTCACCAGGGGGGGCAAGTGCCCCCCTGACACCTCCCTAAAATCTCCAATGTCTGTGAGCAGCCCCCACTCTCCACCCTGCAGCCAGGAGCAGCAGCACAATGTTCCTCCCAGTATGTGTATATACTCATCGGGAGCTTGTTATACCCCAACCAGTGGTGTCCAGTCAGTGCATGGAGGCGTAGAGACAGCCTGACATATGCTCTAGGATGTGTCAGACTGCCTCCGGTGGGGGCTGGCTGTGGTGTCGGTGGAGGCTACCACCAGAAATGACAGTAGTCTTTTTCAAGCTGTGAGAGACATTCCTACTTTCATGTGTTTGCTTAGTTTTGTTGTTGTTGTTTTTTAAGCCATTCTGTAGCGGTACGCCCATTGAAAAATATTAGATCTACAAGCTCATAGCGCGCCACCGAGTGGCGCGCTATGAGCTTGTAGATCTGATTTTTTTTTTTTTAATATTCTGAGCATTTTGCAGGGGCAAGAAATGTTAGTTCCAGGAACCAAACTTTGGTTCCAGGCACATTTTTGTTTTAGTTTGAGGGACAACATTTTAGTACAGGGACAAAATCTTGGTTCCAGGGACTAAATTGTAGTCCCGGAGGCACAAATTTTGTTTCAGGGACAACCTTTTACTTTCAGGGACAAAACCTTTGTTCCAGAGTCAGTATTTTAGTTCCAGGGACAATATTTTAGTTCCAGGGACCTATTTTTTGTTCCAGGTACACTATTTTAGTTTCAGGAACAAAACCTTCCAGAGTCAATATTTTAGATCCAGTGACACCGTTTTAGTTCCAGGGACAAAACCTCAGTTCCAGATACAATATTTTAGTTCCAGGGACATATTTTTTTGTTCCAGGTACACTATTTTAGTTTCAGGGACAAAACATTAGTTCCAGAGACAACATTTTAGTTCCAGGGTTAAAAATTTAGTTCTCCATTCGGGACCAATATTAGGCCCCGGTACAGAGTGGGTTAACTTGGCCTCGGCCAACAAAGGAGAGCCCTGTTCCCCTGAGGACAGACGTGGGCTGAGAGATAGATGGTCAGGGGATTCAGAGCCATCATGTTGTTATGCTGATATATTTTATTCTGCTTCTCTATTGGCCGAGGACACCACAGGTCTCTTACAAGTGTGGCTTTTGAGTGATCCTCTCCTCTCCCCTTCATCGTTCAATCGTCCTGTGAGGGTCTGAGGTTGCGCCAAGGGGCCGGCGAAAGAAATAAGGTGTTATAGATGATTGGGGGGGAAGCACTTATTCTTTCCTGTCCGCAGAGAAACATTTCGCGCGAGGCATGCGAGGACAAATCACTTCCTGACGCGTCCCCGAGGGCGACTTGGTCACCTCTCACTGTCGACGGGAGATGGAGTGGGAGGGAGTGGGAGGTGGATGCGTGTGGCACGTGGTGGGAGGGCTGGTGGAGAGCGGACAGTCACCTTTACGTCACTGCTGTGACCACAGCTGTCATCTCATCTCGGATCCTGTCACAGCGGCAGATCCCCCAACAATCACCCCAATCATCTGCACCAAACAAAGTACAAATATGACTAACTGGGCCTATCACCCAGGCGATGAAATATACACTTTAAAGCTTTAATGTGCATATTTCAGTGCACTTTAAGAGGCAACTTTAGTGTGCACAAACACTGTTTGTAAATAGATTTGTTTAAAAACCGAATCTAACTCCATGTTGCGCCCACACCCCCCCCCCCCCCCCCCCCCCCCCCCCTCACAATTTAGCACCGCCTTTCCTGAGCCCGACAAATGCTAGTAGAAGCCTTTGAATCAAAGGGACATGAGATATGCCTGATCCTTGGGATATCCTCAGTGTGGGACCTCTAATGGTCCATTTACGCTCTCTGAGTTGAACTAACACAGACTGCACTGACTTTTGACAACCATTCGGTCGGGTCTTTTCCCATGAGAGGAGGAGACCTTTCTTGGGTGCCAAAACCCATGTGCCAATCACAGTGCATGTGTGACTACTGTATAACTGTATGAGCATGCGTGTGTGCTTGTGCCCATGTGCTTCGACCTTGTCTTTTCAGGAACATTCAGTTCAGCATAGAGATGTAAAAAAGTACAATAGTTTACCTCTGAGATGTACAGTATAGTGTAATTGAGCCCCTCGAAAATCACACATGTGTGAAGGGCGCTCTTATCATTGTGCTTCGTCATTGTACGTCATTTCATTTCGGCATTTAATTTAAAAGTTGCGTTGCATGGGGCGAAATAAAAACTTTCCACCAGTGGTGAGCATGCATGTGTTGACACTCTTCTCTTCTCGCCTGTCTGCTCAGGCAGTGGCTACAGTGGCTGTGGTGAGAGGTTACATAAGGCCTGCAGGGGTCTGCCATTAGTGGACAGAAAGAGATGCTAGAGGCAAAGAGAAATGACAGGAAATGTGGAAAAGAAGTAAGCCTGGGGAAACCTGGGAAACTTACTGATTGCAAGATGTGCTGTTAAAGTTGTGTGTATTCAAAAAGTATCAAGAATTGAAGATTTAACATGTAGGCCTATCAATCAATATAACGGACCCATGAAGGACGGACGGGTTAACAGAAAGTTGAACCAGAACATGCGACAATATTGCCTGTAGCGTGACAATTCCTATTAGATACACCCCGTTTGTTCCAGGCAATTGGAATTTAACAAGACGGCTCAATTCTCATTTCAGCCGAATCTAATTTCTTTGCAATTTTACCAGTCTCTCCTTGGCGAGCCGACAACCAACTGTTCTTAAAGACACCAATCACTTGCAAAACGCTTTGCATTCTTGTCCTGGTCCTCATCTCGTTGCCTGACAGAGTGTCTGACCCTTGCAGATCGCCACCGTGATGGAAAGCATATGGCGTGACTGGCCAGCAGCAGCAGCAAGCACCGACCATTGCCTTGTGTTAGAGCAGTCCAATGCAAGACTGACAAGCAGATTGCAAATTTCTCTGTAAGCTCTAGGGTCAGATCGATAGGCTAGCAGCCCAATTAACAGCCCATGGCCTGGGAATTAACTGGCTCTGACCTTTTTCACCTCAAAGGCAGCCAACGCTGTAATCCACTGTAGCTCAGATAGGCACGCTGTGCGGACGCCTGCATACACATGCAAGCAAGCACACGATCACACACATTAGGTGGAATTTCCCTTTAATTGTCTGATTAGCTATAACAGTGGTTTTCAAGCAGTGGTCCGGGGATGACCAGTGGTCCCTAAGAGGATTCCAGGTGGCTAAATGATGGAAAGTTGGTTTACCAGATGTAACTCTTTGAGAGTGTAAATATGAAACCAAATGGACCACTGCGGCAATTTGCGGGTCCATTTGGTTTCATGTTTACGCTCTCAAGAGTTAAAATATTCATCCTGTGAATTAACCCAAGTCTACACAACTAGAGAATGTGGAAGATTAATGGTCATTTTGATCTGTATGCTTGACTGTTTTTCCCCCAAATCCATCCTGGAATTGTGGGCAAAAAAGTTTTAGGGGTCTGTGGGGCTAAAATGTTGTCAAATGGTGGTCTGTGGCTCAAATTGTGAATAAATAGTGGGACCTGGTATCAAAAAGGTTGAAAATCACTGGGATACCTTATATAAGTACCTTGTAAGTACCTACCAAGATCATGAGAATATCTACAGAAGGGGCCACATGTGATCCCAGGGGTGATAGGCCCTGTGGACTGCAATGACAGTAAAGTTACTTCAGGACCTTGGACAGCACCAAACATACATAGCACTAACATTGTATGTGCAATGTATGTTTGTGCAATTGGCACAAACACTGTTGGGCTGGTCTAAATGGAATGCACAACATGCAGCAGTGTTTAACCACCTCAAATGACCATAACCTGGTGCCATTGCTCTGATCAGTGCGGCCCAGCACTGGATTTGGAATTCAATTAGGCTATAGGCAAGTAAGTAAGTATGTACTGTAAGCAAGTACTGTATTGTCCCGAATATAAGATGACCCTTGTTATAAGACCACCCCCATTTTTCAAGACTTGTTTGTGTAAAATGAACATTGAATGTCAAATAATATAGCCCCCAAATATAAGACGACTCCATTTTTGAGGATATTTACTGTGGAAAAGATTACTGTCTTATTGTATATTCAGGCCAATAGGGTAAGTAAGTAAGTGAATGAGTAAGTACTGTAAGTAAATAAGTAAGTAAGTACATTTGGCCATACATGAAGCTCCACTGCGGCAGCAGTAGATTAGCACTTACAGAACAGTATCTCAGCTTGAAGGTATTGAGAGAGCTTTTAACCAATTGCACATTCAGCGTAAACAGCTAAACTACAACTATCTATTTTTTCGGGGAGGAGATTGGTGTAGAATGGAAACAACTAAGGCTGCCATAGATAGACTCTTGGGAGACCCTGGTCAATATATGGTTTAAGTGGTTAAAAGGCACTCCGACATTGAGAGATCCTCTCTGTTTACAGCAGAGAATCAAAGCACTCAGACTCATACACTTTGTCCCATTATAGAGTGACAGCGTCCCAAAAGTATTAGGTTTCTGTTGGTTTTCTGGAACATTTGTTATGACAAGGTGTAGACAATTCCCAGATGATGCCGGACACACATGCTGCAGCTCTTTATGGCTGTATGTTTGATTAGACCATCTTATTTTGTTTTTAACAGATAGAAGGTTTTTTTTTTACGAGGATAACCTCTTGGGAAGTACCATCGTATTGTTTGATGTTACCTGTTACCTGCACAATATACAGAGTAGACAAAAAACATAGGCCTATGCTGTACATGCCTACATATATGGATAAAACGGTATTTAAACCAACTATAGCGGACCTTGAAAAACATCACAGCCTTTAGGATGGCCTAAAATCCGACACATGTGAGAAAATTGAAATACTACTGTATGAAAAAACACACACAAATTTAGACTCATTTAATTTCAAGAATCGAAGTATATTGAAACGAAAACTGCAACATTGACTGTTTTGTATCGTTTTGCAATGCAGTCAGTATCAGGTTGTTTTCTTTAAAGGTAATAGATTGCATTAACACTACATCAAATTTAGCACTTTTAAAATAAAAATAGTAAAAAGTGGTTTAATTAGTTAGTTTAAGACAATGCCAGTGCATTTTAAGTAGTATATCGATTTCAAATCATTGAATCGGATCGCATCGCCAGAATGATCCAATGTATCATCAACCATTTATCATGACCCCCTATACAATGATATGATGACACACAACTTCTAAGTAAGAAGACAGTGCAGACTAAGTGCAACTAAGTGGATCATATATGGATATATATGGTGCAGACGTTACTCAGGGGGTTGAGAGGCCCAGCGATAATGAGCCGATCACTGGCTGGCCCCTGGTGGTCTACCCAGTCTGTAGGTCACAGTGTCGCTGAACCAGACACTTCTACAGCCCCCTAACCGCCGCCTCGGTGCTTAGAACTGGATAATTAGGATGGTTAAATGCAGAGGATGAGCATTCAATTATTTTATGTTTATATGCACCAAAGGAGTACCCTTCTGGGGGCTAGTGTAACCACAACGTCTAAGACAAAAAAAAGTTTTAGCCCGATCTGTACTGTATTTTTGGTGTTCTAAGCATTATATTATACTTTAGCTGTTGAAAAATATCAGATCTACAAGCTCATAGCGCGCCACCGAGTGGCGCGCTATGAGCTTGTAGGTCTGATATTTTTGAAAAAAAAAAAAGTGAAAATGATGCGCAAATCGATGAATATATTCTTGCTGACACTTGATTGTAGTTTCTGATGCTAGATTCTAGTTTCTGATGCTACATTGTACGTTGTAGTTGCTGATGGCTAGATTCTAGTTTCTGACACTAAATTCTAGTTTTTCTGAAAAATCTACAGCGGACCCCCGTCTGAAAACATGTTCTAGGGATCCCCCTGAAATAACATATTCACATTTTCACGATTTTTCAAAAATATCAGACCTACAAGCTCATGTAGCGCGGCACTCGGTGGCGCGCTATGAGCTTGTAGATCGGATATTTTTCAATTGCTAGAACACCAAAATTCGGTACTTACAGTACAGAAAGGGTTAAACATTAGTGAAAGTATAATTCGATATAATTGGATGGGAATTGTCTGCATGGACGAGTCAGCTGTCTTCAAAGACCAAAGTAAAGTGCATCTTTGGCCACCCAGCATGCAGAGATTATGTAAGTGTCCTCCTCAGCACAGGCCGATGGAGGGAACACACTGTTATAAATTACCAAAGGCATCGGCCGAGTGCTTTGATGGAACCACACATTCTGTATGCTGACCTCACCTCACCCTGCGCTGGAGGTCAGGCCAGGCTAACAGCCCCAAAGCTTTGGCATTCTTTACTTAGACCATGCAGCGCTTCATTTTCAACCAGTGGTCCTTGAGGGGGTAACAGGTGGTTGCGAACCAAATTAATGGACCTTTGTAGAAGTTTAACTTTACAAATGGACCCTCCCGGGTCGTCTGCATTACTGAATTTATAAGAAGTCTACAAGAAGAGTTGTTATTTTGGTCAACGTTTGCCTGTTTTCTCTTCTAATAACAGATGACTAATATATAACACAGCATGCAATTGCACAAAATCTTAACCAACAACAACAAAATAATCATTCTGAGAGAGGATAAATTGCAGCCATCCAATAGTGGTTTATGGCTCAAATGTTGAATAAATAATGGGTCTTGTCCAGGGACACACACTTACACAGGCGTGCGCACGCACACGCGCGCACACACACACACACACACACACCCACACACACACACACACACACACACACACACACACACACACACACACACACACACACACACACACACACACACAGGGTTCCCTCCACCATAGGAGAGCCAGAGGATGTAAACAATTTCCAGGGCTCTCTCTTGTGGGTTCTGCAATCAGCCAATGAAAAGGTGCAACATCGCTCCGAGGTGCTACTATATACATATAGAGCCTGCAGAGTGGAAAACAAAATCCCTACACTTTGCATCGACCTGCGGCAGTTTGTGTGCAGTGCAGTGCAGTACTACGTGCACGTGACGTCCGTGCGTGCGTGTTTGTGTGACATGCATGAGGGGTTAGTTGAGTTGGAAGACATCCTTGGGATATGAGAGAGTTTTGACTTCATTATGACTTGCCAGCATGCCATGCCAGTAGAATCACTTTTAGATTTTCACACAGTCTTCCAGTATTCATTCTCCTCCGGGAATGTTAATTTCGCTTTTAGAATATATCATTATTACTTTTGTAATTGATTGATTGTTGTTGTGTTTTTGTCTTGTTTTTTTTTTTTTTACTTTGTAACACTAGAGTGCAAGGAACACTCTGGCTTCGCTCCAAGTCCATCTCAGATTTCTGGCTTGTGTGGCTTTGGGGCTAAATTGCAATCAGTGTGAAATAAATTGCACACAAATATATTGGGCCCACGCCGTTCTCGCTTCTGCATATCAAACAGAACCCCTTTGGAATCCAGACATCCACATGCATGCTTTGGAGGAATATTTTACTGGAGCAGATGGAACGGAGACATTTCTTGGCCTCGTATTGCTCATGAAAGACAACGTCAGGCGACTTTAGATGTGAAAGTGTGTCAGGAGATGTTCTGACAGGGCTGCAGACGAACTCCTACTGAGGGCATATATAGCGTTGCTGGATCCTGACTCCATGGTCAGTGTGGAATTCTCGCAAAAGCCGGTGAAAACACACAGCCTTAATGAGCATGCCACAGACATGGATACCATGTGAACAGTTTCATGAAAGCACTATAGGCATTATAGCCTCACACACTGAGGAAGAAGTTTGCCAGTTAGGCCAAGCGATGTTGGACGACTGAACTGTGAGACATAAGCATGGTTCAATAACTAAGTTTGTTCTTTTTCACCCCTTTTGTCCTTTTCAAAAGAAAAAAAAGAAAAAAAAGAAAATATACGCTCTGAATATCAGCACATTTATATCAGATGGAAAAGTTGAACTAATAATGAGAGGAGAAAATCACATCCTTTAAAACTTCAACCAGTGGTCCTTGAGAGAGTTAAGGGTGTTCTCAGGCTAAATGATGGACAGTTGGTTAACCACTCTTTGAGAGTGTAAATTGAAACCAAATGGATCCTTGCGGTCCAATTTGGTTTCATATTTACACTCTCAAGAGTTAAAACTTAAAATATTTGAATTAGAGAAAGTACCTTGTAGATGAAAGTGTCATTTTGTCCTGTATGTTGTCTGTATGCCTGTTTTGTTTCCGAAATCCAGTCTAGAATTGTGGACAAAAGCAAAAGAAATCTTTAGTTTTGGGGTCTGTGGGGCTAAAGTTTCATCAAATGGTAGCCTGGCTCAGCCCTAAATCAGTACCTTAAAAATACTAGCTTATTTTTTCCTGTGATTCAAGGACTGGCTTCCCTGCCTTTGGGGCCGTTTGTGCCGATTGGAAATCCAATACCAGCACCTGATTGGCCAACAGCCCTGTCACTCACCTTGTTCCCAACGTCGTCTGCTTTTCCAATACTTTTAGGGGTTCATATGAACCAATCACCGTTAAGACTGCTGCTTTGGTATATAGAAACTGCTGTGGTGGAGAGGGACTTCAGTCTGAATAATGAAGTGAAACGAAATGACAACACGGAAAAGTACTGGCAAGTGAGTGGTCAACTTGCAAGCGATCATAACAGCAGAACAGAACAGGCGACAATGAATGAGGAGAGGGGAGGGGTCGGTGTTACGGCCAGAGGCAGTAGTAGAGCGCAGTTGCGACATTGAGGTGGCAGAAAACAGCGGCCAACTATAGTCCTATAAAAACGATTTAAAGTAAAGAGCGATTTACAGCGGTCGTGCTCCTGCAACATAGATACTATGAGGCCCACTACAAATTAACGATTTAAAGTAAAGTGGTTTAAATCATTAAAGCTGGGCTGTTGCCTGAGGTCACAGATATGCTGTCCCCATGCTCCATAAAAGTCTATGTAGAGAAGGCGCCATTAGATCTTTACATGGAAGTGAACGGAGATGTCGTAACATCTCCGTTCACTTCGTAACATCTCTGTTCACTTCCGGTTTAAGCAGAACCATACAGAAAGCCAGTTGCACTTAGTTGTGTCAAGGTCTGAACCGTATAGATTTGACGTCACGATAGTCAGAGCGGACCAAATGTGTACGTTTTATTTTCTTTGATATTAGCCGATGTGGACACAGTAGGAGCGCAATGAATGGCTAAGAACATTGTGGTAGTAGTAACCAACTATCTTGTGAAGTTTGGTGGCATGTGAGCATGCAGATATTTTGTGATGATCAGAAAACTGCCACTCGTAGTTCCTCCTATTGAGTAGCTGTGATGTGATGTGATGTGATGTGATGTGATGTGATGTGATGTGATATAGTTTTCCCTGTTCGTGTAGCAGAAGAGAATGCTTGTCGCCTGGTTTTGCTCAAGCTGGAGACATGAAAATGATTCCTGAAGGATTTGAGAACAATTACAGTGTCTGCATTACATTACATGTCTAAACCCACAATAATTCAGTGTAGGATAAGCCTAAGTGACTCCTGAATTCATTCATTTTTAAATACATTGTTAACTTACGGAAGCCACGCTGAACCACTCTGTTTACTCGCTTCCTGTCACTGTAAGGCGTATCTATCAACTAAGTGCAGCTGCCACCATTTGTATGCACAGGATTAAAACAGTAATTTGCACCCTCGATCATATCGTGAGAATAATACCTGTCACATTGAGGAAACGGAGGATGCCTCACAGGGGAATGGAACTCGTTAATTGCATTCAGCGTAAATATTTCACCTGAAACAGAGTCTCAGATGATGCCCTGCATGGTGACAGCCTGGCTTTTAAACTTTGTGCTCTGGGCCGCTTCATATGATTCCATTTAGACCAGGGGCTTTCAACCTTTTTGATACCAGGGCCCATCATTTATTCAGCATTTGAGCCACGGACCACCATTTGAGGACATTGTAGCCCCACAGACCCCAAAACTAAAGATTTCTTTTGCTTTTGTCCACAATACCAAGTTGGATTTGTGAAACAAAACAGTTAACCATACAAAAAATCAAAATGACCATTAATCTTCTACATTCTCTAATTGTGTAGTCTTGGGCTAATTAAGATGACGAATATTTAACTCTTGACAGTTAAGGATTACTCTTAAAGGTTTCATTTTTACGCTCTCAAGAGTTACATCTGGTTAACCAACTTTCCATCATTTAGCCCACTGGTTGAAACCCTCTGATTTAGACCCTTACAGGTCTGAGACTCTGACTGAGAGTGACCAATTGGAACCAAGTGTGAGAGACTGAGACCCGCTAGTGTCCAACGACCTGGTGGTGACCTGGTGACGACCGGTCTCTTACTGGTTGCGACTACCGGTACTTCACTGAGCGCAGTCACGGTCCTTGTGTTCGCAACAACAAGTTGTAACTTGACTTAGGGTTGCGACTAGTTGATAGGTCGTGGCCCAAACATAACTGTAAGCATGGAGTGTGATGACCTGGCCTTCTGGTCACACTAGAAACTAGTGGTTGTGATCAACTTGCGACTGGTAAGCGAGTGGTTGCGACCTTCGCTAGTGGAACTCCAAACCGATGTGGTGGCGACCTGGTCATACAGGGTCGCTAGTGGATCTCGGCCTTGAACTCAAAAAAGGTTGTGAGAACCGCTATTGTATGACACGCACCAGCCCCCGCCGTCCCGCCCTGTTTGTGTGATGGCTGTACGCAGCAGCAGAGGCAATCAGCGTCACCGCGCTGTAATGCCACCGCTCATATCGCTGAAACGGAGAGAGCGCCGCTCGGCCCGGGTTGTACATGAGTAATGGCCTGGCGGGTTGAAAGAGTCATTAATGGTAATTGTGAAAGTGAGGGCCGCAGTGCAGCAGGACCGGGAACACAGGCCGTGGGCTTGAGTTATTTACCGATGGCACGGCTCACTGGCTCATTGGCTGAAAGGGGAAAAAGCCATCCCAGTCGAGGGCAACCTTATGAACGATCTAATAAGCACTGAGAGCAGGCAGCCGCGCTGTAATCTCCACCGCCCTCATGCATAATGCAACGGGCACATTTAATGTATAGCAGGGAAAGGAATACAATGGCAAGCAAAGCAGCACTAACCAGAGATAAAGACTTATGAAAGTGACTGCACGTGGAATATCTCCATATTTCATACTCTTAAGCTTTTCAACTTTTTTTTTCCATAAGTGACTGCCTTATAGTTATACTTTTCCTTATGACAGTATAGCCGAAGTATCAACACTAGTTGATACTCACAGACAGTGTGTCTGGAAAGTTTTCGACATACCGTACAAGCTTTAGTCCAACCATGACATTTTATTCTGTAGTTACTGATATACTGCATGAAGCATAGAACTCTAGGAAACAAAGAATATACCCAGTCTGTGCATAAGACATTGAATGCTGTGAGTGAAACCGCAGTTCTAGGATATAAAGCAGGGAAAAATCCTAGTCTCTCTAACAAGACGGTATCATAGGTATAAAGCTCTGACAGATGCTTCTATAGCAGAGGTCTGGCAGTCGGAAGAATGTGTATAGTTGGTTCAACTCTGGCCGACAAAACTTGAGTTTGAGTGCAGGACTAAAAGGAAGTGGATAGGTAGACTTGCACCATTGACATCGACACGGAGGAAAGTGTTGCCCGAGGCGATTACTGTGTCCAATTTACACTTCAGGTAGGATAAGGCGTTTGGCTGCCACCGGTCCATATCCCCCAGCCTTTTGTTTGCATCATTTTTGTGCAGCATTGGCATAAAATATATACCATAGGGGTATGGTACATGCATACTGTGGAAACGATGCATAACAGTGACTAAAGCAAACGTTTGACATTTGACATTGGAAGCTATAACTCCCTAAAGCAAAACTGGGCCACTTTGCTATTGGAAATGGAGTAGACATGTAGAGAAGTTTACAACAAAAACAAAAACACATACTACTGCCACTGCTACTACTATTACTACTGCTGCTACTACCACTGCCACTGCTATACTGCTACTGCTACTACTGTACTGCACTACTGCTATTTCTGCTGCTACTACGACTACTACTGGTACTACAAAAATCAAAGGACATTACAACAATGCATACAAATGAAGAAAGTCTAAACAAAACAAAAGTGCAACAAGGAAATCAAGCAATACAATTACAGTACATCTACATTATAGAAAGGCCCTTTGACAAAAGCATTCACAAATATATAAGTATACAAATAAATTGAGGCCCTTGGGCAGCCAGTGTGCAATGCCATGAACTGTATGGTGCATACTGTATCAATATTGTATTGTATATACTTTTCCTTGTTCTTTGTGGTGCAGCTCAAAGAGCAGCTCAAAGATACATGCCAGACTCTCTTTGGTGGCCTGTGTTCAAAAAGCTCCTCGGCTATCCGAGGATAACATGTTCCACTGCCTTTTCGGAAAAAGATCGAAAAAAGAACCGGGGGTTGGGGAAAGGCTCTGTGGGTTAATTTAAAGTCTCCCTCTGTTTGGGGGGCACTGGGATCAATAAGACTGTTAAAATAAAATAAAAAACCTTCTGCATCGTTAGAGAAAACGGAGACCCATCGAGTTTCTCCGAAACAGATGGCCTCGTTTGGACAGAAACCAGACTATTTTACAAACCGATGGAGAAACTTAATTAGCTAAAACAGTGGAGAGATGCTTTCGCAGGTGTTAACCTACGTTAGCATAACTTATCTCACTAAAAGTTCTACAGGAAAACGTTCTACGGTGGATAATGCAATTTTTGTAATCCAATACAAATTCAAATTCCCCCCTCACAACAGTCCTAGTTCCTCTGAAAATATCTTCCCTTCCTCGCATAAAGTCATTGGCTCATATTTCCTTTAACAGCTCCAGGCGGGGGCACGAGCAGCAAAGCACAACGACTCTAATCACATCACAAATATTAATGTCAGAGCCGTGCTATTTCTCCGAACTTTGCGGCAAAACTTTAACTGCTGATTAGCGATTGTGGTATATACGCCGCCTCGGCTCACATCTCCATTTTGTTACCTTTTTATACCTCTCCTGTATCAGAAACATATAAGCCGATGCGAGGCAATTAAAGCAATCGTGACCTCAATCTTTTCCCCCCCTGCCCCGCTCCTCGGCTGATGCCTGCCAGCCACGTGTTTAGCTCGCCGCTAATTTGACATTCTCCGGGGAGATGATGTATGTGTGTTTGAAGAGTCGACAGCGTCTCACCTGACAATATTGCTATTTGAAACCCCCATCCAGCCCCTCCAGCCATAATCAAACTAAGGCTGAGCGTGTGTGTGTGTGTGTGTGTGTGTGTGTGTGTGTGTGTGTGTGTGTGTGTGTGTGTGTGTGTGTGTCTTTGTGTGTGCGTGCATGTGCACACGTGCGCATGTGCGCACACGTGTAGTCATTACAAGCAGCAAATGCCTGCAGAATATATGGGTTATCTGGGGTCTCTGCTTAAAGCTGATTTATATAATTGTCACACCATTGTATCAAAGCGTATAATGAGCCAGCGAAAGCCATCCCCGACCATGACGACCGCTGCGACGGTATTATATCTGTCGCGCCCATTTTGCATAACAAGAGCGGCTGTTTTGCATAAAAGTCGACCGTTTTCCATACTAAACCTAACCCTAACCGTTAACCTAAACATAACCTCAGTAAAACCTATGCCTAAACCTAATCTTAACCCTCGACCATATGCAAACCGTCGCAACTGTTATGCAAATAAACGGTTGACTGTTATGCAAAACAGCAAAACATGCAAAGCGCTCATGACTGTTATAAAACTGTTGCAATGGGCATTGTGGTCAAGGATTGCTTTCGCCCACTCCTGGGTATAGCTTCTGCAGTGCGTTGTGAGCTTGTACATCTGATATTTCAGCTAGCGCACGACATCATCACGTGACGCATTGTTAGGCATGAGTGATGAGTCTGATGACTGCTGCTGACGCGTGCCTGTAGCTGTATCCTTTATTACGCTGATCTGTTGAGCACGTGGAAGACATGGCAGCAGCGTGGACGACAAGCTCGCGTCAGGCTGAGTCACAACCTCTGTGCTGCTGCCAAGCCTTAGCTCAACGTGTCATATGTCCTCCTCCTGCACATTTGGGACGATCCCACCTTGGACACCTCCTCCTCGGCCCCCGCGGCCATCTGTCTTTCTATCCACACTCGTTCCCCATGCAGCCCTATTCCCTATTTGCCATCCTCCACGCTTTGCCTCCAGCTCAGAGAAGCGGTAGGGTAGGTAGGTGGGGATGGGCAGGTAGATAGGTATTGAGTGGATCTGATTGCTTGTATGTCAGATCGCGGCGGAGCCGAGTGATTTATTCATGGCTCAGCAGAGGGCTTCAGGGCCAGCTGGACCGCATGCATGTATCAGAGGGTCGGTGACGGGGCAAACATCACTGACATCGAAGCTGCTTCAAAAGCAATCAGCTGCCATGCGCCTGCACTGCATCCCCCACGTGCCTGCCGTGTGATACAAAGGCTGCGTGGACAGGCCACCGATCAGCCCAGTCCCAGTCTGTTGGATTTGATAAACAAGACACACCGTTGTGTCGTGGTAAAAAGTATATATTTCCGAGCAGTGGCGTTTCTAAGCAATTTGGAGCCGCATGCGGCAAGATCTTCCCTCGAGCCCCCCTTAGTATTTACCCATTCGATAAGGGGGCTCCAGGGAAAATCTGGAGCGTCATACCTATGACAGGCACAGTAAAATGGCGCCCCCCCCTAAGGGATGAACTATTTTTAAACTAAAGAACATATTATACAGCATGTGTTTTAAATGTTCAATTGTAGTTATAGAGGGCAAGTATAGGCTAATGTATTTATCCATATGAGGCTTATTAGCCTGGGATCTTATGAAAGCACGTCTGGTGGTCGCCCTGGCGCACCCCAGCCCCCCCCCCCCCCCCCCACCACTTGGCACCCCAGGCAACTGCCTAATCTGCCTAATGGCAAAAATGCCCCTGTTTCCGACCAGTATGGCGGCACTGTTAATACGTATTCAATCAGTTATTGTTGCTGGCGGGTTCTGGCGCATGATCCTCCCATCTCTAGTGTGTGTGTGTGTGTGTGTGTGTGTGTGTGTGTGTGTGTGTGTGTGTGTGTGTGTGTGTGTGTGTGTGTGTGTGCACGTGTGTGCCTGCCTGCAGCACATGCATGGGATAGGTACATACAGCAGGGATGAAGGAATATGAGAGTGATTTTAATTAATCTTGAGGTCCTTCAGGATTGTGGATGTGCATTCCCCATACTCACCATATCCACACCATGCCACCATTTTGCTCGCACATCATTATGCAAATATCACCCGCAATCTCATTATAGGTGAAAATCTGCCATACTTTATCTGCAGGCTCCACCACACTCCTCCAGAGACGTGCCACGGCGTTGTCGATATGTGGACACGTGATGACGATGTTTTATATATTAAGTTTTAGCTTATGAACATGTTATCTTAAATTGCCTTAAGTGCCTCAGAGGCTCTTCTCAAACAGGGTCAGATGTAACATTTCCCAATTGGGGGGGGGGGGGGGGGGGGGGGCAGGAGAAAACGGTATGGGGGCGGCTACATCGCCCCCATACCATTTTCAGTTACAGGACTTTTATTGGGTAAGCATCAATAATGACATCAGTTGTTGTTGAAGTTGTAACAGACACGCAGCATGCATAAAGCTAAAGGTCTGACTCAGAGAGTTTTCTGTTTTCAATGATGAAATGCTGTTGGTTTAGCGGTGCCACAGCTGTAGTTAGTTAGTAGCAGTCGTAGTGTTTCAAATACGTTTAAATATAAGCACTGAAACATCTTGGATTGTTTTGCGTGCCATTATGTTTGATGGAGCCGACTGGACATTTAGGGGGGCATTGCCCCCCCCCCCCCATGCCCATTCCCAGATCCGCCCCTGTTCTCAAATTGTAGCCTAAATTGCAGACATCACTAGTCTGTCACTACACGTATGTTTACAGCTCCAAAAGCATTGGTGCTCTAGTGTGTTGGCCCGTTTGTTCATCCATCCATCCATCCATCCATCCATCCATCCATCCATCCATCCATCCATCCATCCATCCATCCATCCATCCATCCGTCAATTTGGTCCCAATCAATATCTCCCGGAAACTCTTAGGTAACATCAGGATTTAAAAGGTTGAGAACACCGACTTCATGTTGCCCAATATCCAGCCTATTGTTGCTATTGCTTGTAGATCTGCTGTTTTCACTATTCCTCAAATTGTTCTTCTAATCATGCTATTTATCGTAGTGTTTGTAGTCGAAGCGGCAAGAGTCCTGGGTTCCCTCGGTGCAGTGCCGTGTGCAGGTTTTTACCCTGCACTCTGGTGAGAAGTCAGCGCATGACAGGAGAGACATTGTTATTCCGACCAAGTACGCCTCCCACCCCTCCCACTCCCCATCCCTCTTTTTGGCTTTTTTCCCTCATTTCTAGTTTTTCATTACCCGATTCCATCATGTCCTGCAGTTCCTGTCGCTGTGCTGACCGCTATCGGTTGGTCTCAGTGAGGATGTAGTCAGCCGTGTCGTCTGGGTTAGACACATCGGCCCAGGAGTCGGGACATCGCTTTTCTGATGTGTCCAATAAACTTTATCGTTAAGGGACCTACGGTTGCGCGGACCTGGCTTGAGTTGTTTACCTTTGATCTCAGTTCAGTTGGTTTTGGGGCCAGCACCTGCCTTGGAGAGGTGGCTTGTCTGTGCGCGGCCAAGCGTTTGATCTTGTTTGCCGTGTTGCACCCGCTTCTCCACACTTCAGACGGACATAACCCATGCAGAGGAACATGCTATTCCTGGTTCAGCTCCCCAATGAACACTTGTCCTGAGAGCAACCTTTATAAGAGTCACACATGCCTGTGTGACTCTTACCCTCCCCACCATATAAACACACACACCAATAGACACCTCATTGGCTGGTGCAGTTCATGTATCTCTGGTGAAGCTACAGATACTTCTAGTGTACTATAATTAGGGAGAGTAGTGACACTCTTGTTGACTCCCAATGCTACGGCTGAACAGAGACAGCTATTGGCTGAATAAATGCGCATGTTTGGAACTAGCATAATGGTTCCAAACAAACCACTCTCGCCCATCCACTTGCATTGAAGCAGGACTACTGACTACTGTACAATCAATCACAAAGTGTCTTTTCTGGGACTTATCGTTTTAATCCAAAGGAACTTTATTGGCACAAGGAAACAAACAATAATGCTTTGCCAAAGAAGAGTAAAGTAAAGTAGTTACATTTGTACAACTCCTTACTTTTTAAAATAACTTCCCCAACACTGGCCAACAAACCCCAGCCTCAGGAACCTCTGTGCCACCAAGAAACAAAGTCACCCTTGGCTGATGCACTTGCCTGTGTTTTTGGCCGAGCTGTGATGTCACGTCCTGCTTTTTTTGATTGTTTGTCGATGACACTTCCGGCTTGTTCTGGCCTGCACTTTTTCCGCGACGGACAGCTTGCAGGAAATACCTGCCACTGCTGAAAATACACGCCGGAATAAGCTGAAGTGTCATTGACACCCATTCAAAAAAAAGCAGGACGTGATGTCACAGCTTGGTCAAAACCACGGACTGTACACAAGCCAAGTGTAGAGGCACCTGCATCCAGTCTGTGGCTAAAACTATACCTGGCTCTATTCAATTGGCCCGTTCCTTTTCCGAATCAGTGGGCCCCCGGCCCACAGGTTGCGTGAACGGCTGCTATAGGTCAGAATATGATGTATAACGTTGGTACAGTCGTTCCTTTAATTAGAATCTGGGCTGCTAATAATGAAGTGGCTGGCGGAGTGCCCCCGTGGCGCTCCTCTCAGAAGGTGTGACATTTACCTATAAAGCCCACATACGCTCCTGTCTTGTTAAGCCTGCAGCAGCCTCCGTCTCTGGACATCTCCCTGGCTCTGTGGGTTCACCACCCACAATCTGGTCCAGGATCAGGAGACACTTTTTAGGCCAGCTGGTGCTCATAAGCACCAGCGTGTGAAACACGGCCAGCAGCGTGGAGGGAGGGGTATGTGTGGTTGGCCGTTTCCAAACATACTGTACCCACCTGCTCTGCTGCAGTCTGTAGCTCTCTGCCAAACGAGGCAGGACAGAGAGAGAGAGAGAGAGACAGTCAAAGCAACTACTCTTTTCTTTTCTTATCTTCACCAGGCCGAAGACATGGTGAAGACTATGTTTTGAACTGCTTCTGGCCGTCCGTGTCTCCGTCCGTCTGTCCATTGTTATGACTGGCTCGAGGGCCATAACAAGAATGGCAGACCAGAGGGCAAATTTAAGAATTTGAATAATTGATGAAAAGATAATGAAACTACTGCCAATCAATTAAACTAAACAAAAGCAAAGTGCCCTGGGCTCTGCATGTTTGGGGCGGACACTTGGCCAGGTGTCTGCCCCTCTGCCAATTGCCAGCCCTGCCCTCTAATCCAGCACTGCAAATGAGATTGATTAAGCAGGCTCACACACAGAGAGAACCAGATAGAGGAGACAGGCCTTAAAGGCCCAAGGACCGTCACACTATCCAGCTGTTATACCAACTAATCTCCGGCATGCACTGTTAATCCGGTTGATACCGAACTTTGCACACACATCACTCCCTGGATGCCAAAGATGAACCTCTGCCCCACACTTTCTAGAACGGCCTGTTATAGTGCCACCAGGAGGCAGATTTTTACATCCTACCTACTGTATAAATGCACCATAGTGTCACAGCCTGACCTGGTCGAGACCTGTGCCCGGAAGGGCGCTTTTTCTAGTTTGCTATTCACCCCAAAGGTTTAGGGTTTTTCAACCTTTTTCATACCAGGGCCCACTCTTTATTCAGAATTTGAGCCACAGACCACCGTTTTATTACATTTTAGCCCCACAGACCCTAAAACTAAAGATTTCTTTTGGTTTTGTCCACAATTCCAGGCTGGATTTTCGCAAACATAGATCAAAGTGACCTCTCTTCTACATTCTCTAGTTGTGTAGACTTGGGCTAATTCAGATGATGAATATTTTAACTCTTGAGAGTGTGGTCCATTTGGTTTCATGTTTACGTTCTCAAAAGTTACATCTGGTTAACCAACTTTTCTTCATTTAGCCTGGGGACCATCTGGAACTCTCTCAAGGACCACTGATGGTCCGCGGTTTAAATTAAAACCTACTGAATGCGAGACATTGAAATCCTGATCTACCAAAATGTATCCCAATCTATCCTTCCCTTTGTGGATGTTTAACCATTTCTATCATAGAGAGAGAGAGAGCAGTGTAAGTGTAGGAGGAGACTAGTGAGTCATGGGCCGGTCCAGATCCGTGGTGTTTGAGATTATATTGTATTGTACAGATGGCGTTGAGCATGGAGGGGATTATAGAGATCTGCAGGATGTATGAACAAAGCACAGGGAATAAGAGAAAGTGGAAAGCAGGCTAATCCCCACCACCACCCACCCATCCTTTGCCCAAAAATAACCACACACCTGGAGACAGTCGCCTGACAGATTGTTCATCTCGGATTACATTTTTTAATTAACCACTTTAAACCTGTCGGCCCTATTCCGGACATTTTGTTTTTCTCAGATGGGTGATCCCAGGAATCCACCGCAGAGATCCCGACAGCATCCGCCCCTCTATGACAGAAATCACTGCATCCTGTCCCTGATTGGATATTTTTGCTAAAAAAAAACAGGGATTGATTAATAGAGTTTTCAGTATTTCTAAAAGCAACAGGAATAAAGGAATCTGATGACATCAATGAGAATTTCACAGTGGTGCTGTGACGTCTGAAACAGACAACAATGCTACCATGTCACTGTCAGCTTACCTTGAGACATGAATAACAGAATATGGCATTGACAGTGACTACACTGCCAGATCTGTTTGTGTTTAGTCTGTTTTTTGACATTAATCGACGCAACAACGCTTCGATTTGATTCTTGGTGTGTGAAGGCTTGGATCTCATACCTTTCCCAGCGGAAAATGTCTTAGTTGTTATATGCTAAATATATAGGCCTATTTGTGCTACTGAATAGTGTTTGAGTAACAATGTATTGATCATTTCACCTAGTGAAAATACGTGGACATACAGCAAAAAAATGTCAACAGTAATCTAATATGGCATTGCTGTGCTCTCATTTTTTTCCTACTCAAAATAGAATATTATTATTTTTTCCCAGAAAGATATTAATATTATTTTAATCCTATGGTCAAGCCATCCAGAGTCCTGATGAATCATGACCACAAAACCTCTGATATAAAATATTTAATTTATTGATATACTATAATTACCGCCACAGAATCAATGTTTTTTGTTTATTCTCTATTTTTTACATGTATGATTCACCAGGAGACCAGAAAAATGTCCGCCACTGATCAGACCTGATGTTGAGTGAATCTGTCATAATTAGTTTGTCAATCTGGCAGTCCATATGGCCACACATTTGTCCACCAGAGGGTATTGGAACTCTAGCTGGCCTTGTTATGGAAGTCACGTGTGCTGCATTATACAATACATACAGCAGTAGGCTGTAAGCTTCAGGTTGGTGTCTGGTTCAGGGGCGGATCTAGGCATAGGTATGGGGGGGGGGTGCCCCCTAAAAGCCCAGTCTGCCTCACCAAACATGATGGCATGCAAAACAATTTAAAAGTATTTGAAACACTACTGAAAATGGCACCCTTACCATTTTCTTCTCCCCCCCAATTAGGAAATGTTACATCCGCCCCTGGTCGGGTTTAACTGTCCCAGAGGACAGCTTTCACCATGAGGTCACCAGGCCTGCATCTCACAGTACAATGTTAATGTAATGAGTGAATAGGTTCGTGCTAATTGCCCCCACGAGGCTCAAACATGTTTTATGCAGATGAGAGCTAATGGTACACAATTCAATTTCAGTTGACCAAATCGCAAACTCCTCCCCTATAGCACAGTCTCAGGCAGGTGATCAAAACTCTGTAGTGAATGGAGGAGGATTCACTCCTCCTCATTACTCCTCCTCCTTGTACATTATTTTAGCATGTTTCATTGATTTAACTGAACTAGAGCTACTACATGTGTTTTTGTGTTCATTGATACCCTTTTTGAAGCAGTAAAGAAGGTCTGTAGTTCTGGCTGATAGCCTATAGTACTTGCATGAGAGATGCTGTTTTTAATGTTTTGATGCCACCCGGGCGACTATTGTGTAGTCGCCCGGGTAATTAAACTTACGATGACCATGTTGTGTTTTTACCAGGTATGTTTAACGGTTATATACCAGATCCACGTTAGTGGAGCCTGGCTCCATGAAGTGAATGAGTTTGCATAACTATATCTATACTCTCGTTAGGATCAGAGCTATTTAGTAGAAGGGCTGTGACATTGAGGAGTCAGAAACATTTGCTTCTACTACTGTTGTGTTTACCTCTTTTTATGTTTGTATTATGTAGTCTATAACATATACAGTATCCCTCAAAGGTATACTGCAGACCCTCCTTCAATTTTAAGGGTAACTTGGAACTGTCATTCCAAAAACATTTGTTAATACGTGTTAATACGTATAAATTCTCCATCCTGGGGGGAAGGTGGCCTCTGTGATTGGTAAATTGAAGTGAATTCAATTGAATCCAATTGAATTCAATTGAGTTCAGTTCAGTACAGTTCAATTCAATTCAAAGTTTTATTGGCATGAGAAAAGTAAACAAACATTGAAGTGTCACAAATACAATATTGGGAAAAGTACAGTATACAGTTGGAGGAGGTACAACGTTTTGTGCTATAGGGATGGGCGGTGTAACTTCAAATCAATACTTCACTTTCACTTTTTTCCTGGATTATGATTAATTAACCTAACTAAAAAAATAGCAGATATGACACAATTATTAAGGATCCCCATTAATCTATACATAGTAGTGGAGAGCTTGACATGCTGATCGCTATAAGCTAGTCATTTATCCTGGACTCTTAACCTCATTTCTAATCGAGGCGAGAGGTGGTGTGTGTTTGAGTGTATGTGCATGTGTTACATGCATGTGGCGTGTGTGTGACTGCCTGTTATCTCAACTCCAGATGCAACGATGAGAAATCTACAGCTGTATGACGTCCGCGCCCCACCTCTGAATCCGTCTCGCTGATTTGCTCTTTTCCGAAGCGCGTGCATGGCCCGTTTCATCGCATGGATTATTGGTCATCTGTCTGTGACTCATGTTCCCCCTGGGATGCGTCGCTGATCCTCCTCTCTTTGGCTTTTATTCACTGTCACTGCCGAGGAGGCTTCACCAGTTGCTCAGTATACTTGCGACAAACCTTATTTATAACCCTGAGGGATCTGCCGAAAAAAAATAGATCTACAAGCTCACAGCAAAGTTAGTTAACCAGATGTAACTCTTTGAGACCGTAAAAAAATCATTTTTACACTCTCAAGAGTTAAAATATTCATCATCTGAATTAGCCTGAAGTCTAGAGAATGTAGAAGATTAATCTGTATGTTTGCCTGTTTTGTTTCTGAAATCCAGCCTGGAATTGTGGACAAAAGAAATCTTTAGTTTTGGGGTCTGTGGGACTAAAAATGTCATCAAATGGTGGTGCATGGCTCTAATGCTGAATAAACAGTGGGCCCTGGTATCAAAAAGGTTGAAAACCCCTGATCTATCCTAACTCTAACCAAATGTGAATCTTTTTGTAATCATAAGCTTGACTCTGCAAGTATTGTTTTTTTTTAAACCATAAACACAACCATTTTCTTGCGAGGGCCATGAAAAATGTCTATATTTCTCTTGTGGGGGACACTGGACCCATAATACAATGATGATAATACAAGTACGCACACATTACTGCCCTAAAGAGATAGAGGCACTTGGAGTATACTACAGCGTCAGCGTAGTGCAAACATAAAAATTAAAAACACACCGGGGGGTTCTCAGATCCATTTTTAGACTTCAGCTTACTTGTTTGTCTTGTGTTGTGCTCACCCGTGGGATAATTATCTCGAGTCGTATTCAGGGGCGGATGTAACATTTCCCAATTGGAGGGGCAGGAGAAAATGGTATGGGGGCGGCTTCATTGCAGGTGTCACTTCGCGCCACGGGCGATAAAGTCGCACCCATACCATTTACGGTTACAGGACTTTTATTAGGCAAGTATAAGCATCAATAATAACATCAGTTGTTGTTGAAGTTGCAACAGACACGCGGCATGCATAAAGCTAAAGGTCTGACTCAGAGAGTTTTCTGTTTTCTTGTTTTGATGAAATGCTGTTGGTTTAGTGGTGACGCAACTGTAGTTAGTAGCATTAGTAGTGTTTCAACTCATTTTAAATATAAGCACTTTAATTTGAAATATCTTGGGTTGTTTACATGCCATCATGTTTGGTGGGGCAGTCTGGGCATTTAGGGGTTAGGGTTAGGCCCCCCATGCCCATGCCTAGATCCGCCCCTGGTCGTATTCAATTCTGTGTGCGCACTCCTAGTGCAAGCCCATGCAGCCCCGCCCCCGTGGCACCATCAGAGCAGATTAGTGCCCCCCGGCAGTGTGAGACAGCAGTCGTGCGTGATTTACGACTGGTCCGTGACGGAACGCATGTCAGGGGCTTCCCGTTACGCTGTGATAAAGGTTATAGCGCTCAGAATGAGATCACCGTGACTCACTCCTGCGTCGACCGAGAAGACAAGGGTTCACATCATTGGATGTCTGGTTCACTGCCTCTGTTCAATACGTGTGTGGCAGAGAATACGCAATTGGGAGGTGTAACGAATCTGACACCTGAGGGTCTATACTCAACAAAAATTTAAACGCAACACTTTTGTTTTTGCTCCCATTTTTCATGGGATGGACTTAAAGACCTAAAATTCATTCCAGATATACAATATAACCATTTCTCTCAAACACTGTTCACAAATCTGCATAAATGTGTGGTATTGAGCACTTCTGCTTTGATGAAATATCCACCCCACCTCACAGGTGTGCCACATCAGGATGCAGGTGTGACATCATGATTAGTGCACAGGTGTACCTTAGACTGTCCACAACAAAAGGCCACTCTGAAATGTGCAGTTTTTTGTTTCTTTATTGGGGTTCTGAGGCCTCAGAACCAGTCAGTATCTGGTGACCACCATTTGCCTCATGCAGTGAAACACATCTTCTTCCCATAGAGTTTATCAGATTGTCAATTATGGCCTGTGAAATGTTGGTCCACTCCTCTTCCATGGCTATGTGAAGTTGCTGGATATTAGTGGGAACTGGTATGCACTGTCAAAATGGTAATAATGTGGTAATATTGTGTTATTACCATTTTTACAAGTTTGTGTGTGTCATCATGATTCGTCACGACCCGAGTTGGCTTTGTCCACGGCGTAATCGTCTTTATATAAATTATTTTCGAAAAATGAGAAAAATGAATGGGGAATCCGTTTCTGGAACAGGGGCGGTGACGTCACTGTCTTAGAAGACTTAGAAGATGACACTGGAGGAAAGGTTTCCTGCCGACAGAGGCGTCATTTTAGAATAAACATTGGTGGCTACACAGTAGCCGTAAGCCCGATTTCTATAGAAGAAAGAATTGCAGAACGGAAGCTCATACTGTATACTCAGTATAATATAAACAAAACACGTTTGTTTTTGCTCCCACTTTTCATGAGCTGGACTTAAAGATCTAAAATTCATTCTAGATACACAATATATATTACCATTTCTCTCAAACATCACTCATAAATCTAAGTGTGTGATAGTGAGCACTTCTGCTTTGCTGAGATAATCCATCCCAACTCACAGGTGTGCCACATAAAGATGCCAATCTGATATTATGGGCATTGCACAGGTGTGCTCTAGACCGTGCACAATAAAAGGCCACCGTGAGAGGTGCGATTTTTTCTTTTTTTCTTTTTGCTTTATTGGGCGTCTGGAGACTCAGTCAGTACAGTTTATCAGATTGTCAATTGTGGCCTGTGGAATGTTGGTCCAGTCCTCTTCAATGGCTGTGCAAAGTTGCTGGATATTAGTGAGCACTGGTACACACTGTTGAAATGTTAATGTTGTGTATCTGGAACCAATTAAAAATCTTTAAGTCCATCACATGACAAATGGGGGCAAAAAGTGTTTATCGTATTAATTATTTTCACAAGAAAATTCTGTTTTTTTTTTTCACTTGACATACACGGAATGACAGTCTGATGCATGCTTGGAAACAAGAAAACATTTTTTCCATGACACTGTATGAGTGCACTCAATCAACTCAATTAATTTGCAAAAAAAAAACAAATTATTGCATGAATGACCCAAAATAATACCCCAGCTTGAAAGTGGTTAACATAGTCACCTCAAGGCACTGTGCGGAGAAGAGAAGGACGGTCGTAGACCCACATGGAGTACAATATATCTCATTCTGGTCCAGCCTCGGCGGCCGAATCATTTATTCGACTGACTCCATCCCCCATGGAAACGTTGTGTCAGGATGCGCTTCGTCCGACTGCCTTCTGGACACTGCTCACTGCTCATGGTGGGCTCACAGTTCAGATACTCTATAGCTGGGGGCAGGGGTGTCGCATCTAAAATATTTTTGGGGCAAAAGTAAACTATGTTTTTTTTTTCTCTTGTCATTTACTTTTATGGATACAATTAGGCATTGTAAACACTCTTTCTCAATATGCTATACTTGTTTTAACAGCGCGTCTGTGTGTGTTGCATAGGTGCACGCAAATGCGCATGCAAATGCAAGTGTGCATGCACGTGTCTTAAACGGGAATTTCGCTCATTTTCAATATTTTACTATGCCATATACCTTAGAGATGTTGTGTGGACATGATAAAAAAGTTCCCCCATTCTGTGTTTCCTAGAAATGTAGGTCTGAAAAAAAAACATTAGCATGGTGAAATACATCTTGATGACATCATCAAGATGTGTTTCACCATGTTAATGACTTTCCTTTTTTCTGAGAGTGTACAAATGGAACCAAATGGACCCGCTAGGGTCCATTTGGTTCACATTTGTACACTCTCAGAAAAAATATAAAATGGGTGGAATTCCCCTTTAAGAGGCGTCCCCCCACTTCTAAAAGTACCACTAGAACACTGGCTGGGGGACTGTGTTTCGTACACAGAGCCAAAGAGACGGCGGACGGTGTCAATAATTGTGCCGTGGGCTGAGCCCTCCGGTGACGGTCGTTCTGCCGAGTTCTCACAAAGCCTTTTCAGTGAGCTGCACGGTGCTCAATGACACAACACGACCCTGCATCCGCGACTCAATGCTCATGTCAAGTTTATAATTTGATCCATGTTTGGCTCAGTCTGCATTCATAGCGTATATGTAATGTATAGTATGAAACATGCTCTCCAGGGCGGAGCGCCAAAGCATGATTGAATCAGGGTTTAGTTCTCAGTGTGGGGTCCAGGAAGGAACCCCTCAGGGGTCCTTGATGGGATTGATGGGATTTGTCCCATGCAGCTAAATGATTGATTGTTTTAGGAAGCACATGGATGGCTCTATGGGTCTGTGCCTCAGACTCAGGGTGTATAAATGGAACCATTTGGATCAATGTATGATAGTTTGCATTGACACTCGGGATGCACATGTCTGTGGGATCCAATGGGGGCTAATGCAAAACAGGGATATTTTAAATGAACCTATGTAGTATCTTTCTTCTGCGCTGACATATGAGCTACAGTACAGTTGGCTTTTGGCAAACAGATTTGATGCATGGAGGGAAAAGTGTGCAGACCAAGTAGAGAGCCCTGTGGAACACCATTCAGTTGCTCTTGTTGCTCTTGCATACATTGTAGAGACCTTTCACTCTCCATTTGTTGATGATGTTTGGTTTCCGACATGTTGTTTTGAAGTATTATTTCCGAAGATTTTACCCTAAAAAGGTTTCATAACATATCACATTGGAACATGTTTTCACTATAATTTGGACCCTCAGGGAGATCAAATTTCTCTTTTGGGTGTTGAGTCTACAGAGTCAATGGCCTATACTCTACTACAGGCAATAGGTTATACTTGGTTAGTTGTCACCTAGGTGGTGGTGGTGCATGGCTGTGGGTGTGACATCCCTCATATTAGTGTACTGACTTGCAGCCGTTCCTGCACACTCAGCAGAACTCCACAGCAGTGCCAGCTCCTGGTGTGGAGTGAACCGATGAACAATACACCCAGCCTTAATGAACCATTTCAATAACGCGGAGGGAAGGACATACTTTGGACAACAACGGTTCGAAGTGCATGTTCTTGTTTAAAACCCATTTCGTCCTGACATTGTAGACTCTACAAACATTCGCTACAAAAGAACATACTGAAAGAGCTGTGCTGCATTCTCACATTCTCCCCAAAAATAGCAGGCGTTCACGGCTGCTATTTTTCGATAAAAGTTAAAACACCACAAGTACAGAATGGTTTAAGGGATGGCTGGAGGAGATCCATGAAGTCCTGCCCTGTCCTATCTTCTGACTGACTCGAGTCGAGTGGCACTATTTTGTGTGACTTTTGGAGGCATGGAGCCGTGGCCAGTGCAGTTTGGCTTCTTTGAGTGGCTAAACAGTGGCCTGAATACTAGGGGTGTGGAGATTAATCGATATAAATCGATACATCGGTACCCACGTGCGAGATGCGAGTGCATCGGTTCCGTCACTCTGTATCGATGCAATTGACGGGTGGAATCTAGATGCGTCGCGATGCATTTGCTTGAATCGGTAAAAATCGATGTTGAGCGGGGTTTTCACGATTTATTTCGCCCTATTCTATGTTTTCTAATCTGTGTTGAACGCACCATTATTGGGAAGGAAATAGGCTCTGCCATTCGGCACCGACAGTTACGACAACTCGGCTTACTTCCTGTACAGTCCAATCGAGACTCTTCTACATAGACATCAATTGAATATGGACAACGTGACGAGGCCCGTCAATGTCGCAGCTCTGTCTATAGTCCCCCCCCCCTCCCTCCGACGCTCTGCAACAGCGGGGCAGCAGCCAGTCAGCTGTAGTAGTCTGGGATCAATACATGCTACCGACGTGGAGACTTTTACCCGCGACTATAAACCCCACGGATTAAACAAGAGAACTACTGAACGAAGCACCATATTTAGCTTCATAAAATCACTGTTGTGTCCGTGGTTGAGCCGTGTCGCTCAGTCCGTTGTTCACTGTAGCACCGACAGGTAATGATCCACACAGTGTTCTTCTCGTCTGATTCTCGAACGCAGTTGCAAATCTGCGCGATCATTGTGTGTTGTTAAATAAATCTTCTGCACACGTTTTTAAAAGTGGTTTTCAACCCCCTTCGTTTTACAACTTTCCACTGTGCAGCTTTTCCTTGGAGCCTCATTTACTGTATATTCTGCAACACGATGGTGTTGCACACCGAGTCAGCGACCGTAAAAGTGCACATCCACAAGCTCTCAGTGACTCAGTCTCAGCGTGGTGTGGATGCAACGTGTTGTGATCTTGTAGAAGAGTGGTTTTCAAACTTTTTCATTTCAGGACCCACTATTTATTCAGCATTTGAGCCTCAGACCACCATTTGATGATATTTTAGCCCCACAGACCCAAAACTAAAGTTTTCTTTTGTTTTTGTCCACAATACCAGACTGGATTTCAGAAACAGTCCAACATACAGATCAAAATGACCATTAATCTTTTACATTTTCTAGTTGTGTAGACTTTAGGCTAATTCACATGTGAAATTGTGAATTACTCTTGAGAGTGTAAACATGAAACCAAATGGACCCACAAGGGTAATTTTGGTTTCATGTTACACCAATAATTGCATAATGATTGACTATATTTTTATAATTGCAATAATAGGGTCTTTCAGGTTAAGCCAAGGACCCCTTAGGCTTAGCTGAGAGTCAGTGAGAACCAGGGACCCCCATATATACAGTATAGTATTATCTATGTGTTGATTAAGATACACATAGACTTGTTTGACAGTACTCTGTCTGCAGTGATCTGTAAATGCATGTTTTATATTGGTTTATTTTCTATTTGTATGTACATACATACATGATGATGAGTAGGCCTACATGCTTAGTATACGCTAATCCAACAATAACACAATAACCAGCAGAGAGCAGAGCACAGCAGGCCCTTTATTTGTTGTTGTTTTTTTAAGTTGGGAAGTTAGAGATACAGTAGGCCTACTAACCTACAGTAAAACAATACATTGTTTTGAATTTAAATGTATTGCATTTTGGCATTTTTTTGGAAAATTAATAAACCTTGAATATAAATCCTTTTTATTATGTTAAATTGCCACCAGATCGCATCATATCGCATTGTTCAGAATAAAATTCAATGGTATTGTTAAAGTATCGGTTAAGTATCGGTATAAGGGGGTGTATCGTATCGTGTCGGGGTGAATCGCATCGCATCGTATCGCCAGGTAATTCCAAATAATCGCTATAGTATCGAATCGCTGGCAGTGCATCGAGATGCGTATCGAATCGCCCTCAGTGCTGAGATTCACATCCCTACTGGCTACGCCTCCATGCCTCCAAGTTAGGTCATACGACAGAGCCAGAGGCGATCTGTTTACACATGCACACATAACTACAGAGTGCTGGTGCAAACATGGATGCACACTCTGCATGAATATCTTAAATTGACTGTCCTTGGATGAACCAAAAACTAAGACACAGACAGACACAAACTACCCATATCAACCAGCAGTAGTGTGATTAAAAAAAAGAAAATTCTATGTCCGTAATATTGCAATCACTTAGTCTTATTCGCTTTGTCATGCCATTATTCTTCCCTTCTCTTTCATTTTCTCCCCAACTTACTCAATGCCAATTCGCTCCATGTTTTTGTACAGTCCCTGTCACTGCCAACGCGTACTGTTGTTCTGGGAAAGCCCTGTAGACTAGACAGCAATGTCTGCTCCAATACATGAAGTCATTTCTTTCATCCCAATTAAACCACTTAAGCAGATTACTATGTATCAGAAGCAAATTATTGTACTTTTTAATCCACTGCAATCACTTTTATAAGTTAATTTGTAGAGATTATTATTACAAACCCCTTTTTAAATTGTATGGGTATTTGAAAACGCGCAATCTACAAGCATTTTCAAACAATCTGCTTTCCCTTTGTAATTGTAAGAATTATTTTGATGCTAATGATTATGATGATGACAGAGAATCTGCCCGTGAAAACAGAATCCCAGGTTCCAATATAATGGGGCGGAGCCGCCTGAGCAGCCATCGGCTGGTGAAGGTGAAAGTGAATTTCCCTAGTGGGGTGCATAATGAGGTCTACATTAAAAGGTCCTTGTGAAACATTTGCTTTGGCGAGATGCACGCAGCACCAAGCCATTAATCAAGGACCCAGCTGTGAGCTGCTCTCACCGTGCCTCCCGTACACTTCTCAGGGTCTTTTTTTTTTGCATAATCATTATTGCGCTCTCAATGCATATTTAAATGCAGTCATTTGCGTCACGCCCTGACGTCCCAGGTGATCTGCCGGGGGACGCTGACTTAATCTTTGATGTGCATCATGGGGGCCGGTGGATGGTGATCGCACGTCATTCCTCTGCCTGCTGTCCCCGTCCCTCTCTCTAAACGTACGTCACTGCCAAAAAGTTGGCAGATTGTTTCCTCTATAAATTTAACCCTGGGTGACTGTGTATTTCATGCCTCGGGCCCCTTAAAGGGGCTCCACTATGAATTTAAAATCCTGTGTATTGTATAAATGTTGCCCTTTAATACCTATTTATACCCACTGAAGCTTAAACAACCATTCGGGTTATTCATTTTCATCGTCTCTCAGTATGCCATTCCATGCCATTTCAGCCGCAATACCAAAATGTCCACACCTGAGAGGCGCCCTCACCCCCTGTTCGACTTCACCACACTTATCCCCACCCACCTCAGTCTTGTTGGGAGGGAGGGCGTTGAACCACAGTGGGAGGAGGTGGGGACGAAAACTATTTGGAGAAGCTAACTTGACCAAAAATGTCAAATTTGTGGTGGGTTGGGTTACCCTTTAACTTCTACAACTCTATCCATTCTCCCCTCTGACATGTTTATGCTAGTTCTACAAGCTCACAAGGTGTCGCAGTGCCACACCTAATGTTTGCCTAGTCTGAATAGGGATACGTTAGGGTTCATTTGGTTAAAAGGGGATTCCACCCATTTTCAACATTTTCCTGAGAGCGTCCGAATGTGAACCAAATGGACCCTGGCGGGTCCATTTGGTTCCATTTGTACACTCTCAGGAAAAAAGGTCCTAAAAGTAAAAAGCATTAACATGGTGAAAGACAACTTGATGAACTTGAACATCTCTAAGGCATATTGATGACATAGTGAAATATTGAAAATGGGTAGAATTCCCCTTTAATCACAAAAAAAGAACATTTTCATTGTATACACACTATAAAGAAAAAGTGATTTATATCTCCTCTCCTCCTCTATGACTTGCAGTGTGTGTGTGTGTGTGTGTGTGTGTGTGTGTGTGTGTGTGTGTGTGTGTGTGTGTGTGTGTGTGTGTGTGTGTGTGTGTGTGTGTGTGTGCACGCACATGATGATACATGCACAGGCGCTGTATCAGTCTAACATGCCGCTGCTGTGTTGAGTGAAGTTCTCTCAGATGTACCATTAAACAGGGCTGAGGCGGCGCTGCGGTGCGCAGGCAGACCATAAATGTCTGAGTGCTGCAGGCCGTGCTGTGCTCAACGAGATGCACTGCACATCAGGGAAGCTTTATGGTCCTTCAGGTGCAGCGCACACACACGCGCACACGTACACACACACACACACACACACACACACACACACACACACACACACACACACACACACACACACACACACACACACACACACACGGATGGATGTGCAGCATGTTCACGTACATAGTGTCTGAACGGACAAACAAATATATCACACAGCAAATAATACACTATCAAATACTGATGCAGTCTTCCCACCCTGCACAAAAACAAACATGCCCATATGCACAAGCACACACACATGCATGCACACACACAGATAAATATAATTGCCAACTCCCTGTCAACAGACCACAGATCAAGCACTCACACATACATACATGCACATAGGCACACCTACAAGGATGGTATATGTACCTGTCAGTGTATAGGAGCACTCAGTCACTCTGTTGATCTCCTGTGCAAATAATTTACTTACAGCAGCAGCAGATACACATCAATTACACTCCCTCCCAGTTTAGGGCGCTGCAAAGGGAGTTGTGCAAATTATTACCAGAATACAGGTATATTATTGAATTCAACTGTTACAATACCAAACATGCAAACATGACCTGCATTCATTTCAATATTAGTAGCATAATGACTCGTATTAAAATGCTATTTTCTTTTCTTTTTTCATGTCTAATGTACTATTTAGTTCAAAACGTTAACAACTATAACTAAATCTACTTGATTTGATTTGAATTCAAATCACTTTGAGCTTGTACATGTTTTGTTATACAGTATGAGAGTAGGTTTCCATCATTGCCTACCCCTGATGTAGGACACAAATCGTGAGACCTGAGGAATCCTCATTGCAATCCGGAAATTCTTCTAGTGATGATTTTTATTTATTTATTTATGTTCCTATAGGGAATAACTTCAAACTTTCCATGACTACGTTATGCTCTCTCTCTCTCTCCCTCCCTCTGCAACAGAAATAAATCAAACTAAATCACTGTCGCTCTGATCAGCATATAAGGACTAGATTCGAAGGCCACATACATAGTGGTATAGTAAATCTTGTAACTAAATACAGAGAAAGTCAAGTGCAAATTAAAATTCTAAAGATTTCAAGAGTAAACTACAAATAATTGTAAAGGGCAATATATTAATCAAATAACGAGAAGAGAAATAGATAATAATCTATAGTGATAAACTTACAGAAGAAAGAAATGAAAGTGCCGGCATCAATATTTAAGAGGATGTGCGTTTTGAAGAGTTACATAAACGCGGCCTCGATTTAGCACACCTGATATCCACAGCCTGGGGGCTGAGCTCTGACTGAAAAAAGCCTTTAGTCACCTTTAGTTTTTAGCTGTGATTCATGAACAGATAAAACAGCTTTATGTGAGGATCTCAGGAGCACCTCTTTGGTCCTAAGGGGCGAGGAGGAGCTCTGAAATGTGCACGCGTAGGTGCGAAAACTGATGCCAAACTGGAAAGGAAGCCTATTGGTTTATTGAGAATCATTTCCTTTAAAAAAAAAAGTAAAATGCAGTCCTCGAATGCAGCTCAATAAGAACAAATCAACATAACAATCTAGTTAGGAAAAGAACAAGAAAAAGCAACACAAAGAAAGGAAAGCACCAAAGATCAGTCACAAAGTTGCGTCGATGAGCTAAGATAAACCTTTATTTAATCCTACCAGTAATTGTTAATTGTTTGCTGAAGATTGGCAAGGAAGACTTTGATGAAGCATGCTTAGGGATTTACATAGGAAAACTTCTTGGCAAAACAAGAAAGTGGCCGCACACACCAGTAGCCAAAGTGCCAATATATTTATTTAGGACATAGCAGTAGAATGAATCCAACGTTTCGGCGGTTAAGCCTTCATCAGGGAATGATGAAGGCTTAACCGCCGAAACGTTGGATTCATTCTACTGCTATGTCCTAAATAAATATATTGGCACTTTGGCTACTGGTGTGTGCGGCCACTTTCTTGTTTTGCCAAGAAGTTTTCCTACAGTTCTCTCCCGTGGGCCTGCACCACCAAACAGGATTTTGGTGTGCGTGAGCATTCCTGTGCACAGGGATTTACATAACCACAATTACCACATAACTGTTTTTATGAAGATTTGATGTTTTAGACTAGAGTCCATTCACTAAAACACACTATTGAGCCACGGACCAGAATTTGAGCCACGGACCACCACTTGATGACATTTCAGCCCCACAGATCCCAAAAACTAAATTTATTTTGCTTTTGTCAGGCAGTAGGCAATATTTTCAGAAACAAAACATTCAAACATGCAGACCAAAATGACCATTAATCTTCCACATTCTCTAATTGTGTAGACTTGGGCTGATTCTGATGACGAATATTTTAACTCTTGAGAGTGTAAAATGGAACCAAATGGACCCGCAAGGATCCATTTGTTTCATTTGTTTTCATTTGTTTTCTGTTTCATTAGATGAAACAGAAAAAAGTAAGATTTGTCTTTATTCATACCTAACCCTCCTGTTCACCTAGCATCATTGCCTATACTACAGTATGTCCTCAAGATGTTTGTTACAATACATTAAATCACATCTTTGTCTTGAGCAGATATATGGCTGAGGACATAAGCAAGAACCAATAATGAATCTCCAGAGTTCGTATAATAATAATTTAGTTTGGCAGATATCACAATTTTGCCAAAAATATGACTTGGGCAATTAGGCTATGATGTGGGTCCTCCTAGGGTCCTATTTCAGCATGCTGACTTTTTAAGTAGGTCTAATGAAAGGCTGTATGTTTCCATTGGCTTTGGAATCCTCCACCAATGATGTAATTGAAAGGCAAAATTCAGAACTGTCCACAGCCCACACCTCAGAGACACACCAGAAATGGTGCCATATCCTATAATGAGCATTAGTGAGGAGGACCAATTAAGTGAGGAGAAGGTTGAAAACAGGTGATGTGTGCTGGGAGGGATATTGCATAATGGTTGGAACGGAAGCTACACTTGACTGCAAATTATTACATTTTTTACTCTCCCCGAGTGCAATGAACACTCATGGATTCCACATTGTAAGTTATAGCATATAACACAACATGTGTGTGTCATGTGTGACATTCATCCACATTGTCACCTTCCAATAACCTGAAAACCCATCCGCAAAACATAAAGGAGAAGAGGAACCAGTGTTGCCAACTTGGCGCAGTTGTCACTATATTTAGTTTTTTTCCAGACCCCCTCTAGCACCAAAAATAGTGAAAAGCTGGTCGGGGCGAAATTGGTTGACAGGCGCCAGAGATAAAACCCTCGTTTTTCACCATTTTTCCTCCTATGATAGTCCTCCTTCCTTCCTAGAAAGGACCATTGGTAACCAAATGGACCCTTATAGATCTGTAACTCTTATAGATCTGTAAGATCGTGCAAATGAAATCAAATGGACCCGTAAGGACCCGTAAGGGTCCATTTGGTTTCATTTTACCAAGAGTTAAATTATATTTAAACATCTGAATTACCTACTTTTCAAGAATCTACACATTTAGAAAATGTAGAAGAATTGCTATTTTGACCAACATTTTGCCAGTTATTTCTCCTAAATTAGTCCAAGAGACTAAACTCAACATCAAATGGTGGTGCATTTTGGAAGTGCTACTAGTGCATTTTGGATTTTGGCAGTTGGTTCACATTGTAAGTTACATTATATAACACATGTTGTGTGTGTCGTGACCAGTGTTGGGCAGTAACTAATTTTAGATTACATATTACTGTAATATTATTACTTTTGCTCCAAAAAGTAAAGTAACGAGATTACTCTGCAAAAATGGGTAATAAGTAACGCATTACTTTGCAAGTAACGCCAAGTTACTTATTTAAAATTAGCTTGTTGTTGCATGCAAAAATAGAACAGATTTACAAGCTATCGACAGGTACTGTAACAACAGAGATGTGCACTAGATTGTAGATCCAGTCCACACACTGCATCCTGCGCACAGTTATGTACACTACAAATCGCTTGCTGCTTTATTTTGTATTTTATATTTAAATAAAAGACCTCAACTGTCTTTGAAAACAATTGTGAAAAAGTTGAGAACTTGGGAAAGTAATAACGTAATATGTAATATATTACTCTTTGATTCCAGTAATAAGTAAAGTAATGATATTACTTTGTCTAAGGGGTAACGAGTAAAGTAAAGAAGTTACTTTCCTAAGTAATATAGACCAACACTGGTCGTGACATTCTTCCAGATTGTCACCTTCCAATAACCTGAAAAACCCATCATCAAAACAACAACGGGAAGCGGCGCCATCTTTTCAGTATGGGCTGTTCATTCATCAATATTTTTTATGGTTGGGTCAAGGAGAGAGAATTTCTCTTTTGGGCTCTAAACAAAAAGCTTTGTGAGACACATTTTTTAGGAGACATTAGGGCCTTATTTGAGAGAGGACTGTAGTGGAGGAAAGGCCGTACCAAAACCAAGAATATATGATGACAGGGGGAAAAAAGTTTTCACACTGCTGTAGTTTTTTATGACTATGTTTTATCTTTTTTATCTTTATATCATTCTTTTACACTCACCATTGTACCACCACCCCCTGGAAAACATTATAGTCTCCGACCATATCACCAACTATCTGTGAATAAATGAGGGAAATGGAAATGACTCCAGGGCTTAAGGAAGGTGCACTGTAAGTAGTGTTCAAATGCCATCTTGATAATGATAAATAAGCAACATTAATGAAAATGAGTTATCATTAACTGTTAAAAAAAATCTCAGAATCTTGCTAATTCACTATATGAGTCTGAAACATAAGGTCCTGGAAACCCCCTTTTCTAAAGGGAATATACTGTACAGTAGGATCCTTTTCATGTTAACACGTAAACCCACGCTGCATGTCCCAAACGGACCCTTGAGGGTCAATTTGCCTCCATCTCTACAATCTTCAGAGTCCACTGAATACGGGGCTTCCCTTTACACTTGCATAGTACTGTACATGCTCCCGATATGCACCTCCAGGGATATTGACATGTAGGACATCTGACGCTTGCATGCGCAGAACATGCATGCGCTCTGCATAGGCGTCTCGGTGATGGATCATTCCAGCGGTAGAGCCTTGCCCGTAATTAGGACCCAAATGGCTTTCCGATGACTTATCACTGACAGAGCCGATGTGTGACAGCTGCTAATAAACGTGCACGCAGTTTGGATCCCCGAGACAAGGACTGCATTAACGATCCAGTGAAAGAGGTGAAAACCGGAACGTATAAAACGTTGGGTTGGCATGAAAGTAATGGAAAGAGAAGAGAGAGACAAGGGTATGTGTATATAATTTATATAGAGCGGTTGGTAATGCATAAACAGCATGAAAGAGGGAGCTAAGATAAGTGTAAGGCAGAATGCATTAGGAGAGCCTTGTATGTAAAATCGCTGTGCCTGTCTTCCGTGATGAATCGTCTTAATAACGTGAAACAAGACTGCAGGTTGCAGTATTATTCAGAGAAGGTGAGGTGAGGCAGAGGGGTGGAGTTTATATTCAGGTAGCGGCTCAGCGAACTGAACAGATCAAAGCTAGATTTGTGCCACCGCTCACTTCAGCTCTATTAGCAGCCTGGAGAATGAATGGTTCCATAAGTACTAGCTTTAGACTTAAAAGAAAATAAATGATTCAATGGAAACCACAAGTTGCTTTTCTCTCCTGCATATTACAAGTGGGATGCCTGACTTGCGAGAGACCTTGCATGCCCCTCATCCGGCTGGATGAGTGCTACTGGGCGTGATCAACATATGGAATGAATTATGTACTGTCCACTATTAAACTTCTTGAGTGTACAGGGTTTGATTAGGTGAGATCAGCATATGGAATGGCAAAACAGGTCAACTCCATATATAGTAATCTAAGAGTGGAGGCAGTGGAGGCAGCAGCTGACTGGGTTTGATGGGGGCCGAGGTAGGGCCGGGTCTTAATTCGCAGGCCTCTTGAGAACACTAGTTTTCGCTGGATGCCAGGTGCAGCTGCACAAGTAACTTTGGGCCAGGCCCCCTAGAGTTTAAATGGGCATGTATCAGAGAAAAGGGGGACAATGAAAAGGAAGGATGGATGGGGAAGGATCAACATATGGTCAGGTCCATAATATGGAGAGATACCCTGTACTGATTACATTTCTGCCAATAAAGCATAAAGTAATAAAGCATCCACCCCTTGATACTGATTGCCAAAATACTGAGGCACTGGGTACCTTTTTTGCTATGACCCTCTTCTCCCAGGCATTCTCAAACCCACAAGGCCACTGAGCTGTTACCCTTATTAGCAGCTGCCTAAAGTTTTCTTTTTGGCATTAGGTAGTAGCCAGCTCAATTCACACACTCGTAGTCTTTAATGATTTACCGGGAGAGCGGTTGGTTAAGTAACTCGACAGAAAGAAATCTCTAAAAGAGAAAACACCACTTTCTGTAAAGATTTCTTTTGCATCGTGAACCAATTCCATCACCTATTCTCTTGGGAGACTGACATACAGTTCCAGTGAGAAGGCACAGTGCATTTTGAAGTATGGGAGAATATGGTGCAGCAGTGTTTTTTTTTTTTTTTTTTTGCTATTCGTGGACCACCTCTATGGTCCACCTCTTCCTGAGTACAGGGCCGGATCTACGCATTGGTAAATGCCCTGACTGCCCCACCAAACATGATAGCATGCAAACAACCCACATTTCAAAGATATTTCAAATTAAAGTGCGTACAGTATACGTAAAATGATTTTAAATACTACTGCGACTAACTACAATCATAGCACCACTGAATCAACAGCATTTCATCATTCAAAACAGAAAAACTCTCACTCTGAATCAGACCTTTAGCTTTATGCAGGCTACTTACTTGCCTAATATAAGTGCTGTACAAGATCTAAATCTTGTGGGTCCCAGAACTAAAGAATTTAAATGGAAATGGCATGGGGGCAGCTTCATCATGACATTTCCCCCCAATTGGGAAATGTTACATCCGGGCCTGCATGAGTGTAGAACTCCAAATGAATAGTTGGCTGTGGACCCCCATTGTGTGCCAGGGAACCCAATAGAAATTTTTGTTGTGAAAATATTGGCTTGGTTGACCCAGTCTGCAGACTTTTTGCTTGTAGTTTTCTGTCTGTGCGCCAGCCATTTGACCATAAGTCAAACAAACACCAGAAAATTGGCTCTGTCTGGCTACTCCCCTTCACTTGCTTACAGACCGTGTAGCCGTGCCCTTACAAGCCCCAAAATGTCCTTGTGTGTTAGTTTGGAAGGGGTGGTATAGGGGTTGCTGGCATGCTGCTATTTTCCTGGTGTCAAACTTGGTAAAGCATTGTTCTTTTTCACAAATGCTGTCTGAACTATGCTACCATAAAAAGAAACAGCCCTGGTACTGGTACGTCTGTTCTGAGCGACCATAATCTGTTCTCACTTCTGTGTTTCAAATTGCGTTCATCCAATAACATGAGTCATAAAGAATCAAATTGCCTGATGCCTAGTGCCTAATGAAAATGTCAATGGTACTTACAGAATCATCCGAAAAACTTTTAACAGCCACTCAAACATGGAGATTTTATTTATCTGGTTATCTATTTGGTGCAGAGACCAATAAACATGATGTGGCACGTTTGAGAGTCTTGGACCATACTGTAGCTGGAGACAAGAACACATCAGTATCACTCTCAAATTAAAGCACATGTGGAGTCAACCAAAGTACCAAACCTCCCATGGGAGGTTTTGATCACAAGATTTATGATTGAATACAACTCAAGATTCTACTAGCATCACAAACCTAAAATAATATATATGCTTTTACGCATGCGTGCGCATACGCACGCACGCATGCACGCGCACACGCGCACACACACACACACACACACACACACACACACACACACACACACACACACACACACACACACACACACACACACACACACACACACACACACACACACACACACACACACACACAGGTGAAGCACCACTCCCCTCTCGTCAGTTCATCTTAGCCTGAAGCGATTGCATTTTGCTCGCTTAATCAAAGATTTTGACCCCATCCCATGAGACCTCTGGATTTAGCTTGTCAGAACGCAGCTTGAAGAGTAGGCTATACTGCTTCTGCTCCTTGGATTTCCACTGAAGGGGCATTGATGGACTTGAATGCAGCACATTCATTAGAGATGAGCCCTCACATCGGCGCATGCTTGTCCGGGTGACCTGGGAGTTGGTGTCTAGACCAGTAATTTTCAATCTTTTTAATATCGAAGAACCCCAGTTTGATATTCATTAGGCCACAGCTAGCCATTTGATACCAACTGTATGGCTTCGGCTCAAAATTTCACTATGAAATCCTCAGTGATAATTAATTCAAAGAAAGAATGTCTTTTTCCCATTCATGTGAATTGATAATGTGAGATACCAGTACTTTACGCATTCTTAGGTCAACCTTCACCATAATACTACTCTGAAAATTTCACCTTGAAATGGACCTTATATTTATGGACAAATATATCACATTTCTCATGCCTGGAAGAGAATTAAGGATACTCTAAGAACTGGCACTAACATGGCATGCAAGCGGAAAACGGCTCTACTGAATTTATCATGAAAAAAAAAAAGGAAACTTCTAAGAGACTTGCATAGCAGAACGTGCAATTCCTCCTTTCCAAACACATAATGGATGGTGCACGCATAACAGAACAGAGAGAGAAAGAGAGATGGAGAGAGAGATATGTTAGGCGGGGAGTTGTATTTGGGGGTAATTGAGTTGCATAATTCGGAGTGGCATTACTCAGGGTAATCAAAGCTGCCCTGCTTTATTAACTAATTATCTGTACTACACCCACAGCCCTCTGTCTCCCCTTATAGACGAAGACGCAGCTGTCTTTGCTCTCTGTCTCTTATCCAGGATCAAAGCATGAGCATTTCCCCCAATTGGGAAATGTTACATCCGGGCCTTGCCATTGCCTGCGTTCAGTGGTCATCGGCATCCTGGCTTGCGCCTTGGGATCGACATTTCTTTTTCCGTAGACATTCTACAGTTTCTACTTTCTCATCGTCTAGGCTCTGTAAACATGATGCATTGTTGTAGCACTCCTGCGAGATGCAGAGCATCAAAGTGCAGCCTAATATACACGCTCTGCTGAAATGTCATTGATTAACCCACAAAGTTGTAAATACCAACAGAGCCGAAAGTGAGAAAAGTCCAGTGAAGGAAAACCCAGGCCAGAATGCTGCGCTTGCAAATTTGAGTGTAGTGTTAATGTCCTTGTTGGATGGATGACATACCAGTTTAACGGTGGGTAGTTAATTAGCAACACCGTACACAATATTATTGCTCAATACGTCTCCATTAGGAGGCCACCATTTTCTCTAGTTGGACAGAGTTGCAAAAACTTCTTCACTTAATGTTCAAAGTTACAGTCTGTAATTTTCTCTCTTCCGCAGCAGAGAGAGGTGATGATCCCTAAACTCCTGTTTGCTGGTGCAGTGGGATGTGGACTCATTCAAGGCATTATCTTAGGATGCTACACATGTCTACGTACTGTAAGTATATATATTGTTGTAGAAATAATTATTGCTAACCAAGTATTAATGTTCTGATGAGGAAGATGGAGTCAGTTTCTGTTGTAGCTGCCATCAGGGCTAGAGCCGTGACAAGTTGTTATCATGATGTTTGAAAGTCAACCAAGTTATAAACAAGAACCCACATAGATTGCTTGTGCCATACTTTTACATTCACCATAAAACAGAAAACATGGAACCTCCACAGTGTTATAGGTTAGTAGTTCCATTGTTATAAGACACCGGCTGGCTCATGCTGGTAAAATCATCACCAACAGCTGGCAAAAAAAACATATATCAATCTTGCTTTTATTTTGGCTTGTCTCTTTCGAATAATTCAGGTACTGAACTGAAGCTTTATTTTTGTTTTCTTATAATCTGTCTAGCAGTCTAGCAGGGTTTCTGTCTTTTGGCTGTGCTTTGTGTTTGTCCCTAGATCATCTGAATAAGGGGTCATACCTGTAGGTTTTTGGTTTTCTCTCTTACTTTTCAGCAGTTATAACATTCAAATGCTGTCTTTTTAACATAATGTTAATGTGCTGTTCATTCAGGCAGAGGAAGTTGTAGTATTTTACTTAGACAGAAGTGGTTGTTCTGGTGGCTATGTTGTGGGCAGATCTACTAGCCCACACCAGTGAGAACTTGTGCATTCGTTCGCACGGCCTGTATACTTTGATGAATAGCAAACAGAGCTTATATCTCACATCATGTGTTTTGATCTTAAATGTCCAAGGCTGGGTTGGGTGAGGTTGAAAGTGGTTAAATATAAAAGTGTTTCTCTCAGTGGCTTTCAGCCCAGAACAGCCCCCTTGCATTACCAGCCATCCGGCCTCTTAGAAGTCTGCTCTTGAGCTTAATTTAAATGTTTCAGCATCTACGGCGGAGCAAAACGTATGATTCCAGCGTGATACAGGGTGCCTTTAGAGGTCGTTCTTTGTACCCGGCAACAGAGAGGATAGGTTTGAAGTCCTCATTCTCCTTTCAGCTGCCAGACGCCTTTCTCTACAGCACATGAGAAAGACTCAGCCCTTCTCAGATGTAGCTTCTAATAGGCTGCGTTCATAACTAAAACTGTGCTGAAAATTGACAATGTTAACACACACACACACACACACACACACACACACACACACACACACACACACACACACACACACACACACACACACACACACACACACACACACGTTAATTGGTATGGATGTGAGTGACCACAACTATAGTGCCGAACAACTAGATACATCATCCAGGCCGCAATTGCTTGTCAACAACTTATCTGTGATATGATATGGGTGTTAGTGGATGACGTTAATGGACTGGACTTGGGAGTGTTTTATCTGAGGGGTCAAGTAAGGAGAGAGAGAGAGAGAGAGAGAGAGAGAGAGAGAGAGAGAGAGAGAGAGAGAGAGAGAGAGAGAGAGAGAGAGAGAGAGAGAGAGAGAGAGAGAGAGAGAGAGAGAGAGAGAGAGAGAGAGAGAGAGAGAGAGAGAGAGAGAGAGAGAGAGAGAGAGAGAGAGAGAGAGAGAGAGAGAGAGAGAGAGACGCAGGGTGGTTGGGTGTGGGGGTTTTCAGGGTAAAAATTAATCACAGCGAATACAACAACAGGCCGCAATTCCGGCAGGGGACATGCCACTGCCGGGAACAAAACTATGTTAAGTGCAATATCATCATCTCTCCCTGTGCTGCATGCCCCCCCCCCCCCCCCCCCCCCCCCCTCCAGCCCACAAGTTAGAAATGTGTGGTGGTGAGGGAGAGATTAATTTTTAAAAAGGTTATCCCTGGTGTATGCCGTAATCAGATTTGACAGAGAAGCAGAATGGAGCGGAGCAGACACAGGACGGGAGAGGATTTATAAAAAACAGTGAACTCTTATTAGACTGTAGAGGAGTACCAGCAGGGATGCTGCTGGTGGGTAGGGGGGGAGGGAGGGAGCAGCCACAGGAACAGGTGACCTTCAGCTGCGCTTGTGTTTCTACAAGACACAAATGTCAGCAGTATATGAAATATTTAGGAGAGAGTTAAGGTCCGGCTGACCCTGTCGTCTTGTTGAAGTTTTTTGCCGGGAATCCAGGGCCGGATTTAGCCAGCCCTACTAGGGTGGGCTGGAAGAATGGCAGTGTGGGCAACTCCAAAGTTTTTCATATGAAGCAGTGGTTTTCAATTTTTTTGACACCATGGCCTACTATTTATTCTGCATTTGAACCACGGATCACCATTTGACGACATTTTAGCTCCACAGATCCAAAACTAAAGATTTCTTTTGCTTTTGTCCACTATTCCAGGCTGGATTTGGGAGACAAAACAGTCAAACATACAGATCAAAATGAACATTAATTTTCTACATTCTCTAGTTGTGTATAGACTTGGGCTACTTCAGGTGATGAATATTTTAACTCTTGAGAGTGGAAAATGAAACCAAATGGACCTGCAAGGGTCCATTTGCTTTCATTTTTACGCTCTCAATGAGTTACATCTGGTTAACCAACTTTCCACCATTTAGCTGGGGACCACCTGGACTTCCCTCAACCACTGGTGGTCCCCAGACCACTAATGAAAACCACTGATATTACCTTTCATTGGGTGGGCAGGATGCATATTTGTGTGGGCTCTGCCCCCCCCCCCCCTTTAGATCCGGCCCTGCGGGAATCTTAAGGTAATAATGTACTCGGTGATCGCTCTTTTTTTAAAGTCAAGCTATAAATCTTTAGTTTGCCACAAGTGATTTGGGGGATCAATACTCTGTTCTGAATGGTGGTGAATAGCAATGGGAAAAGCTTACATAGCTCAAGTAGATAAGCTATCATGCATACGGTATGTTTAATTGAATATAATGCGTGGGAGTGAGGACAGACCAGTCGAGTTTAGTTTAACACCTATTTATTCAGTGTTCTCAAACACAACAGAGCTGTTGCCATGCATTTATGAATGTCCACACACTAAATCAAAATACATAAACACTCGAGCACATAAGGCCCTTCCTGCCTGAGGAAGAGCCTGTGGTGTGTGTGAACGCTATTTACTCTTCTCCCAATGTACTGTTCGTCGGTCAGTAACCGCTCAAAGTTCGGTTTCTCTTTCAAACAATAATGAAATTCTCGGCTTCTTAAAATGCATAGTAAAAAAGTCTGATTTGGGGTTTAATAGCTCAGAGTAAATGGACCGTGTTGAAATATATTCATTTTAAGTACCTTAAAAATATGAACAGAAACATGTTTGCTTGACTTAAATAACATGGGATATTAGCAGTAAAAGTAAAGCTCTATGTTAAAAACCCCACCCACTCTTGGCACACCTGGAACTATATAGACTGCTCAGAGGACACAGACAAACATTTTGCTGCACTGGAGGTGCAAGGATCTTCTAGTTTTTGTCCACAAATTAAGATACGTACCTGGCGAAATGTTGGTCTTCTACAATTTTCTAAATGTGTAGAACTGTAGATTCTTGAAAATTAAGTAATTAAGATGTTTAAATATAAATGAACACTTGAGAGCATGAAATGAAACTAAACCAATTAAGTTAACTCTGTTAGCCTTATTGTTGTGTGTTCTGGTGCATGCGCTCTGTCCGACGTACCACTGGTCTGATGTGCCTAAAACTAACCACTGGACCGTTGTCTAACCCCCACCCTATCCCTAACCTCCCATACGGTTGACACCTTAAAGGGATACTTCGCCGAAATTAAACCTCGTCTGTATGGAACACCAATGGAACACCAATGGAGGGGGTCCCAGACTGTTTGCCGCCTACGTCACAGTGGCATAGGCGTCACAGTGACATAGGCGGCAAACGTTTCCCATAGCACTGAACGCTAATGGAGGCAGAAGAGAGCCCCAAGGCAAGCACAGAATATACTTTCTCTGGCGCCACCGTGTGGCTTTTTTTTACATGTATATATTTTTTCCACATATTTCGATGCCGTTGTACAGCATTTAAAGACATTCCGTACCGGCGAAGCACTCCTTTAAACCTAACCGTCAGTCCAATCACTCCTATGATGTGTCGGATAGAGTGTGTACCTCCCTTCTATTCACCCTGCAGTACAGGTTCAGTTTATTTGTCTAGTTTTTCCTTATATTGTGGTACTTTCATTGTATGGTAGTTATTTTTTCATTTTCGCTCCTTTCACTCTCAAGAGCCCTTTGTCAGGACGCAGTTTATTAAATTATAATTTGTTCTTGCTTTGCCCTGCTAACTGTTGGACTCTCTGGGGAGTAGCAGCAGTGCCCACTAGGCCAGGTGCAGCTAATGAGCTTAATGTTCCACCTCAGCAGTGGCTGCGCCCAGGGCAGAGCACCCACTGCTGCTGCACAGCATGCCTCCATGCAGTTCAGAGCAGCTAGGGGAGATACTGTATATCAGAACCCACCCAGGGGAGAACAACACACAGTGTAAACACAGCCTAATGGCTAGCCTAGTGCATGATGAAGAGCAAATAAGTAGTTTTAGTGCTGCACTTAAATGAACTGTTGAGGTATTGTTTTTTTTTTTTTTTTTACTTTGCTTGAGCATTTCTACTTTTCAGTACTTTGGACTTCTACTCCACTGCATCTCAGAGGGCCTTTATGCACTTTATAAGTCCACTTAGTTGTATAATAGCTTTAGTATAATTTGCAGATTTGCTCTTTTGTAAAAGTTATGTTCCCATATGGAAAAACAAACAAAACCTTTATATGCAAACTCTTGAAAGTGGCACCTTTCATATAAGAGAATAAAGTTAATACTGTACAGTATAAGATCCATAGTATTTCTTTGTAAAGTGACACATATATAATTTTGTAATTTATAAGAATAATATATGATATCATATGCAAAACAGATATGGGATATGGGATCCATAGTATTTTTCTTGTAAAGTGGCTTGTGTGAAAGGTGCCACTTTCAAGACTTCGCATATGAAGTTTTTTTTTTCCATATGGGTTGGTAAATTTACTGGTGTTTTTGAATACAGCCCTTTTATTCTACATGGTATTGCTTCTTCTGCACCCTGCTGCTGGTAGTGAGCTACAGTATGGGGTGACAGAAAAGTACATATCTGCTCTGCACTGTGTGGCAGAGAGAAGAGCAACAGTGGAATGAGGTGAGCTAAAATAAGCTGGCAAATTGGTCAGCTGCTTGACAACGTCATAGTTACATAACCCACAGAGTGGTGCACATACCCGTGACCAAATCTGTATCTGTGTTGCAAGTTATTGTGCGTACGCAAGTTTGCAAGTTGACAACTTGTGTATATTAGTCAGTGTTGGATAAAGTTCTCAACCTCAGTACTTGAGTATAGATTGATAGTCCCTGGTCAAACATTACTCAGTAACTCACTAGCTACAAGTGAATGTTCTTTTCCAATTTTACTTCAGATTACAGAACTGGATACTGCAAAAGTAAATGCTTTACAGCAATACCTAAAGGTATACAGTAAATTTTTCATTAAAATAAATCTTCAATTTTGATTATGAATGTCCATTACGACTGGCGTATTTGTTTGTGGCAAAGTGACACGTACGGTTCCCGGGAAAATTACGTCACACACTTCTGATTGGTACTTGAATACAAGGACCAAATACCAATCAGAATGCGACTTAAAGTGCAAGGGATGCTGGGAAATGTAGGTCTCGCTCTAAAAACTGCAGTACCGGCAGTGGAAGTTTTACTGACCACATTGTTTTGGTCATATAAGTTTTAGATTGAAGACAGACCTTTTGCCTACTGCAGCTTTAACAAACACCGTTCTTGAATACACAAAAGTAGTTTTAAGTTTGCCGGTTAAAATTGGAGTTTACTTTTTCAGTGCGTAGTCTGGTTCTGCCCCATCATGCTGTATAATGACCGCAGTTTATCTTTGGATTTGTCCTTTAAAGGCTCGGGCCAAAGTTGTAAAGTGGATAATTAAGTTATTGTTTGCTTTAACTTCCCTTATACAGCTTAAATCCTGTAGCCACTAGCTCTTTTTACTGCTACTTATAAAGATAGTATAAACTTTTCCCCTTGTGGAAGTGATCTAATTGTGTTTTGATGAGGAATGTTTACCTTTATTATAATAGAGCAGTTTATGGGAGGATAATGTTGATGGGAGAAGGCAAGTTGTGCCGCAGAGTACTATTTCCTCATGTTTGAAGAAGATTTGAAGTGACTGTTGAAGAATGTGTAAACGCGACAGCAACTACACCCTTAACCTCTCTTTTACCCATGTTGTTGTTCTACCATATCTGGTGACAGACGTTTTAACATATTTAACATTATTTTAAAAACATGGTCTCACGTCTCATAACCCAAGGAATCCAATACTGTTTTCAATACACAATAAATTCCAAAAAATGTAATGAGATGACATGAGAAACAATGAGCACTGGGATCCTTGAAGGGGCAGATACTACTATTATTATTGTTACTACTACTACTGCTGTACTACTACTACTACTACTACTACTACTACTACTACTACCAAGACTACACTCTCTATAATATTCTGTCACAAGGCAAAATAATAATAACAATAGTTCTGATAACTCAACTATAAAACTGGTTGTAATTCTATCCTCTATGCCTGCTAATTTCCCTGAAGACCTAATGCAATGTTTGTTAACAGAAAACTAATTATGGAGACAAGAGACGTGGTGTTAATAATAATAATGTTATTGATATGGAAAGTAATTATGTAATTATGTGATATTTTATTCATTATTTTTTTTGCTACAATATAGGTGGGAAAAAATAAAGTCGATGAATAGTGTTGAATACTGTGTGAATAATGAACAATGGAATAATAGATTTGCATTTTATATTTGACTATATAATGTTTGTGTTAGCGACAATAAAAAAACATTAATTTCTCTTAACTGTCAATGACGTTTTTAAAGAAAACATGCTGTAGTTGAAAAACAAACATTAAAGTATACGAGAGGCTACTGCCTCTAAAACAAGCAAACAAATAAACAAACAAATGAGTACATAAATGAAGAAAAAAAGAACTGAGAAATAAAACAGAATATTTGCGTGCCACCCATAAAAACGTTTCTGATTTATTAGGGACACACAATTCAATTCAATTCAAATGAGCTTTATTGGCATGATAAAACAGACGTTTACATTGCCAAAGCAAGAGTCACAAAACAATACAATAAAAACAGTTGAAAATGGGGACAAATATATACAGTTGGAGGGGGGTACAGATTTTTGTAGACAGAGTTATGCTACATTGCATTGTTTTATAAAAGGTTATAACACATTATAACACTAACATTTTTATTGCTACTTCAAACAGATCATGCAGAATAAGAAGAAAACAAACAGATTCATTATCTGTTTAAGTGTAGCAGCTCTGTTTACATGGAAAAGTCTTTCCTTCATTGGTCATAGTTTGAGTGTGTGCGATTTGTGGGAAGTATGTGTCTCTGATGTCTTGGTATAAGGGGCAGGTGGTTAGAAAGTGTAGCTCTGTTTCGACCACATTTTGTGTGCAGTGACTGCATAGTCGTGCTTCTCTTGGGAGTGGGGTCTGTCTGTGGCGGCCTTTCTCTATTGCGAGGCTGTGATCACTGAGTCTGTATCTGGTCAATGTTTTCCTAAGTTTTGGGTCTTTTACTGTACTTAGGTATTCGGCCAATGTATATTCTCTTTTTAGTGATAGGTAGCATTCCATTTTGCTTTGGTTTTTGGTAGACTCTATCCACAGACAGTTGTCACCCAGACGTCACACAGACACATTAGTATTGGTGATGCATGAGGCTGCGTGTCATGTCCAGGCTGACATTAACACTATACAGGCTCCCATGCAGAGACAGCTGACACGCCAACACCGCATGCAGCCCTTCATATCAGCTCCTCTTGCTTTTTACTGCAAACCATGCTTCTGCAATGCAGCAGGGATCTCTCAACGGGGAACAAGATTTGCATGCCAGTGCCATATGTGTACATACATTATGTCAGCGTGCGTGCATGAGAGAGAGAGAGAGAGAGAGAGAGAGTTGAGGCATCAACTCAAGTGTTATCCGTAGACAGACTGCCGGCGAAGAAAAAGCAGCGGCAATAAAGTTTAGATGAATATACGGTATAAATAAATAATCAAACAGCTGTGGAGCACTTATCTTGTGGAGCGTGTACGGCACGCTAAAAATTTCAAATATTCTTGAAATTCTTGCGCCCTTTACTCTTTTAAACCAATGTCTTGATGTTCAGTATAGTCTGAAAAGCAAAAGTCGATGAAGTCGATGACTAATCGGTTCAAACTATCCTTCGTCCCTGCTGCTATTCAGCTGCTGAACAACAAATAGCACTTACACCTCTTTGCACATTTGCCACTGTTTGCACGTTGCTATTTATTTTAGTTGAACGAAATGAATTACCATGACTCTGGGTTCTAGTTTCTAGTATAGTAGTTTTTATTGTTAGGTTGTTGTTTGATGTTAGTTGAATGTTTATTGTCTCCTTTGTATGTTTTTCTACTTTTACTGCTGCAAATCATTTTCCCCCAAGGGACAATAAGGAGAACCTTGAACCTTGAAAACATACAGTAAACAGAAGTTTTCAAAACTAGTATAATACAGAGTAACAACAGGTTTTATTTGCACACTATACCTTTTATAGTCAAAAAATGTAAGCAGTGCATGGTGCAGTAATGTAGGAACGACCTTTAATTGCCCGGGAACAGTGTTTTTAAATGGATCCCATCCGATTATCTGGCACAGAGGATTCCTGAACGAATCAGAGTATGTGTAATTAAGTACGACAGGAAGAATGCTGGAGTCAATTCATTTCCAATGGTAGAATGAATATGAACACACCTTATGATCCATTCCTTAACTCCACGGGCACTGAACTAAATACTGGACCCGATTATCAAAAGTCACATAATATTTACAATGTATTTATAGTAAACATGGCTTCTATTAGCTAAACAAATCAGAAGAAATTTCACTTTGTTATCAATTATTCTTTATCCCACCAACCAACTCTCGCGAGATTTGTTAGGAGTCAGGAAGAATCTCTTTGTAATCTGCAATGTGAGGGTTCCAGGTGGTCCCCAGATTACAGTAAATGATGGAAAGTTGGTTAACCAGATGCAACTCTTTGAGAGCGTAAACATGAAACCAAATGGACCCTTGCGGCTCCATTTGGTTTCATGTTTACACTCTCAAGAGTTAAAATATGCATCATGTGAATTAGCCCAAAGTCTACACAACTAGAGAATGTAGAAGATTAATGGTCATTTTGAACTGTATGTTTGACTGTTTTGTTTTCCAAATCCAGCCTGCTATTGTGGTCAAAGGCAAAATAAATCTTTAGTTTTGGGGTCTGTGGCACTAAAATGTCATCACGGTGGTCCGTGGCTGTAATTCTGAATAAATAGTGGGCCCTGGAATGAAAAAGGTTGAAAACCACTGCTCTATTAGACAGAGTTTCCCCATGGCAGGGATAGAGAGATGGACGGAGAGATGAAGGAGCTACTGGGGGGGAGGTAATGTGTGGGAAGGACCGAGAGCTAGAGCCTTGACCCTGGGTCTGGCCAGGCTGCATGCTCCTCTCCTGCGTCCACGGGGGTTGGAGGAGTGCAGTGGTGGTGGTGGATGATGAAACCCATAGATGAATAGCAAAAGAAAAAAAAAGAGGCACGTCGTGTTTACTGAAAGTGTACCACTGTGGTGGCCGGCGGCAGCACATGGATAGATGGTGGTGGTGATGGTGGCAGGACCCCAGAGGTTACGGCTTATTTATATGTTGACGCTCATGCCAGTCTCTCTCTCTCTCTCTCTCTCTCTCTCTCTCTCTCTCTCTCTGTGTCCTTCTTCCTGTTGACGTCTTGCTTTTCCTTCTTTTTCCATGTTTTCTTTATCCCACAGCTATACATACATCTTATCTTTCTGCCTCACCCATACTCTTTCTTTCTTTTTTCTTTCTCTCTGTTTGCATCTCTCATACGGAGATATACTGTATCTCTCCTACTCCCCGTTGCCTGCCTCTCTCTCTCTCTCTGCCACCCATCCATCTATATTCACTTCTCTCGCTCTTCATCTTCACTCCTTCTCACCATCCCTCCCCTTTTCCCACTGCCCCACCCATCTCTTCTTTCTCCCTTCGTCTTCACTTATCTCTCTCTCACTCATTATCTCTGTCTCTCTCCACCATCCATCCCTCCCTCCCTCCACCCATTTTATTTCTCTCCATCTTCACTTAAATTTCTCTCTCTCTCTCTCTCTCTCTCTCTCTCTCTCTCTCTCTCTCTCTCTCTCTCTCTCTCTCTCTCTCTCTCTCTCTCTCTCCCCCCCTGTATGGGGGTCTCTCATCTGCAGCATCAGCACCAGGGGGACTGGGCAGCGATGCCTTTTGTCACTGTGACAGGAGGGCCGACTCTCCACACAGCCAGAGAATATGGGAGTGAGAGCCATTATCCAGACACACACACACACACACACACACACACACACACACACACACACACACACACACACACACACACACACACACACACACACACACAATCTCATACGCAATCTCATACATGAAGATGCACGGTAATCCTCGTCCATTTATTTCCATATATGCGGCACAATAAAAAGAACATTTCTACCCCTTCCATTTCAGAGAGAGAGAGAGAGAGAGAGAGAGAGAGAAATGAAGACAAACTCCTTTGTGATGTACTCCTTGAACCAAGAAATGGATCCGTGTGTACAGATCTGCACTTTGCTCTGATGCACTTCTTCTTGATAACTACGGACGTTGCATCTGGGGCCACTTCATGGCCATCAACCTAACAGAGGTTAAATGTTACTCCCATGCACACATGATAATGCACCGCTGATCATTTCTGCTGCTATAGAACGGTGCAGCAGCGTGTGCCTGCACGGCATCACGTGCAAAACCCAAGTGTGGGGAAGGTGCACGTGAGGAAGTTAAATGTAAAATGTGTGTATAGCGCGGCACTCACATCTTGTGCTTATGGGCTAGAGCCTTATCATGCAATCAATGTCCTTGTCTTCAACGGGCCTCTGGAACAGCATGCTTTTACCTTCAGCGCATTACAGAATAGTGAGAGAGCCACGAGCATGCAGCGAACTGACATGACGTTGACATGAAATATGCATGCTGCTAATTATTAGGCTTGCACGGCTTTGACAGCAGGTGGAGGGAAATCAATATGGGATGGCGAGAGGCGGCCACCACCGATGGGCCATCAGTGGCTGCTGGTGGTAAATGAGTTGTGACTGACAGTAACAGGTATCAGTTGCGTAACAGTCGCGACCATTACAGGGCAACCTTCTTGTGGTTGTGTCAGGTATCCTATCAGTCGCGGCAGGTATCCTATCGGTCAGGGTTTAAGGTTAGGTTTAGGCAGAAATTTTACTGAGGTTATGTTTAGGAGTAGCGGTTAGGGTTAGGTTTAGTAGCGAGGGTTGAAGAACAACCGATCGGCTATCGGTCACGATTGATGGTCCATTGGCCGCGGCGGATAGTAAAATGGCCGACTGATGGTAAAACGGTTGCCAGGTTTCCACCCAATGTGAGCGGTCACGCCCATTACTATCGTGCGGGACTGAATGGTTAATCGGTCGCAAAATGATTTGGATGTCTGTCTTTGACAGGGTTATTGCTCCAACGCATCACAGAGCAGAGTATTGAGCATCCATTTCTGGTAAGCTGACATGTGTGGGTGTTCAGGTGTCAACCCCCAAGGCATGGTGTTAGTGAAATAGGCTTCTCCTCCCTCCATGTCGCCTAATGGTGATTTGCACTGGTAGACAGGTCTGGCATACACAGAAATGCCCCTCTGGGTTTAGCTTGTACAGTATACAGTATGTAGAAACATAATTATATGCAGATTCTGCACATATGGATATTCCTGCTCTACAAAGTGCTAAAACTGAGATAAAAAATAGCAGGCGTGAGGCATCTTAATCAAAAGATGGTTAAAAACATGAACCGCTGCCAACGCAATGCCTATTTGTGCTGACAATACTGAGGCGTCAAACAAAACGTACAAGCTGGTATATGAAGACGGTTGTTGGACCGAGACTGGAACGATTCCTAAGAAAAATAGCCTTATGCTCAAAGCCTGGATGGATGTATACTTTTTTCAATTGAAGATTGAGTGTGCGTCATATTTGTTTCTTCTATGGTTGTGATCTGCACCTCTGGGGGATCATGGATCAAGCCAGGCTCCTGGATTTTGTTTGAAACAAGCTGTCATATTTGTGATGGTTCTGACCCCATGGTTAAATCTCCTGCATTAAACTCTCAAAAATCTGTCTGCTTTTGCACACAAATAAATCACTGTTATGTGTGTGTTTACGCTGATATTGAACAGTTTGGTGTATATGGGGGAAAAAAACTACACCAAAGCATGGTCGGTGCACACACACACACACACACACACACACACACACACACACACACACACACACACACACACACACACACACACACACACACACACACACACACACACACTTTTTTTAATTAACAGAACTGAAAGAATATCTTTGTCACCGAGATAAAGAGATTCTAACATCAAAAGTGAGGGTTATGTTTGTGTGACATGTATTATCTCCATCATCCGCTGTCAGTCACATCCTTGTCTTCTAGGTAAATTGGCTTCCCAATACTTTCCTTTCGTGTCTGAATTTTTTAGTGTTCCATTTCCACCCACCTGCCACTGTCATCACAACCAGAATCAGTTTGTATTATGTTCACATACTGGGATGGAGGAATGTGACCTGCTTAACACAGAAAGTCATACAACATTGTCTGGAATATGTACATGCATAAAGATAGACTGTTATTTGGTATCTAATGTCTGTTATGAGACAGACAAATGTATCATCTATCACACAGACCAGACCTTATAGTGTACATATGTACAATACATGTACCGTACTGCACTGGTGAATGTGTACAAATACATGTCTCGCATGTACAGTAGACCATGACGGTCCAGTATGGTTCAGTGGTTGTGTAGTGTGATGGCTGCTTCAACAGCCACACATTGACAGCCTATGTATTTTGTATGGTATGCTCTATCACATGGAATTATCCCACAAAGGACATGGAAGCGGAATGACAATTATGATTGTACTGATTGTATTTTGAACTGATTCTTTGAGTTTGCTGTGCTAAGAAAAGTGAAAGCTTACCTCAAAACCCGGCAAACTTGCCAGACCAAGAGGAACAAGCTGCTTCATATAGGGCAGCTGATTGGAATGAATGAACTATACCACAGAGCTCTGAAATCATGGGGCGGCCTGCCATATTTTGGATTGTGTTTAATGTGTATTCTCTCTGTGCAGTGGTTTAAACCAGCACTATATATGTTCCCTCAAGTGACATTCTCGTTAGATCAGTTCTGCTGTTTAGTTCAGTTTTTTTTTGTTATTGTTATATTTAAGTTGATCTCATTTTTGTTCTTGAGAAAATAAAGACAAAAAAGAGAATTTAACTTAAACCGCCTTGTGTCTCATCTTACAGCTAAATGATGGAGAGTTGGTTAACCAGATGTAACTCTTTGAGAGCACAAGAGTTGAAATATTCGTCATGTGAATTAGCCCAAGTCTACACAACTAGAGAATTTTGATCTGTAGCCTTTGATCTGTTTTGTTTCCCTGGTCCAGTCTGGAATTGTGGTCAAAAGAAATCTTTAGATTTGGGGTCTGTGAGGGCTAAAAATGTCCTCGAATCGTAAGCCCTGCTTTAAATCAAATCTCTGTTTTGGGGCAGTTTGGGGGGTGGGGGCAGCCTTGTGGTGCCCCTGAGTGTCAGTGGGAGTTGAGATGTGCTTTCAAAGCCTCACATGGTGCTTCCTTCCTGTCCATCAGGAAGTCAGTGATGCAGTGGGGCTGACCATGGTCAGTGGTCACCTGGGAGAGGTGGGAGTGCAGCGGCTCTCTGAGCTCTGGCAGTAGGACTCAGCTTTGAGACGGATCTAGGCATGGGAGGATGCCACCCCTAAATGCCCTGACTGCCCCGCCAAACATGATGGCATGCAAAACAACCCAAATTTCAAAGATATTTCAAATTAAAGTGCTTACAGTATAATTATAATGATGCGAAACACTACTACTGCTACTAACTAAATACAATTGTAGCACCACTGAACCAACACTATTTCATCATACAAAACAGATGTTTTTATTGATGCTTACTTGCCTAATATAAGTCCTGTAGAAGATATAATCTCGTGGGTCACAGAACTAAAGAATTTTGAATGAAAATGGTATGGGTGCGGCTTCATCGCCCGGCGAAATGTTACATCCTGGGCTGCCTCAGCTTTTAGCAACAGTCCCAAACAACCAATTGCTATTATTACAGATAAACCCAAATGACAGAATCAAATGGTGGATGCTCAGCTTTATATCCAAGGGGGTCAGAGAGGGACAGATTGAGCCATCTCCACCGTGCAGGAGAATTTAGTGTGTTAAGGCATGAAAAACAATCTAAACAAAAGCGACAAGACAGACACTATTTTTACCATAATTCCACAGAAAAGTTTCTCTTGTACTATTTGTACCAAATAGATTTGCAGATTCTGCACATTATCCACCTTCCTGCTTTATTTCAAAGGTTTAAAACTGATAAACAATGGTCACAAACAACCACTAATGTGAATTATTATGCACATTGTGCACACATGTGTGCCTGCACATAATGTACGGTCCATACAGTATGTGACTTAGAGTATACTGTATATAAAATATAAATCATGTTTTTATTCTTGATGTGAAGCTATGCTCGCTTGATTGACAGCTGGGGCACTGCATTGGTATTAGGTGGTGGGCGTGATCAACAGAGCTGGGTGCTAATTAGTCACGGTGTTCACCTGTGCACACGCTAGTGTCAGAGTTTGAACAGAGAGGGGGTGAGTGTGGGAGGTGACATTTTCTGTTGGCCGCATCATCGCAAAGTTTGTGCTGTGCCATATATGTTCGGTTTTGAGTGCTGGGAAGTTGCTGTTGTCAACGTTGTGGTGTAAATAAACGTCTAATGCAAGCGTTTCATCCTCGTGACTTGTTTTGAACTCTCTAGAAATATCTTTCTCCACAAGTTTTTCAGAAAACTTTTGGGATTTCAGTGGGGACTGAGATCACAGGGGTTGCATACTAAGATTAGTCCCGCCATAAGATCGACATGTCGAACTTAAACGCATTGGACTTAAACTGCGCTGCTCCTGTGGTAGGTTAGGTAGTCAATAGTCTGTCAATGTCAGATTATGGACTGTCACAGTGTGCCATGTGTCGAAAATGTGTGAAAAATCTATATAAATGTGTAGGAAATAATGTTGTTTCTTAACACAAATCTTCTCATCATTTTGTTGATCCTTGGCATGAAAACCTCTGAGTACTAATGATCTAGAAGGCATTTGTAGAATTAGCTCGTCCTGGCCTGTTTTAATGGGTCAACAACACTAGCACCTTTCAGTTTGATCTCCTTCCCTGCTTTTACAGTACAAATATCCTTCTTTATTGTTGTGTTTGTATCGTGGGGTAGAGTAAGAGTTGTTGGCTTGTTGTATATCCATCATTTATAATATTCACACTGCAGTCAGGCTTCTGGTCACATACCCATAAACTAACAGCGTTAAGAGTATCATGGGAAACATCTCTTCAGACAATAAAAGCTTATTTAATGCTTTTTCTCCCCCTCTCTGAGCTTCAACGTTTTTGCAGGATCATTATTAAAGCAATGATGTAGCAATGGCGGGGAAAAAAGGAATACAGTATACTGTAGGGCTGCTGTCGAGCAGAAACCTCCTATCTCCATTATGTTATTTAGATCTCGTATCTAGATCCAAAAGCTTGAAACCTGGCATGTCAATCTGCTCCTTTTGAATTTGAACCCTGATGTGAAAAGTGTATGAACAATTTTGGACACACCAGAATCACCTCGGGGACAATAAAGGTGAAAGAATCCAGCAGTAAGGAATCTAAGGATTACTGATTGCGATAGAAAACCATAGTATGTTATTATTTATTCATCTGATTGCACCTATAGTACAAAGACTGGAAGTGGAACATGGCATATAATCACTCCGAGATCCCTTTCCCTCAAACTATAGTAAGCATGTTTATTTGCACTCAGCCCTATTCTAGGCACGTATAGCATGGATGTCAGAAAAGCACAACTGTTTATGGGTTTGCATGGCACAGCCCCCCTTGATGTGTTAATGTTATGTTAGTGGACCTTACAGTGCATGGGAGGATGGCCTAGTGAATATCTGTGAGAAAAAAAACATGGGGAAAGGAAGATTCCACACATACACAACAGCCCATGCGCATCTATCTGCATGTGGACATTTCCACGTACACACACACACACACACACACACACACACACACACACGCACGCACGCACACACACACACACACACACACACACACACACACACACACACACACACACACACACACACACTCAGATGTGAGCTTTTTTCGAGGGAGGTTAACGTTTTATTCATAAAGAATAAAGTTACGGATTGCAGCTTTACTTTAACACGCAGGATTTGACTGTGTCTCTGGGATTGTGAAGCTCGTTTTAATGTTCAAGGTTTTGGCTGTATCGAGCCGCTGGCTGCTCTGCACCTGTTCGTCTCCAATGAAACCTTTATTAGATAAGCCTGAATGAAAGAAGACTGAATTAAACAGCAGATAATCAAATGCACACGTCTGCTTTATATCCAAGGGGGTCAGCGGGACAGAATGACACAGTACTGTGTGTGTGTGTGTGTGTGTGTGTGTGTGTGTGTGTGTGTGTGTGTGTGTGTGTGTGTGTGTGTGTGTGTGTGTGTGTGTGTGTGTGTGTGTGTGTGTGTGTGTGTGTGTGTGTGTGTGTGTGTGTATCGTCCCTGGGACTTAATATTGTACTCCATTATGAAGTGACGGCGTGACGAGCAGGGGGCTGAAATCGCCCCATTTTGGCGAGATATTCTGGAAATCAGTGAGAGAATTGTCACTGAATAGAAGCCATTGGTGCTGTAATGACTGGACTGGACTCCAGTAAATTCTAAAATAAATTCTAGCAGTCAAGAATGACAAATGCCAAAGAAGTTGCAGCCTTTGCAGGCAAATCGCTTTTGTTTGAAGCAATTCAGGGAGTGAACAAAGAAAGGGTTTGATGAAAATGTTTTGATGTGAAAAGAGGTTTCTTCATCGATAATATGAAAATAGGCCCTGTGATTCACTGAATTGCAATTTCAGTAATAGGACTTTCAGTATATTTTGAGTAGGCACTGAAACAGTCCGGAATACTTGAACAAACAAGTGGAATTTTAGGGGCTATTTCTATTTCTCACTCCCAAACCCTTTGGGAGGAATACTGTCGAGAGAGAGGGAGAGAGGGAGAGAGAGAGAGAGAGGTTAAACAAACTGCAGCCTCCTCTGACACGTCCCATGATGGGCCTGGATGAGCTCTGCCATTATCGTAAAAGTATCGCAGAAAACACGACATGGCGCACATGGGTGTATTAAAAGCGTTTAGTCACCCTCGTTCCCTCTCCAGCGAACGGTCTGCGCGGATCGATGCAATCTTGCATGGATGGCGGTTTTACGGGCGATCCTCCTCGCTTGATGTATAACGTGCTGGAGGTGCAGGCATCTCTGGCGGGACAGGCTGAGAAGGAGAAGCAGAGAGAGAGAGAGAGAGAGAGGAATTGAAGATCCGGAGGAGAGGCAGGGGGGAGGTTATAGCCTATACCTATCGTTCTCAGCACCTGCATTTACACAGAGATTATGATTCAGAACCTCATTGAGTTGAAGACAAATTCCATTTGGGGCGAGAGGCCGCTGTATGCTTGTATTGACGTGTACTATATAGTCTAGGTCTGTACGCGGTTCTCAGTTTGTTTCATTCTGCGCCATGGATTGATCTTGGAGCCAAATAAATTATTTGACTTCAACAGCACATGCCAGTGTATGTGTGTATACTGTAGCATTACACACATCTAGACGGTCACACGGTTTCTGGTTACGGTCATAGAGTTGAGCTAGAGCTGAGCAGTCCCGATCTTTTCATGACATTGCCCGAGCTCCAGAAGTGGAGCATTAATTTTCCTCATAGGCCTACATACCACTTTTTGAAAATAATTAAATCCAATTCTTATGTTTATTGTGTTTATTGTCATGATTTGTCACGTCCTGAGTTGGCTTTGTCCGTGCCGTAATCGTCTCTATCTGGATCATTTTCAAAAGAGTCTATGTTGAAATTTGAATGAGGAATCCATTTCTGGAACATAGAACTCACTCCCCGTGGGTGGTAGTTTGCACCACTTCAGTATACTTCCCTCAAGGGTGATACCATATCATTACTGATACTAATTGTTGGTGTCAGGGCGGTGACAATGTTTTCACTCCCGTCCGCCCATCCATGTTGCCTACAACTCCATCTCCCTCGAATACTCTTCAATTTCTAACCCATATGGAGCCCCATTAGACCGCATATGGGTGTGACTACCTGTTGTGCATCACAGGGTAATTCAGCCATCCTCCCCCAACACACAAACTCAGAGAGACAGCCTGTCGTGACAAATTTGTTTTAATATCTGCTTGTTTTTAGTCCGTATTCCCATGTGGCCGCGGTGCGTCTGGAACTGAGGCGCTGCAGCAGCGTGATATTGCATGGAAATAAACATTGCTCTGGGCTGCATAGCGTCTTACCGCTGGGCCTGTCACATACGTTTCAGCAACAAGGCAATACAAAGTGCTTTGGACATTAAGAAGTCAGACACTTTTGACTGTGCAAAATAAGCATATGAAAGGGTAGTTAAAATCTACACAGCGGCAAACGGAAAACCTTTCCCTTTTGAGATTTTTAGGTGCCCTGAAGCAAAAAAGGTTGGGAATGGGAACCTTAACCTTTTCAGCAACTTTTCAACAAGCTCTTTTATGGTACGATGGCATACTGTATAGAGAAGTGGAATGCAAGAGGAAGACCCAATGATAATGGCAATGAAAACAATGTTCCAACGTGCTCCACAGAACATAGATAAAACAAGAAACAACATAGGAAGATAAAGCATTGATGCATCGATGAACATATCAATTTAGGAAAGTCACAGGTTAGATTCCCGGGCCAGTTGGTCAAATGAATGACAAATACTGCTCAGAAACACCCAGAATGAAAATGAAAAATAATACCGGTATAAATAATATTTTAGTTGAATTATTATTTTTAATAAAACGATTACCCTTCAATGTTTTATTATGAATAGTAGCAGGATGGTGATGAGAAACCAGGGCAATGCCAATGGGGAAAAAAAAGGTGGAGAAAAATGAAAAATGTGAAAGTATAAGAAAATAAAGTTACACAAACACAAAACCGCATAACACCAGGTATGAACCTGCAATTCAATACCGACTCGAACAAAGCCCAGCCTCTCTGTCTTATTGAGAGATGAGGCTTTAATAAAGTGAGTTAGTGCTGGAGAGGCCGAGGCCCATAAGGGTAACATGGTGAAGAAGCACTGCCCAGCAGATGTCATTGAGCCCAACATTAATAATTTCATTCACAATTCAACAGCTGGTGCAGCCAGGACACCGATGTGGCTCAGACTAATGACTGGAGGGTCCTCACTGCTGTTTGTCAGTGTCTGAAGTTCCCTGATTGACTGTAACTGGTCCTGTAACTGGTCCAGGGACCACCAGTGGTCCCTGAGAGGATTCAAGGTGGTCCCCAGGCTAAATGATGGAAAGTTGGTTAAAGAGATGTAACTCTTTGAGAGCGTAAACATGAAACCAAATGGACCCTTGCGGGTCCATTTGGTTTCATGTTTACGCTCTCAAGAGTTAATATTCACCATCTGAATGAGCTCAAGTCTACACAACTAGAGAATGTCGAAGATTCATGGTCATTTTGATCTGTGTGTTTGACTGTTTTGTTTTGTTTGAAATCCACCCTGGAATTGTGGCCACAAGCAAAAGAAATCGTTAGTTTTGGGGTCTGCGGCGGGCGAAAATGTCATCAAATGGTGGTCCGTGGCTCAAATTCGGAATAAATAGTGGGCCCTGGTATGAAAAAGGTTAAAAACCACTGGATTATAGGGGCCAAAGACGGCCTTGTCTCGCTTACAGGCTGAGCCAAATGCACTGGTAATACATGTACTGTCTGGGTATACATGTCTCTGGTCTCTGTGTGCGTTGTTGGGGTAATTGTCGCTGTAATGAAATTCACCCACTGCATTTACCCTTCCTATAGCCATAGCCATTAGCAGCAGTATAGGCACTATTAATACGTTGTACAATCCGGTGCCCAGGGAGGTGTGGGTGTTAAGTGTCTTTCTCAGTGACACTTCAATATGGTGACATTGAGATTCCCAGACGGCAAGTGTAAGTGTGTGTGTGTGTGTGTGTGTGTGTGTGTGTGTGTGTGTGCGCGCGCGCGCGCGTGCGTGCGTGTGTACATGCGTGCCTGCATCTTGTGTGCACAGTACAGTGTGTGCATTCCACGGTAGATGATGCTGTCCAGTGCATTCCCCCTGTACTGCTCTACGAGTAGCATATAATATCTTGGTGCGGTTCGTGGTCTCATATATACTAGGTTTATAGAAAGCCAAGGCAGACATGCCTCCTGTGGAGATTGACACACTGAGTCTAACATACACGGTTTAAAGGAACCAGGATACACAGTTTAATACATTGGTTTATTCAAAGAATTCAATCTGAGATATACAGAGTAAAGAAACAGTTTTCATACAGGAATCCAAGTCAGTCTCCAAAAGGGAGGGAGAGAGAGTTTGCTGGCCTCATATAGACATAGAGCTCTGGTTCAATGTGAAGGAAAGCTTCTCATTTGGAGCCAAAGAACGTAGTGAAAGGATGCGACGTGAGTCTAGTGAACGGATGCTGCCATGACGCATACGTCCATATAACTTTATGGGTGCAATTCTTCTGCCTTTAGTACAATACAGGCAGCTCCTTTGAATTGCAGTGGTGAATGAGGAGTCTACAGCAGGGGTTCCCAAAAGGTAGATTGTGGTCTACCAGTAGATCACACAGGCCATGCAGGTAGATCACATGACAGTCCCCTAAAATGTATAGATCTGTAACTCTTGAGAGCGTTAAAATGAAACCAAAGTTTCATTTTACACTCTCAAGAGTTAAATTATATTTAAACATCTGAATTACGTAATTTCAAGAGTCCACACAATTAGAAAATGGAGAATAATTGTTATTTTGACCAACTTTTTGCCAGTTCTCATTCCCAATTGTGGACAAAAACGTGAAAGTTATTAGCTTTGGGTGCAAGAGACTAAATTCAACATCACAAACTGTCAACTCAAACCCCAAATGCTGTTTTCAAACGTCAGTAGTAGCATATACAAGAAAACCCTACAATTCTCCTCTTCCATCTTTATATAACATTATAAGTGCATTATTCTTAAACAGTATACCAGTAAGTAACACCATCACCACTATTTCAAAGTCAAATGGATTTTTTTGGATGTGTAGTTCTTGTTGAGCCGATCATTTCGAAAGTAGCTCTCAAGTCAAAAAAGTGCGGGCACCCCTGGTCTACAGTATACCTGTCTATACAGGCTATAGTTTATCCACTTTAGAGTATGTATTCACCTGAAATCCAAGGCATATCAGGCAGGCAGAAACGAATCACACAAAAGCACACACAGAATAATAGCAGGGTGGCAGTTCAAGGTTTCAGTGTAGTCTTAGAATTCATGAGTAATTACAAAAACAGTTGTAAATGAATGCATACAAGAAGCAACCAGTTACCTCCTTCTCCTAGGGCCATTTAAACACTGGATAGATGCAGGCACGAAGGAGAATTTATACCTAATACGTGTGGCTCCTGGAACCTTTAGGTGAAGGCCAGAAGGAGGCATGTACTCAGAGCTGAGGAGATGAGAGTTGTTCTCCCGAATGGACTTGGTTTTCTGAAGCACTTGCTTTTGAAAGACTTGATACTACTGAAATGTACTCCAGCTGTCTTTGAGGTCATTCTCACAATACTGGCATGGTGGTTCTGGTCTTTTATATGTTCGGGTTTCCATGCCAACAAATGATGGAGAAGGACATGACTGACTCAAGGAAAGGAATGTAGAACACTAAAGTTTCTTTTTCTCACACAGGGCTGTACGGTACATGCTTTTACAGTACATGGGAGCCAATGAATGCCCACAGCACCTGCCCCAAAAAGCATTTTCTCTGTGGAAATACATATTTTTGCAAGCCTATAAAACACATTTATTTTGGACCCTGAAGCTAACTCTGCAGAAGGCTCTAGACGGGTATTGCTCAAGCGTACACATGTTACTGTACCTACGAGAATCTGTCCGCTGGAATATTCAGGATGAGTGACAAAATAGCAACCAGGAGAATGAGGCTTCCAGGGCACTACGCCAAAGATGACACCAGGAGCTGCCAGGAGGCAAACAGGGGGCTGTACGAAATGGAGCTAACACATGGGCACCGGTCATGAGGACATCCCATATGTGGATGTGCTGAAGAAAGATGCAGGAGTGCAAAGCACCAACAAACTGGCCGGATGGATGGAGTACCGGAATGACTGGAAGTAATGTTGGAAGGCTTGTCTGAGGAAAAACTAGAGACAGAGACAGGGACAGATAACTTTATCTTGTATTAAGTTACAGAGCATATATTCTCACAAAAACACATTTTAGTCTACTTGCAAGCTCATTGTGAACCCAGGCAAGTTGAATACTCATGATTTTTGTATTTTTTCCAATTTTGTACATGTTTAAGAGGTGACAGTATGTAAATAGACCCCTTGGTGTGTTCTTTATGTGCAATTATGTCTTCCCTTTGTATTTAGGGTTTCTACCTGGTGGCTGAAACCAGCCAAACGTGCCAATGAAAAAAACTTCAATATAGTGACATCATGTGATCAGCCCCTCCCCTAACCCCTCCCCCTTTATCATGCAACTAAAGCTGTGGGTGTGGCTTCAGAAAATGTGACTTTTCTTGCCTTCTATAGGTTGTTAAGGGTATGGTCACACCAACATGAAAATTGTTTAACATTTCTAAAACCCTAACCCTTGGTTTACTCAAACTGCCATGGGTTCATATTCTGCCACATGGACTATTTCACAAATCCAGTTTCCGAAACATGAATTTATTGGTATTAATCAATAGTCCATAGCCCTGAGAGTCGAGTGCACACCCAAGTCGTAATCGTCATCATTGTGATCGTTTGTAATGTGATATAGGTACAACAGTTTGTACTTTTGTATAAACTGGTCTGATTTTAACATCACTAAGCAACACTAAACTGCAGTAGAACTAGATGGGATGAATACAAACCAGTCCACTATACCATCCTATATCCGGGTAGTAGTAGTATTCCAGGTAGTAGTATTGTTCCAGTCTTCATCGTCAACAGGGAAATCTCCACTGTATGGAGCCTTTGAGGGGACATAGTGTGTAGATGTTTTTCACGGATAGATAAAACAACATATGTCTCTTTTTTTACCTACTCCTGAAAGAAATCTACTTTCTACTGTTATTTTTATTTTTATTTTACCCCTGATAAAACTCACTGTGTCCTCTTCAGGAGTCTGCACCACTGTCCCAGTATCTGCAGAATAAAAAGCTTCATAGTTACACAGTACTACAGAAAGCACTAGCAGAAAAGAAACAAACTGAACTTGAAAAGGCACACCAATGTTTTGTGTATACTAATACAGCGGTGGCTTTTATAGACAAGATACTAAACAGCTGAAATTTGTCAGGCAACAAACCTTAGTAGTGACTAGTGAGTGACATGGTAGTTTAGTGACATGTACTGTAATACTCACAGTGCACAGCCAGGCCTATGATCACACCCAGCAGCATGAGACACAGCATACTCCCTGCAACAACTATGTAAGGTCTTCTTCCTGTTAGGCAAAACAAACCAACAATACCACTGTCCTCATTCTCAGTATCGCTCATCTCTTCTCTGCCTCAACTTATCATCATTATAGTGATCATACTATAATGTCTGTCTGAAAGACTTACGTAGTTCCCTACTGGCTGCACCAATCGCTTTCGTCTTTCCACCCAGACATTGACCATAATACTACAGCCTTTTTTCCCCCTGAATTAACAAATTATTAATTCATATTTGATTTAATAGTGCATTAAAATTTCCCATCATTGTACATGAGAAAATGCAAAAACTCACATCAAGTCTTTTTCCCTCAACCGTTGGGGCTACAGGGGAGGTTCATAAGAATTATTCAAATTAATCTGTCTGCCTCGTGGTGGCGCTATAGGAGCACACTTACAGCGCTTGCACTGTCGATTGTGAAATCAATATTTCATAGTGCATTCCCTCTGCTATGCCTGCTCAGCATATTATTACTAGTTTACTAACGTTTTAGCTTGAAAAAGTTTGATGTCGTCCAGGGACCCAAATAAAGTAAAGGTAGATCATCTACGAGCTCACAATGTTTTGCGATCTGATTGTAAGCTTGTACATCAACTATTCCCACTACTTCTTAAAGTTGTTCTCTATATTTGTTTTTATTGAATACTTCAAATGTACAACATTTAGTCCTTTTTTCATCTTTTTTGTGTCCCATAGATACCAGTGATGACAACAATAGGGAGATATAAAGTACACAGCGTGAAGTACAGCGTAATATCCTGCAGTCACTATGAGAAACAGAACACTTACGGAAAATGTGGTTGGAGAAAATAAACAGAAACCAGATAACATCACCCACAGTGGCATTAACAGAAAGAGGAAGTGCAGTGGATGAGATGAGTGTACATACCAGTAAATATTTTAGCTTTTTCTTTTTTATAAACCTCTCAAATGTATCTTCCTGAAACTAGCTCACAACTTGGCTACGCAACATTTTGCAAAATGGAAGTAAGATGAAAAATCTTTCTTCTTTTTGTAACGGGGGATTTTTAGTCTCAGTAATCTTACCAGACTGCAGTATCTTCTGTAGTCCTAGATGTTTGTCCTCCTTGGTCGTGTCCTGAAGACAACCATAATGTCCTTCTTCAGACATTTCTCCATTCATTCTTGCAGTAGGACTAACGGGGGTCAAATCCTTGTAATTTGTGTCTTCATCTTGGAGCTCAGTAATGCTATCAGAATGTCTAGCTATAGCCATTTGTAACCTTTGACTGCAACTATTCTTGCAGTTGTTTCACCTCTTCACCTCACACACACACACACACACACACACACACACACACACACACACACACACACACACACACACACACACACACACACACACACACACACACACACACACACACACACACACACACACACACACACACACACACACACACACACACTCCTTATAGGCTCTGTGGTACACAACCTGTTCTGTGGTTATGAGAATGTTCTAAATAAGCACAGTGAGTTGTGCTAAACGGAAGCTAGAAGTGACTACTGTTTTCCTGTGTACTGTAGCTTCATGATCTTTTACACACTCACAAGAGCCAACACAAAAGTAACAAAGTTAAACAATGTTTCAAGCAATGCATGTAAAAGCATGCATGCATATGTGTGTACACAGGTGCATGTATGTGTGTTAAATCAAGTAGTAATTGTTATCTCAGTTCACACACACACACACACACACACACACACACACACACACACACACACACACACACACACACACACACACACACACACACACACACACACACACACACACACACACACACACACACACACCACACACTCCTTTGCTAGGCTCTGTGGTATGCTGTTCTGTGGGGTAATATGCTAATCTAAAATTAATATCAAGTAGGCTGTGCTAATGGAAGCTAGAGGTGACCATTGTTTTCTCATAGCTTTATGATCTCTGGAAAGTTACACAACTGACACAATATGTCCATTATCAGTTTATTTTTATTTATGCTGTGCCAGCACCCCAAGGGGTCTCACATCACAACAATATATAGCACAAAATCACTCTAGCATTGAAACAATAAAAAACATGAAAATCTGCAAATACTCATGACTGAAACAAGTACACAACATGGTGAACAAGACAGACAGACAGAGAGAGAGAGAGACATGTTCTGCCTCGCTTTCATAGCAAGGGCTCACTGCATTCGTAAGCAGGTCAAGGTTTGGGTCAGATTGTGTCAATCATTCCCAATTGTATGTTATACGGCCTGGTGGAGACAATTAAACTGGACATGTATGGAAGGAGCGAGTCCATTTAGAGCTTTGAATGTCAAAAGGAATACCTTGATATGGGCTCTGGCCTGTATGGGTAACCAGTGTATTGCTATGAGTGTGGGTGTTGTGGTCGAATTTCCTTTTCCTTGTTAGTACGCTGGTTGTTGCATTTTGGACGAGCCTGAGGCCGTTTGTTGCTGTTGATGGTATGAAGAACCAACACAATGTAACAATGTAAGTTAAACAACGAAATTGAACAATACAATAGTTTAATCAAAAAATGTGTGATTGAGAGATTGATACCTACTATGTAGAAAAAAAAAAAAATACTCAGTAAAAGTTACGGTGAAACAGCTTTCTTTTTTTTCTTTTCTTTTTTTTTGAGAAGAGAATACACAGTCCAACAAATTGGCTTATTATTAACATAATTAACTCTGAGACAGTAAACCCATTTTATACAAGAATTAAGTCACTCTCCTCAAGGAAGGCATGCTGAGAGCTGGTTGGTGTGTTCTCATCTTCCCCATGCCAAGCACATGGACAGCACATGGTTGCAATAGCCAAACAGAGTTTATATTTGCATTTGTGCACTGATTGTGACACTAAGCTGCAGTTCCATCAATGAAGTTAATGAAACTTTACATCTCACAAATCCAGGATTGGGGGAACCAACAAAAACCACTATACCATCCATAATTGTGGTGGTAGTGTGCACATGACGCGGAGATCCACTGATCAGGATGTCCACTGGCCCAGTGCCTGCAGAATAAAGAATCATGTAATTTTAACCACATCCAGTCAGTCAGTCAGTCAGTCAGTCAGTCAGTCAGTCAGTCAGTCAGTCAGTCATAGTGACTTTGATATGAAATGTCTCACTTTGTTGTCGGTCGTGTTCCATCCACCCACGTCCAATCGCCATCATTGTTTTTTAGACCAATCCATGATGATTCACCATCATGGTGCAATCCACTGATGAAGTCCTGATCATTGGTACGATATGGTTGAACAATAGTTTTTCATTATAATCACAGAATTACATCACATGTATCTATTTGTATGATAGACCCCCCCCCCCCCCCCCCCACACACACACACACACACACACACACCTGTTCTTCATGACTGTTAATGATGACCAGACTTGCTTGCATCGCCAGGCACTGTGCTCTGCTTTCTTCCCATGAGGTCGAAAGAGGAGATCTGTAATAACAGCCGTCTCCAAACTTCTTCCATCCACTGGGACAGCCGGTCTTGTTTTTCTCAGGCGTACAGTTGACTGATTTATCTGAACCGGGCAAGAAAAAAAAAAAAAAAAAAAAAAAAAACTTCTGTTCATGATGAGGTCATCGATGTACAAAGTGAAACTGAATTCAAGTAGAAAACAAACAATTATTCTTTTTTTACGGGTATAACTTCTTAAGGCCACTTTCTTTATCACATTTACAGATTAGTGTTGTACAGTACACCAGTCCAGTCTTGCTATTGAGTCTGGTGTCCGTGGTGGTGTTTGAAAATGTGAGCCAACAACGCCCAGAATGATAGTTTAGTGACATATAATCAGTGTTGGGCAGTAACTAATTTTAGATTACATATTACTGTAATATTATTACTTTTGCTCCAAAAAGTAAAGTAACGAGATTACTCTGCAAAAATGGGTAATAAGTAACGCATTACTTTGCAAGTAACGCCAAGTTACTTTTTTAAAATGAGCTTGTTGTTGCAAGCAAAAATAGAACAGATGTACAAGCTATTGACAGGTACTGTAACAACAGAGATGTGCAGTAGATTGTAGATCCAGTCCACACGCTGCATCCTGCGCAGTTATGTACACTACAAATCGCATTGCTGCTTTATTTTGTAATAAACAGATTATGTTGTACTTCTCTATTTTTTCAAAAGCGGTGTTGAGAACTTGGGAAAGTAATAACGTAATATGTAATATATTACTCTTCAAATCCAGTAATAAGTAAAGTAATGATATTACTTTGTCTAAGGGGTAACGAGTAAAGTAAAGAAGTTACTTTCCTAAGTAATATAGACCAACACTGCATATAATACTCACAGTTTACGGCCAGGCCTATGATCACACCCAGCAGCAGAAGACAGAGCATCACCAGACAACCTCCAGCAACTATAAACTGTCTTCTGGAGCACTGCCCTGAAACAGAATGTACAGTTGTTATCGATGTGCACTATGCAGTGACTGAGAGACAGAAAACATTGACAAGCCCTACTAAATAATCCCTGACAAAAGTGCTTTGAACTCAACTGACTAATAATGTTCTTACACTTACATCTGAATATTATAAAAAAGTGAAGGTAGACAATCTACAAGCTCATACAGTATGTGTTGCAATACAACACATAGTAATCTTTTAAATCAACTATTTTCACTATTGTGAAAAAAATAACAAGTTTGTATTCAAAGATTTCTCCGTAAATCATTGAATACATAGCCCATAAAGTGCAGCATACAGTATATACTGTCAGGGGCAAACAGGAACGGTTGTGGGAGTAAATAAACATATGCCACCACTTACAGTGGTATTGATAGGAAGAGGGAGTACAGTGAATAGATGCAGGATAAATTAATAAATATAAACCACCAAATATGTTCCTGAACTGTCTTACAGTTGTAGGCTGTACACCAGCTTGCAAAATGGAAGAAGTAAGCTGAGTTAAAAATCTTTAAACCTCTTTCCTTATTTATTTATTTGTCTCAGTAATCTTACCAAACTGCAGTCCATTCGGTAAGCATTTGTACTTCGTAGTCTTGGCTCGAAGATCTTCATAGACTACATCGTCTATCTTTTGCAAGTCAAGGCGGTCATAGTGTCCTTCTTCAGACATTATGTTATTTCTTGCAGTAACAGTGGTTTCATTTTCGTAGTTTGTGTCTTCATCTTGAAGCTCAATGTTATCAGAATGTATAGCTACAGCCATTTGTAACTTTATGATCTCTAGTGTTCTTGCAGTTGATTCACCTTGTGCGATGACACAACTGAAATATGGATCTACTGTAAATGCATTGCCCAAAACTTCTATGACTAAGGCACATATATTACATCATATTTTCTGCACCAATGAAAATAAACTGTCGTCTGCACACCTACAAAACTCACACGACCATAGTATCCATAATAGAACAACCAACACAAAGTAACAAAGTTAAACAATTAAAGTGTAGTGTTTATGAACAGGACATAATATTTCAATATTAATTTTCATATTTATATGAAATTATGAAAATATTAATATTGCAACATAATGAAATTATATTGCTCACGTCACTGTTAATGTAACATGAGTTCTTGGACAGACTAGCAATAAATACCCCCTCTGTACAATTTGTAAACCATGAGATAGAAAACACAACAACTTCTTAATAAAAATAATCAATTTATTAAATGTAAAATAAATTGGTATAAAACATCCTAAAATGGACGGCAGGATTAAATGTCGATCATAGCAAGGTCGTGTGTATTGTCAGGTAATGGTGCAGACAAAGAAAAGAGACACTTGAAAATAAAAGCAATAAAAGGTTTGAGAAACAGCAGATCTACAACTTCTCTACTCTGCCTGCTAACCTGGGGGTTGCCATTTTCCACATGTAACGTGATATGCTTGCCTGTGTGTTGGAGGAGGAGACAGCCATGTGGTGGCAGCCATTAGCAGGCCTGTGGTGATAGCCAGGAGTAGTTGTAGAAGCTGGCGGCGGCCATCTTGGGAAGGAGAGTGGACAGTTGGAGGTCCAGGCCTCCAGGCAGTTTACACCCGGTCAGTGTCAGCTCTGCGTCCTTGGTGACGCCGGCTTGGATTGGAGTTGGCTCCTTGAAGGATGTCGTGTAGGCGATGGGTGTCTTGTCTTCGCTGTGGCGTTGAGAGGAGCACCGTTCTGAGTCTCTGAGGGTTGGCTGGTTGAGGCGTTGAGGTCTGCTCAGAAGTTCTTTGGTGTGGGGACATGCAGTCAAACCCGGACTGATGAGCGATGAGGAGACTCAGTGTCTTATCCTCAAACAAGTCAGTAGTGCTCTATGTGGGGGACATTAAGTCTAAACCCACAGTCCGACCAAACAGAACCGAGGACGAAACGGGGACATCTAGTCAAACCCGATTCAGAAGAGCAGAGGGAGAGGACAGGACGTCTTGCCTGTTCGTCCACACAAACCAAGAGAGAGAGCACATGTGGAATGGCACTATCTTTACTCAGTGGGGGAGTTTGACTCCTCCCTTCCAGTTCACTGGCCATGCATGTGTGTAGGGGGATTCACCATCCCTCCTTTTTTTCTCCTGCTATGTCTCTAAATTTCTCTAACTTCCCTTAGTGACTAATTACAAAACATCTGATCATGGATTTGCAAACAAATCGTTTCTGGGAACGTTTCGATACTAAACACCATATATTAGCCATGCAGAGATCAGGCAAATATTAGAAGAAATTATTTACAAATCAATTCGACATGCTATGTACAGTGTATAGTTAAGGTTCATAAGATAGCATACAAATATATATATATATACTGTATTTGCGGTCCAGACATGTAAAGTGTGCACAGTTTCATCTGTTTGGTATTGTTCATGAGGTAGGGGCACAGAGAGTGAAGTGTCCTTTTTCTTGAGTTCCTATCCTGCATTCCAGAGAGTCATAAAACTGATTAGCACCCTCCATCCTTCTCTGGGGGGAGGGTATTGTCTCTCAGTGTCACTGAAAATGACACAGTTGTACACGACCAATGTCTCTGTATTATCCATGTCCGTGTTCAGGCCTCACGCTACATATCCCCCCTTGGCCTCAAGGTCGTGAAGAAACGAAACGTTGAGTCTATGATCCTTGAGGGCACAAAGTAGAAAGTGAGAGCAGGGACATGGCACACACAGCATACACATCACATGTAAAAATGGCAACTCCCTTTCCTTCTAAACTGTTTCTGGGAAATTTCGAACAACCATAAAACATGTTCAAACAAGAAAAAGAAAGGGAATAAACCACAGAGCACAAAAGGAAAGGAACCATTAAAATGCACTTAAACTGCTGCAAGTTGAGTATATTTGCTGTTCTCAATATGATGGAAACAAATATATATATAATAATAATATATGATGACCTAATATAACTACAAACTCAACACACAAGGAAAACAAAAAGAGGAAAATAACATTTTAGGAAAAGACAGATGCTTAAAAACTGCCAAGATTGTTTTAAAACTCCTATAGTTATTAGGATGATGGCATATTAGTACAGGGGAAGCAAGAAAAAAAAATATATACTTATAAATATATGCACACATGTACAATATATACATAATGCTACAAGAGATGTCAAACTTATTATTATTATTATTATTATTATTTTTTTACTTGAGTGGAAAGCTTAGATATTTGGTTGAGTCTGGCTATAATAATAATAATAATAATAATAAAAAAAAAAATGTAGGCATGAGAGTAGACTTTTGCATGGAGCAAAGGGCATCATTTCTATATACAGTAGTTGTTCTGATTTTTGTAGGCATGATAGTAGACTTCTGTACATGTAGCAGACGGCATAATTTCTATATACATGCTGAAGGAAATCATCATTTCTATATAGTTGTACTGGCAGATATTTGATTGCTCAAGCTACAATAAAGTATTTTTTATAGCAAACATCTCCTTGTCAACTGAAATGGTGACCGTTTACTGCAACATGTTTGAGTGTGGCTACGACAAAATATTTGCCGCAGACATAATTTGGGTAGAACTATCATGCTGTTAATTCACCAAATGGTAATTAAGATGATCAAGGCATGCAGATCATGTTAATTATCCTATAGGGACTAAATTTGACGGTTGGTACTATTATTTTAGGTTTGGACAAAACTAAACCGGTAGACTAAAAGAAAAACTAAAACGAAAAAGTAAACATAACAACAACAACCAGTGTATAAGGTGTATAAATCCGTACTCCCCCCTTTGGATTTTTCAATTGACCCACCAGCCACCACGGGGGGTTAAATCTGAAAAATCCACACAAGAGGATGCCACTGTGTTGTTGATTCAGTCATGCATCGATGCCCGCCAGTCATTATCACTCGGCCCTGACTTCTGTCTCGCTGCATAGAGCCGTGCTTTTCTTTGCCGACGTGATTCCCTAACTTCGTGACTGACTTCTGGGCTCTTATGGCTTCGTTCAGCGAACGATAAGGGCGGGTCATCACGGTCTCTAGCAAATGCTTCCCGTGCCAGACTCCGTAGCTCCCGTATGCTTTTAGGGCATGTTGCCATGTTACTACTGAGTCTGACATCGAGAGGGAAACGCCTGGTGACAGATGGCAATAGGTTGTTAACAAACAGCTGTTTGAACATGACATCCTCCTCCATGTTTGGAGTATTCTTATAGCCGAAAAACGCTTTCATTAGACGTCTATAGAACACGTCAACACCTTCACCATAGAGCTGTTTAACGCCCATGGCCGAGACGAGACCAGGTTGAACACCACAGTCGTCACTGAACTCATCAATAATGACCTGTCGAACCGAACCCCAATCTTGCAGAAATTGTGCCGGCTGTCGTGTGAGACAGGAAAACACCTCACGGTTTGAGGTTAGATGAATAAGTCTGACTTTTGTTTCTACAGTGACAGGCTCATGAGAGCGTAGACAGTCCTCTATACTATCTAGATAAGCATGAGTGTCTGCACTGCCCGAAACTGGTGGGTTAAAACGGTCAATGTGTTCTGCAATTGTCATTAGATCGTCATCGTCCAGCGTTTTAGCAAGGAACCTTTGGGGTTCATGCGTCATTTTGTGTGAGTCAAACTCAAACTGACTGGGTGCTGAAGGTGGGCCAGAACATGGTGGGACTGGTCGTGTGCACGCAGCTATGTCTGCTCGTGCTACCACTCTATCAATTGGCAGGGTCATAGCCTGATCACTTGGGTGTACATGCAGTTGCTTTGGTTCTAAAGGGTCAGTGGCAGGGATGTGGGTTTTTGGAAAGGAAACATGGTCCAGCAACCCCTGATGACCACTCAATTCCACTTCCTCAAACTCGTGCTTGGTTAATTTACCCTGCAGTGTTGTGATAAGGTTGTCTCTAATAGTTATAGTGTGTTGTAACTGATTGACTTCTACACTCAGTCTGTCAACATGAGAATTCATTGCCGAGATTGCTTTGGCCTGGTCAGCTAGTTCAGCCTGGATTAGGCTGGACCCACAGTAAAGTTCACCAGTGCATGCTGGTGGTTGACCTCTGACCTCTGCTAGAAGGTTCTGAAAGCATTTCAGTAGAGTGTCATCCATGCTGGTAAATTTATGCTTTTCCAGGGTTGCGACCCTGTCTTGCAACTGGATTATGGAGCCCTGAAGCTTACAGAATTCAGCCAGATCACCCCATGGTTGTTTTACTCCAGCCTCCTGCTTCAAAACACCCCCCTGTAACCTGCCAGTGTCATCTTTAACTGTCGGCAATGGGACAAACTGTGGGCATACATCCATATCACAACCAACATTCCAAGAACACTGCAGTTCTGGGTCAAAACGTTCTAGCCAAGCTTTTGCAGCATGTGTTATGGCATAGGCCATATTAAACAGGAATTTCCTGATCCCTGCGACATCGATGAGAACCAAACATGAGGAAACCACAAATAACACCAAAAGCTGATTGAGTAAATCCAGGTAGCTGAGTGCCTTCTCAGACATATTGGCAGTGTTGCTAAAATCTTCTTATTTTAGAAAGGTTCTCTAAAAACAGATATCTAAAATCTGTAAAGTTGTAAAATGGGCTGCCAAAGTGTTGTCAATTAATCTTGTTCCAAAAAATGTAATTTATCTCACAGGGCGGATCAAACACCTATAATGTACCACTGGTTAACAAACTTGTGACTTTTGGTAGTCAGGCCAAGTTTTAAAAAAATGACACTAATTCTAAAATAGATTGCTAAACAATTAAAATCTAATTTTTTGACCATAGTTTAATTTACTTGAATGCGTGCATTAGCAGGCAGGGTTAACAAGAGGTACATTTGCCACTGAGGTGAAATTCGAATTTGGAGATGCAAGGTGGGCAGTTCGTTTTACTTTTACAGCCTACACAGTCAGCCGTAGGCTGGCTGTGCAAGAAGGAAGGAATTAGCACACAAAAGCAGCAGGCCAACTAATGCTCAGACCCCCCTTGCCATTCACCTAGATGCAGGGTGATGAAAGAGGTGCAAGGGGTGGGGGTCGTTCTACAACCCGGAAATGAGAATGGAACTGGCATTAGCTAGTTGTTGATAAGCCCTTTGCCTGTTTCCTGGTCTGGAACCAAGATTGCACTACTCAACCTCTTTTGGAATGATAGATGATGGACTGACACGGTTGACAGTTGCCAGTCAACGCAGACTTCTAACTTGTGTAAAGTGAATGTATTCGTGACAACAGTGTATGGAACGATAACTAGGTGTTACAGTATGGACAAATAGTTGCTAAAAAGCAATGCCAGACTACTGGTATGGATTTCAACAAATGTTGATCTGGTTTATGTGTCTGCTGACACACAAGAGGCAGGCCCAAACCCCCCTTTCTGCCCTGATGTGGGTGATAAGGAAGGAGTGGGAGGTCAGGACTGGTGTGGCTCAACTCTTCATGGAGCCAGATTGAGCCAACACTGCTAAGGCTGTGGTTCAAAACCCCCTTTTCTCAAATGATTGATAAAGGGGTGTTGCGTGTATGTTGCATGCAGCAACAAAGACAAAATGGAGACCGTTTGTCTGCGCTCTCTGGCAGAATCTCAAATGGTTCCTGTGTCAATTTCACACACAACTGCCTTTCCTACCCTACCAAGATCAGATCATTAACTTGTTAAACATTTTGCCAGGCCAAGGTAACTTCCAGCCAGCAATGATGTCATACATGTACTCACAAATAAAATAAAAATGAAATAATACTATGTTACACCATACTGCCACTGGAAAACATAAAGGGTTTACATCTATCTATAAACCAGGGTTTTCACAGTTTTACTTGTATTCAACAACAGATTTGCAGTGATGTCTATTGGCGTAGGTATACTTCATTAGTCATAGACCAATAGCTAATATACTCTAGAGGAAGTGGGATAAAAACTCACATTTGTGGGAGAGGGGCACACATGCACTAATGTCAGATCAACTTAATTCAACACAGATATGGATCTAATGTGTCAATTTAAGGATCTTTGACAGTTCTAGTCATGATGAAACTCACACCCTTCAGATTATGAGACGGATGTTATCCTAGGTAGCTCTCATATCTAGCAGCTAAATAAATTCTCAACAGTTACTACACCATGCCTCTTCGGGAGAATTAGTTTATATTATTGTTATTATTATAGTGCTTGCTTTAAAAACGACCGATTTTATTCCGGTTTTACTGGTATTTTAGATTTCACTCTTCTACCACTAACCAGATATTGATCAACTTAAATCACTGGGAAAAATAATACAAATAATAATAAAATAAAATAAATAACAGCCGTATTAGGCCTATATTATTAGCGTTGTCATGGTGGTTATTATTTCTATTATTACCCGTATTATTATTATTAGCCTTATTATTATTATATTAAAAAAAAATGATATGTATGATTTCAATATCTCATTGTTCACAGTATGTACAGCTGGAATAAGAGTCTGCCCCACGTTGGGCGCCAATTATGTAGTGTTTATGAACAGGACATAATATTTCAATATTAATTTTCATATTTATATGAAATTATGAAAATATTAATATTGCAACATAATGAAATTATATTGCTCACGTCACTGTTAATGTAACATGAGTTCTTGGACAGACTAGCAATAAATACCCCCTCTGTACAATTTGTAAACCATGAGATAGAAAACACAACAACTTCTTAATAAAAATAATCAATTTATTAAATGTAAAATAAATTGGTATAAAACATCCTAAAATGGACGGCAGGATTAAATGTCGATCATAGCAAGGTCGTGTGTATTGTCAGGTAATGGTGCAGACAAAGAAAAGAGACACTTGAAAATAAAAGCAATAAAAGGTTTGAGAAACAGCAGATCTACAACTTCTCTACTCTGCCTGCTAACCTGGGGGTTGCCATTTTCCACATGTAACGTGATATGCTTGCCTGTGTGTTGGAGGAGGAGACAGCCATGTGGTGGCAGCCATTAGCAGGCCTGTGGTGATAGCCAGGAGTAGTTGTAGAAGCTGGCGGCGGCCATCTTGGGAAGGAGAGTGGACAGTTGGAGGTCCAGGCCTCCAGGCAGTTTACACCCGGTCAGTGTCAGCTCTGCGTCCTTGGTGACGCCGGCTTGGATTGGAGTTGGCTCCTTGAAGGATGTCGTGTAGGCGATGGGTGTCTTGTCTTCGCTGTGGCGTTGAGAGGAGCACCGTTCTGAGTCTCTGAGGGTTGGCTGGTTGAGGCGTTGAGGTCTGCTCAGAAGTTCTTTGGTGTGGGGACATGCAGTCAAACCCGGACTGATGAGCGATGAGGAGACTCAGTGTCTTATCCTCAAACAAGTCAGTAGTGCTCTATGTGGGGGACATTAAGTCTAAACCCACAGTCCGACCAAACAGAACCGAGGACGAAACGGGGACATCTAGTCAAACCCGATTCAGAAGAGCAGAGGGAGAGGACAGGACGTCTTGCCTGTTCGTCCACACAAACCAAGAGAGAGAGCACATGTGGAATGGCACTATCTTTACTCAGTGGGGGAGTTTGACTCCTCCCTTCCAGTTCACTGGCCATGCATGTGTGTAGGGGGATTCACCATCCCTCCTTTTTTTCTCCTGCTATGTCTCTAAATTTCTCTAACTTCCCTTAGTGACTAATTACAAAACATCTGATCATGGATTTGCAAACAAATCGTTTCTGGGAACGTTTCGATACTAAACACCATATATTAGCCATGCAGAGATCAGGCAAATATTAGAAGAAATTATTTACAAATCAATTCGACATGCTATGTACAGTGTATAGTTAAGGTTCATAAGATAGCATACAAATATATATATATATACTGTATTTGCGGTCCAGACATGTAAAGTGTGCACAGTTTCATCTGTTTGGTATTGTTCATGAGGTAGGGGCACAGAGAGTGAAGTGTCCTTTTTCTTGAGTTCCTATCCTGCATTCCAGAGAGTCATAAAACTGATTAGCACCCTCCATCCTTCTCTGGGGGGAGGGTATTGTCTCTCAGTGTCACTGAAAATGACACAGTTGTACACGACCAATGTCTCTGTATTATCCATGTCCGTGTTCAGGCCTCACGCTACAAAGTTAAACAATTAAAGTGAACTGTGTTTACACACTAAAATCAGGTTAGTTTTAGTGTTGACAACATGTAAAACTACTGAGCCAATTAGAATGGAATATGAAATAATATCGGATAGATCTGTCTTGAGGACTATAGAGATACTGTGTAACAATTTGCAGGATTTTTGGACAGAATCTGGTGGACAGCAAAGTGTTACAATTACAAGCTAAATCAATAGAGCATGTTGTTAGCCTCATAGCATTTTTTTAAATTCTCTAGCAAATCTATTGTACAAATTCTAGAAGGATTTCTAGAATTTGTAGAATAGATTTGCTCGGAAGTGTGTGATGATAGTTATATACAGTATCTGTCCAAATTTTGGACAGGCTGTATTTGCATGTCACTGTAAATAAACGTAACTGAAAAGGTCTTTCCAAAACCTTATTATTTCATAACAAAAAATACTAACAGTACTTGGTTGTTTCACCATCATATTTCCTGGACAAACCCACTTGCAGATCTATATTATCATCCAGGGTCATGGTGACAGTGGCAGCATTGCCCAATGGCCCTCAACTTTCCAGAACCTGTGTTGTTCTTATCCTTTTATGCACATTGTATCATTCTGTTGACCTTCTTGAATTAAATTAGATATGTACCAGTGGCGGCCGGTGAATAGGGGCGCATGTGCGCCGCACCACCATGCAATAGCCTACCTCATGAATGACGGAGAAATGAAATCTGCAGCTTGTCATTTTCTTTAAATAAGCAATCCATCAGTGCAAATTGTATATAATATAAGTAACTAAAGCCCACTCTAACCACAAAGTGATTAAAAGTTGTAATATACTGCCATGAAATGTCAAAAGTTGTTTACGTTGTACAACGTTGCTTAGGGTGACCATATTCTCAAAGGAGAAAACCAGGACACCTTAGCGGGGGGGGGGGGGGGGGGGGGGGGGGGAGTCCATCGAGCGATAACTGTGGTGGTGTTTCACTGTATGAAAAGACCAGGCAGCCTCCGCTGCATTCACTGCATCATCTTTCCCTGGTTTCACGAAATATTCAGATATCGAACAGGCGCTACTATCGCCTCGAACAGCTTTTTTGTGTTTTTCTGTGTCAATGTGGGATTTTAGGTCCCTTGCACCACCATTGCAAAGCGAGACATACGTGCCTGCTTTGCAAACAGTGCACAGTGCTTCACTTTTGTCTCGCCCCGGTCTGAATACAGGGAATTTTTTCTGTAACTCGTCTGTAAACGTGCACTTGCGCTTGGGCATGGTGGTGGAGACTGACAACCACGCTGTCTAGTGTCTACTAACTGATTGACGAAGGCTGCCTGCACTGACTCTGCTCAGGGCTGAGATCATCGTGCGCAGTGTCCTAGTGCCTGTCGATTTACTGGTCCGATGTAAGCAAAGACGTGTCGGAAAGGAACTGAATGAAAGTAATTTTACAAAAACCAGGACATTTCCTCATTTTCTAAAAATAAACCGGGACACCCAGGACAGGACGTGAAATACGGACATGTCCTGGGAAATACGGACGTATGGTCAGCCTAACGTTGCTGATAGGTTACTGAGTCTCACGTGTTGGTTCGCATTCGTCTTTAGGCATTGAGCTCTGCACTGAAGGGCAATGCATTGCGGTCCTATTGACTTCAATGCAAACGGTAGGAGCGATTCCGGTCGCAAAATGTGCGCGACCAAACCACTTGAGGGCAGCACACAACACAGTTTTACATAGAGTTGAACACAACTCCACCACAGACATGAATGAAGAGACACAGAGCAAGGTAAAGGGAGGAATATACAGTAGGCTAGTTGAATTAATTTTGATAATGGAATAACAAGACAAAGATTTTATAAGATAACTATAAAGCAATGCAGAAAACACCAATTGAAAGCAAAACACTGCAGAGCTAAAGAGCTGGAACCAGATAAATGTAATCATCACACAAAAATCCAAGGACAGAGGAAGAGAGTATCCTACACCAGTAGCCTACCCAGGAGGCCCAGGACGTTTTCAAAGAGCTGGTAAAGATTGGCTGACAGCATCCATTCACACCAACTCATTGTTTTGCTTCCATTGAATTATTATCATCATTATTATTATTATGATTTTTTTTTATAGCGCCCCCCCTAAAGAAAAAGTCACCAGCCGCCACTGATATGTACTAACAGTACACTTTAACAGCGGGCGATAGACAGAAGATGTTTGTGGAAGTCCGTTATTAGCGATGGTCAAAAAGTGGTCGGAACAACATTAGACGAAAAAATAAATGTAATTGACATTTTCGGCGAGTAAAAGTGATGTTCGCTTTTCATCGCCTGCTGTTAAAACGTACTGTAAGAAATATCTGAATTTTGATGACCTTAGATAAATTCCTGCATTTGCACATGCATTTACTGTAACTCGTACTTCTCAGTTCCTCATTACTAGCAATGTATGGGTTGTGCAGAGAGTTGTCAGAGTACCGGCATGTTAATGTTAGTGATGACAACATGGATTACTACTGAATACTGAATCATATCAGAGTACCGGCATGTCCATCAAGTTAGTGTTAGTGATGGCAACATGGATTACTACTGAATACTGAGTCATATCCCTTCCCACCATTTCCATTTCCATACTCAACTCCATAACACTGTCACCACTTGATCCACAAACCAAGTCGACATATAGGACGTGCCTCCTAGTGGAGATTGATACAAGATTGATACAAATTGGCGTATTAACTAACTCTGAGATGTATACAGAGTAAAGAAACCGTTTTCATGCAAGAATTAAGTCACTCTCCTCAAGGAAGGCAGAGAGAGCTTGGTAAGTCATTACAGAGAATAGAGCCCTGTGTTGTATAACACATGCCAAGCACATGGACAGCACAGGGTTGTAATAGCCAAACAGAGTTTATATTTGCATTTGTGCACTGATTGATTCTCATTGTAACTTCACTTAGAAAAACTAAGCTGCAGTTTCATTAATGGAGTTACAAGAAACTCATCCATACATCTCACAAATCCAGGAGCGATTGTTTGAACATGAACCACTATACCAGGGGTGGCCAACCAGTCAGAGACTAAGAGCCACTTTTTTACCGTGTTACTGCAAAGAGCCACATCATACACATGGACGCGCGCGCGCGCACACACACACACACACACACACACACACACACACACACACACACACACACACACACACACACACACACACACACACACACACACACACACACACACACACACAAACTCACATAAAATAAATAATCATAATAGGGAATGAATGGCTGCGCCAGGTCAAGCAATTTTGACACTTGTCATGTGAAAGCCCCTTAAGAGCCACATGAAACCAGCCAAAGAGCCACATGATGCTCAAGAGCCACGGGTTGGCCAGGCCTGCACTATACCATCTATATACATTGCGGTAGTAGTATGCACAGCTCCGGTCTTCATCAGCACCAGGATATCCACTGACCCAGTAGCTGTAGAATAAAAAAAAATCATGTCAATCAAAATCATCATGTACTTTTAACCACATCCAGTCAGTCAGTCAGTCAGTCAGTCAGTCAGTCAGTCAGTCAGTCAGTCAGTCAGTCAGTCACTGTAAGTGACTGACTTTGATAGAATGACTATAAAACAACTTGAAAAACGTCTCACTGTGTTGTTGGTTGTGTTCTATCCACCCACGCCCATATTCCATCTTTCCTTTTCAGACCAATCCATGATGCTTCACCCACACTGCAATCCACTGATGAAGTCCTGATTATTAAGATGGTTGAACAATAGCTTTTATAATCACAGAATTACCACACATGTATCTATGTGGATACATACATGTGACAGACACACATGCACACACGCACGCACGCACATACACGCACGCACGCACGCGCGCACGCACACACACACACACACACACACACACACACACACACACACACACACACACACACACACACACACACACACTAACCTGTTCTTCTTCACTGCTAATGGACTCCAGATCTGCTTGCACATTCAGACAATGCTCTCTACTTTCTTCCCAAGTTTTCTTAAGTACAGATCTGTAATAACAGCCGTCTCTAACCCTCATCCATCCACTGGAACATGATGCTTGTGTTTTTGAAGGTGTGATGTGGGGCCCTACAATATCAATATCTTAGTATACTGTTCAATACAATTATGACAGGCAGTTACTACCATCAACATGACCCCCATTCAAAAATCACTATCAACATCTTACTGCTGTCCAAGACAATCCTGCTCTCTAAGGTGTGATTTGGGGCCCTCAAGATGATTACAAATTTAGGCAACACTAAGCTGAAGCTTCACAATGTGAAGCTTATATGATAATTGATTATTTAGTACTCATACAAATATTATATATCATTATTATAAATGCTTATTAGACAATGATATTGTCTTATATTTTTTGTGTGGAATACATAGTTGTAATATGCAAGTAATATACAGTATATATAGTATCGTTATTAAATATTAGTATTTTAAGTCATTATAATAACATTTCTAAGGTGTCACTCTTACTTCATACCATTATGATTAATGGTATGAATTATATTGATTATTTATGTGTTCTTATTAATATACCGTATTTTCCGCACTATAAGAAGCGTTATAAACATGGGATGCATAGCAAGTGTTAACTTAATATTGTGGTGGTGGCGTTTGATGTACAGCTGCAAACTGTCAGGAACGTTATACACTCTCTGAATGATGTGATAGTTTAGTGATAATACTCACAGTGCACACTGCAGGCCTATGATCACACCCAGCAGCAGAAGACAGAGCAAACCCAGATACCCTGCAACAACCATGAGCACTTTTCTCCCTGTTTGATAATTAAGAAAAACAAGATAATAGTCTAAAAAAAACATGTTGCTACACCCAACCAGACCTCCAACAATACTTACACGTGTTCACACAACATTCAGACAACTCACAAATAGATTGATAACAAATAAAATTCAGTTCAGTCTCTGCTCCTCCTGCTCAGCACATTGAAAGTAGTTCCCAAGTTGTTGAATTGAGAGCTAGATTGTAAAACAACAACAAAAACAAGTGAAGGTGAAGTTTTTATTCAAAGATTTCTCTGTATTGTTATTCTTTAAATGGATGAAGTCCATAAAGTGCAGCATACAGTATATACTGTCAGGGGCAAACAGGAACAGTTGTGGGAGTAAATAAACATAATTATGCCACCACTTACAGTGGTATTGATAGGAAGAGGGAGTACAGTGGATGAGATGCAGGATAAATTAATAATATAAACCATCAAATATGTTAGCTGTAGAATTTATAAACCTCTCTATTGCATCTTCCTGAACTGTCTTACAGCTGTAGGCCGCACACAAGCTTGCAAAATGGTAGAAGTAAGCTGAGTTAAAAATCTTTAAACCTCTTTAAAAGGTTAAAACGTTTTCTTACTTATTTATTTGTCTCAGTAATCTTACCAAACTGCAGTCCATTCGGTAAGCATTTGTACTTCGTAGTCTTGGCTCGAAGATCTTCATAGACTGCATCGTCTCTCTTTTTCAAGTCAAGGCGCTCATAGTGCCCTTCTTCAGATATTATGTTATTTCTTGCAGTAACAGTGGTTTCATTTTCGTAGTTTGTGTCTTCATCTTGAAGCTCAATGTTATCAGAATGTCTAGCTACAGCCATTTGTACCTTTATGATGGTGGTAGTGGTCTTGCAGTTGATTCACCTTGTGCGATGATACAACTGAAATATGGATCTACTGTCGATTCATTACCCAAAACTTCTATGACTAAGGCACATAGAGTATATTACATCACATTTTGTGCACCAATGAAAATAAACTGCGCATGCATGTGTAGCAGGTGGCTATACAGCCTCTGTCGTGATGGCCTCCAAAGTCTAATATCTGCCCCCGGACCAAGGGGATGTCCTCTTGGTCTAGTGGTTAAGATGTTGGACTTTCACGCGGGAGACCCGGGTTCGAATCCCGGGCGTTACATTGGTGCCCTGACCCGGATCGGGTTTCCCCGTGGAAGGAGGTCAAAAGGGAGGTGAGTGTAGCAGGTGGCTACAGCTTCTGTCGTGATGGCCTCCAAAGTCTAATATCTGCCCCCGGACCAAGAGGATGTCCTCTTGGTCTAGTGGTTAAGATGTTGGACTTTCACGCGGGAGACCCGAGTTCGAATCCCGGGCATTACACATGCGTGCACAGTCGTATGCACGCGTACTCAACTCACATGACTATCCACAATGAAAGTGAAAACACAGTGTTTTAATCAAACAATGTGTAAATGTCCTGTACATGGGTCCGCATGTACATTTAACTAGTAGTTTTTAGTTTACCTCACTACTAGCAATACTGGTATATGGGTTGCAGAGTGTGTGTGTGTGTGTGTGTGTGTGTGTGTGTGTGTGTGTGTGTGTGTGTGTGTGTGTGTGTGTGTGTGTGTGTGTGTGTGTGTGTGTGTGTGTGTGTGTGTGTGTGTGTGTGTGTGTGTGTGTGTGTGTGTGTGTGTGCGTGCGTGCGTGCGTGCGTGCGTGCGTGCGTGCGTGCGTGCGTGCGTGCGTGCGTGCGTGATCTCTTTGCATGGCCCCGGAGCACTAAAATCAGGTTAGTTTTAGTGATGACAACACATAATACTACTAAGCCAATTAGAATGGAATATGAAATAATATCGGATAGATCCGTCTTGAGGACTGTACAGATGCTGTGTAACAATTTGCAGGATTTTTGGACAGAATCTGGTGGACAGTGTTACAATTACAAGCTAAATAAACATAACTGAAAAGGTCTTTCCAAAACCTTGTTATTTCATAACAAAAAAGTACTTGGTTGTTTCATAATAACATTTCCTGGACAAACCCACTTGCAGATCTTATCATTGCAATCAATAAAAGCGAAGAGTCATGGTGACAGTGGCAGCATTGCCCAATGGCCCTCGTCAATGAAAAAAGCATTTCTCAAGGAGTTCTCATTTTGCTCTTTTTGACTATGCCTACAACCTTTTCCAGAACCTGTGTAATTCTTATCCTTTTCTGCACATCTGTTTCATTTTGTTGAACTTCTTGCTCAGGGCTTGAATTATACCGATGTATCTAGTATCTATCACAATGATCTAATAATGGATATATGTTCTACATATTCCATGTCAGCCATGCCTGCGTATGTAGATGTTCAAATATGGAGCACAGCGTGACACAGACAGACAGACATGTTCTGCCAGGTATAGTAAGGGCTCACTGCATTCACAATCAGGTCAAAATTTGTGTCAGATTGTGTCAACTGTATACGTTATATACGGCATGGTGGAGACAAACTGTGCATGTAGGCTACTGTATGGAAGGGGCAAGTCATTTAGAGCTTTACATGTCAAGAGGAGTAGATTGAAATTGGCTCTGGCCTGTCTGGGTAACTATTGTAGTGCTGTGCTATGGGTGTGGGTGTTACTGTATGTGGTAGAATTTCCTTTTCCTTGTTAGTACGCTGGTTGTTGCATTTTGGACGAGTCTGAGGCTGTTTGTTGCTGAGGATGGTATGAAGAACCAACACACTGTAAAACAATGTTAAACAATGAAATTGAACAATACAATGTTTTAATTAAAAAAAAAGGTTTGAATAGATGCGTACTGTACCTCCATTCGCACATGCATTTACTATAACTAGTATAGTATTTTCTCAGTTCCTCACTACTAGCAATGTATGGGTTGTGCAGAGAGTTGGCAGAGTATGTAACATCATGTTAGTTTTAGTGATGACAACAATTACTGATGAATACTGAATTCAACAGAATTCGATGTGTTTACTGGTCAAAGATGTCTCCTTACATCCTGTTACTCTGGTTGGTAATGATGTTATAACCAAGGCCTAATCTCAAGGGAGCTTGAGCCTAACATTTCCACTTCCCCTTTTATACTCAACCCCATAACACTGTCACCACTTGATCCACACAGACAGGGCAATATATACATGCCTCCTGGTGGAGATTGATATAGGCCTACGTACTTCATAGGTTACTGTGACAGAGAAAAAAAAAACAAATGAGTAGAGAGAACACAGTTCAATAAATCGACTTAAAATAATTAATTCAGGGAAATACAGAGTATAGAAACAATTTTTACACAGTAATTAAGTCACTCTTCTCAAGGAGTGCAGAGAAAAAAGAGCCCTGTGTTCTGAGTGTACCTTCCCATGCCAAGCACATGGACAGCAGAGGGTCCGATAATATGTACAGTATTTCATATTTGTATTCATGCATTGATTGATTCTCATTGTAACTTCACTAAGAAACACTAAGCTACAGTTCCATTAATTAAGTTACAAAAAACTTTACATCTCACAAATCCAGGAGCGTGTGTGCGAACATGAACCACTATACCATCCTCGATTGTAGTAGTATGCACAGTTCCATGTTTCATCATGAGCAGGATATGTACTGGTCCAGAACCTGTAGAACAAAGAACATATCAAGTAATTTTAACCACATCAGTCAGTCAGTCAGTCAGTCAGTCAGTCAGTCAGTCAGTCAGTCATTCACACAGTGACTTAACTATAGAAAAACTTGAAACATGTCTGTCTCACTGTGTTGTTGGTTGTGTTCCATCTAACCATGTCCAATTGCCATCAGTCCTTTTCAGACCAATCCATGATGATTCAGCCACACTGTACAATCCACTGATGAAGTCCTGATCATTGGTACAAGATGGTGGAACAATCGTTTTTTCATTATAATCACAGAATTACATCACATGACATGCATGCGGATGATTGACAACTGGAAATACATACAAGCACGCACGCACATGCACATAAGCACACGCACACGCACACACACACGCGCACGCACACACGCACGCACGCGCGCACACACACACACACACACACACACACACACACACACACACACACACACACACACACACACACACACACACACACACACACACACACACACACACACACACACCTGTTCTTCATGACTGTTAATGATGACCAGATTTGCTTGCATCGCCAGGCATTGTGCTCTACTTTCTTCCCATGTGGTTGAAAAATTAGATTTGTAATAACAGCTGTCTCCAAACTTTGTCCATCTTATTCTGGGACAGCCAGTCTTGTTTTTCTCAGGGGTATACTTGACTGATTTATCTGAACCGGACAAATATAAAATAAATTGTTTGTGATTAAGCTTCAGTTCATCATGAGGTCATCAATGTGCAGCTGAATTAAAGAAGAAAAAAAAAATCTTTTTCTACGTGTATAACTTCTTAATGCCATTTACTTTATCACATTTACAGATTAGTGTACAGTACTCATGTCCAGGCTGCTATTGAGTCTGGTCTCTTACAGTTGCTATACAGCTAGAAAATGTCAGCCAACAACACCCAGAATGATAGTTTAGTGACATGTAATACTCACAGCTTACGGCCAGGCCTATGATCACACCCAGCAGCAGAAGACAGAGCATCACCAGACAACCTCCAGCTACTATAAACTGTCTTCTGGAGCACTGCCCTGAAACAGAAAGTACAGCTGCTAGGGGTGTGAACTAACAGAAAAACATTGACAAGCCCTATTAAATACTCCCTGACAAAAGTCCTTTGAACTCAACTGACTAATAATGTTCTTACGCTTACATCTGAATATTATATTCCTGAAGGAAACAGTATAAGTAAGCTATTTTTCCAATTTGAAACAGAGAAATGAAACTAACTCACCCTGATTTTGTCTTCCGGCTGTGTCACAGCTTTTGAGCCCGTCCACACTCTCATAGATGTCCACCACCCTCTCTTTGAACTGTCCTCTGTCCTCAGCGTCCCCTCTCTGTACTTTGTCTCCATCACTGTCCTTCAAGTCTGGGATTGCATAAATATGTGTAGACATCTTACAAGGATGAGAAACGTTGAAACTAATACAACTACAAATAGCAACAACATTGAATATTGCTCTCCATTACTTACTAGATAACTATAAACATACTGGTGTATAGAAGTACCAATTGCCTCTGTCTGTGGTTGATTAAAAATAAGGAAGTAAAGAAGAGAGGGAAATACACTTACTCAGACAGACGTTGGCGTAAACACACACGCACACGTTACACACCACAAGCATGATTAGAGGACACAGGGGGTGGTGCATGTGCGTGCATGTACAGTGTATTGCAGCAGTGTATATCTGTACAGTGTATTGCAGTACTAAGGCTCCAATGTATTGATACATCGCAGTATCCTAAAATGTGACTGCATTCAGATTTCCTACAGATTTTCTCTGCATGGGATAATGCGATTAACATCTTTCAGTCAGATTTTTTACTCTTTACTCTATTACTTTTTACTGTTTTTAATCCCATTCTGGCATCCAAACATTGTATTACTGGGTTTAAACTCAATCATCACGTTAGAATATATATATGAACACATCATATGGTAAAAAAAAATAAGCCACATAGCAGAAAATGGCAAAGTTGAGAAACAAATTGTAAACAAACATTCCAAGCGACGCATGTATATATTGTAGCTCAGCGTAAGCCGTCCCTCGCACTATGCCATATCCCATTGTCCTGAAGGAATGCATGCTCTGATTGGTTCAGAAACTCTCTGTGCCAGATAATCGGGTGGGATCCATAATAAAAACCCCAACATTTCCGGTTCACTGGACCATTCAGTATTGAATGTGTGTTTTCTTTTTATTCATTTAAATTTGTGCCTTGTGTGCATGTATTTCAGTGCGTTTTTCAGTGCACATGCGTGCACGCGTACATGCATGTGGTCTCGGTCTGCATCTGTGTGTGTGTGCTGCCTGGCAGCCCTGACAGCCCCGGTGGGCAGCGTTGGGAGAGGAGACAGCATATGGTGCAGGGAGACGGCAGTGAGTGATGAGAAGGCTCCACTCAGGGCTTCCCTCTGAGTGGAGGAGAGCAGGCAGACAGGAGGAGGAACGGGACGCCAGGGCCGGGGCTTATCCGGCTTTGCACTTAAAAGGACAGCTGCGCCCGCTGCTGACTAATGAGACGTCAGACAGACCCACCTGATGGAGCAAAGTGCTTGCTTTTTTTCCACCCCAGACGTTTTGATAAATTCAAGTGCCGTGTTGTGTGATGTGAACAGGCTTTTGTGCACGTGTGTGTGTGTGTGTGTGTGTGTGTGTGTGTGTGTGTGTGTGTGTGTGTGTGTGTGTGCGCGCGGCACATGTAGGCTGTAGGGCCCAATATTTATTCAGCACTTGAGCCACGGACCACCTTTTGATCACATTTTAGCCCCACAGACCGCAAAACTAAAGATTTCTTTTGCAATTCAATTCCAGGCTGGATTTCAAGGAAAACAAAACATTCAAACATACAGATAAAAAATGACCATTAATCTTCTACATTCTCTAGTTGTGTAGACTTGGGCTACCGGTAATTCACATGGTGAATATTTTAACTCTTGAGAGTGTAAACACGAAACCAAATGGACCCGCAAGGGTCCATTTGGTTTCATGTTCACTTTCTCAACAAGTTACATCTGGCTAACCAACTTTCGATCATTTAGCCTGAGGACCATCTGGAATACTCTCAGGGACCACTGGTGGTCCCCAGACCACCTGTTGAAAACCCCTGGTTTACGTGTGATGGTGTCCCCTGACGAAAGTAGCTGATCTACGTGCTGCAAGCTCACAACGCAGATAGCAATATGAGCTTGTAGATTGGCTATTTTCGGAGCGAGACACCATCGTATCAACAAGGTATAAATCCAGCTTCGATGTCTCACCTTTGACATAAGCCACATCTGCTTCAAAGAGCTCCTCTAGTGACTGAAGTGAACGCTTCTGAGTAAGGGGAAAAAAAAGTCTAAATTGAACAGGCCTCTCAGCCTATTTAAGAAGTGTTGCCATGACAACATCAAATATGTTTGAGTGGCTGTATATTCTACTACTAAGACTCTAACATATTGACAAATCAGGTCTAAAATGTGCCTCCATTCATATTTCCTCCACATTTTGAATACTCTCACCAATATTGGACCCCATTATCTCTGGGATCAGGCGATTAATATGTCCGATTTGTCAGAATGCAATCTAAACTCCCTCCTAGACTTTCTTATATCGCAATATTGTATAATCCAAAGCATCATTTCTTTTGAGATAATATTTTTTGATATCCTCTGACACCATGCTCATAATTCAGCCGCACCATAATAAGGATTTACCAATGCAAAACTATGTTTAAGAGCGTGTTATCTATAACCTCAAATCATGACATAATGTTTCTAGCGGCTACACTTGCAGTACATTCACAATGAGTTGTAGTACCCTTTGTACCCTGTACCCTTTTGGGGGATCCTGGATCCCCCAAAAGGGGGGATCCAGGATCCCCCCTGGATGGGGGATCATATCCATATGTACTGGAGATAAATTACGTAAAGGCATGGATTGGCACATGGATATATCAAAGTCTTGTTTGGACATAAACCCCCAGTCTAACCCTTCGATAACTTACAGTATGTATCTCCACTCCACTACTGTATCTACCGATACCTTGCAAACTAAAGCTGCAAACTTTACTTGGCCATGGTCCAGCGGTCCAGGCACCTCGGCACCCAAGACAACACGTTTGGGGGTTCAAGTCCCGTTCCTGTCTATCCCTGTCTCTGTTTCCTACCGGCTGCCACATCACATTCTGAATGCAACTGCTATTTGCTCTGCCACATACACGGGCCTCAAATTGCTTTTGTGGGAATGGAAAATGATCAAGACAATACAATTGTGTATCAGGATTGAAAAGAAAGACAGAAATCCCACATGAGACAATAATCTCGTAATTATCCTGAAGCAACAACACACGTTTGCTTCTATTCCTCCCGCAGTATTCTTTTTCTTCTTTCGCCCAATCCCTTTTTATTGATCTTGTCTGTCTGTCTGTCTGTCTGTCTGTCTGTCTGTCTGTCTGTCTGTCTGTCTGTCTGTCTGTCTGTCTGTCTGTCTGTCTGTCTGTCTGTCTGTCTGTCTGTCTGTCTGTCTGCCTGTCTGTCTGTCTGTCTGTCTGTCTGTCTGTCTGTCTGTCTGTCTGTCTGTCTGTCTGTCTGTCTGTCTGTCTGTCTGTCTGTCTGTCTGTCTGTCTGTCTGTTTCTCAGTGCCTCTCTGCCCAAAGCTCTCTTACACTGAGAGCTTTGTAATGAGATCCGGAGAGGCTGGACTGAAGTGGAATCTGTATCACGTCCTTATATAGACACTTAACCAGAATTGTTTTTTTCTCTCTCATTCATTGTCCACTGAGAGCTCTTAATGCGTCAGAGAGAGTAGATCTAAAAGTCAAGGTCAGTCTCTCTCTTCCTCTCTCTTTCTCTCTCTTCTGGAGGATCTTCGGAAGGAGGGAGGACGATAGTTGAAATAATCCTAGTTATGGACAACAGCAAACATGTGGTGTACTGGCATTCAATCCAGAGATGTGAAGGATGTACTCCGTCTTGTGTATAAGTCGGAATGATGTAAAAACAGGCTTGCTCCATATGGATGCTCCTTTTGGGGCGGTTCTGGACAACCGTGGGTTCGGCCTCGCTGACACCGGGCACCGCACTCCTTGCGGTATGGAGTGTGTGTGTCGAATTGAATTCAGTGGGGCTAACGGTTCTCCAGTTACTTGGATTACACACAGGCAGACATGCAGTCATTGACTTTGTGCATTTGTAAATAGAAGATAACTATTTGTAATTTCTTTCAAAAATATAAGGATCTTGTACAGGGGTTTTCAACAGATGGTCCCACTCCTGAGACCATCAGTGGTCCTTGACAAGGATTCCAGGTGGTTCTCCACTAACCAGATCTCCAGTTCTCCACTAACATCTTCATGTTACGATCTCAAGAGTTAAAATATTCATCATCTGAATTAGCCCAAGTCTACATAACTAGAGAATGTAGAAGATTAGGCATAATGGTCATTTTGATCTATGTTTGCCTGTTTTGTTTCTGAAATCCAGCCTGTTATTGTGGACAAAAGCAAAAGAAATCTTTAGTTTTGGGTCTGTGGGCTAAAGTGTTCTCAAATGGTGGTCCGTGGCTCAAATTCTGAATAAATAGTGGGCGCTGCCTGGGATCAAAAAGGTTGAAAACCACTGTTGTATAAGATATAAAGTTTCTGCCCAAGAGCCACACAGTATAAGTAGCAGACCTTTAAAGAGTAAGTATTACCTGTTTTGCACTACTTTTCCCAATCAAATTGTGTCATAATTACAAACACATTTGCCAATACAACAATACTTGGTGTGTATTTGCTCTGGGGGCTATCAGAAGAAAGGTGGTCCAACCCCCGAAGCACTGGCCAATCACGCCGGAAAGTTACGAGTTGATATGGCGCGTCATTAGGAGAACATCTCATCGGGTTCCCATTGACTTGCATAGACTTGCATAGAAGAGTGGCCGTGGGAATTACCATATTAAACACACTCGTAACGGAGTACAAACATAACTCTGTTAATGATCGTGACCGGGGGTAGTGCGGCCACCACACGTTGTTTTTACTCAGACAGTCTCTCAGACCGTTTTTGCAATATCCATGTTGAAACAGAGCTAGCGTATGTGGCTATGTGTTCTACACACTGCAGTCGCGAGGGGCGTGCCTTCACTCCAGCTGACCAGTGACTCAGAGCCATCTAGTACAAGACTTGCGACATTGCGGAGTCGGAAACTGAGCGCTCGAGCTGCCTGAATGGAGACAAAGTGGAGTTCTTGACCAAGCCAACGTTTAGTTGTTTTATTCTGCCGCTGGAATGCGAGGGGACTCGGTGGATGGATTATGGACATTACGTTAGCAGCAACTGTGCTTTATGCTGGGATAGAACCATGACGATAACATTAAAAACAGGAGGAGGATTTGTGAAGGAGAGAGTAATCTTGGTAAACATGCTCGTAAATCAGGGGTTTTCAACCGGTGGTCCGTGAAAGAGTTCCAGGTGATCCCCAGCTAAGTTGGTCAACCAAATGTAACTCTTGAGATCGTAAAAATGAAACCAAATGGGCCCTTGCGGGTCCATTTGGTTTCATTTTACACCCTCAAGAGTTAAAATATTTATCATCTGAATTAGCCCAAGTGTACACAACTGGAATGGATGGACAAAGCAAAAGAAATCTTTAGTTTTGGGGTCTGTGGAGCTAAATGTCCTCAAACGGTGGTCCGTGGCTCAAATGCAGAATAAATAGTGGGCCCTGGTATCAAAAAGGTTGAAAACTACTGTCGTAAATAACCGAACGAGCCAGCGGACCACCGCTGCGTCTACCTACTGATCCTGATCATCTCGGAGATTAGCCCCGTTCGTGACACTCTCATCTCGCTGGCGATGCTGACTACAGCTCCTCGTAGCTGTAGTCAGCATCGCCAGCGAGATGAGAGTGTCACGAACGGGGCTACTCGGAGATCAGCAGCAGCTTCGCCTTTACAATCTCTTTCACAATCTCATGTCCGGGCAGTAGCCTTGTTTCCAAGTTTTACGCACACTGCTGCCTGCGTCACACTGCGTAAAAACATCCACGCTCAGTATGCCAGGTTATAGGCACAGCATCCCTTTTCAAATGTGGCTTTTGAGGCCATGCCAGTTTTCCACTGACCATAGCCGTTGTAATCGGATGGAAGAAAATGTTCCCCACATATAGTGGACTTCCCCGTTAGCCCCTTGGTCCAGTCAGCACGCCTAATGCGTGCGAAAGTGTCCCATTTTTGGCTGCCTTTTCGTTTTTGGGCCAAACGTGTATCGGAATTCCCTTCCCACCTATATTGCTGCACCCACCGATTACGCATCTCTTTGGCATTTTCCAAAAGTTGTAGACGACCGAAAAGTTGTTCCAAGAACTGAGCGCTATAAATAGTCTCGACTCCACGCTGATTCTGTCTATACTCAATAAGCACATCTGCGTTGCTGTGACGGTACCATGCTGACGAGGAGCAGGGCGTGTCCATTGAAGTTAGCATTGCAACAAGAAGAAAAGACATTCTCCTATTGTCGTCACAGACCCGCGACATCAACAGATTCAGAACTACATTTCCCAAAGTGGCGGATGTAGTAATTTTATTTTTATAAACCTCAAATGTGAGATGTGTACAGCCCCATCAGGCATTTTAAATATATCATTGGGATACTTAGGCTATTTTTGAGGGACATGTGTCAACAGTTTTGAGAGTTTTTTGCAGGTTACCTACACTTTAAGAGGAAGTCTTGCGTGTCTGTGCATGCTGCTGTTTCGCGGTCCAACCTGTAGGGGGAGTAGTTCCTACAGTGTGTGTCTGTGGTTAGACGTTGGCTGCCTCTGTAATGGAACCGCTGAACCAGAGCGAAAGCGCTGAAGAGCTGCCTGATTAAATTTGTATGTCCACTCAGCTGTACGTTGAGGCAAAGGTACATCCAAATATAACCTCTTCTGCTCTTCCATGAATAACATTTGATCCAGGACCAGTGGTCTGTGTAGTCACCTTGACGACCCGCTGTATGCTGCTCTATGGGCCAATTAAAGTACTGTAGAGCAGATAGGCAGCAGTACATGAAGCGGTTAAACTACAGAAACAAAACATTTATTTGCATCAAGAAACGGAATAGCTATTTTTTCATGATCATGACAAAATAGCTAGCATTATGCCTATTTTGTTTCAGACACTATATGTAAACTTTTCCATACATTGGGTGCAATTCTCTCTCGTCAGCCATTTCTGTTGTGAAAAGTGCCATGTTGACATCATAGAGTAATGCATGCTGAGTTGCACATTCTAACGTTTGAGGAGCTTTCCACTTATTACCAGTAAGTTTGCACTTTATTTAGTTTGCACTGCATTACTGTTATATTTTAGTATGTTGTGATTTTGGTTACTTTGCTTTGGTTATTATGAGAATCAGCCACTTTAGGTTATGCCTTTTTGTTTGCACTGCAGGGCTTCTTCATCATTGTCATTAAAGCAACATACAATTGACATTGAGGAGTGTATTTCTTCACTGACCTCCCCAATTAAAAATGTTACTGTACTCCCCTGCTTTGTTCATCATGAGTTGAAGCTCTTGATGACTGGTTTTAATGAGAAGACTTAAGCCATAACTGGCTACACCGCAGCGATTGAGAATTGCACCCATTGTCAAAGAGGATTTTTGGCCAGTAACTAAAAGCTGGATGTAGGGTGGAGGGTCTAGCACTTTTCAAAAATATTGAGATAGGCTATAGCTCCAGTCCAATATGGAGAATGTCTGAAAGATTTTAGATTAGACATTTTTTTCAGAGAATAGATGAAACATCACACCCATGTGAAGTGAGTGTCGCTTTTCTCATCATACATCATACCCTCTCGACCGATCTCCTATAACTGGCTGGCCCAGCCAATAACTAATTGCACCCTCACTTAAGTCTCTCGAAGGTTTGTGTTTACACAAACACTCAAAGCCAGGCATGTGAGGGGCCAAATGGTTTCATGTTCACGCTCTCAAGAGTTAAAATATTCATCATCTGAATTATCCCAAGTCTGCACAACTAGAGAATGTAGAAGATTAATGGTCATTTTGATCTGTATGTTTGACTGTCCAATTGTCCGAAATCCAGCCTGGAATTGTGGGAAAAAAAATCTTTTGTTTTGGTCTGTGGGGATAAAATGTCATCAAATGGTGGTCCTCCATGGCTCAAATGCTGAATGAGTAGTGGGCCCTGGTACGAAAAAGGTTGCAAACCACTGATCTACAGAACAGAACAGCAAACAGCATAGAGGTTTATAAGGTCAGAGATTGAGGAGAGCAGTGTGCACTTGGCTGCTGTAGTGCTACAGTGCCTGCCTGTCCACCACCACATTGATGTTATATTATCTTGTTTTGCCGGTCCTGGGGGTCCATGGCCCCCCTCCATAGCCCACAGGGCTAAACAACATTATCTCTGGGTGTCGGCGTGAGAAATATTGCCGGGGGACAACTGACATGTTTTCAGACAAACAAAATAAGTCTGCATTTGAGGCTGGAGGAATTGGAATTACCTGAATGCCCCCTCGAAAGTGACAAGGTGCTTCTATAGGCAAAGCAATAGACCAATTTCACTCATTTTCAGTGGCCCAAAATGATAAAAAAGCAATTACCGTTTAAGTGGTTAAACACAGAGATGGGTATGCACGCACACACACGCGCACACGCACACACCGTTACTGTATTGCATAACTACGTCTGTCCCCTGCAGTGTTATTAGGGACATACAGACGTGATTCTGATTTAATCCAAAGGCTTAAATCTACTGACTCTGACGTGTGTGTGTGTGTACGCATGCACGTGTGCTTGTGTGCATGTGTGTGTATGCGCAAGATTGTGTGTGTTCCGTGTAGATACCCCATTGCTTTTAATTGATCCTCCTCTGCTAATAGAGAGTTCCGGATACACAAGCTAGTGAGCACATTAACATGCATGCACATGGGCGTGTGCATGCACGCACGCACGCACACACGCACACACACACACACACACACACACACACACACACACACACACACACACACACACACACACACACACACAGCTCACGCACTGCTGTGCAGTACAGAATATGATGCACTGCTGTAAATCCTGTGAGTTTTCAGTCAGACTCTTAAAAGCCTCCTGATGCCTTCATCACTCACATTCTCTACTTTACAGTTCTTGGAGCGTCCTGCTTCACACTGAAAACATCCGTCATCACACGGCCCAGCACAGCACGGCACAGCACTGCACTGCACAGAAACTAGTCCAGGTGGACAGCAGACAAAGCAGGCTCTTTTAGCCCTTTTCTTGTGCTCCCCTTTTGTACCCAAGTGTACTGTACCCTAAATGCCCTGACTGCCCCACCAAACATGATGGCATGCAACCCAAATTTCAAAGATATTTAAAATTAAAGTGATTAGGCCTATAATTAAAATGATTTGAAACACTACTAGGCCTGGGAAAAGAGACAGAGTATTATGTATAATACTGGGCTGTAATGTGCAAATTATTATTTAATTGTAAATGCGCTGGGCTTGTGTTTATGATATGGTGTCTTATAAACCCATGAGGGTTAAGCACTTTGTGTGCACACAAAAATACACAAAAATAAATATTTATTGATTGATTGATTGATTGACTACTGCTACTAACTATAATCGTGGCACCACTAAACCAACAGCATTTTATCATTGAAAACAGCAAACTCTCTGAGTCAGACCTTTAGCTTTATGCATGCTGCGTGTCTGTTGCGACTTCAACAACAACCGATGTTATTATTGATGCTTTACTTGCCTAATATAAGTCCTGTATCCGAAAATGATATGGGTGCGGCTTCATCGCCCGTGTCGCTTCGCGCCAAACACTGCCGGCATTAATAACAATAATACATCTCAACTGTATATGCTTTTGTTTAAGTACCCAAAGACACCTTGCGTGCAGTTACAGCATAGAGAGGAAATCCGTATTGGAGAGGTGGGTTTTTGAGTACTTTTTTGAATGCACTTGGCCTTGGGGACCTCCAAAAACTTGCCATTACGCTGCCTGAGGGAAAGGGAAGGAACATGATGTCGGAGGAGGTGAAATTAAGAGACAGATCTGTCTTGTCTGCAGGCCAGACAGTTTACAATCTCCTAACCATCACTAATAATATAACACTTTAAAATAATGTACTATATGATGCAAAGCCGAACCCTCAATTACATAGGGCTTTTTTCACTTTTTTATCCCTGCACCGAGGATCCCCAGTCTCCAAAGCAAGCCTAATTTGGTTTGCCCGGGTTCCTTCGTCTAATGAGTGTGTGCATGCATGGCTTTGATTGGGGCAAAAGTCTCATCATAATCCCTTCATTTCCATTCCCCACCATGTCTGACTGCAGCAGCCGCAGAACAAGGTGTATGACGGGCTAAAGGAGAGGAGCCAGAGAGGTCCCTGCCGGGGCCGCCACCTGTGAACCATGTCACACACAGGGAGCTACAGTGGTGAGCACTTGTCACTGTTGCCACCTGGCTGCTCCTGCAGCACCACGGTGGTACCACTTCACTGCAGTGGTAACGCTTTTCACACTTCATTTATGTGAATGTTAGTAGTCTTCCCATGAAAAAGGTCAATCTATATATGGCCAAGGCACTTTACCAGCCCTGGATGTAACATTTTCCATTTGGGGGCAGGGCAGGCGAAAATAATAATAATAATAATAATAATCTTTATTTGTATAGCACCTTTCATGACATAAAATGCAGCTCAAAGTGCTTTACATTGCAATAGAGAAGAAGACAAAAAAAAGTGGGTATAAATTAAAGAGATCATTAAAATACATCAAAGAAGCAGTACAGTGAGGACCTGAAATAAGGCATAAAATATAAAATCATAAAATATAGAATCACAGAGAATCAGTTAAAAGCAAGTGCATAGAAGTACGTCTTGAGTTGTGCTTTAAAAATGTCTACAGAGGCTGCCTGCCGAATGTATAATGGGAGTTTGTTCCACGCCGTCGGTCCATAGAAGCAAAAGGCTGCTTCACCATGTTTTTTAGTTGCCATTTTAGGCACCGCAAGCAGGCCTGCAGTGGAAGACCTGAGGGGTCGGCCTGGGACATACTTAGGCAGGCAGTCATGTAGGTAGGAAGGTGCAAGACCATTAAGCGCTTTATAGACAAGTAAAAGAATTTTAAAATCAATTCTAAACACAACCGGTAGCCAATGTAGTGAGGCTAGGACAGGAGTAATATGTTCTCTCATCTTAGTTTTAGTTAAAACTCTGGCTGCCGCGTTTTGGACTAGTTGTAATCTGTCAGTTGTTTTCTTGGGGAGGCCAGAGAAGAGTGCATTGCAGTAGTCAAGCCGGGAAAATACAAAGGCGTGGATCAGGGTTTTAGCATCATCCATTGACAGATAGGCCCTGATTCGTGCAATGTTTCTAAGGTGAAAAAAGGCAGTCTTGGTGACATGGTTAATGTGTGAATTAAAATTCAATTCGGAGTCAATGAAGACCCCCAAGTTCTTTACTGTGCTATTACTTTCTACAATCAGATTGCCAAGTCTGCTTAGTATTGATTCTTTCTGGTCGCTGGAGCCAATTATGAGAACTTCTGTGGCATGAGGGTGGCTTCCATCGCTTCGCACCACGGGCGATGGAAGCTGCCCTCATGCCATTTTCAGCCGTCTCCCATACCATTTTCAGTTAAATACTTTCGTTCCATGACAGACAAGATTTATATCTTGTACAGTCAATTAAGCATTAATAACAATAATACCATCAGTTGTTGTTGAAGTTGCAACAGGCACGCTGCATGGATAGAACTAAAGGTCTGACAGCAGGGAGTTTTTTGTTTTGAATGACGAAATGGTGTTGGTTTAGTGAGCACTAAATAAGCACTTTAATTTGAAATATCTTTGAAATGTGGGTTGTTTCGCATCATGACATCATGTGTGGTGGGTCAGTCAGGGCTTTTAGGGGGGCATTGCCCTAAAAGCACATGCTTAGATCCGGCCCTGCGATTTACAGTACATAGATGGTGCAGTACATTCACCCAGCATATCAGGAGCAATTTTAGAGCAAATTGAGTTTCAGCGTCTTGCTTGGGCTCGACTAGTAACCTTGCGATTACCATGCGGCCACTCTACCCCTGAGCTGCCGATACTGTCGCCAGTGGGGTGCACAGAGCAGCGGACGCTACTCCATTGTCTGCAAAACAATGCTGAAGCAGAACAATGTCCTAATACACCTGACAGCCTGATTAGACTCTCGTTTCTTCCTCTCCCTCTTCATTCGTCTTTCAAATGAATCAATGACAATCAATGTGGTATTGGCTATTGTCTCAAACAATGAGTCAGCAAGCACCGAAGTAGATATTCTGTTCAGTGAGTGATTAATACACACTGGACGACGAGGCGCTAGAACAGCGGACATGGAGTATGAATGTGCTGAAGCGGAAGACACAAGCAGAGTTTTTCAGACAAAGGAGGCCAGTGAGCAGCCAAAGTGAACAGCTGTGGTGGATTTACTGTAATAGCAGTGAGGGCTTCCCGCTCCGAGCTTTTTGGCAAGAGAGCGGCCACTTGGTTGTTAGAGAAGTAAACAGCAGCTGTTCTATTCACAGTGATAAAAGGAGAGCCCGCACTGAAAATGTTTCGGTCAATTTGTATTTAAACAGCTGACTTTATGTGAAGGCACCTCAAACCCGTTCTTTGGCTATGCATACGCACTGCAGAGTGCAATGTGGCATGCACAACCAAGGATAAATCATCCTTCCCTTCATGTGTTATACCATTGTTTTACTTCCTTCTGTCTATTAGGCATGTTAACATTGACTAAATGTGTTTGACAATAGAAAGGATTCACCAATTGACAACACTTTTTCTTTCAAGGAGGATCTCATTTCGTTTGATTAAATGTCACTTCAAAAATAATTGATTAGAATCAATTCCAACATTCCACATTGATATATCACAATGCAATGATGCAATCGCACACCCTTATGAATTCAATAAGTGTAACAACCCTGCATAGTATTATAGGCTAGTATTATTCTGACTGAATATCAGTGCAATATTAGATAAAGATTCAGGTGTCATAGCAGCAGTGAAATTGAAACACAGGACAGCACAGTGAGAGTCAAGTACCAAACCAAAATGAATGCAAACTAGAAGAACTGCCCCTCGGGGCAGAGGTCTCCACAAGGATTGATTGTTGGATATAATCTGAAGGAAATTCAAAGTGTTTCACATAAATGCATAAATGGGCCTTCTGGTGGCACTTGAAAAGACACAATTGAAAAATGCAGGCAAGATTTAGCAGAGCAGTTATACACGGAGATGTGACTTGGCCTGTTTTAGCGTCACCATGGGGCTGATTCGACAACTGTCATGTGATATTTCTTCCTCAGCCTAGTGGGAATATTGCATGCACCGTTTCACCGGACACTGCGAGTTGCAGCATTTAGTATAAAACGAGTACAAAACGGGAGACTCCTGAATATGTTGCTATTCTGTGTTGTTGCCCAACACTGTATTTTGATACTTTGATAAGGACAATGATGTAGTCGTAAGCCTCGGGTCTGGTTCTCTCTTATTTTAGCTGTCCTTATCGTCTAAATATTCTATTTTCAGCTCAACTTAATTCAACAATATATACAGTAAATGAGGCTATTTCCAAATAACGGCCCAAAGGCAGTTATACGGACGAGGGCCATTATTTGGGCGAGGCCCAAAATGGCGTCAGAACCTGGGCCATTATTTGGTAGCGGGACGTTATTTGGTATCTGAGTGATGCTTTCAAACTCTTGCCATATGCCATATCTGATGTCCCGGGGCAGTTGGCAAGTATAGTTCCAAAGTGCAGCTGGGTTTTGCACCTCATCATGTGTGCAGGGGTGCACAATATAGTCACTATCTTCTCTCGGGAGCCAAGGCTGCTGATGTGCCCGCCGTGTCGGTTCATAATAGTCAAGGGTATGAGCCTGAGGTACGGATTCGTCATGCAGTCACAATGCTCTCAGGTATTCTGCCACACTTGTTTACAGCCAAATTGCATTCCGGTTTCTGGTTGAGTCTTTTCCATATTGTGTCGGAGACGGTTGTTGTTGTTCTTTTCGCTTTTTCGTATAATTTAGTTTTAAGTCTCGCGCGGGGGCTTTCCGTCTGGTGGCTTCTGCTTCTGTTTGTGAACAGTCTGGCTGAGGAGGATGGATGCATCTCTCTAGAGTCCCTCTGTAGGTGAGAGAGCTTTGTTATTTGGAGTGTGTCAGGATGTATTCTCTCTCTGGCTCTCCCTCCCTCTCTCTCCCTGTCTCTCTCACTCTCTCTCTCCCTGTATCTCTCTCCTCTCCTCTCCTCTCCTCTCCTCTCCTCTCCTCTCCTCTCCTCTCCTCTCCTCTCCTCTCCTCTCCTCTCCTCTCCTCTCCTCTCCTCTCCTCTCCTCTCCTCTCCTCTCCTCTCCTCTCCTCTCCTCTCCTCTCCTCTCCTCTCCTCTCCTCCCTCTCTCTCCCTGTCTCTCTCTCTCAGTATGTGTACAGGCCCAGTAGTCGGAGCAGGTGATATGTGACAGCCTCACCCTCAGGTGTTACATCACGCACACACACACAAGGCAGAAGCACAGCTTCACAACCCTGTGTGTACGTGCGTGCGTGTGTGTGTCTGTGCGCGCGCGTGAGTGTGCATGTTTGTGTTGAATATTTCCACGACAGTGCCTGCTGCAAGTGTGTCAAACTGTCAAAGAAACTGGTCACGAAGTGATGCAATACTGTGTCTCTTTATACAATGTCTACTTTTCTGCAGCATTTATATTCTCAGTCCACAGTTTGCTTCAAAAAGAGATATGACTCCTCCTAGAAGTGTTAATTAAAAATATTTTCACCATGAACTTCAAAGAGTGGTTCGTTTTAATTGTATTGAGTGATGGCTCTTGATCAAAACGCACAAATCTCGGCATACAAATCTCAGAGCTGGAGAAAGTGTTTTGAATAACCAATGGAAAAGGAACATGTGTGGGTCTGGTGATGTCACATTGCTTCTAAAAAAGCATATTATTATTATTTATTCTATCCAAAATTGGTTTCATTGATGTAGAAGTTAAAGTTGTGCGACTCAATTTCATCTTCCCTGCATGCCCTATACCAGTGGTTTTCAACCAGTCGTCCGGGGACCACTAGTGGTCCTTGAGAGGATTACAGGTGGTCCCCAACTAAATGAAGAAAATTGGTTAACCAGATGTAACTCATTGAGAGCGTAAAAGCGTAAAGAGCGTAAAAATTAATGTTTACACTATCAAGAGTTAAAATATTCATCATCCGAATTACACCACACACACACTACACAACTAGAGAATGTAGAACAGGGGTGCCCAACCTTTTTTGACCCAAGATCTACTTTTCAGCAGCCAACCCCTCCGGGATCTACCAGTCCAATATCAACATTTCAAACTACACGCATTGTTGCCAGCCTATAGTAACTTCACAACACAACACTACTTTGTTTTACCACTTTACTTTATGTCCATATAAGCATAAAGTACAACAGACTTGTCATAAGTATAGGCCTACAACAGTACAACATAAGTACAACAGACTTGATCAAACACTGCCATTGCAAATGCAATCATAATAAGAACAGTCCATTACACGTTGCAGAACAATACTGTTGGCATAATTCATAGACAGCAGACAAAAATCCACCAAATGAGCCGCTGCGTAGACACACAGACACACACACACACACACACACACGCACAGTCGCACACACGCACGAAAATCGCTCATTTTTCTTTTCATTTTTTTCCTCCCCCCCCACATCCCCCGAGATCTACTCGTGATCAGGCCGAGATCTACCGGTAGATCCCGATCTACTGGTTGGGCTCCCCTGATGTAGAAGAATGGTATTATTTTTTTTTTGCTTGTTTTGTTTCCCAGATCCAGGCTGGTTTTGTAGACAAAAGCAAAATAGTTTTGGGGTCTGTGGGGCTAAAATGCCCTCAGATGGTGGTCGGTGGCTCAAATGCTGAATATAATGTATGGTGGGCCCTGGTATGAAAAAGGTTGAAAACCACTGCCCTATACCGCATATACTGTACAACGTATAAAATCTTGCACTCTCTCAAGAGTCCTGGAAAGATTTTCGAGTGGCAGTCACAGTCTCCTGACCTGAACCCCATCGAAAATCTCTGGGGGGATTTGAAAAAGTCAAATCCCATGCAAAATGCAAACCCAAGAATATTAATGGAGTGGAGGCGGCACATGAGGAATGCTCAATACGTTTTCTTAGGAACACTGGCAGGACCTTGTGTTTGGCTATATGCCTTATGTTTGGGACAGGTCATGACAATAAGTGCAGCAATATGGTTTTGCATTTGTTTATTGCAAAGAGCTGACACTGACAAAAATGCATTAAATGTAATTTACAAATAGTTACATATACATGTCTGTGTGTGTGTGTGTGTGTGTGTGTGTGTGTGTGTGTGTGTGTGTGTGTGTGTGTGTGTGTGTGCGTGTGCGTGTGCGTGTGCGTGTGTGTGTGTGAGTAGTTTGTAATGTGCAGTATGTGCTTGCAAGTAGGCACTTTACACTTTACTTTTTATTTCACCAGGTTTACAGTATCTTGAAATGTTTTCCTTGCAGGACTGTGTGGTCCAAATATTTCGTCATCTTTTTCCCCATAACACTATCATTCAGTAACAGAAATGTATTGGATAAACTTGCCAAGATTTAACATAGAGAAAAATCAGAAATGCCTAGGTAGACTAGATAGTTTCTTAATTTTGATGTGAAAGTGCCCCCAATTGAAGCATTTTCATAGCAAAATGTCTTTTTTTTTCTTCCCATAACATGTGTTAACATAGATGGATGGTGGTGGTGGTTGATTGACTGCCTTTATAATGTCAATGAGGTCCACACACTGGCATTTGCAATTAAGGTTGTCTTTAAACATGTGTCAGCGTGATGGATGTGTGAAAGGCATTACATGTGCTTTACTTGAGCTTGACTGTGGTCTTGACACCTCTATATGCTATATATGCCTAATACACCTAAGTCATAGGTGTCAAACTCTGGCCCACGGGCCAAATTTGGCCTGCTGTGTGATTTCCTTTGGCCCTTGAGGCAACATCAAATTAACATTAGAGCATCCCACCGGTATTATACAGCCATGCCGCCACTGTAACACTGCATTCACCACTAATATTACAAATCCCACAATGCTCTGCTGTTGTTTTGCCGTCTGCTCTGTAGTATACAGCAGTGGTTTTCAACATTTTTCATCCCAGGGCCCACCATTTATTCAGCATTTGAGCCACAGACCACCATTTGAGGATGTTTTAGCCCCACAGACCCCCCAAACTAAAGATTTCCTTTGATTCTGTCCATGACCATTAATCTTCTAGTTGTGCAGATTAGGACTAATTCACATGATGAATATTTTAACTCTTGAGAGCGTAAAAATGAAACCAAATGGACCCGCAAGGGTCCATTTGGTTTCATTTTTACGTTCTCAAGAGTTACATCTGGTTAAACAACTTAGCTGGAGAATACCTGGAACCTAGCCCCGCAGCTCCGCAGCTTTGTTCAGTTTTAAATTTTGGCCCACTCTGTATCTGAGTTTTTTGACACCCCTGACTTAAGTCCTAGAACCGACCCCACTGAGTGTAGTTTGTGATATTAGTAGGTGACAGGTACTGTATTAAACATGTACCCAAGATGTTCCCTATAGCAACACAATTCTCTGACAAGGCAGGAATGGAAACTTTCCTGGAAAGAGATTTTAAATTTTGTAAGAACCAGAGGCGTATCCCAGTCCCCACTACTAATGACTGAGCTTTAGTAATTGCCAAGAAGTGAAAGCATTTCGCATTCCTTTTCTTTCAAATGAACAAGGGATTTTGGTGTTGGGGTTGGCGCCGTGCCATGTTGGATGTGTGTCATGTGTAATCAGCAGAGCAGCCATATGTCACTAAAATGTGTTTGTTTGGGACGTTTTCCTCGGAAATTTAACCCAAAAATATCTTTCTGGGTAAAACATCATGAAATGTGCTGGCTCACTACCACATTACACAGCACCAAGATTACCCTGCCGTTTTAACAAATCCAGGGCTTTAAACCCCCCCCCCCCCACCCCACCTCTCTCTCATGCATGCACACACACACACACACACACACACACACACACACACACACACACACACACACACACACACACACACACACACACACACACACACACACACACACACACACACACTGGTGTGTTCAGGATGAAGCAGAATGCACTGTCTGAGTCGACTTTGAAAACAGTGCACCTTGTTCTGTAGTGTGCTGTACCGCTGCTGTGTGACAACAGGCAGTCAAAAGTTCATATAATAATCACCTCAACCTACCCAATGCACTTTACTAACTGTTAGAACAAACAAAACCCACTCACAGGGTCTGTCTCCACAACCTGCCTGTCGTCATTGTGATGTCATGAATGCATCATAAATCCCCCATCTTCTTCAGTCTTCAGTTCCAAGTTGTTGCATTGGCTGTGAAAAAGATACTTATTATATTTGTGATCATAGGCTGATTTGTGATTATAGGCTGTTCCAAATAGTATTGCACAGATATTTCTATTTATTCCGATTATTCATTTATTTATAGTATTGCTTCATTCTAGGTGCATTGTGTGATTTTCATATTAATATTTGTGTGGTAAACTGTATTGTAGTATTATTTAATACCCCAGATAGCAAAATGCATTGATTCAACATTGAATTTTGGTTATCTAACCAGAATTCAACGTTGAATCAATGCATTTTGCTATCTGGGACTTTACTTGTGTGTGTGTGTGTGTGTGTGTGTGTGTGTGTGTGTGTGTGTGTGTGTGTGTGTGTGTGTGTGTGTGTGCGCCTGCGTGTGTGTGCGCCTGCGTGTGTGCGTGCGCGCGCGCATGTGTGTGTGTGCGTGTGCATCTGTGTATGTTGAGCCGAAAGGCAAAACTGTCTGCCTATTGAGGTGTTAGAGCCAATTTTCTATCATATTTATTGTTTCACTTGGACACTTGTTGCTGCCCTCCGCTGTTTGGGTTATGAAATGCCACAGGCCTCCAGCCCCCACAACAGGAACTCTTGATTAGGGAACAGAAAATGAAGGACAGGGGGGAAATGTTTTGGACACGCACATCATGTGTGAATGAGGAAGGCAGCAACAGTTTTTGACCCCAGTAGTTGACGGGTAACACTAAGAATGAAGACATAAGAAGAATATATTGAACTTTTAACATTTACACTGATTATACACACCTACACATTGAATAAGCTGAATGTTTTGGAGTTTTTTTTTTATATAAACAATGATATGCTATTAATGGACCTTTGAATTGTGAGTAAAGATCGGGCTGTGGTATCAAAAAGGTTGAAAACCCCTGAATTAAGACATAACATGACAGTATAGTCACACATGAGAGACTCAGAGTAGAGTGGCTGCTTGTTAATCCGCCTGGCAAGAAGCCATCATACTGTAGGTGGTTTGAGCATCCGGTTAGGATGCCTTCCAGGGCGTCTCCCTCGGGAGGTCCTTGAGACATGTCCCACTGGGAGGAGACCCAGGTGCAGTTGGAGGAAACACATCGACTAACTGGCCTTGGAACGTCTGGGGATTCCCCAAGAGGAAGTCAATAATGTTGCTCGAAAGGAGAAGTTTGGAATACTAAATGGTGCGGTTGAAGATAGATGGATGGAGGATGAATGGATGGATGGAGAGACGAGAGAGAAATATAGCCTGTTCGAAACAGAAGCTCCGTCATTAAAATCCTGGAGCTGTTCAGGTCAAGCAGGTGAGAACAACTCAATACCATTCATCTATCATGTCTTCCTCTGAGGTACTAACACTAGATCACCAGCATTTATATGAAACAATAATGTGGCAAAAAAGTGAAACAGAGGTTTGTTGTTTGGGTCAGACTCATTCATCATGTAATGTAATGGAGTTCGTTGTTGTTGTTGTTACTTGGCCTTTGGCAGGAATCCACACACATTTGCTGTCAGGATATGTCAGAGATGATGAGCCCAGGAGCAGAAGACAGGGGCAGATCATGTCAAGTGCAGTATATTATTTTTGAACAAATAAAGAATGAAGACTTGGGGGAAGGTGAGGCAGGTTTCAAACAACAAAGTCCAAAAGGACTCAGGCCACTCAAACTTTGATCGTTCAAAGAATAAAATACTCCTTTAATTAGCTTAGTGTTAGGGTTTGGGTTATGGTTAGTTGATGGATTCAGTCTGGAGGGTCTGAATAGTTTTGCCAATTATTGTTGTCACATTTTGGCTATAGCCTGAGACAAGAGACGGTTACATGTGTTTTAATTAAGATTTTGCCTCATTTCATGGTTTGAGCGCATGTGAGACCAAGCTCGCTCTCCCAAAAGGTCACAGTCAGCAACTAAAGTTAGAAATACTGTAACTTCTTGTAATTTTATGCTGGTTAAGTCTCTGTGGTGGTCTGTAGAGTCTACAGACCACCACAGAGACTTAACCAGCATAAAATTACAAGCACAGTGTAGCTCACCCCCCCTCCCATACTCTACAGTGTAGAGTATGGGAGGGGGGGTGAGCTACACTGTGCTTCAACAGATCTGGATTGAAAGCATAAATACGGTCATAAGGCATACAAGTAAACGTCTGGAATTCAAAATGCACTTGAGTAAGTGCAAAAGTATAGGCATGAAAATGTACTCACGCAGTACCAGCATGCATGTAGGCTACCTTACTAACATTCTATGATTTATAGCTGTGCTCTAATTCTAGTGGTTTTCAACAGGTGGTTCGGGGACCAACAGTGGTCCTTGAGATGGTTCCAGGTGGTCCCCAGCTAAGTTGATTCAGCAGATGAAAAGTTGGTTTACCAGATGAAAAGTTGGTTTACCAGATGAAACTCTTGAGAGCGTAAATGAGACCAAATGGATCCTGGCCGGTCCATTTGGTTTTCATTTTTACGCTCTCATCATCTGAATTAGCCCAAGTCTACACAACTGAAGAATGTAGAAGATTAATGGTCATTTTGATCTGCATGCTTACGACTGTTTTATTTCCCAAATCCATATTGTGGACAAAAGCAAAAAAAAAAAAAAAAAAAAAAAAAATCTTTAGCTTTGGGGTCTATGCGAATAAAATGTCCTCAAATGGTGGTCGGTGGCTCAAATGCTGAATAAATAGTGGGCAATCAAAAAGGTTGAAAACCACTGCTCTAAGTAATTAATAAATTGCCGAGGTTCTAATTCATAACTGAAGAGCCATAACTGTCAGCTGGGTCAGCATGGGGCTGACAGCCAGCCAGTCAGCTGAACCATGGCTAGATGAGACACAGAGCCTGGGGTGCATTATGGGGTCCAGGGGGTCATGGTGGTCTTTTAGCTGCAGGTCGCTCACACAGAGGAGAAAATGGGTACATGTGGACCAGGAGACCAGATGAGGGATGAACATGACAGGCAGCTGAACTTGAGCGACACAAGGGAGTTACTGTCTGCAGTCGATGTTGTTTTTCCACTGCACCAAAACCCACACTTGCCATATGCTGCTTTTTTAGAAAGTACATTTCCAGTGGCACAGTGGCGCGGTCTATACTATATTACAGAATAAACAATGGATGCACGATGTCCACCTCGATGTCGTTGCATAATAAATCGCCTATGCAAAACTGGCACGATATAGGGCCTCCCAGGAAACAGCAAACATTTCCTCTAGCACCACCAGTGGGCCAAAAATGTCTATTTGCTCAAAATGAATCTTTTAATCTAATGAGTGCCATGAAACCTACTGAGCACATGCACACACAGCGTGTTTCTACAGTATGTACATACAGGCTGTAGAACAGATACTGTAGATATCACATAGGACACTGCTGTTCATTGGAGCAAAGTGGTTGCCATATTGGCAGGGCCAAGTTGTGTCTCCTAATATAATTATGTCTATTTTAATAAAGCAGGATGTTTTTGGACTTATTCTCATTTCAAGCACTTTGGTATAATACAATCATAATATTATAATATGAAGGGCCACTCTAAAATAAAATAATTTGTATTGGTTCTGCAATGATGTTATTATTAACACATGTTAACATGCACATTATTATTATTACCCATATTATTATTACCCTTATTATTAATTGGGCTACACATCCAAATACTGATAGCCCATTTGTTGAATTTAGATCTAACTAGACATAGCAGTTGGTGGAAATCTATGATGGTCTGGGGTTCTTCCATGAGGGTCTACAGATGAATGATTGATAGTTTGTAAGCCTGAGAGTGCACACATGGCTCTTTATGGGTACATTTCATCAGATTTGTACACTCTGAGCCAATGCGAGGGTGGCCGTAATTATAAAGTTGGAGATGGGAGCCGCTGGTTTCACAGCATAACCACTGAAAGTATTTGGTAATGACCTACTTGCAAACTGTACCACACGAATTCTGGGCATCTTTCTGCATTCTAGTTTTTTAGGAGATAGAACAGGGCGGATCTAGGCATGGGCATGGGGGGGGGGGGGGGGGGGGGGGGGGGGGGGGGGGGGGGGGGGTCTGCCCCCCCAAACACGATGCCATGTAAAAAAGATATTTCAAATTAAAGTGCTAATATTTAAAATGATTTGAAACACTACTACTGCTACGGCTAACTACAATTTTGGCACCACTAAACCAACAGCATTTCCATCATTGAAAACAGAAAACTCTGAGTCAGACCTTTAGCTTTATGCATGCTGTGTGTCTGTTGCAACTTCAACAACAACTGATGTTATTATTGATGCTTTACTTACTTGCTAAAGTAAGTAAAGCATTTACTTACTAATAAAAGTCCTGTAACCGAAATGGTACGGTCGCTTCGCGCCACGGGCGATTTTCTCTTTCTCAACATGTTCTCTTGCCCCCCCTCAAGTGGGACATGTTCCATCCGCCCCTGAGATAGAAGGACAAAAACAAAACAGGAACACACCTGCTCTGCGTTTCAATAGAAAGCCAAAAGGTGCTGAGTCACGCCCTGTATCTGTTATTATAATATGACAGGCCCTTAATCTCCAGCGTTAATGTTGATGGACATCGTATGTCATGGGGCTTAAATATTAACAAGAGACGAAAGCCTTAGGTTTTAGTGCACAAGCTGAGACGGGTCAGACTCACTGAGCATGTCACCGTGTGCGCTGGATTTTCACATGTGTCTGCAGTACTGTATGTGTCAAATTAGTGTGTGCAGACTAGTGTACACAGGAAATCCTCTGTTAACACTGAGACTGCACAATTAGGAAGAAAATGGGTTGTTCAGAAGTCACCTCTTCGGCTCTTCAAATCCACCTTAGCCCTATAGCCCTAACTTATCCTTGATTATTTTTTGTGCACTTGATATATTAGCATGTGTTGTCCTTGCTTAGTGTACTATAAGTCGATTGTGGATTAATAGTATCTGCTAAATTTCAATATTGTGAATGTAAATCTGAGCAGCCATGAGCTGGATTAAGCTGTAAAAAGCAATTTACACTTCCTCCACGGACCAGAAAAAATACTCCCTTTTCCTGATGATGCCTTCCATCAACCAAGATGTGATTCAAAGACTCATCCCACTCAGTTATTGACATCATTTTCTTTTCTTTATAGCGCAGAGATGGTTTTCAGAATGATGTTTGGATCACTGGACCCTGACACATTGATTACAGTCTCATTCACCCGCTATACAAACAGTCAAGTTGTTACAGTGTATGTATACACTGTCTGTGTTCAGTTGACATGCTTGATGTTGTAGAGCAGGGGTTTTCAACAGGTGGTCTGGGGACCACCAGTGGTCCTTGAGAGGGTTCCAGGTGGTCTCCAGGCTAAATGATGGAAAGTTGGTTAACCAGATGTAACTCTTGAGAATGTAAAAATGAAACCAAATGGACCCTTGCGGGTCCATTTGGTTTCATTTTCACACTCTCAAGAGTCAAAATATTCATCTGAATTAGCACTATTTAATTAAGAAGTCTACACTGTTTTGTTTTCAAAATCCAGCCTGGAATTGTGAACAAAACCAAAATAATTCTTTAGTTCTAGGTCTTTGGGGCTAAAATATCAAAATGGTGGTCCGTGGCTCAAATGCTTAATAAATAGTGCCCCCCCCCCCCCCCCCCCCCCCCCCCCCCCCCCCCCCCCCCCATGCCCATACCTAGACCAGGCTCTGATTCGGAGTCACAGGACGGATCTGTTGCACTTGATCCGTGTACCTCAAAAGCAGATCCCATCCATCACCAAACCATAATAAATATATTGCTTATTTATATTCAGTAAATACATTTATTTCAACTTCTTGAGTTGTCCTGACTGAAGCAGAGTTTTCACCCGCTGGCAGTCAGGTAATGGATCTGAACAATACAGTAGTTAACTCCACTCTCACCCCTTGCACTCAGAACAGAACAACAGGTGGCAGACAGTGGCCAGGAGAAAACGCAGATGCTGTGAATGTTGTCTTCATTTTATGTTAATGTGCGTCTCCTCCACAGGGTAAAAAGAGGGGAAACAAAACAAAGCTTTGTTTACAAATTAATTTCAACTAATGGTTGCAAAAATGGCATTCTGTTGTAATGAGAAGGTCTAGACATTAAATGCTGTTAACGTGGAAAACAAGGAAAAAGAAAAACACACATCTGTGATGTATTCCTTTTGTTGGGCACACCTCTATACACTGTCAGTGACATGATGAAAGCCTATAGTCAGAGAATCATGTCACGAATCAAGCTGTGCCTGAAATCAGAAAGAATACTGGAGTAGAGAGGGAGCGAGAAAGAGAGAGAGAGAGACAGAGAGAGAGAGAGGGGGAAAACACACTTAGATAAGCCAGGGATTTGTGTGTTTTGATAATGGCCCAGATTAAATAAGTTATGTTTTATGGAACAGCATGGCAATATTAATGCCACCTTCCAAGAAGTCTTATGACAGCCCGTTGGTACATTACATAAAAAATGTACTGTACAAAAATGTCCCGCAAATATTACAGCAACAGCATTTTTTGAATTATTGTGTAATGCTTAGGTATACACCTGTATATTATATATATTGCAAAATAGGGTTACACAATAGGTGCCATGTCATTAGTCTGAAGGCTCATTGTTCCAAAATTGGAACAATTGCCTAACTTGGAAGCAACGCATGTTTGGACTAACGGGACTTCGGGGTTATGGGTATTTCCATTCTGAATAGCAACCAAAATATAACTTTCATCAACAGTAAAGGCACAAATAACTTCCTGAGAGTGAGTTCTTCAGGCAGTTCACTGAATGTTACATTTAAGACCTTTAACTTGTGGTGTGATTTCACCACCCTGCCTACATTATTATTATGCCACCACACTGCTGCTAGTTGCATTGGACGGTAGGCACATCGTTGCCTTTGCAAAGTGAGGAGGCAAATACTAAAAGATTAACAGAGAACCCGCAACTCCTGCTGTGTACCAAGCTGCTCGCAGAAGCGCCGTGAAATCGGGATAGCATATTTGAGGAACTGCAGAAACCGCATAGAGGCGCATAGATGGATTCAGCTTCCTGGACTGTTGATACAATGTTGTGTCCCGGGAGGCCGGGGCCCAGGCCTGCAACTAAAAATAATCCAAAGCGGAACACACTCGGTTGACTGATCATTACAATAAATTATGCAAGGCTGTATTGCTAATGGTCAAATGTGTGGGCCTGCAAACGCTTTTGAGGTCTTCAAGTGGGCCCACGTCTGGGGCCCACATTCATTTTTTTTTGTTGCCTCTGGAGGCTTCACCACATTCTCTGAATATAAAATTGTGGAACTACATCCTCCAGGAGCTGAGTAATGGAAATAGTATCTGCTGCTCAGAACGGAAAGATGATCAACTAACCTGACAGTGGAGACACAACCGAGACGGAAGCAAGCAGAGTAATAATAGGACGAATGAGCGGGATGTTATGTTTGCATAACGGGCAATATTGACAGCAATGCGTAATGCACAAGCATGATGGACAACAATAGCAAACGACACACTATTTTGCCTCGAGTATAGGACCCGTTTTGGCGGCCGCACCAGGTGAAGTCCTCTCCTTCAAAACCTGGTACTAGGTTAACCACGTTATATTCACAAATTGTAATGTGATTCAGAGGAGTCACAAGTATAGGTGTGAGGGGTCATAGGACATGGGTTTTCAACCTTTTTGACACCAGGGCCTACTATTTACTCACCATTTGAGCCATGGACCACCATTTGAAGACATTTTTAGCCCCACAGACCCCAAAACTAAAGATTTCTTTTGCTTTTGTCCACAATTTCAGGCTGGATTTGGGAAACAAAACAGTCAAACATACAGATCAAAAATGACCATTAATCTTCTACATTCTCTAGTTGTGTAGACTTGGGCTGATTCAGATGATGAATATTTTAACTCATCATCTGAATCACTCAAAAACTGTTGAGAGCGTAAACATGAAACCAAATGGACCCTTGCAGGTCCATTTGGTTTCATGTTTACACTCTCATCTGGTTGACCAACTTTCCATTATTTTGCTGCATCATTCACCTGCAATCCTCTGTACTACCGGATGAGAATTGATCCTTGAAGCCTCGCCACCGTGGCTTGAATTATTACAGTGACCTGCTGGATGTCCAGCTGACCCGCCATGCGTCTTCTTCCTTTTTGTTCATTGTTCTTTTCGTTGATCGTTTAATGCATTCTTCTTTTCATTGATACGATCTGTTAAATATCCTCATTGCTGGTGTGGTCCTTGATAGTGAATCAACAAGCCAACATGAGATCCCAAAGGCATGGTCATTATGCAATGCCTAACAACCAATCACACTTCACTCAATTTCAGCAACCGGTTTCATAATTCCTCTGAGGGTTCTCTGGACAGCATTCAATAACACACACCCTGATAATCCTTACTGCTGGAACTCTCACATCCTGACACACACACACACACACACACACACACACACACACACACACACACACACACACACACACACACACAACACACACACACACACACACACACACACACACACACACACACACACACACACACACACGTTTAAAGCCAAGTCACGCCACATGCAGACGCATTCTCACATATTGCACATGCATGAAGACAAAGCAGTCATGCAGAATATCCTTGAAAGGCCAAGGGATTATAGAGGAGAAATATCCCACTTTTAAGACATATCTCCAGAGAGAGAGAGAGAGAGAGAGAGAGAGAGAGAGAGAGAGAGAGAGAGAGAGAGAGAGAGAGAGAGAGAGAGAGAGAGAGAGAGAGACAGAGAGACAGAGAGAGAGACAGAGAGAGAGAGACAGAGAGAGAGAGAGAGAGAGAGAGAGAGAGAGAGAGAGAGAGAGAGAGAGATTAAAAGAGCACTGCAATCAATTATATTAAAAAACTGCATCTGCTTGTGATGCATGGAGACTGATGTGGCCAAACGACTTTGCCTTTACAGGTTGTGCTGAGATGCGTTACAACTTGTAATGAGGTGATCCGATTCAAGCATCACATCATTTATAGCAGGAGCTTCACTGCTCAGCTCTGTTCCACTGAAATGCCATTTCATCTCCACACCATACTGCTTCTCAACATGGGGTATGAGGATATGAGTTCCAGGGGGTCCTTATGCTAAATAGTTAAATGGTAAGTGGACCTTAATTGGAGAAAAAAAAAAAAAAAAAAACGGACTATGAATTTCAGACAAGCACAAACGCCCAAGCGCAAATCTTGGGCATGAAGAGCATTGAAAACCATGGCTGTAGATCAGATGTCATATGTTTTTGGTTGGGGACCCCCAGAAATGCTTTGACCCCCTGCCCCACCCAGGTCCCAATACAATCACCCAAATAAAGAAAATGCATCAGGAATAAACACTGTAGTTTATGCATGCACTATGTGTACCAGAGATCAGCGGATTGCGGATTTGTCCGGGGATACCGTGGATCATCCGCTATTTTGAGTATTAACCATTTGAATAATAAAGGCAGACAGTATTTTCTGGTGGCTGTCTGTGGACAATTACATATTAATCTGGTGTTCCTTGACATGAATAAATGTGGGAAAAACACTGGTCTAAGCTTCAGAATGTAAGCTCAAATAAACTGTACACTTTATAAACAAGCCCAAAAAACTTCAACCAGCAACTACCAATACCGGTAGTTTATTTGTAAGTGATTCCCTACATGAAAAAAAACGAGTCAAAGGTTGCTTATAATAAACAGACATGGCAACACTGTATGGCCGTGTGTGTGCTCTGTTTCTGGTCCCCTCCGGTGCCTTGGCGGGGAAAATTGTGGATAGGCCCTATTTCTGGAAGGACCGACAACAACACAGCAGCACAGTTGTCATTAGCAAGCTAGCTCCACATGAGTTTAAAAGTTGAAATAAACTTCAAACTAACTAGGGACAGAAGGGATGATGAATATACGTTTGGCGTGGGACTCTGACTGCATGGGAATCAATGATCGCTGGACATATCGCAAGAAGAAAGTAAGGATCATGAGCAAGAAAAGAAGTAGGCTAATAAGGATCATGTAAGGACGGCAATGACGGGTTTCTATGGAAACGGAATATACAACGCGACTGACTGGAGATGGGTAAGTGAATAAGAGCGTGTTGTTGCACAGGCGCGTGTGTCGATTATAAGGGAAAAAAGGGGTCAACCTGCACCTAATTGCAAAAAAAACAAACTCAACAGATTTTGAATCTTTAATATGCCCAGAATAACATACAAAAAGTTGCCTGGAATTGTCTGGGGGGAAAGTTGTGAAAATAGCCTGTAAAGTATGAGACTACAAAAAACGTTTTTTGTCCCTTTCTGCTAGATTTCACCATGCTAAACCATATAACAATTTGATTGAATGGTTTACCAAACATTTCTCAGTTGTTCCATATGTATTTCATGCTGTAGAATCCAGTTCTGCAATGTATATTTTTGTATTGTGCATAATTATTGAATTTATCAGCATATTCACACATGGGCGGAAATGACAGGAAAAATCCTATAACAATTTGTTAAACGGGTTTATCATACTCTGCTCAGTTGATCAGTATGTATCTTTTCCTGTAGATTCAATTTCTGCAATGCACAGTACATTTTTGTATTGTGCATAATTAATGACAATTAGTATATTTGACACATAGGCGGAATTAATTTGATATGTTGATGTGTATGTATAATTAGATTGTTTCAGTCCAGTAATAATGTAATTTGACCTTGGACTAATTGCAACTAAAAAAAACTCAACTGATTTTGAATATTTAATATGCCCAGAATAACATAAAAAAAGTTGCCTGGAATTGTCTGAGGGAAAAGTTTAGAAAATGGCCTGTCAGGTATGACCCTACCAAAAAAAAAAAAAAAAAAAAAAAAAAAAAACGTCTTATTGGCAATTTTTGCTAGATTTCACCATGTCAAACCCTGTAACATGTTGATTAAATTGTTTACCCAACTTTTCTCAGCTGATTGTTATTTAGTCCTGTAGAATCCATTTCTGTAATGGCCATTTTTGTATTGTGTATAATTAATAATTTGCATATTTGACATGGGTGGAAATAACAGGGAAAACCCTATAGCAATTTGACAGTTTTGATCAGGGGCGTTATCCTGCGTCCGTCCTCATGGGGGCTAAAAAAAACCCCATCAAGCCTCCCCGCGAGGATGTAGGAATTTTCTCCCTTCATTTCCTGGGAGGTTTTCTGTTCAGGCTTGGTGAAAACTCTGTGGGTGAACCAAACTGGGACTATTGCCACTTGCAGGCATTGTCCTCTGGTGTACGATAATCAATATATATCTGAGTACACTGTCTCCAGATGTTTAAATTCCTTCAGATTTTCTGATCAGTTCTGTCTTGTTTTCATCACTATGTACTGCAGAAAGGCTGACTTAGCCCCTTCCCTTTTTTGTCAAGTGTCTCTGATGATTCTAACAAGCCTTTCACAACTTCTTCATCTATGGCTTGACCAGTCTTTAAATGCCTTGCCACTTCTGATGCGAATTGATTCATGTGCATGGACATCTATCTGGTCAACTTGTTCATTTTCAGCACCTTGGATAGTTTCTTTTTGTTTTGAACTCAGTATCAGTAAGTTCTCTCAATAAGCTCTTCTCTAAGCCCCACCTTTTGGGGCGGGGTTTGTTCACTGTCCAATGCCAATCCATATACTTTAGCAACTGTTGCCATCCAGGTCAGGCTTTCCTTTTCAAGCTTTCCTCTTCCAGCATGCCCATTGGACATGGCCGGATTTGGGAGGGGCTTAGTTAAGAGCTAATTCTCTTTGGCCATGAGATTCTGCCTTGAGTGATGTACTGAATCCTCCTTGCATGAGACCACACCTGACTTTGACCTCTCTGTTCAGTCACCTCAATTATGAAGTCTCCATTAACTGAGTGGAATGTGTCTCCAGAAAAACTTTTTCCATCCTACAGGATTTGTTTGGTGCAAAGTTGCTAGTGTTACATTCAACACATAAAGGTTGTTCTGCCAGTAGGCCTAATTGTTTTCTACTGAATTTATCAATGCAAGCTTTGTTAAATTATCATTCAGATACCCAATCGTTGTTGTTCTGACCAGTGTTGCTTAATAATAGCAAACAATATTCTCAATTCTGGGTTCAAGATTGAGGTTCTTCTGAGCATAGGGCCGGAACGAACCATTTCCATTGACAACACCCTGGTATCATCTGTTCCAACAGCCAGGAACCTTGGTGTTGTCCTGGACAGCCAGCTCTCGTTCAAAGCACACATTACAGCTACATGACATGTATCACCCTTTCTTGTAGATTGATACTTCAGACATCACCCTGTGCCTATTCCTAATGTGATCCTGGGCTCTACACACCCTCTGCCACCCTGCTTCCTTCAAAGCATAACTCCCTCGTTACTGTTAACTCCATCCTTACTGGCATACTTAAGCCTCTCCACTGATCCAACATACTACAGCTTCCTTGGTCCCTCCATTGGCTCCTGGCTGCTGTCTGCAGTACGAATATTGGATGCCGTCATTCAAAGCAAATACAATATGGAACTACCCTATTGGCCTGAATAAAAGACTATGTTTTTTTCCAGTGGAAATATCCCCAAAAATGACTTTGCCTTATATTCAGGAGCCATACTATTTGACATTCAATGTTATTTTTTCTGTAAATGGGTCTTGAAAAATAAGGGTCGTCTTATAAACGAGTCGTCTTATATTCGGGACAATACGGTATATATCTTGTCTGATCGCACCCTATACAAGCCCTCCAGAGCACTCAGATTAGCCGACACAGAGCCGAATGCGAAACAGAACTGCAGATTCGCTCCCAATCTTCAGCCACAGTCTGAAAACGCTCCTTCAGACTTCATCTTAGCCCATATCACTTGCCCTAGCCTCGACCTATGCTATGGAAAGGCTCAACTTAGTATCTTATTTTGCAGTTAGCAAACATGCCGTATACCATTTTTGTAAACATGGGACCATAGTGTTAATATATGCATATATGCGCTTATGTGTCAAATATACTAATTGTCATTAATTATGCACAGTACTGTACATTGCAGAAATTGAATCTAGAGGAAAATATACATACTGAACATCCGAGCAAAGTTTGATAAACCCGTTTAACAAATTGTTATAGGATTGTTCCTGTCATTTCCGCCCATGTGTGAATATGCTGATAAATTCAATAATTATGCACAATACAAAAATGTACATTGCAGAACTGGATGCTATAGGAAGAAATGCATATGGAACAACTGAGAAATGTTTGGTAAACCATTCAATCAAATTGTTATATGCTTTAGCATGGTGAAGTCTAGCAGAAATGGACAAAAAACGTTTTTTGTAGTCTCATACTTTAGAGGCTATTTTCACAACTTTCCCCCCAGACAATTCCAGGCAACTTTTTGTATGTTATTCTGGGCATATTAAAGATTCAAAATCAGTTGAGTTTGTTTTTTTTTGCAATTAGGTGCAGGTCAAGTGATATTATTACTGGACTAATAGTTGCTGGGTGTTGTTTGGGTGATGTACGTGTAGGACAGGCGTGCCCTCACTTTTTTGACTTGAGAGCTACTTTCAAAATGACCGGCTGAACAAGATCTAGGCCTACACATAAAAAAAATCCATTTCAATGCCCCCAAGAAAGTTTGAATTTTGAAACAGTGGTGATGGTGTTACTTACTATAGTGTTTAAGAATAATGCACTTATAATGAAAAACAGAGGGGGAGAATTGGAAGGTTTTCTTCCAATTCTGTCAACTCAAACCCCCTTTTTGTGGTTTGAGTTGACAGTTTGTGATGTTGAATTTAGTTTCTTGCACCCAAAACTAAGAACTTTAACGTTTTTGTCCACAATTGGGAAAGACAACTGGCAAAAAGGTCGATCAAAATAACAATTATTCTCCATTTTCTAATTGTGTGGACTCTTGAAATTACATAATTCAGATGTTTAAATATAATTTAACTCTTGAGAGCGTAAAATGAAACCAAATGGACTCGTAAGGGTCCATTTGGTTTGTGCCTTCTTTATTCAACTGTTTCAAAACTATTCCAAATATTTCAATTCATTCAATGTGATTTTAAATTACAGATGCACAGCCTCATGAACTTGTATCTGTATATCAGCTATTTTCATTTGTGCTTGATTTTATACACCTGGACACTTGTTTCAACAAATCACAAGATAAAGTTGTGGATAAGGCAGGTGGCGGATGGATGCGGAATTGTGGATGTATACATTTGATTAATTAATTGATGCGGACGGATACAGGCGGATCATCACTATGTGTGGATGGATGTAGATCATCAAAGGCTTGATGATCTCTCTTTGATGGGTTGTCAAACTCAAATACACAGCGAGCCAAATTTGGAAAAAATATTGATACAAGTCAAGCACCAGAGCCGTCTGACTGTTTTTCATCATCGGCACCGGTTCACGAGGTCGTCCCAGGCAGACAGCAAAAATATATATATTTCTTACAAGATAAGTGCAAACATGAAACTGCATGCATTAAAAACCTGAAATGCATTATTAAAGCTCAGTTTCCTCATTTCCTGAACTTTAATAACAGCGAGCAATGGTGAGCATATCTCATGATGCCCAGCCCTGCATAATAAAATGACAAAGTAAATCAATTGAGTTGAGAAAGTAAACCAATTAGTTGCATTAATTTCTTATCATAGTGTGTGTGCAATAAACCAGGGCCATATCTAACGGTAATTAAATATCATCCCACAGGCCTGAGATGATTCATTCAGGGGCTTGATTTGGCCCATTGGCCTTGAGTTTAACATATGATCAAAGTAATCTGATCTGGCCATCACCTTTTGACTTTCTCTTTATCTTATTTCTTTCTCAGAATACTCACTCTCCTTTTCTATCTCACTTTCTCTATATCTCTTCTTGCCCTCACTTGCTCTCTCTCTCCCTAGTTCCCCTTTTCTCCCTCAACTCTTGCTCCTTCTCTTTTCATGCTCTCTATCCTTTTCACTTCCAGTGTTGCCAACTGCCCAAATCCAAAATGCACTAGTGGCACTTCCAAAATGCACTAGAATGCGCTACACCCTTTTCATACCAGGGCCCATTATTTATTCTGCATTTTAGCCACGGACCACCATTTGATGTTGAGTTTTTACTCTCTCGGAATAATATAAGATAACTGGCAAAATGTTGGTCAAAATAAAATTTCTTCTACATTTTTTAAATATGTAAATTCTTGAATATTAGGTCAATTCAGATGTTTAAATATACTTTAACTCTTGAGAGCGTGAAATGACCCTTACGGGTCCATTTGTATTCTTCTCAAATACAAATGGACCCGTAACGTTCTCAAGAGTTACAGATCTATAAGGGTTCATTTGGTTACCAATGGTCCTTTCTAGGAAAGTAGACTCTATCATAGGAGGAAAAATGGTGAAAAACGAGGGTTTTATCTCTGGCGCTTGTCAACCAATAATCAATATTCCACCAGGAGTTTTTCACTAATTTTGCCAATAGGGGGGTCTGGAAAAAAAAGCAAAATATAGCGACAAATGCACAAAGTTGGCAACACTGTTCTCTCTCTCTCTCTCTCTGCATGAGTGTGTATTACTTCTATCCTCATGGTCGTCCTCAACTCTCCTCCTCTCATCTTCTCGTCTCTCTCCCTCCCCCTGCTCCATTCGTCTTGTTGTGACCATTCATTATCTGGCAGTGACGTCTCAAGTGGAATGCACGTTATTAGAGCCCGGCGTGGCGCTCCCTGCGGAGCCATACACACTCTACAGCACTTTTTTACTGCTGAACCTGGACACCATGCACGTTGTCAGCAATGCTGCAGTGGGTTGGTGTGCGCGACGCGTGCCGCATGTGTGTTTGCATGCGTGCACCGCATGTCCTTGTTTGTGTGTGTGTGCGTGCGTGTACTAGGGCTTTAACCATAAAATCGATACATCGATGCATCGATTTGCATAACACGAGTCGACTCCAAAAAGCCCGAGTCGATAAGTTGTTTTTTCCCCTTCCTCCGAGGGAAAGGAGTAAAGAGGAGGAATTAAACATTTACCTTTGTTTTCCCCTTTTTTCTTTCTCTATGTGTGCGACGCGTGTGTATATAATTCAACTGTAATATTGGTTACTGTCACTCACGGACAGAAGTCTCTTTTGAAGTTTCCTTTGCAACTCTATCGGAGTTAAGCTTTAATTTAGGCTTACCAATCTTATGCAGCTGCGCTCTTGCGCTCTGGGCGCGCGGCGTTCCAGCTGATCATTACGTACACGGATCAGATCGAACAGCAAACAGTAACCAACACCTCCCTGTGCTACAGTCAGTGACCGTCTTGTTCCTCGTTTCGCATTAGGCTACGCAGTACGCATGGGATGCATGCTTCTGTCCGCGTCGTTCTCATTAATTTGCTGAATGGATCAGAAAAGAAAGGCAACGCGATATGATGGTGGTGGTGGTGGTGGAGGAGGAGGCGGCGGCTACATGTAAATGGATAGTATTCTGATAATGTGGCCGCTGTTAGAACGAGCATGTCTTCTGTTGCGTTCTAACGTGTGGGCTGCTGTGTATTGCTGTGTTGCTGTGTTTTTATGGCTGGCCATAGTGGACGTTGTGCTGCGCTGTGCCAATATTGTTTTCATAAGCTTGCCACATGCGCCTCGCGATGTGTTTTCTATAAGCACTGCGCCGGCATATAGCGGCACCATTTGATCCCCGACCCCCCTCGGAGAACCACCACGACGGACCCCCCCCCCCCCCCCGCGCCATAAAACGATAAATCGATACAACTTCGACTTGACTGTCTGACAAGTCGACTTGAAAAAATCTCAAGTCGTTAATGCCCTAGCGTGTACGTGTGTGTATTGTGTAAGCAATCTTTTACTTTTAGTACACTTTTGTCAAGTATTCCACAGAAAACTTCCCTTAGGTCGTATTTCTAAGTCGTATTTTATGCTTTAGCTATTTTCTTATTTCATTATTTTACTTTATATTTTCATACAAATACTTTTTCTCAAATAAAAGTTAAAACATCGTGCTTTTGCTTTTAACAGAGTATTTTTATATCGAGGTATTGCTACTTTAAGCCTGCACACGAATAAATATATATGAGGATGCACGCGAAGCTACACTTTGGCTGTTTTTTTATGGCTGTATATCTCACCATGGGAGACAGACATTTAGTGTATACTCAGGGAGCATCAGAGGGAGAGACAGAGTGAGAGACAGAGAGAGACATAGAGACAGAGAGAGAGGAGCGCAAATAAAAATTGATGTACGGCTGTGGCTGTAATGAGCCGGAGAAAACAGCCTGATTAAGGGGAGATAAACACGAAGGGAACAGGAACGAAGCAACTGTAAGTCTGAGCCTGAACTTGCATTGTGCTCTGCTGTAAGCTGGGACCTCTGGGCGCGTTACATTATGCAACAGCATCTGTCTTCTGTTGTTTTGTTGTACTGCAAAACTTACTGTGGTCACTCAGTCTCTGAGTCTGAAGGAACGAATCCTTCCATCAGTATAGTGCTGTAAAACTGCAACCCGTTCACCTAAAATAATGTCTAAAATGGCACTTGCGCGAGAATGCCACGTGCGACCAAGTTCTTTTAGTGGTGATAGACCACATGCGCACGGCAGCCATCTTGCTATTACGGTAAAGTTAATGGCGGGGTGGCAGCTGCAGGTGCGCAGTTTGCGATTGACAGCACATACATCCAAACAGAATGGCCCTGATCTGATTGTGTTGAACAACGTCAAACCAGAGTCCTGCAATGGGCTATAGCCTGGAATCCAGTCTGATTTGCTGCGTTCTGTGCATCCGAAATGTCACTTTGCAAATCAGTTTGGCTGGGAGGCCTAACCCCACAGGTATAGGCAGGGCATATGAAGGGTGAAATGCAGTAGAGGATTCTGATTGGTCTGTGGTTTGTTTGAGGAAGAACACTAGTTTGCATTCGTTTTAACACCATCCAATCAGAAACAACGTGGCTACATTGACAGGAGACATCAGGGAAATGCAAGTCAAGCAGGCTCTGGCCAGATTGATTTGCAAAGTGACATTTCAGGTGTGTGAAATGCAGCAAATCAGGCAATGGGCCGGGTATCGGCGGATACCTGAGTTTGACGGGTGAAAACGAGTGAGGATTAGAATATACTTAGAATATTAGAATATACTTCACAGGCACATGTATGACCACATCTTAACAGTTGAAATAGTTCTACGTCAGCGGTTATCATTATGAAATATAGTAATGACCGATGCCTCTTAGGTAGACCTACGTCACTCTACGTCGCTTACCGTCGTTGGTTTGATACGATCCCCATGATAACAGCAGCGTGCAGCGACCGCATATTACATTGACGGACCATAATAAGGGACGGACCAACCCGGAACCGAAAGTGTGTGTCCGTCAACTAACTTGTCCGTCGGGAAACATGGACCGAAATATGAAATATGACTTTTAGATGAAAATCGCAGGCACTGGCTACCTCAAAAAATATGAAAAAGGGCTGGCACTGGGAGTGTTAATCAGAGCTCACTGTAGGATGTTCTAAACAGCAGCTGTGGGTGCTTCTCAACAGTGGAGACGAGTTAAACCGTCACACGCTCATCAAGGCTGGCGACAAGTTTGAGGCAACGGGTCCATAATTTGATAGCCGGGCCGGGCTTCGGTCCACGGTTTAGTTCTGTTTCTGGACAGGTTGTCAAAATTGGACTCATGCAGGCGTCCAACTCACATTGCAGCTGTACAAAAAGCTTGCATTAACCGCTTTCCCTCTGAAAAGTGTTGTTTCATCAAACTGTACACGTTGTGAGCTACTTTCAAAGAATCTTTTTGCAGGTGATTATTTTTCTAAGTTTGGAAGCTTGTTTGGAAGTTATTGCACGGCAGGGAGTTCTAAATCTAAAGTGGATTTCACCACACACAGGTAGGATCTAATTATTTGTTGACAGGGAAGGTAGCAGTAATTGTCAATGAACGTTCTTAACGTTCTCTTGCATAAAAATAGACGGTACATTTGCCACGTTTGCCAAGCAGGGCTTTGAGAGGATTTATTAGTTATACATGGAGTGCCAATGTTGATGTTTCATTTGGTTTCCGACTTCCCAAGCCCTGCATCTCATTTATTCTTGACTGTGCTGTCAGTCGCGTCCGAGCCTTCTTTCCCCAACGCCTCCATGATTAGCACTCGATTGGGCCGGCCGCTATACCACACACATGTGAGTTAAACAATGCAAGTCACGGAGGATAAACCCTCTGCCGTTTTCGAGGCAGTCAAGCGATAATTATGGGGGAGTTGTTAGTGAAAGAAGGCTTGGACGGGACTGCCAATTTGCCATCCCACAGTCAAGAATAAATGGAGATGGGCTTGGCTAAATGAAGCTAAATGAAGTTGGTGCTCTCAGCAAAACAGTCACACGACAGTGCGGGTACATCAACAACCAGCAAGGAAGCACGCAAGCTCCTTTTATAGTTTTGGCTCAGATTGTCTTCCAAAGCTTCCAAAGGATTGGTCCGCTTGGAACAAAATGGATGAACTCAAATCATGAACGCGGAGTGCAGTTTGAGGGACATTTTGCCCACATTCCTACTAGACTGAAGAATAAATCCTACCCTTTTCACATTTTGCCTGTTATAGCGCCATCAGCACGTGGACCTTTTGCAAAAGACATTTTTTTGGAACAAAATGCCTCGTGACTTTGAGTGTCCGATTGCCATCAAAGGCGTGAGAAGAATTGGCACATATTGGCCTATTATCGCACCACCAGGAGACTACAATAAATAACCTACCGCCGCTTGGTGACCTGTGCTCCAAGGAGCAATTTTCCAGTTTCCTCTGCGGTTACTGTTACCTGTCTTGACTCACCTGCATTATTATTTATTATTATTTCTCCTATAGCCTTTTATTTATAGATCCCTGCAGTTCCCAGTGTTTCTTTGCTAGTGTCTCGTGTCTTGACATCAGTTCCATCGTTATTCCTTGTGGCTTTGTTATTAGTTTTTGAGTTATTAAACACTTTGAACTGACCTCTGCCTCATCCTATACATTCCATCCTGACTCCAACTGAGACAAGATGCCAATCTGTACCTGTGAGCTTGTACATGTGTTCATTTTAGCGCAGGGCATCATTGTACAATGAAAGACTGAATATGTTTTGCATGATGGAGTGAAGAAAGCATCTAAACATACTGTATATGAAGACAATAAAAATGTCTTTAAACCTATACAGGAGTCATTGAAATTAGCCAATCTCCACACTCTCAAAGAATCACAAGGTGACACGTGAGCCTGTGGATTTGAAAGATAGGTAGATTTAAAAATAAAAATACTGTATGTTAACTTTTTGATGCCGCAGCTGTTTCCTTGCAAACAGACACTTAATTGCTTTGCACTGCGGACGGCCCAGAACTTTTGTTGTCTACAAATCTTTTGTTCGTTTCCAACGTTCGTCCGGGCAATGAGGCCTGTTGAGCGGGGTAGTCCGTTGTTGTGACATACTGTATGTGACTGCTCATGTGACCAGAACGCTGGCGTCTGATTGGAGCATTCATTCAGGCCATGTAATAATTTAATTAATAATTATAACATGTTATACACCCATGCACTGTCCCACGTACAGGGGTTGACGCTAAGGTCTCCGAGGCACTTTCCCATCGGGCAAGTGCAAGTCAGGTTCTACTTGCCCTCAGGTCATGGTCACTTTTTTTTTGCCCCCAAAGTATATTACTTTCTACTTGGGTGCTTTAAACATTTGCAGTCGAAGACTATGTTTTGTTTAAGTCACAATCAGCTACAGCAAATATTCAATATTGTAAATCAGTGGTTCCCACAGTGGTCACAGACTCAGGTGACGTGAGCAAAATGATAGTTTGGAACCAAATGGACCTTGAAGAGATAGGAGAGATAGCTAGAAATCAGGGAAAGACGAAGAGGCAGAGCGCAATCACCACCTTCAAGACAAATATAATCTCATGTTGTGTTATAGCGAACTAGGTAGCACACTTGCCCGATCGGGCAACCAGGTAGCAGTCTTCACTTGCCCGACCATTTTTTTTTACTTGCCCCGGGCAATGGGGCAAGTGTTAGTGTCAAGCCCTGTGTCACGTATGTAGACACTAAGCCGGGGCACACAGTTCTACAATTAGACTACATCCGGCTGTCACGCCTTGTGCTCTCTCAACCCCTGCCAGAGTGTGGTGGCTGAAGGAAATAACATCAATTGATTCTCTCAAACATATTTAACACTGTAACAACCACAAAAACACAGCCAGGCACTGACAGTCGATTTCTTCCCCCCACAGAATACGCATGTGCTCCTACTGTATATTGACGTTTCTGCTGTTGAGGTATAGTACTGTAACATGCTCTTTATATAATAACCCCATTGAGGCGTTTGGCTGCTCAGCATGCACAGGTAGTACAGGCTCCATCTCGTCAGGCCCGACCTGCGTTCTGCCCACCAATTACTGTACATGAATGTACATGAATGGAGACACTCTGACTGCGTTATGCCCGATTTATGCTCTGTCAAAGTATAAACCAGGCTTCTGTGTGAGAGAATAGGGAGGTCATTATACTGTATGCTTTCAAAGCAGCGGTGTACAGTATGTGTGCAGCACGCCCCCGCACTAATCAAAGAGGTATAATTGACGAGGGTCCCGAGTGCAAACTGAGTCAAACTGAACCACAGGGACCCCGAGCCCTCACAGTGAAATCCCATTTTATGTTAACCCTGTGTTAACTTAGAGGCTAATTCATTTAACTTTGTAAGTGAGAGTGATAGCAGAAGAGAGTGGGACAGATTATATGCTTCTGTCCGAACACTTACTGTAAACCAAAGTACCTATTGCAACTGGAACATGGTATCAAAATATGGATTGTGTTTCAAGTGTAGCTCCCATGCAACTACAGGGAGGTGAATTTACATAAAAGAAGCACCTTTGTTAGCACTGCCTTCCAGCACACTGACTTGTGTGACGTCAATTCCCTTCCTCTATTCGCTCACACAATTACGGCCATGATGTCACTGTTAAAAATTGAACAAAGAGCTACAGTACATGTACCGCATGATGCTTTATGACGCTTATGGTGCTCAATACGCTCACAAAGTGCATGTGTGACTCATTCTTTTACATAAAAGCCTCACTGTCAGTTTTAACTCTGAGAATACTGGGTCTAATTTGACAAATCAACAGTTATTTCAACACGATTGTACGATGTATCGTGTAACTTGTCAAGTCCATTTAAGATCACGTTATTGCCTTGCGCGAAGACTGAGGATTTTCTTTTTACTGTGTACAGTATAGAGTGTGACAGAGGGGACTGATGTGGCTGAGATGAACATGAGGAATTGATTACATTTCTCCACAGACAATCAATAGAGGCTCAATCTGTTTACATGGCAGCACATCACAGATCTGATGACCTGCCTGGGGCGGAGCTGCAGCAGCTGTGCACTGAGACGCTGACTGCTATGAAAATGTAATGAGAACGAACAGGTGTGTGTGTGTGTGCGCGTGTGTGCGCGCGCTTGTGTGTGTGCCTATACAGTGCGAGCATACCATTTGTGCAACACAAACAAAGCTGTTCAGCCAAAACATCCCACGCAGCGCTGTTCAATCCACTGTTCATTCAAAGTGTCCAAACAGTGTACAGATATCACCGCCACCATAGACGGATCTAGAAATGATGCATATGCTATGTGTGTGTGTGCGCATAGTGTCTGCACACACATAGCAGCCTTATGGCATATATAGGCATACAATATTAACCTGCATTTCAGCAGGATTTACAGCAAGAGATTGCTAAAAACTAATAAACAGCCCAAATAACTAAGCCAAATAAACTGTTTAAACACAGCAGTAATGTACTGTATTGTGATGGTTTATGACTTTTCTGGTTATTTTATTATAAACAATTTCTTCCACTGCGTCACAAACTGGCTGGTGCGGTGTCCAAACAATTATGCTATCCAATAAAAGTGAGGTGGATCGCACAACAGACTGCAGGAGTGTTTGTTTTATTGTTCTCTGCTTACATTTTGTACTTGCAGCAGGAGTCACACAACAGTTTCGGCTGTGCCGGCCTTCTGAAGAAGGCAATACACCTCATTTTTATTGGGTTATTTTATTGACACAAAATGAGTACACGGTCCTCGTCACTGTACTTACAGTGACGAGGACCATGTGCGCCATAGGGCTGGGCAAAAAAATCGATACGCCAATATATCGCAATTCTTAATGCCATGATATCCAGATCGAATCTCCAGGTTTTTTCTTCAAAATCTTTTTCTTGATGAATATGTAGACCCATTCATTAATTTGTTCATGTCAGAAAGGCTGAACTTTTTGTTGTTTATATCGTTTAAAATTGCTTTAAAATGTTCTAGTTTATTGAACTTGTCATGGTCCATATTGTTCAGAATTGTTTTAAAGGGGGAATTCCGCCCATTTTCAACATTTTACTGTACTGTATTTCACTTGATGACGGCATCCTCAAGTTGTGTTTGTGTTGTGTTTGTTAATGATTTTTCTTTTGGGACCTTTTTTCTGAGGGTGTACAAATGGAACCATCCAATCACATGGACACTCAAGCTTAGGGCCCCCCTAGCTAAGGCCCCCTGGGCCTGGGCCCAACGTGCCTGTTAGATAATCCTCCCCTGACCGCCACAGGCTTCAGTATCTTGTTTTTATATTAAGATGACAGACATCCTCTCATCAGACTTTCAAATCCTGCAGCTGCTGTAATACAAAACTAAGAACGCTGTAGCGACGTTTATACATGCAGTATAGCCTACTGTTCATTACGTGCCGACATAATGCAGCAACAAATAAATAAATAAATAAAATATTCATTGTATTCAGCTAAGCTCATGAATATCTTCTCCATGCCAGGGAAATGCATTTAAATGCAACAACTGTAATCATTCCGGGGGAGAAAGATGAGCTTGAGTCAATAGAATTCAAGTAAACAGATTGTTTCACCCACGACCCGCGGCGGAGCGGCGCTGCTGTTTGTTTGTCTCTCTCACAGCCGTAGCTGTCACACAAAACACTGAGACACATCCAGACTTTTACAATACGTCCTATTTCAAAGCCTTATTTAAGAGTTTAACTGACATCCGTACAAAGGGGAATTGGCATCCGGGCATCTTTTATTTTTGTTTATAACTTATTGCAACTAAAGTCGTAAAATAGTGCCTTTAAAAAGGGACTAAATTATATTTGACTCTGAGATGTAGTGCACTGGAAGTATAAAGAGAGGCTCAGGCAAACAACATTGTACTGAAGTAGCCTATTTGAGTAGGACTAAATGTATAGTTACTTTTCACAACTGTGTGTATATAAATGAGCCCCCCTGAGGAGGCGGGCCCCTAGGGGGTCCTCGGAGAAGCAGTGGTGTACAGTCCTAACAGAACGTGGCGTGGGTAGTGTGTGAGAATGTGCTGACAGTCAATATTCCCTTAGCAACTTCACATTGTGATTCTAAAGAGAGGTCCACAATGTAATGGATATAAGGAGCCTATAGTCTATGAATGTATAATGGAATTACACTTCTGCAGGCTCTAGAAAAGCTCTGCACTCAGACTGGATCATTACAACCATACACACAAGTACTGTGTGTAAGGTGGGCAAGAAGAAATTGATGATTCAAAATGATGTTTTTCATTTGACATCGAGTTAAGAATCTCTGGATGCTCTGTGTTAGCCCATAAATGGATCCAAACAAGACTGGTTCTGACGCCTGTCCAATTTGAAGGGTCTCCTGTTAAAGACTCAAATCCGTGCATCCAGTCCAGGTCCACTCATAGCCCCTGGTGTGACCATTGTTGTCATGCATGGCAGACCTAGATGTGTTTCAGTTAAATGTGGATTAAAACAACAGCGCGACCTGCAGTTAATTCTAGGGGCCATGCATCACGTGGTCCCTGGATTTTGATGGCAATGCCCGAACAGTGTTTGTACCAGTTTGACGCCGATAGGTGCAGCGTGGTATTCCGGATGTTACATTTGTCAACCCACCCTGTCTCTAAGCAATTTTAATATAATAAATCTAGCCTATCTCTGACTGACAGACAGACAGACAGACACAGACACACATACAGATGCCCTAAATACACTGTACAGTAGCAGAAAGATGTTTGCGGTTGCTGTCCATGGTTCTGAACTAATGCTGTCCCTGCAGCTGCTGTTCATGGGCTTTATTTAGTACACATGTGGTGCCTGCATGGCAGGACTATTCTTGTTTCCTCACTATCTCAGTGTTTGTGTCAGGTTCTGTGCAGTTTGGAGCGAATGGGAGGAAGGCACACATGGTCCCTGGGCTGTTCTGATGGCAGTTCCCTTTAGCATTGTTTCAAAAAAGGTTTAAAAATTAAATTTACTTTAAATTTAATTTAAAATGTTCTAGTTGATTGAACTTGTCGTGGTCCATATTGTTCAGAATTGTTTTAAAGGGGGAATTCCGAAAAATTTTCAACATTTTACTGTACTGTATTTTACTTGATGACTGCATCATCAGGTTGTGTTTGTGTTGTGTTTTTTAATGATTTTTTTTATTTTGGGACCTTTTTTCTGAGGTGTACAAATGGAACCAAATGGACCCGTCAGGGTCCATTTGGTTCCATTTGTAAGCTCTCAGTGGTTGTGTCAGGTTCGGTGCAGTTTGGAGCGAATGGGAGGAAGGCACACATGGTCCCTGGGCTATTCTGATGGCAGTTCCATTTAGCATTGTTTCAAAAAGGTTTAAAAATTAAATTTACTGGGCGCCTTGCAAGTGTGGATGTTAGGTTTGTGATGTCCGCTGCCCGTGGTCGACCCACCACTGATTACATCACGTTGCCGGGATGATGCTGACCAGACGATGATGACGCACTGTCTGGACAGATAATCTGTCCATCGGATGACCTATGACCTTTTAATGTGCACTTTGCTCTTGTTGTACAAACCTTGTTGCTAACCCCAGCGACACGGACACACACATGCACATCACATAAACACACACACACACGGACACACGGACACACACGGACACACACACACGCGCATGCTGAAGCGTGCATACTGCACACTGATGCTTACTGATGATGGAACATGCATTACAGTATCCGCCATATGTTCCACCACATTGTCTCCCAGGAGAATCCGATATATATTCCACTATTATTTATTTATTCGTGCAAGCTCCCATAATTTGCAATCTTCAGAAAAGGGACAAATTAAGGAATATAGAGAGGGAAATAAAACAAGGAAAACTGGTGTCATATAGGAATATATGAATATTCCTATATGGGTATACTGTACAGGCATGGTTAAAGAAGGAAAGGGCAAAGGCATGAGGCAGCAGATACAGTAACTGATAATATCTTGGCCTACATAAGGGTTACATAGTTTTAAGAGAAGTTTCAACAAATAGAATCGGACCTGGAAATGGACTTTATATGTACATTTACTCTCACATACAGGTGAGACATGCTTTATCAGCAGAAATCACACATGGAAACTTGAGTACTGGCACTGGCACTATTCCAATGCAGCATAACCTAGAAGTTTTGCTCTGCTTTTCACAGTGTTACCTGAGATGTAGTCACACACAGCACTGTATAAGTTATAATGAGAACACAGAGTATAGCTGTGACGGATGGTCACAATCACAAAGCCTCGCAGTGTGATTAAACAGCCAGAAACACTTCACATCTGTCGCTTCTTATGTATAGACACTAGACAGTCTTCTGTCTGTGTGTATAGACAGTCTTCTGTCTGTGTGTATAGACAGTCTTCTGTCTGTGTGTGGACTGGACATGCTGCATGAACATGTCCCATCAAAAACGGTCAGAACCGGGACTCACCAAATCTGGCTCAGAATATCACCTGATTTCAGCCAACACAAATACTGTCCCAAATACTGTCCTGTAAAGACAGAGGTCCCTGGATGAACCAGAGAGAGTCAGGTATTGAGGCCAGACTAACTTAAATCAATCATAACCACTCAGATCCGACCCAGAATAGCTTAGCTAGAACTTTATTATTTCAATTGGTGAAGACCAATTTTACTGACCATGTTTGCTGGGATCCTTTGGATCAACAAAGCTGTTTGAATCCCAGTGTGAATTCTGCTGTTGAGTATCTACCGTAACAATGATCATAGTCTCTATCAGTGGTTCTCAAACATTGTCCCTGTATCAAGTAACTATTGAGTGGTCACAAGAATTGTGTGCGTGCGCCGTGCGTGCATTACCATATACAGCATGGGTTGGCAACTTTTTTGACATGAAGTGCCATGTTTATATTTTCTGCACTGTTATTTTTTCACATCAGGATATTGTAATGACCTTTAGGACTACCAGACTCCCTGCTCAGTCACAGTTCAGTTTGAGTGAGATTATCTAAGATTATGTCCAGTATTTGCATGCATTTGAGTGAGAGCTTAATTTAGTGTTAGTTTAAAGGGAAATATCTCTCACACACTGGCCAGTGTGCCAGTGATCTCTCTTCACTGTGCCAATGTTGGCCCCTGTGCCTATATGGTTGCCTACCATATTTCTCTTTTTGCTTCTTTTTCTAATACAATTGTCTTTTTATCTTGCCCCCACACACTCCCCCTCCACACACACTTAGACACATGTAAAGCGTCTTTGAGTATCATGAAAAGCACTATATAAGCCTCAGATATTATTATTCTTATTATTACCCCTTGCCATACAGTAGGCTATGTAGCGTACGCCTGGGACCAAACTAAGGAAACACAAAGAGAAACTAAAGTCTAAGGAGGTCGCACAGGTGGACCGCACTGACACTTGCTGGGTGCAGAAACAACACGGCCGGCCAGGTAGCGATGACAACATACAGCAACAATAACAACCCGCCTCTCGGTTTGAAACAGATGGGCGCAGGAGAAGAGAAAATGAACAGGTGGGGAGATGACCTCGGAGACAGACACCATGGGGATATACTGTTTATATACAGTACACACACAGACACATTCGCACACGGCCATGCGCACACACACACACACACACACACACACACACACACACACACACACACACACACACACACACACACACTGTGCCGCACAGAAATAGAGGCACAGAAACACACCGAAACAATTCCACCGATATAAAACCTGACTGACAGACCGAATAACAAGCGCACAGAGAGACGGCGCGCCATTCGGCATGCTGTAACGAAACAGAAAACAAAGAATAAGAGCTGACGGAGATGGACAGCGAGCTGCGGAGCCAGCCGGACAGACAGCTAGACAGACAGGCAGACAGCTAGACACACAGACAGCTAGACAGACAGACAGACAGCCAGGCAGACAGCTAGACAGACAGGCAGACAGCTAGACAGACAGACAGCCAGGCAGACAGCTAGACACACAGACAGCCAGGCAGACAGCTAGACAGACAGACAGCCAGGCAGACAGACAGACAGCTAGCCAGACAGCCAGACTGATTCCCAACCAGCGAGACAGTGAGACACCCAGACAGGCAGGCAGGCAGGCAGGCAGGCAGGCAGGCAGGCAGGCAGGCAGGCAGGCTCAGTGTTTCCAACTTGGTGCATTTGTCGCTATATTTAGCTGTTTTTCAGACCCCCCCCCCCCCCCCCCCCCCCCCCCCCCCAGTGCCAAAATTAGTGAAAAGCCCCTGGTGGAAAATCTAGTGCCTTTTGGCTGGTGTTGGTTGGGGTGAAATTGATTGACAGGCGCCAGAGATAAAACCCTCATTTTGCACCATTTTTCCTCCTATGACAGCGGTTTTCAACCAGTGGTCCACAGGCTAAAAGATGGACAGTTGGTTAACCAGATGTAACTCTTTGAGAGCGTAAAAATGAAACCATTTGGTTTCATTCTTACACTCTCAAGAGTTAAAGTACTATATTCATCATCTGAATTAGCCCAACTCTTGAGAGCGTAAAAATGAAACCAAATGGACGTGCAAGGGTCCACTTTGGTTTCATTTTTACGCTCTCAAGAGTTAAAATATTCATCATCTGATATTAGCCCAAGTCCAATATATACAGGTATATTCCCTTCCAGGTAAACCAGTGATTTTGGAAGTGCCACTATAGTGCATTTTGGATTTTGGCAGTTGGCAACCCTGGGCAGGCAGGCAGAGAAAAACGGACTGCAAAGCTCCAACACAGAAGGCAGCAAGTCATAACCGCAGGTTCCCACAATCAGACCACAGAATAATTTTCTAACTAAACACTGTTTGGAATTTTCATCAGTGCTGCCCGGTGCAAATGAAAAAAACAAATCAATAAAATGTGAAACAGTAAATTAACCGCGCCATTAATTATCTTGGCGCCGTCCACGCGGGGCTCGTGGACATCCCGTTAGAACCCCTCCGCCGGTCACGCGGACGGCTCGTATCACGACGAGATGTAGATTTCATTCTTTAATCCAACTATTAGTCCGTGCGCATCGTCTGATGATCATCCCGTTGCTGACTTTCATTTGGGACAGAATTGGGGACAACTTTTTTTTCCCCCGTCCCATTGACGTCCATTCAACCCAATGCATTCAAACGGCTCTCCTCCGGTTTGCCCCCTCAATGTCGCTGGCGCATGGGTTAAGCAGCCAGGGCTACACAGCACTTCCTGACTTGTGAGCCGGATGTTTTGGGGCAGATCGCCAGATGATCGATTAGGCAAGACAACAGACACAGCATAACAGAAACAGCACATCCTGTTTAGGAGATCTGAGCTTCAAAATAAGGGCTTTTTTACCGATCGAACTGGTTTGAGCCGCGGCAGTGGAAAGAAAACAAAGAAAATCCGATCGCGCTCAATGAGTTAAGCACGGTGTGGGTTTAGGAGGTGAAGAGTAACACCTCCTGTTTGATCTGTGAGCAGGGCTGTCCGGGGCGTTTGGAATACTGATGAACCATCACACGTAATTTAGTCCGTCATTTTATGGGGGGGCAAGAAATGACTGCCTGCCAAAACCCCCTGCGGCAGAAAGCTGATGTTTATCCAGTAATTAAACCACCGCGGTGAAACAGTGCCACAGCAGGGTTTCTTCCCTTCCAGCATGGATTAACCCTTAGTTAGTGTACTGAACGCGTTTTGGTGTTCTAAGCATTGTGTTTTAACTATTGAAAAATAGCAGATCTACAAGCTCATAGCGCGCCACCGAGTGGCGCGCTATGAGCTTGTATCTCTGCTATTTTTGTCCGCGGTGCAAATCTTTGAATATTATGTTATTCAGAAACTAGAAATCTAGACAGGACACAATGGGTTTTGGTGTTCTCAGCATTGTGTTTTAACTATTGAAAAATAGCAGATCTACAAGCTCATAGCGCGCCACCGAGTGGCGCGCTATGAGCTTGTATCTCTGCTATTTTTGAAAAAATCGTGAAAACGCGGTGCGAATCTTTGAATATTATGTTATTCAGAAAACTAGAAATCTAGACAGGACACAATGGGTTTTGGTGTTCTCAGCATTGTGTTTTAACTATTGAAAAATAGCAGATCTACAAGCTCATAGCGCGCCACCGAGTGGCGCGCTATGAGCTTGTATCTCTGCGTGAAAACGCGGTGCGAATCTTTGAATATTATGTTATTCAGAAACTAGAAATCTAGACAGGACACAATGGGTTTTGGTGTTCTCAGCATTATGTTTTAACTATTGAAAAATAGCAGATCTACAAGCTCATATCGCGCCACCGAGTGGCGCGCTATGAGCTTGTATCTCTGCTATTTTTGAAAAAATCGTGAAAACGCGGTGCGAATCTTTGAATATTATGATATTCAGAAAACTAGAAATCTAGACAGGACACAATGGATTAAAAACCCACGCAGGTGCGCGCTGGGTACAAACACATCGGGACAGTTTAGGAACAGTTCATCAGAAAACAAACTGTTTACAGCAGATGTGTTTTCCTGTCGAAAAATTAATGTGATGGCGTCGGGTTGTGTGTGTGTGTGTGTGTGTGTGTGTGTGTGGGGGTGTTTTGGCAGGCATCTGCTGTCCTCCTCATTCCCTGACTGGCACTGTTGGTGTACCATAAAGTACTGAAGCTTTAGTGATGCAGACTTGCAGAGTATCAGACCGTTCTGCCCTGCGTTTACTCCTGCAGCCATGCAATAACAAAGAACAGACTTGATTGATTGATTCATTGATCAATGATCGATTGATTGATTCATTGATCAATGATCGATTGAGCAATCATCGATTGATTGAACATTTATATTTCACAGTGTGTAGAATGGTTTAACTTCAAACTAAAGCACATACAAATATACACTTATATAAAATCAGAAAAGCATCTGAAAAAAAGGAAAAAGTAGGGGGACTCGGGCATTTTTTTTAAGGGAACAGTTTTGAATTGATTCAATCCCTTGTTGACGTTGTTGATATTAAAGGCCCACTTCACTCCTTTGTCAACATTTCTTTGTTTTATTCATATTATAGGGCAGTGATATTCAACCTTTTTTGATCCCAGGGCTGACAATTTATTTAGCATTTGAGCCACGGACCACCATTTAATGACATTTTCACCCCGCAGACCCAAAGATTCCTTTTGGTTTTTTGGTTTCGTCCACAATACCAGGATGGATACGAGGCAAACATACAGATCAAAATGACCATTCTTCTACATTCTCTAATTGTGTAGACTTCTTATAAGTGGTGCTAATTTAGATGATGAATATTAGAACTCTTGAGAGCGTAAACATGAAACCAAATGGACGGACTCGCAAGTCCATTAGGTTTCATGTTTACGCTCTCAGTCTAGAGTTACATCTGGCTAACCAACTTTTACCTGTGGACCACCTGGAAGCCTCTCGAGGACCACTGGTGATCCCCGGACCACTGGTTGAAAACCCCTGGTGGCAGCAGGGGCGAAATCCAAAAGCGACCTCGCCCGCAGGCGCCCGGTTTCAAAAGCGGGCGCCCGCTTTCACAAAAACGGGCGCCCGTTTTTGTGAAACCGGGCGCCCGCTTTTGAAAACGGCGCCCGTTTTCAAAAGCGGGCGCCCGTTTTCAAAAGCGGGCGCCCGTTTTCAAAAGCGGGCGCCCGTTTGTGAAAACGGGCGCCCTTTTCAAAAGGTTATGGTTAGGGTTAGGTTAGGTTTAGGCATAGGTTTACTGAGGTTAAGTTTAGGGTTAGAGTTAGGTTTAGGCATAGCCTAGTTTGTGAAAACGGGCGCCCGCTTTTGAAAACGGGCGCCCGTTTTTGTGAAACGGGCGCCCGTTTTTGTGAAACCGGGCGCCCGCTTTTGAAACCGGGCGCCCGCGGGCGAGGTCGCTTTTGGATTTCGCTGGCTACCCCTGGTGGGCACTAGAAACACTCATTGTTCTGCGTGTTGTCTTTGCTTTCATAGTTCTCAGAAGTTGCAGTAGATTACGTCATTGTATTTTTCTTCTTCTTTCAATTCTCTTCCACACTACATGCCCTTTTCCATTAGAACAGTCCAAACACATCACTGGAAACTTTGTTGCCCTTTAAGGAAGAATTTAGTATTTAAACAGTCACAGGGGTATCTAGCCAGTGTAGCAAGATAAAGTGAATCAAATCTTGTACACCAGATCTATTGCAAGATGCTGCCAGGCTAAAATGGGCAGGTTTGAGGTGCGTTTGAGGAGTGAGGCCAAGGCCTGTTTGTTTTTGCAAGTCCATAGCCTTGTTTTTAGGGCATCTTAGGTGCTTTGGTACCGGGAGGTGCAGGCATAATCCAAGCTTGTTTACGAGGGCCTTCAAGGTGTTTTTGTTGACCAGTGAGGAGATCCTGTGCAGGAAACAGGTTGGAGGACATTTTATTGTAAAAAAAAAAATGCTTCCAGCATGGAACCTAGTTATAGGCTACGTTTGTCATTTAATCTTTTCATGTGGTATTACCCACTGTTTGCTCCTCCAAGACAGCAATGCCAAGTCATCCCCAAACAGGAGCAAGTTACAGTCACAACAACAATGTCTATATACTTACATAGTATAGTATATAGAGCTGAGCAGTCCCGCCTCTCTCGTGACGTCACCCTTGTTCCAGAAATGGATGGATGAATTTGTTTTCCTTTGACTTTTCGAAAATGATCTGCATTATATAAAGACTATTACCCCGTGGACAAAAACAAATCGGGTCTCAACAAACCATGACAACACACACAATACTATCATATAATATCTAGTTAGCAAGAAGAAAAAAATGACAGGGTACAACACTTTTTGTTTTGTTTTTCTTATTAGAAATTATTTGATTGTCCCAAAGCATTGTGTGTGTTGTCATGATTTGCTGAGAGTTGGCAAGTGCAATTTCACCTTACGGTCCTGCAATTTCTGTTTTTATTATTTACTATACTCTGTGACTCTGCCTATCGGGTCGCCACACGGACGGGGCTGAGTATAGGCTCCATACCAAACTTTGCAACAGGGTTGAGGCTCTAGTATGTTTCTGGAAGGGGGTGGGGGCATGTGACGACAGTGATCCGTTCACCTCCACTCTAATTCTTCTTTAGCTGTATAGAAACTTTCTGAAATCCAGCTGCTACCTGTCGCCATGTGACACGCCGGCAGGTGATGCTTTGCGATATCGTCTGGCAGACGCAGGGAAATTACCAAGGCTGGGTGTCTGTTATTTTGTTTTGTTTACCGTCAAAATAGAAAGTTTGTTTTTTGTGCAGGCGCTAGCTTTCTCTTATCTGTCTCTCACGCCGCTCGACTTGTGTGACGGAAATAGATTGCGCGACAGAGAGAGAGACAGACAGAGAAAGAGAGAGGAGAAAGACAGAGAGAGTGTGAGAGAGTGAGAGCGCGAGAGAGACAGAGGGAGTAAGAGCGCGAGAGAGAGACAGAGAGAGTGAGAGCACGAGAGAGAGACAGAGAGAGTGAGAGCACGAGAGGGAGAGACAGAGAGAGTGAGAGCACGAGAGGGAGAGACAGAGAGTGAGAGCACGAGAGAGAGAGACAGAGAGAGTGAGAGCACGAGACAGAGAGTGAGAGCACGAGAGAGAGACAGAGAGTGAGAGTGCGAGAGAGAGACAGAGAGTGAGAGTGCGAGAGAGAGAGACAGAGAGAGTGAGAGCACGAGAGGGAGAGACAGAGAGAGTGAGAGCACAAGAGGGAGAGACAGAGAGAGTGAGAGCACGAGAGAGAGACAGAGAGAGTGAGAGCACGAGACAGAGAGTGAGAGCACGAGAGAGAGAGAGAGACAGAGAGTGAGAGCACAAGAGGGAGAGACAGAGAGAGTGAGAGCACGAGAGGGAGAGACAGAGAGAGTGAGAGCACGAGAGGGAGAGACAGAGAGAGTGAGAGCGCGAGAGAGAGACAGAGAGAGTGAGAGCACGAGACAGAGAGTGAGAGCACGAGAGAGAGAGAGACAGAGAGTGAGAGCACAAGAGGGAGAGACAGAGAGTGAGAGCACGAGAGAGAGAGACAGAGAGAGTGAGAGCACGAGACAGAGAGTGAGAGCACGAGAGAGAGACAGAGAGTGAGAGTGCGAGAGAGAGACAGAGAGTGAGAGTGCGAGAGAGAGAGACAGAGAGAGTGAGAGCACGAGAGGGAGAGACAGAGAGAGTGAGAGCACAAGAGGGAGAGACAGAGAGAGTGAGAGCACGAGAGAGAGAGACAAAGAGAGTGAGAGCACGAGACAGAGAGTGAGAGCACGAGAGAGAGAGAGACAGAGAGTGAGAGCACAAGAGGGAGAGACAGAGAGAGTGAGAGCACGAGAGGGAGAGACAGAGAGAGTGAGAGCACGAGAGGGAGAGACAGAGAGAGTGAGAGCGCGAGAGAGAGACAGAGAGAGTGAGAGCACGAGAGGGAGAGACAGAGAGAGTGAGAGCACGAGAGAGAGAGACAGAGAGAGTGAGAGCGCGAGAGAGAGACAGCGAGTGAGAGTGTGAGAGAGCGACAGAGAAAGAGAGAGACAGAGAGAGAGGTAGAGGAGTAGGTAGATTGACTGTCCTGTCCAAGGGCATGGCAGTGTTCATGTTCTCTGTGAGCACCATCTGTTCTAGGAGCCTGTCAACCTGCCAGGCCACAGAACCTACAGACAAAACATATACGCTAACACTATCACTGACATCACACACACACACACACACACACACACACACACACACACACACACACACACACACACACACACACACACACACACACACACACACACACACACACACACACACACACACATTAATTCCACTCCAACAACAAGCTGGTCCATGACACAATTACAGCTATTAAAAAGCTGTGATCCGTCTGCGTCCGTGGCTCTGTGGATGCGGGAGAGAGCAAATGGAATTTTCCAGGATAATGTGCTGTTATATGACGCTGTGTAATTATTAGAGCTCCTCTGTCCCCACAGCGATGAGTAAAGAACATTGACTCTATGTGTGTGTGTGGCTGTACGCGGGTGTTGGTTCATGTACATGTGTGTGTCCAGGCAGCCTGTGGTGTGATGGCTGACTCAGGATCTGTTTCACAACGTTTCATGAGATGGCTCATGCACTGTATGTACAGGGGTGCAGGAGTTGCAGGAACGTGCTGCTGTCAGCCAAATATTGCATGTGTGTGCGTGTGTGCGTGCGTGTGTGTGTGTGTGTGTGTGTGTGTGTGTGTGTGTGTGTGTGCGTGCGTGTGTGCGTGTGTACAGTGTTCCTGCACGTGGCGGGTTACAACTAATCCGTACTGCGAGTTAAAAACCTGCGGCTTCCCCCGGTGCTAGGGTAAGGTTAGGGTTTGGGATAGTGTTAGTAATGGTCTGACTAAAAGAAGAAGTAGGTCGGGAGTGGCTTATTGTCAGTATCACATGCAGGAGTCTATCGCAAATGCACTACTAGAACCCCTGGGAGATGGATAGCTGAGGATGGTTATTCCATTATTCCAACGTCCCATTGTTGTGATCTCTCATTGTTCTGAATTTACCCTAGGGTTAGAGGGTTAGAGATAACCTTATAGGGTTAGAGATAACCCTATCTCTAACCCTATCTAACCCTCAACATAACCACAAGCACATTGCACTGTGGACACCAGGCTTAAACCTATAGGCGGCCAACCGGCAGTGCTGATAGTGGATTTCCAGCGCATGTTCGGTCTAATAGGACTTCGGATCTATGACCGAGGAAATGTAGCAGAGCGTGAATGCCAAGATGAAATATTACAGGCACAATTCCCATTCTGTAATAAAATATTGGTTCGACCTATTCATGAGTCATCTCACCGAACTAAAACTGAATTAAACTGTATAGTGCTATTCAAAAGACTGACTAAAATTCCAAAAAGAAATAAGAGATTGCTGTCAAGATCAACATTCTTGTGCATTTGTGTGTGTGTTTGCGTGTGCATGCCATGCATCCATGCGTCTGTCCTTGTGTGCATATGTGTGTGCGTTAGGCAGGTGTGACTCACGGAAGACATATTTAAAGGGGAACTCCACCCATTTTCAACATTTTTTCTGAGTGTGTACAAATGGAACCAAATGAACCCTAACGGGTTCATTTGGCTCCATTTGTATGCTCAGAAAAAAAGAAGCGTCAAAGTAAATCCATTAACATGGTGAAAATACATCTTAATGATGTCATCAAGATGTTTCACCATGTTAATGGTTTTCTTCAGACCTCCATTTCTTAGGAACGCAGAATGGGGGACATTTTTTATCATGTCCACCCAGCACCTCTATAGGTACACTAATGACATGTTAGAATGTTGAAAATGGGTGGACTTCCCCTTTAACACCATGGCTAAGCACACACATACCGTACAAACACATGTGCCCACTCATGCATACACACACGCACACATGCAAGCAGGCAGGTGATGGAGGACACCCAGCCAGCAACCCATTTGTCGTGCCACATACAGTAGCACATTATTTAATAAGCAGGCACACACACACACACACGCTCACAAACACAACATTAACATAACATTCATCTCACTTCTGTCTGACCTACTTCTGCTCTCAGCATCCATTGTGCAGACAGACAGACAGACAGACAACATGCCGCTGACCCAGATATCATCTGACATTCATCCCTGCCAGTGGAACACTGGAGGTATCTGTGATTGTTCTGTGATGCAACGCCTGCAAGAAATGAATGGCGTGTCAAAAGGCACGATCGCTGCGAGGCGTACGAGCACTCCATCACCCCACAGCGCCTGTCACACAGGCCTTTTGTTTGAAACTGGAGATCAATGTCCATGGTGACCTCACCTTGGAGCTGATACCATAGTTTGGGATTTTCTAATAGGATTCCTGTAGGATTTTGGGGGTAAATCCTATTGGATTTTCTTAATACTATAAGAAAATATACAACAGGATTTGTTCCAAAATCGTATAGGGTTTTCCTCTCGGAATCCAATGGATCTAATCCTATATGATTACGATCCATATAGATCCTATAAGAAAAATCCTTTTCTTTTCAAATCTTTTTATTGATTAATTTTCATAGGCAAAGTGCATTAAACATTTGGAGCCACAAAATATAAACAGAATAAAGGAAGAAATAGAAAGTAACAATTTGTGACCATCGATTAAACCTATAAGAAAAATCCTAATCCTATTTGATTAGGATCCATAGATCATATAGGAAACATCCTAATCCTATAGGATTAGCATCCATAGATCCTATAGGAAGAAATCCTAATCCTATAGGATTAGGATCTATAGATCCTATAGGAAAAAATCCTAATCCTATAGGATGTTTTGACTAATGCTACAGACAGATTAATGCCACAATGTACCTACGGTCCATTGTGAGCATTAGGCTTGAGATACTCCCTCCAGATAGTCCAGAGAGAGAGAGAGAGAGGGAGCGAGAGAGCTTAGTTGTCAGATTTTAGGCGGTTTCTAGTTCATTTGTTGTGACTGCTACATACTGTAATCCTGGTTGTCCCCTGTCGCATTTAATCAACCTCTCATACCAGACAGAAACTGATTCTTATCACGCTGGACGAGACCTACGTTGAAAGTCTAACCGCGGAAGTTGCGGTATTGGCAGTAGTAGCGCAAGAACTCAGGGGGGGGGGGGGTGGGGGGGGTGGGGGGGTGGGTGGGTATCATCTGACATATGTTCTGACTCTGCCGTTAGACTCTCTGCCGAGGCTTTTCCCTTTGCAGATGAGTAAGCCTGGGGACCGAGGCTATAGGTTCATAGCTTAGAAAATGTGTGATTACCCAATGGGCTGAAACTGAGGACTCAAAACGTCTGTATGTGCCTGCATGTCTGCATGACTATGTTTACCACACATACAGTATCACTAGGAGCATGACATCATGATCAGAAAGCCATAAACAGTCTGCTCAACCCAGAAGTGCTCGTTGCAGTGAAAGAGTGACTAAGGATGTCACTGTTTGTTATATAATAGTTGTCAATATTTCCATGAGGACTTGTTCCATAAAAGTATACTTGGATTAAGAACGCATGAATGGATAATCTATGCACGTATTGTTTCAAAAGGAGACGTACTGTACAGTACTGCAGACATCACTACTTTCCAATATATCTTGGCTTTGAAGCTGAACACTGCTTTGGGATTTGTGTTGCTTTGTTTACAAACTACACACATACATTGTTCTGTAACTTAATATAACCAGCAAAACAAAGCAGGAAGCCAGGCTGTTTTTACTTCATTAACGCCCCATGCCTCCAGATCACAGTTGAAGATGGAAGGATTGGTGTGTGAATTGACATTTTTTGGCAGTAAAGTTACATTTCCCATGCCTACAGTGTGGCGATCTTAAACCTACTATTATCACCCACTGGACAACCACTTATGCTAAGGCTGACATATCGCTGAGTACAAGCTTGTTTTTGACACACTTTAGTCTGAAACCCTGATACAGCTACAAAATCACACAGACCTGTGATGATGAATGATTTACCATAATTACTGTTACTTCACAAACTTTGAGATATACCTTAAAAATTGTCCCTTTTCTAAGCAAGTGACCTGCAGGATTGCAAACATGCCACCCTCTTACTTTGAAGTGTTTGTCTGCTTACTGTATAAAGACCCACAAGAGAAATGCTCTGTGTCATTTACCAGAGGCCTTTAGGCCAAAGCTATGGTAATCCATTCTGATGTCTGTACTCTGACTATACTCTCTGACAACTTGAGACCTTCAAAACAAAGACCATTGCTTTTCAGCTTCAACTTTTTTTCTCGATATTGGCAATAATGTTTAGCCTACTTTGGAAGGAACACATTTCTTCTATATTTAGTAGTGTATAGTCTCTTTATATTTACATCGCATTCTCAATGTTAGCTTTTTTGATTCACCTTGGTGTAAGTCTGTTCTAACTCACACTTGCCATACTGTAGCGTATACCAAGCTTAATTTCCACAGGTCGGCTCAGGGTCCACTTTACCTATACGTGATGTACGGTCACACAGACCCTGAGGCAGTTTCGTGCAGCACCCTTTTTGTTTCGCTTCTGTCAATTTAGTTCATTTGTCAAACAAGAATCGTGCTTATGAGCTGGGGTTTACGCTGAGAATCATTTCCCAGAGGACCGGCGTTAGAGGTGTTTCCTATTTCCTGAAGATAATTTGATCATTTTGCTCCTGACAACTCCTTGCGGTTCTCGCACAAGGACACCAGATTGCTCTTGGGAGAAATTAAGTATCCGAGGCGTTTCATTCCATGACACTGTGGATATTATACCCAGTATGCCACTGCATGGAGCGCAGCACAGCACACAGCTCTTAAAGGGACATTTCACGCCTTTTACACACAAAAAAACACTACACTTTCCAGGAAGTAGTCAACATGATAACACAGCCACTCAAAAGACCATGTGCGTTGAGAATGTGTAACGTGAAGTGCTAGCCATTATTGTTATAATTCATAAGGTTCCCCAGCCAGCCAAGTTGATTAACCAGATGAAAGGTTGGTTAACCGGATGTAACTCTTGAGAGCGTTTCATGTTTACACTCTGAAGAGTTAAAATATTATTCATTTGAATTAGTTCAAGTCTACACAACTAGAGAATGTAGAAGATTAATGGGCATTTTGATCTATATGTTTGGCTGTTTTGTTTCCCAAATCCAGCCTGGTATTGTGGACAAAAGCCAAAAGAACTCTTTAGTTTTGGGGTCTGTGGGGCTAAAATGTCCTGAAATGGCGGTCCGTGGCTCAAATGCTGAATATCGTGGGGCCTGGTATCAAAAGGTTTGACACCAGGGCCCCACATTCAGCCCCAAACACCTTGCCACTAAAAGTTTCCCTCAGCCTGCAGAAATGAAAATGGTACACAGTGGTGCAGTGCCATTAGTATTACTGGAAGTAAAACCTCTCTGCTAAAGGAGCGATGCAACTGAAAAATGGCACTGTTATCCCATAGGGCCTCTGTCTCTATTAGTGGCCTTTTGTTTCTCCTCTTCTCTCCTCTCCTCTGTCCTCTCCTCTTCTCCTGCTGGAAGCCCAGTGCTCTATTAGGGACTAACAGTGTGTGCATCCAATTTGTCTGTGAAGATTTATCACGGAGTAAACCATGATGTCCATGAGCAGCTGGTGGCCCAAATGATTCACTGTACAGAAGGAAGGGGCGGTGGGGCTGGTTGTAGGGGTGTCGTTGTGGTGGTTAGGGGCTTTATATGGGTTGTGTCGGTTCTGGTTGTGGTGGTGGTGATGATGGTAATAGTCACTGTGGAGGTTCGGATCATGGTTGGGGTGGTGGAAGGTCTCCATGTGTCTTTTCAGGTCTAATCCCACCGGCTTACCACTGGCTCTCTCCCCATCTCCCTACACTGTTTTGTTTGTCAGCTTTCAAATAATTCATTGACAAACACACTGATGCACTGCACTTGGCTGAAGAGCGAGCAAAAATTGTGGCATTTGGGTGGAACTACTGCCCAAAGGAACTGACGTTGGCACTAGAAACCCTATTACAAAACAGTTTACATTTTCTGCGAATGGTGTGTGTGTGTGCACAGCGTAGTGCACTATGTAAAGTGTAACCCAGCCAACCTGGCAACGCGTAAATGGCAGCCCATTCAGATCCTTTACTCACTCTGTTCCACTTCCACCTTCACCTCCACCATAGCAAGATGGCCGCTTTGTTTGCCAGCACTACAGCAGCAGCTCTCCTCTCCACCCCTTCAACTGTCACAACATTAACTACACTCGGCTCAGCGGTGAGTTAAAGTCTTGGTGACTACACACAATGGTTCAAATTGGTTGCTTTGAGTTTGCTTTGAGTTACTTGATTTAAAGGGATAGTCCGGATTTTTTTAAAGTTAAGCTGTATGAAATACTTGCCATTAATTGTGGTGTAACTGTATTAAGTGTATTAAGTCCAGAGTCCCCTGGTGGGAGTTCTGGTTTGCTCTGGTTTTGGTGAAATATCAAGTAGTTCCTGTCAGTGAAAGTAAATTCATCCAAAAAGGTTAACTGGCCATACTGTTTGATGTTGCTGTCCAGTAGTGCAGCAGCTCAACAGTAGTATATATCCAGTACTTCTCTGTATATAGTTTGACATTGAACTCTGGGTCTGTGTGAATGTGTATGCACTATTGGGATAATAAGCAGAACATTGGTGCAGAAGTCGGTGAGATGAGAGTCAGACGGCTAGATTTATTTATTAAGTCAAGGGACACTAGTACATGTCAAGGTGATGGACAAGGTTGAAAAAGTCTGATCCTCATATAGTTAGAGACCGTCAGGTTTTAAGAACAACAGGTAATCGATAGTTTTGTCAAAGTGCATTCAGCTGTCACTAGTGACACCACCAGAGTACTGTTGGCCAACTGAAATTTGGTTGTTTGTACCGCCTTACGAAGCTCAACTGCAGAAACTACTTCTGTTTTTTGGACACACCAACTTATTTGTGTATCCCAAAGGCTAAATTAGAATTTGTGATTTGGGGGGATAAACAATTATACCTCAAAAGCCACATGTTTACGAATTAGTGCAATATCAATGATTTGCGGACATCTAATTTGACTAAATGGTTAAAACACTTAATGCCTTTTCTAGCCACCCAGTTCACTTTGGATAATACAGTAGTGATTTTCATTCCGGTACATACATTATACAAGAGTGTAGTTTTCATTCGAACATACCTGACTATTTCTTGTACTGTAAACATGGGTAGGGAAATTCGTGCACAGCATCTCTGCGTGTGAGTGACCCTGATTTCTGAAGGTCAGGGTTACAAATAGAAACATACACACAAAGAGACACTTCAATTGCAAAACCTGTACTGCTGCATACAGGGCAAAATATAATGTCACATGACGTCTAACCCAGTTGACTTTACTATCAGTGTTGGGCAGTAACTAGTTTTAGATTACATATTACTGTAATATTACTTTTGCTCCAAAAAGTAAAGTAACGAGATTACTCTGCAAAAATGGGTAATAAGTAACGCATTACTTTGCAAGTAACGCCAAGTTACTTTTTTAAAATGAGCTTGTTGCATGCAAAAATAGCAGATTTAAACAGATTTACAAGCTATCGACAGGTACTGTAACAACAGAGATGTGCACTAGATTGTAGATCCAGTCCACACTCTGCATCCTGTTATGTACACTACAAATCGCTTGTTGCTTTATTTTGTATTTTATTTTTAAATACAAGACCTCAACTGTCTTTGAAAACAATTGTGAAAATCTGGTTTTGTTAGTTGCAGGTCTGTTTTGTGATTCAAGGTTAAAATGTTCTCTAAAATGTTCTCTGCTCCTTTTATTTTTTATTTTTTCATCTAAGAAAGACATTTACAATGTCGGATTTTGTTGGCTTTGTTTTCAGGTGCAGTTTGTTGGAGACTATTATTATTCCAATAAATTGGATTCAGTTCTAAAAAGAGCTCACTAAACAGATTATGTTTTACATCTCTATTTTTTCAAAGGTGGGAGTTGAGAACTTGGGAAAGTAATAATGTAATATATTACTCTTCGATTCCAGTAATAATGCCCCCCCATGCCTAGATCCGGCCCTGGTTTTAATTGTCTAATCACTGTTAATATTTATGTCCTCTTATTGTAATTCATCCAGGTTGTCTTGTCACTGTCATACACCTAAAAAGGGTTTATCTAAACAACTGCAAATCAAGGTTAAGCCAGCTGATATGGATTTATCTACTGTATATTGCATCTGCTCCCTTTTATGAGGGGCTAATTAACAAACATTACTGCAGATCCATACCCTACATACACTGTAGCTATTGGGGCATGGCCACCTGTTTTTATGTAGTCACCGTTCAGATTACATTACTTCCTGTATATTATGCAGTTTGATACACAGGTCATGGAGAGCTAACTCAAAGCATCTGCAAATGGAGGCAAATGGAAGGGTCCATTATGACTCCATTTGCACACTCTTTGAGCCAATAGACCTGAGGTGTCCATTAAGGTGCACTACACTGAATTCATTCTGCAGCAGGGGGATCGTGGAGCCTCTGGAATCCTCTCAGTGACCCCCCCCCCCAAGGCGGTCCCACGTTGGATCCCACATTGTAAACGGGGGACCCTTTCGGGTGGTTCCATATGGAACCTTTATTTTGGCGAGAGTGCTGCATGATCGCTCTCCCACATGTGATTACTTCTTTGACCCTGAGCATCTCTTCTTCCATGAGCACTACCTTTATAGATCTGCGACTGAAAGGTCCATGGCCATGTATCGCCCCTTCCCCATATCCACCCGCTGAAATCGCTAACGATCTCCGCACACCCCATGCCCACTCCCCCCCACCCCAGGGAGGGGGCCGCGCAAATTATCTGGGAAAAGCCGCTGCTGCTGCGCGGTAATTTGTGCTGTATAGTCCTTCATTCCCTTGACCTTCTGTGCTTCTCTCTCTCTCTCCCCATCTGAGATGGTATAGGCTCCTTCCTTCACGTCAATTCCTCTATTTAATTCTCCGTCGGTGAATGTCAACCCCCCTCTCTCCTCCACTTCCATTCTTCTCTTTCATTTTTTTCCCTTCTCCACTCCACTTTGCCGTCACCTTCTTTCTCTCCATGCTCTTACATTCTCTATCTCCTTTCACCATGATTTACACACACACGCACACCCCCACACACACACACACACACACACACACACACACACACACACACACACACACACACACACACACACACACACACACACACACACACACACACACACACACACACACACACACACACACACGCACCTCCCCGCAGTGGGAGGGAGCGAGGCGCAGAGCTGGAGTGGGTTTGGTTTGGGTCCAGGAGGATCCGATCTTAAATAAAGAAATCGATGTCTTTATCTGGGTGCGCAAATTGGTTGATGATTCGCTGGACGGATGACCAGCGGGTGAAAAGCCAGGAGATTTCTCTCCCATGCATGCCTGCCCGCTTACGGGGGGTCTGTGCCAGACAGCCTAGCTGCATCCGTTCTGCGTGGCTTCGCAAACTTTGCACTGAATTATCGAGAGACAGCGAAATCATGGTCCATCTTTGCAATCGATTGCACTGTGGGAGCAACCAACACTCTTGCCAAAATAAAGGTTCTACTGTATATGGAACCACCCAAAAGGGTTCCATTGCAAAGTGGGATCCAGGGACCACCTTGGGGTCACTGAGAGGATTCCTGGGGATCCCTAAAAGAATCCAGGCACCTTAATGAACACCTCAGGTCTGTTAGCTCAAAGAGTGTGCAGATGGAAGCAAAATGGACCCTTCCATTTCCTTCCATTTGCAGAAGCTCTGAGTTAGCTCTCATGACCTGTATCAAACTGCATAATATATACTGTACAGCAAGAAGTACCGGTAATATAATCTGAACGGTGAATAGATAAAAACAGGTGGTCATGTACTGATAGCTATATAGTGTATGTAAGGTATGGATCTGCAGTAGTAAAAGGGTTTGAGAGCACATGCAATATAGATCCATATCGGTTGGCTTGACCATGATTGGGAATCATTTAGAGATACTCTTTTTTTTTTTAAAGGACCACTGGTCGCAGGCGGTAGATGAGTCCTGACCGATTACAACCTGGCCCATGCTTTGCTATCGGTCGGCCGCTTTACTATCAGCCACGGCCAATGGGCCATCGGTCACGACCACGGAGCCACGGCTGATAGCTATAACGACTGGTATCCTCCATTTGATATCTCAGGGAGGGGCGAAATCATTTTGCGACCATGGCAGTTGGTTACGGCAGGTGGTAAATGAGTTGCGACCATTAGTAAATGAGTCCCGACTGATGGTCATAACCGCAAAACGGTAGTCATCGGTCTGTTCTCCACTGGTCGCTACTATCTTAACCCTTAACCTGACCTAAACATAACTCAGTAAAACCTGCCGTGACAGATAGGATACCTGCCCGATCACAAAGCGGTTGCGACTATCGATCACGGCCACCTCCTTTACCACCAAATGATTATGCCCCAATCTCAATGAGAATGCACCTCAAAAAGCTGCAGCTCACAGGTTCTATGTCACATGCCAGAGGGAAGGCATTATTTCCATACAGCTACTAAATGTGATTGATACTCTAAGTCGTAAGAATGACTGTGTTGCATTTCCGTCGCTAACCGGAGCTTTATAACCTCTGCATGACGCCGGAGTGGAATGAATAAAAAGAAAAGGAGTTATAAATGCTGAGACGTAAAATAAACCCGGTAGAAAAAGCACTCGATGCTGAACGGTGTCACAAACGAAGGACAAACACGTGCCTGTATGGATGCTGCTTTTCTCTGAAAGAAACCACTTCAACTTGAGTGCAGAGATTGCTGCATGTTCAAGAATCCACCTACAGTATCACCCTTTGTGAATCCAAATAATGTGAGATGAACTTTCCTGTTGTACCGAATTACTAAATACCAGGGCCGTATGTAACATTTCCCAATTGGGGGGGGGGGGGCATGTGAAAGTGGTATGAGGACGGCTTCATGGGGCACGAAGCATTACAGGACTTCGGTATTAGGCAAGTAGGCATCAATGACAAAATCAGTTGTTGAAGTTGCAACAGGGACATGGCATGCACAACGCTAAAGGTCTGACTCAGAGTTTTCTGTTCTCAATGATGAAATGCTGTTCGTTCGACAATTGCACTTAGTTAGTAGCATAGCATTTCAAATAATTTTAATTCTGCACTTTAATTTGAAATAATTCATTATTTAATTAATTAAATAATTAAATAATTTTTTGAAATGAAATGAATTTGGGTTGTTTGCATGCCATTATGTTTGGCGGGGCAGCCGGGGTATTTATTTATGCCCGTCCCTAGATCCGCCCCTTAAATACACGTATTAGTCATTCACACCCTCTATCATTTGGATCATGGAATGAAATGAGTCACATCGAGTCAGTGTTTCGTGTGTGTGTGTGTGTGTGTGTGCGTGTGCATGTGTGTGTGTGTGTGTGTGTGTGTGTGTGTGTGTGTGTGTGTGTGTGTGCGCGTGCGCGTGCGCGTGCGCGTGCGCGTGCGCGTGTGCGTGTGCGTGTGTGGCGGCAGCATGACGTCCTTCCTCCCTACACACTCGTGTCCAACATGAGCACCTGGAGTGGGCCGGCTGCTCTGCGCTGCAGGCAGTATCCATTGATCCAGCTCAACTTTGAAGCTGAGGACAGGCTATACACACAGACACACGCACACACACACGCAGGTGCACATGCACGCACGCATGCACCTAGTCACGACTCAACGTATGAATTTTGTAATCTGCAGACCCACTTGAAATAGAATATGGTTCATCTCAAGGGGTTACTCCCAATAAAGAATTTCTACACTGCACTACACATAACACACACACACACACACACACACACACACACACACACACACACACACACACACACACACACACACACACACACACACACACACACACACACACACACAAAGGTCACACTACAGTACATATTGTGCCTCAGCCTGGAAAATGTAATTATGATGGAAGGTGACGTTGACTCAAACTCGACTTCACCGCATGCTAAAAATACACACAGAAGAAATTCACCTCACCGTTACCTTGTTTTACCTCTCACACCACCACCAACAACAACATGCAACAGCAGACATGCATGCAGGCACGCACCATGACACACGCGCTCCAATGTGCAGTCGTGCATGCACGACCAGACTGACATGTGCAAAAAGGATCGGAATATGGCTCTTTCCAGTGTTGCCAACTGCCAAAATCCAAAATGCACTAGTGGCACTTCCAAAATGCACTAGAATGCAACCATATTCATATCAGGGCCCAGGGGCGTTTTGCCATTAGGCACTAGGTTGGTCAAAATAGCAATTCTTCTACATTTTCTAAATGTGTAGATTCTTGAAAATTAGGTAATTCAGATGTTTAAATATAATTTAATGTACAATTTAATGTATAATGGTATGGGTGCCGCCCCCATATTTTAATGTACCCTCAATTTCAATTTCGCCCCAACTCACCAGCAAAAAAGCACTAGATTTTCCGCCAGGAGTTTTTCCACCAATTTTGGCACTAGGGGGGGTCTGGAAAAAGCTAAATATAGCGACAAATGCGCCAAGTTGGCAACACTGGCTCTTTCAGGTACTATATACTGTGTGCTGAATTAAACTGCCCGTGTTTGTGACATTATTGTTTTCCCTTTTCGAAAACTTTCTTCCTCCTTATATACAGAGTACAATAATAACAATACAATAATACCGAATGATCATGTTCTAAGGGTAATGGTAATGGTAGTGCTAATTTTAACCACCACTTGACCATGTGGGTCTATGACCAAATACTGGGTCCTGGCACTACCATTGTCATCATAGGGTTTATTATAATGCATGACAGTGTTTGGTTATAGTGCATGACAGAGCCAAACTATCTGGTCTTCATAAAGCATGTGACATAGCTGTCACTGCAGGGATCCAACCGTTCATTAAATCTAATATGGTTTCACATCAGTGAGGCAAATCCTATGTTCAGAGGGATGTGGGACAGACAGATAGACAGACAGACAGCCCCATTGAACGTTTGCACAATGGCTTTTAAAGTGCTGTCCTTGAGAGAGATCTGCAGGGGGTCCCCATCCAACCAAATGAACAGTAGGCTAACTGCTTCCAACTCTATTTTGGGCACATTGTTAAGTTACTATGAAATAGGTTATGATTCTAATAATGTTTCAGTTTCGCTGTGAATTTACATTATTTCCATTTACAATTGAGACTTTTTAATTTAGTCGACAACCTTTTCATGTGTCCCCTGGGCGGTATAATATGTGGGGGTGAACTACAAATGAACTTTTGTAGTTCTGACACATGCGCTGTGAGTGACACATGTTAAGGTTCTTCAACTCAGCCTACACCAGCAAGCATGGCTCTAGTTATTGTCTACCCATATGGTACCTGCAAACCAGCAAAACAGACTCAAAAGCAACGCCACCTATTTCGAAAACGGTGACAATAGTAGTGGTTCTAGCTCACGATGTGTCGCAAAGCAACATTTTGGAAAATGTCTGCCTTCAGTTTAGTATTGACTTTCTCAAAACAGGGGTGTCAGTTTGAAAAGTGTGGTACTGGCTAGGTGCCTAATTGGTCGGCTCAGTGGTAAGGTGCCCCTGCGGAGGTTGTGGGTTTGAATGCATCACGGTGCATCCAGCCTATTTGTCCAGCAAACAACACTATGACTTGGCCAGTGCTCAGGGGACGGAAGAATCTACCTCCTACTAGTGGGGGCTCTTGTAAGTGAGTCATTAGGATACAACGTTGAAAATGATGTACACCAAAATGCGTGTCGGGATATATAAATTGACACAATTACTCTAGAGATACATATTGTATGTTTCACACTGATCAACAGTCTAAAATACGATTATTTTTTATGTCAGTCTCTGTGTGTACAGAGACTGACGGTAGAGTACAGCACAGAGTAAATAGAAACCAAGTACATTACAGTACGAGCCCCTGCGGCAATTCATAACTGAAGATGTATTCATAAAAGTACTGAATTTGACCATTAAATGAATGCTTGGGGGTGGATATTGCTCACCGCAAATGCCACCTCTGGTATGCACTTAACAGTACAAGAACGACAAAGTTTGGCAACTCGAGAGACGCCCCACAAACAGATAATACCTTCTGACTCATATGTTCTTTCTGGTTGAGTACAATAAAGCACAAGAGCGTGACAGACAAGATTCACAGGAGGAAAAGTAGAGCCCATAGAAAAAAATAGCCTGCAGACTCTTATGCACGGATATATAACTGTGTGGAATAGAGCAATTCTGTAATAAAAGCTAGTGTAGTGACAGGTACTTTAGATGTTTGCTGTGATGTCCTTTCCAGAGTGACTGTTAAATGAGTGTTATTATTTTAGTTTTAGATGCATATACAGTACATCACATGTATTACTGTAATAGGTATCACTTTAAGGCAGGGGTTTTTCCACCACCAGTGGTCCCTTCCAGGTATTCCAGGTGGTCCCAGGCTAAATGATGGAAAGTTGGTTAACCAGACGTAACTCTTTGAGAGCGTAAACATGAAACCAAATGGACCTTGCACCCGCAAGGTCCATTTGGTTTCATGTTTACGCTCTCAAGAGTTAAAATATTCATCATGTTAATTAGCCCCAAGTCTACACAACGAGAGAATGTAGAAGATTAATGGTCATTTTGATCTGTATGTTTGACTGTTTTGTTTTCTATGAAATCCAGCCTGGAGTTGTGGACAAAAGCAAAAGAAATCTTAAGTTTTGGGGTCTGTGGGGCTAAAATGTCAACAAGTGGTGGTCTGTGTCTCAAAATCTGAATAAATAGTGGCTCCTGGTAAGAAAACGGTTGAAAACCACTGCTTAAAGCAGAAACTGATCTTTTTTCTGTCGCTATGCCATGTTTTTTGAGTGCCTTCTTCTAGTCTAGTACGACAGCAGAATAACTTACATAAGTAGGACATTTCAACACAAAACCTGTTTCAGAGATGTCTGTTCTTCATACCCATCCATTCTCACTGTCGTGAGGAGACAAAAAAAACAACGCAAACGTGGGTGACATGCCCAAAGGCCAATAAACCATCTTATGGGCTTTGAGCGACAGCAAGGCATCAGTGCACAGATGCATGCACAATAATAATAAACAAAAAACGCTTCTAGATCAGTGCGATGTAGGTAGGCGACATTCTGTGAATACCATCAGTCCATTACTCTGGGATGACTTCAAATGTGGGCGGGCGAAGAAGGCATTGGGTTCGTCGTTTTTTGACTGGAATCAAGTGGGATACATGTTGAATTTGTAATGGGGTGCGTGATGGCTGGAGGAGTGAACGACAGCATGACTCATCATCACTTTGGGTGAAGTTTCCAAACAATGACGGCGGTGGTGGTTTTGACGGTTTCTTCTGTACTTTGTGCGTGTTTGTTTTTTCCTCTGCTGTATTGCGAAGCAGAGATTAGAGGCCATGGGGAGGTGTAGATTTCACCAACTGCCGGGCGGCCCACGGCCCACACACAGCTGTGCTGACGGCGCGGACCACACCCTTAACAAATAATATTGGCAGTGCTGTGGAAAGTAATGTACTTTCAAGCACCGTGCTTTACAGTGCTTGCATTATCAGCGTTGGAATACTTCAGTTATTGAAAAATATCAGACCTACAAGCTCATAGCGTGCCACGGAGTGACGCGCTATGGGCTTGTAGGTCTAATATTTTGAAAATGGTGAAAATGTTTAAAGTGAGTAATATACTGTCTGGACGCCAGAATGGGATTAAAAAAAAGTATTTCCGACTGTAATCAAGTCACCTGTGATTGTGGAGCACGATTCTGGCACGGGATTAAAAAACAGGTCAGCTTCATTTCTGTTGGCTTTTTTACTGATGTGTTAGTGGATACGTCACTCATCGTGCAGCACATTTTTGTTTTCAGGAGATGATTCAAAATCTGTTTTTTATACACGATAGTGAAAATGTTCCAATTGTTCTGGCATGCATTGTTGTTGGGTAGTCTAAAAGTGTGAAAAACACATTTTTCACTGGTCCTTTAATGGTGTTTCTACAGCAGTATCTACTGCTGCTCTCCAGAGAAAAAAGACATACTGTACAGTATAGAATGTGCTGTTTGTACGTAGATTTATTCATTTGTTATTCTTATATTCTTACTGTTGACTTGATATTCATTCCGCTGTTGTTTTTGTAATCGACTTCCTTCTATTTACTCTTTAATGTACTGTACTATGGAGAGGGAGGGTATGTTTGCGTGCATAATTTTGGCTGTTCATACATTTTTAATCGGTAAATCAAATCCTATAAAATCAAAGCTTGCAGACAACCCATGTTCAAAGTGGTATGAAGGCAGATTTAACAATGGCCGTTTCTTCCAAAAATGTATTATTTATGGCCTGCCAATAAGTCATGTGAAATTCATACGGTACATTGATTGTTTTGAAAAGCAACCTCCTGGGCAGATGGTCTATTAATCAGTAGTACTTAGAAGTAGCATTTCTGACATCTGATCTTCACATGTCTGGTTACAGTATACAATTGGTTACACATCCATTTGAACAAAAGAGAATTTATTGGACTGCAAATATAATGGCAATGTATACTGAATGTGTCATGAACCTGATGAACCTCTACAGACAAAAGAGAACGGTGATCAGGCCCGGATGTAACATTTCCCAATTGGGGGGGCAGGTGAAAATGGTTTGGGGGTGGCTTCATCGCAGTCGCACCCATACCATTTTTGGTTACAGGACTTTTATTAGGCAAGTAAAGCATCAATAATAACATCAGTTGTTGTTGAAGTTGCAACAGGTGCAGCATGCATAAGGCTAAAGGTCTGACTCAGAGTTTTCTGTTTTCAGTGATGAAATGGTGTTGGTTTAGTGGTGACGCAACTGCAGTTAGTTAGTAGCAGCAGTAGTGTTTCAAATCATTTTCAAATATATGCACTTTAATTTGAAATTCAAGGCAGTCAAAGCATTTAGGGGGGCATTGCCCCCCACCCATGCCTATGCCTAGTTCCGGCCCTGACGTTGACAGTGATGTGGCTTCTACTTCAGCCTGGGGAAAGCATGCAGACACATACATTATAAATGAAATATTTGTTTTGTTTTTTGTTTTTGTTTGTTTTTTCCTACCAACCTGGTTTGGCCTGGACTCTATCTGGACTCTGTCCCAATGGTCAGCACGTCCCTGCATCATATCGATGTCCCTTTACCAAAGACAAATACAGCTCAGGTATACTGTTGTATGTGGGCTGGCCGCTCTATCTCCAAAGACTTACCTCCTGCTACTGCCCAGAAATACATGAGAACAGACAAGTTCCTCTAGGGCTTTATCGACAACACTCAATCAATTACTCATGGATTCTCTTGTATCAAATTTTGCTCACAGTGCACACAGCGTCATGTTGTATCAGCGCAGCGGTTTGTGTCGATACCTGCTGCCTGCATAGGCCAGGCCTTTTGCAGTTGTGTGCAGTTGGAGACGGAAAAGAATGAAGAACTGCTGAAAATGACTTGAAACGCTTTGCAAAAATGCTAATGGGATGCTAGTATACTTTTAAAGTTGTGCCGCCTGTGTTAGCCTATGCTCTCACTGCAGCAGGAGTTTATTTGGAAAGTCAAGTTCTTGCCGTCACATTGAGCAAGGAACTGACAACTAGTCCCTTGAGAGACAGCCTTTAGTTACATAATTGTTTTGGGTTTTTTCTTAGTTCTACTTTGCATTATTTCTAAAGATTTGGTTTCCATTACTCACTGCTACACTGTACAAGGCAGATGAATTGGCTTCTATATAATGGTCTATAATTAGGATCTGGTCTGTTTAGGATAATATGGGGTTAACTGACCCTCACACTGGACAGTAGTAGGACCATTCCCTCAAATTAAGGCTATATGGGGGATACAGGTTCCAGGTGGTCCCCAGGCTAAATGATGGAAAGTTGGTTAACCAGATGTAACTCTTTGAGAGCATAGGACTGGAATGAGTGAATGTTAACCACTACCCTTTAACAAAGTATGAAATCAACTAATGTTCAGATGCCGTTCACAGAACTACTGTTGAAAGGTCACAATTTATAATTTATAGCTTAAACTCATAATGCACCATTGCACCCCACTTCAAACCGGCCAGTAGTATCATCAGAGATCTTTGCCAGCCAGTTGGGGGAAATCTAAATTCAATATTATTGGCTAGAAGTTCGAACAGTACAGCGGTGAGAACGGCCAATAACCTACACCTGTACCGCTTCGATCTTTCAATTGTCTCCAGCCACTTTTAGCACCTTGCCTAAGTACCTTTACCTAAGTAGGCCTAGTGTGCTTCAGTACAATTATTAAGTATACTTGAGTACAATATTTCCAATGTCCAGTGCTTTTCCTTTTACTACAGTATATCTCGGATCCAAATATTGCTCCACTACATTTATTTGACAACATAGTGGATCACTCTGCAGATTTTGTTTATTACTGACATACATTAACCACTTCAACCCTATAATTTTGGCCATCTCTCCATTATGTGTTCCAAAATGACGCATTGTGAGCTTTTAGATCTGCTATTATTAACATTACATAAATAAAGTAAAACAGTAAAGTCTGTATTATATTACTACAACTACTACAGTATTAGTATATTTTTGATTCTTTACTTATATACAGTATATACTGTAGTATATACAGTATATATACAGTATATACTGTAGCAGTACCGATACTTTTACTTGGCAGAGAATACATCTCTGATCTTCTGGCTGCACAAGAATAAACCAACCAACCAACCCAGAGCAACACCTTCATCATGCGATGGAGTATTATGCTTTCAACTGTGCATGTGCTGTGATGTGATGTGCTCTCTCTGGTGCTCTATTCAACCTCTCTACAGTATATGTGAGGATGGTGTTGAAGGTCATAGACTGAAAAAAACAGTTACAAAAGCAAAAAGGGTTGCTTGCAGGGATTTATCTCCAAGGCTTTATCCATCCTAAGTTTGGGGATTACTTCCTCACTATATAGGAGCAGGCTGTAAAGTGGCAATTTGCTACTAGGCCATAATGGACCTGCAGTCCATCCATTTGAAACAACAGGCACCGCATGGAGTAAAGACTTCCTCATTTGTGCGAAGGATGGATCCAGGTGATTGATGAGACAAAGAGCACAATGAATGTACACTTGCATGGATCATTGGGTTGTGATAGATAGCAGGCAATGGGTTCATGTACTGTAGGTCAGTGCCACAACCCAACAACTGGCCCATGAGCAATAATATTACTGTCCTCACAAAAAGGCTATATGACAAAACGCCTTATGGGCAGGTCGGCTGTAGAGCTGCGCAGTCCCACCCCCTTGTGACGTCGCCCTTGTTCTGGAAACGGATTCCCCATTCATTTTTCTCATTTTCATTTCTCATCTCATTTTATTTTTGAAAATTATATAAAGACGATGGGTAAAAGAACAGGGGCTGAAGCCACATTTATGTGTGCATGCACATTCCTCGACATACTGTCAGCGCTGCCCCCCTTTGATGTGTATGTGTGCACGTCGCCCGTGGAATACGGTATAAGCTACTGCTGCTAGCGCTGTGCTAAACAACACATACTGCAAGGCAGTGGTGGCAAAACAACAGCATGAATCAACACTTATCGATTTATGCAAGAGCATGACAAGCTTCCTCACGGAAAACATACTAAGTAGCGACCTGTGGCCGCATCATACTTTACCTCCCATAACAAAAAAAAAAACTATTTTGTAAAACGTTTTTGGATGAGCAGATGGATTGATCTTTGACCTGGGCTCTCCTCCCCAGCATTGGACATAATGCTCTGCATGGGGAGGCCGATGATCTCATCCAAACTCACTCCTTAATATTCGTTTTTTATACTTCTCATATTTGTGCATAACACATGAAAATAGCTGACCTTATAGAAGCCCACGATGCAACACGAGGCAACGCGTTGTGATCCTTTGTATCATCTATTTTTAACACCCACTCCACCACCGTACGACAATACATTAAATCCTCCACTACAGAAATCAGTCAGTAGAACTGTCAATAACGCTCGCGCACACAAGGAACGCGCACATGCGCGCACACATGCCGCAGGTACACGTTCACACGTTTCACACGACTCATGTGCACCTCGGCACATTCACACGCGCAAATTCACACGGCGAGTCTCAAAGACCGTCGGCCTTATTTGTTTTGAGCAGACAAAGTTCTCTGAGTCTAACGCATGCATCGTGCTCCCTCGCCCTCTGGCGCGTCTGTGTTTGCTGCAAACATATGATTCATCGCAACTGCGCAAAAACACGCGGTACATATATATATATATATATATACGGTGCACCGTGGGTGGGTAATAACCCACAGCAAGGCCGTAAAGGATGAGTAATAATGTTGCTAAACATCTAACCATAATGTGTGTTGAAGTAGAAGATGAACCGATGTGGGTTTATTTGAGTTTGCACGGATATATTCCAAAACGGCTACGTTTGGATGGATAAAGGACCAAAGGAGAGAGATGCAAATCAGGACTTTCCTCTGACAGCAGGCTAAAAAGGCATCGGGTTTATTCTAGCATAGCACAGCTCTGCTTCTTAAAGGAAGGATTCCGTTCCTGTGCCCGCGTGAGCGCACGCACGGCGCGTAGTCATATGCTAGGCATGGGAACTCACATACAGTACGTGGGTGCATAAATTACATACAGTACCGTATACACGCATACGCTCACGCACGCATACTGTGCTGTATGAGTGAGTCTTCTGTGCTAGTTCAGCACTCCTCCAATTCACATCCTTCAAGGGAAGCTAGCTGGGAGACTGGTGCCTTTGACTTTGCTGGAAAAAATGCATTATTGCAATTTGAATCGCAGGCAGTGCTTCGCGTTGATCGATGCACGACCAGCTTTATGGGGGAGAGAACAACGCAGGTGTCGGGAAAAGCACACAGAGATGGAACCGACAGAGCTCTCTGGGCATATTCATGATTTCCTATATGGCATGGCAGGCTCATAGGCCTAACATTTTACTCACACAAGAATGAACCACTGGACCGCCATAAGGAACAGTGGTCATGGGGAAAAGCTGAAGTAGTAGTAGTAGTAGTGCTCATTGGGGAAAAAAGAAAGAAATAAAAGATTAAGGGAAAAAATGTAGAGGAAGAAAGTTGTACATTGGAACTCTCAAAAACCTTAATGAAAAAAGGCATTTAGACAGAACTAAAAGTGTACGGACCTCATCAAAATAACAGTCAAGTCACCAAATCCCTGCAGTTTGTGGCCCCATACACACACATAGGAAATGGTTTGATGCTTAGTGAGCAAAGGAACATTTTTGTTTGATCGGCAGAACAACAAAAATGTTCCATGACTTCCATTGCAAAAGCATTGAGGCAGCCATCAAACACAGATAGAGAACATGTGTGTGATGTGTGTCTGTGTGTATGAGGCCAATGTGTGTATGGGGCCTGAACATATGGCAGTGGATGCAAGAGCAAAGAAATGACTGCATTCTCTGTAAACCACTGAACCTGCATACAGTTCTTCTCTACCGGGCATTAGTGCAACAACAGAGAAAAACAACCTAACCTCCTATATTCAACAGTCATCATTGGTGTGTTCTTACACTCAGCAGTAGAGTGGCTTTTGATAACAGGATCCCTTAGTGATGTTTTGGAAAGTGCTTTAAAAAAAACCTAATCGAGTATCCGCTTCAAACGGAGCTTTCCAACCATCCTGCAATGCGCTGAATATGAGACAAGTAGGACGGGGCTTTTAAGAGTAAATATAGAGGCACCGTTTTATGTGCACACATATGCAGTTTCCCGCAGGCCGTTTATGAAGGATGCACTGCTGTGGAAACATGCGAGAAGCTCCCCGGGGACTTACAGCTTTTAGATAATGTCGCTATCGGGTGGAAACCTTGTATAATCTAAAAGCGTTTCCATTGTTCGCAGGGCTGTTGCAATACACCTTGCAAAAGTGAAACAACAACACCGAACTACAAACTCACAACCCATTGCATCGTGACAGCTTGTGAACTTGTACATTTTCACTATGTCTATGCAAGTACATTCATTCTAAAAAAAAACAAGCATGAACAGTTTAAATATGGAGATATGAGGTTTCTACCCCCCCCCCCCCCCCCCCAAACAAAAAAAAAAAAAAAAAAAAATATCCTAGATCCACATGATGAAATCCTCCCTCATATTTAACCATGTGGCCTCGCCAAATATACAACTCCCAATGTAACTGAAATTCAAATTCAAGTGTAACTGAGCAAGGGAACTAGGGAACTAGAAAGCAAGGGAACTAGAGAGCACAATAATGTAATGCTGTGTTCTTGTTTACATGGTTTCAGCAAATTATGTTTACAGCTTGGGGTATAGGGTATAACTTCTCAAAGCCATTGCGTTTAGCAGGCTTGCACAACACCACAACAAAATAGCTGGAGTTTTAGGGAATGAAAAAGGAGTTAGGGAAGCGAGAGAGAAGAGAAAACAATGTTTTGCCCCTGACCTAACCTAATAAAGTATTCAATCAAATCAATCAATCAATCAATGAAGGTTATATAACCCTTGAGACGGCGGTCTGATCAATAGTGATCTCTGGCTGACCTGGGGTGTTACAGTACTGTGCTTGTTACCTGACGCCTGCACACAAGTCTGAGGAATCAACTGGGCATATTGCCTTTAAGTTGGACGTCCCGATCCCAACCGCCTCCCTCCCCAGAGACCATCTCTCATTGATTGCTTCTAGTCTCAGCTAACAGCGGATGCCCTGTGGCCAAGGTTAGCTCTGCATGTGCTCTTCCAGGATCTTGCCAAGTCGAGCTACAATGGAAGAACTGGAATGGGGTGTGTTGCCAACTGCCAAAATCCAATGGCACTTCCAATGAACTTTCCACCAGAGCTTTTCACTAATTTTGGCGCTATTTGGACTCTGAAAAAAAAGAGCTAAATATAGCAACAAATGCGCCAAGTTGGCAACACTGAGTCAATCTCCATGCTTGGGTTTTGTTGTGGAGTGTGGTCATTATTGCCTGCACTTATGGTAAATGTTAAATGCTGCCTTCATATAGTGCTTTTGTACATGAAGCACTTATAGAGATGGTTAGACTACGGTACATGTGCATTGCACGTGTCTCATATACCGTGGTCCTTGTTTGTGTGTGTGAGTGTTGTATGGTTTGCGTTCAATCTCCAATGATTGCTTTTTATCTCTGCTAGAATTGGATGTGCTGGGCCAAGGTTAGCTCTTTCTTATATTCTCTGCTTGTCTCATCAAGCCAGTGATCAGTCAGTGGAATCAACAGAATGGCTGCTATAGCAGGCTTGAGTTTCTATAGTGTAGTAGAGCACCATCCTTATTATTGAAACAAGTTATAAAGATAGAATCAGACGTGGCCAATGAACTTATACTTTCTTAATGAGACACAGATTGTAGTGGTGTTGCGTTAAGCCAGACAGACAGCTTGTGCACTCACAAACAAACATACTCCCCATTAAAGTAAGGACTTGGGCAGTGCAGTTTTGATGGCCAGAAGTACGTTTGTAATATGTTTTAAAACTCCCAAACTGTCAGGAAAAAAATAATAACATTAATTCACTGATGTGAGACGTGTGGCATCACAATACGTATCAGATGCTTAAAGGGGAAGACCTCCCATTTTCAACATTCTAATATATCATTAGTATACCCTAGAGGTGCTGGGTGGACATGATCAAAAAGTTCCCCCATTCTGTGTTCCCAAGAAATGGAGGTCTGAAGAATGCCACTAGCATAGTGAAAATACGTCTTGATGATGTCATCAAGATGTTTCACCATGTTGGTGGATTTCTTTAGATGCTTCTTTTTTCTGAGAGCGTACAAATGGAAAAAAACAAATTAACCCGTTAGGGTTCATTTGGTTGCATTTGTACACTACCAGAAAAAATGGGTGGAATTCCCCTTTTAACACTTGCTTTTCACCATACAATAAAGTATAGACATTTCAGGATGGCTACTACCCAACATTATTGTGCAATACGATTGCCACGAGACACTATATTAGGTCCAAGAGTACCATTTTAATGGACACAGATAGCCTATTAGTCAATGCTGAGATCCCCGTTGAGAGAGACGAGTGAGAGTTGGTCTTATACTGACAGACCAGTGCTGAAGTGAGTGTGTGAACAGGTCAAGTTAAACAAGCTATCGGGGCTGCCTGCCAGACTGCTTTATGTTGTGATTGATTTCAGAGTGGGTGGAAGGTTACTGCATCCATTCCTCCTATACTGCATTGTCCACTAATGGAACAGGTGCAACTCACTGTATGCAGTGCTGTATATCCCATTGAGTCCTGACCCTCGATTCGAGTTTCGTTCACTACAGTAATTCCGACACTAATTCTAGTTATTGACACTAAATTATATAGTTTCTGATGCTAGGATCTCCTTTTTGACACTAGAATCTACTTTCTGATGCTAAAATCAAGTTTTTGACACTAGATTCTATAGTCTCTGACACTAGATTCTAGTTTTTCTGAAAGATCTGTGCTCCTGTGTCAGTGATGCTGACATATTTCTAGCCAAGGACCACCAGAATGATCCATATTTGGCTGCAGACCCCCCCATCTGAAAACATGTTGTTCTCGGGGTTCCCCAGAAGCGCAAAATTGAGATAAGATGTTTGCTTCCAAAATAACGTATTTCAGAGATTGCAGCACATTTTCACAATTTTTCAAAAATAGCAGAACAACAAGCTGTGTCGCGCCACTCGTGGCGCGACATGAGCTTGTTGATCTGCTATTTTTCAACAGATAAAACACCAGAACGCGTTCAGGACACTAGAGGATATAGATCCACGGGCTTGTCTGGAACTTATATTGGAAAGTCTCTCAAGTTTCCCAGGCGAAGGTGACATGGACAAAAACTCACTTTACGGATGTGCATTTGTGCGAATACTAGAATAGAAGGAAGCAAGAACAGCTTGAACTAAACTATGGTTTCAATTATCTGGCAATTACTGTATATATTTACTTGCGGCAGCAGAGCGAGCGCAAGTTCGCTGTCATCGACCGTCGGACGGTTGTATTACGAAGTATTCCAATTGGTCGGTTTAGGTAAAGATGTACTGTAATGGTGACGTAACTAATGTCACAAGTATTATGTCCTGAAGGAGATTCTGCAGAACCATTCATTGTTAAAGGAGGATTTTGTTTGTTTTTGGATCGCTCGCTCTGCTCACACAAAAGTAGGCCATGGCCTACTTGTGTGCAATACGCAAGTTGGCACTCTACTGAGTGCAGATGTAGTTACTACGGTACAGCGTATATTGTAGATACAGTAAGTATTAGTACTAGTATACTAGTATATACAGTTTTTATATTACAGGGGAATTCCACCCATTTTCATTTTTTTTTTCTGAGAGCGTACAAATGGAACCAAATGAACCCTAACGGGTTCATTTGGTTCCATTTGTACGCTCTCAGAAAAAAGAAGCATCTAAAGAAATCCATTAACATGGTGAAAATACATCTTGATGATGTCATCAAGATGTTTCACCATGTTAGTGGTTTTCTTCAGACCTCCATTTCTTGGGAACACAGAATGGGGGAACCTTTTTATCATGTCCACACAACATCTCTAAGGTATATTAATGACATAGTAAAATGTTGAAATGGTTGGAGTTCCCCATTAACCTATCTACTCAGTCAGACCATGTATATCTATTTTAAGACCATGTGCTACTCGTCCAATCTGATCACTGGTTCAACATCCACCCAGACACGGATTGGCACAGAAATCGGCCCTAGCATGTGTGCACTTCACCGGCCCAAAGATGTCTTATGTCTTTTTTATTACATTTTTCTCATTGTTTTGGCTCAGCCCCGGCCCCATGACTGCCCAGCCCTTCTGGCAAATGCCAGAATTGCTAGAGCACCCAGTCTGGGCCTGCATCCACCATTCTGCCAACTCATGAACTCACTGCATATATGCAGTCACCAGCCTTCCTGCTCTGTCTCTAGATTCAAACTCCTCTGACTTGCATCTCTGCCTTACCGTATAGCACTCATCTGCCCAATCTAAATGTACTTTCTCCGCCCTACTTTGCTTTGCCCTGGCTTTCCGCTTCCCTGGATCTCCCTGTGGCCTGCATATCAGAGTATTGAAATAAATAGACTTGAACCGCATCCTTTCTGTTTCTTTCCGTGTTCTATATTTCTACTGTAACGGACAGGACGGGACGGAGGGACGGAGATGTACGGTGTTTTGCGAGAGACGACTGAAACGGTACACTTAAGTGGATAACACACGGTGCATCCCGTGGCAGAATATATAATGATGTCATTAACTTACTCCTTTGAGGGTCTCGACCTAAAGATTACCAAAAATCGCATTAGGTAATGAATGACATTATGTACAGGAACATCTTGCTCAGGTAAAGCCTCCATCCTGACACAGCGGAGCCTCGTACAAATTGCAGCATATTAACCCTTTGTTGTACTGAACGCGTTTTGGTGTTCAACGTATTATGTTACACTTTAGCTATTGAAAAATATCAGATCTACAAGCTTGTAGATCTGATATTTTAAAAAATGTGAAAATGATCTAAGAATAATCTAAGAATATATTCTATTTGACACCTGTAGTTTCTGACACTAGATTCTAGTTTCTGACAGATTCTAGTTTTTCTGAAAAATCTATGTTCCTGTGTCAGTGATGCGCAACATATTTCATGCCAAGGACCCCCAGAATCTCTGCGGACCCCCCATCTGAAAACGTGTTGTTCTAGGGATGCCTGAGAAGCAACGATTTCAGTTCAAAATATTTGCTTCCGAAAGAATATATTCAAAGATTTGCATCACATTTTCACAATTTTTCAAAAAATATTAGAGCTACAAGCTCACAGCGCGCACTCGGTGGCGCGCTGTGAGCTTGTAGGTCTGATATTTTTCAATAGCTTAAGTGTAACGTAATGCTTTGGACACCAAAATGCGTTCAGTTACACAAAGGGTTAAGCCACGCCAAAAGTCATTTGCACACCTCATTAGCCGCTGCCTCTGGGAATAGGACACCAGACAATAACTATACACCGTTTCACCTGGGTGAAGCTACAAGAACCAATTTGGAATGTTTACCTTGGGGTTGGACGGTTCAATGGCTGTAACAGAAACCTTAAAAGACAGACATTAATGAGCAAGTGGTTACGGACCCTTTTCTTGGACCTACAGTAATTGAACATCAGGCATAGACAGTGGCAGGAGTAGTGTTGCCAACTTGGTGCATTTGGTGCTACACCCCCCCCCCCCCCCCATAGCGCCAAAACTCCTGGCGGAACATCTAGTGCTTATTTTTTTTTCTGGTGAGTTGGAACGAAATTGGTTGACAGGCACCAGAGATGAAACCCTTGTTTTCACTATTTTTCCTCCTATGATAGAGTCCTCCTTCCTTCCTTCCTTCCTTCCTTCCTTCCTTCCTTCCTTCCTTCCTTCCTTCCTTCCTTCCTTCCTTCCTTCCTTCCTTCCTTCCTTCCTTCCTTCCTTCCTTCCTTCCTTCCTAGAAAGGACCATTGATAACCAAACGGACCCTTATAGATCTGTGAGTAACTCTTGAGATCATGAAATGAAACCAAATTGGTTTCATATTTTATGCTCCCAAGAGTTATATTTAATTAATTATGAATTACCTAATTTTCAAACGCCCCGTGATCTGAGGACACAACTGACGATGTGTCCCAGTGGCTAACCAAGGCCGTGAAGCAGCAGCTCCTTTCCACTCAGGTATGCGGTCAGGCGCAAGCTTGGCTCAGGGAGGAGGACGCCCCTGCCATGCATAGTCCCAGGGGATCGTACCACCTAGTCCTTAATTGATCCAATTATGAATTACCTAATTTTCAAGAATCTACACATTTAGAAAATGCAGAAGAATTTCTATTTTCACCAACATTTGCCAGTTATCTGTCCTGAATTAGTCCAAGAGACTAAACTCAACATCAAAATTTGGTCCTCTGTGGCTAAAATGCAGAATAAATAATTGGCCCTGGTATGAAAATGGTTGAAAACCCACTGCGCTAGCGCATTCTACTGCATTTTGGAAGTTCCATAAGTGCATTTTGGATTTTAGCAGTTGGCAACACTGGGCAGGAGGGAAAGGAGTTTAGTTTTAGGTGCATAGTTTTAGGTGCAGAGGATCATGCCTGATCCCCAGAAACCTATTTTCAGTTAGTTTCCCATACAGAAGACTTGGGTTTGATTATCAGAGTAGTCCTGCATGAAGCCCAGAAGCCTACTATCTCCATGGGACAGACAGGGATTCCCCTTGGCCTGAGTGATTATATTTGCCATGGTGTTTGGGGTTAGGTGGCCTCATCCACCTCCACCAACCATGCAGGCATTTGAGGAGCTCAGAAAATGTCCAAGGAAGAACATGTCAGACCAAACTTTCCACATGCAGACGGAATTCCACACTGTAGTGCATCGTGCACCATAGTAACCCCGTAACAATTATCTGTAGCCTTGCATTAGCACAAAAGCCGAACAAGGGGACTGTGCGCTAGCGACGAGCAGAAACGGGTAGGAATCTCAGATATGCACGGGGAAGAGGAACATGGCAAATGATGCTGCTAATGGAGAAGCGACTCTGTGGACAGGAATGATACGCCGTTATGATCCATTATGCAACCATCACTAACTAAACACTCCTCCCCTTCCTGTTAGTCAGGGGAGAGACATTAGCAGCGCTCAGCACTGCAGCAACAACTGTCTAACTGTATGCACTCAACCCCTACCACTGAAATCTCTTTCTGTCCAAGCTGGAAATCTGTTTTTCTTCCTTATTCATTATTAATCCTTATTTATTATTACATGTCCTCAATCCAGACCATAGAAAAGCAATCAGGGAGTCTGTGTGACCATGCTGCCTACTGGTCATTGTGTTTTGTTTTGTATAGATATTGGTTTCTCTCATAGCAAGCCTTCTATTACCACCGCGTCACAACGTTGGCTGGTGCGTTATCCAAACAAGTGTATCACATCAAAAAGGGGAGGTGGGTCGCACGACAGGTTGCAGGAGAGTTGTAGTTTATTGCTTTCTGCTTACATTTCTTTGTACTTTGCAGTAGATGAGCACACAACAGTTTCGGCCGTGCCGGCCTTCTTCAGGTGTGGTGTCTCATAGCAAGCCTGAAATGTCCTTGGCTGAGGATGGACAAAGCACAGTCACATTGATTCTGATACCTACTGTATGAGCATCAACAAAGTGCTATCCTTACGAACTGGACTCCATTTTTCAATAGGTGGGAACGCTATTATGCTAGAAAGCTGAAAAGCTGTGATGGCTGAGTACAGTGCAGGGTCTTGTATTTTTTATTTTAATGGGATCCGGCTCTTGGAAGTATTTAAATCCTGCAGCGGCAATGAAACCCAAAGTGTGATTAATGACTATTTGAAGTTTGAAACTCGCTAGTCTCTCTCTGCTTCTTTCATTTACCGCTGCCTCAAAATGTCCTTAAATTGTTTCATTTCTATTATTATAGCACACATGGGACACATTTCTTCTTTTATTGCTGTTCTTTTTCCATGTTCATCTCACCGTGCTGCTGTGGTTGAAATGTATGCAAGGTATTTTGAGTTCTGTATTAGTTTAGGTTATGCAACTTCAATGTGGGAGACAATGTTTTGATGGTTGAGGTCTATTCTATGGGAGGACTTGCATGGAGTGAAGAATGAAGTAAAATAGACTGAGCCATATAATGCCCCTCCTCTTTCCATTATTGGCAAGTGGTGGAGCTATAGGGTCTTCAATCAGTGGTCCAGGTACCACCAGTGGTCCTTGAGAGGTTTCCAGGTGGTTCCCAGCTAACTTGGTTAACCAGGTGAAACGTTGGTTAACCAGATGTAACATCTCTTGAGAGTGGTTTGGTTTCATGTTTATACACTAAACAGTTAAAGCATTAATCTAAATTAGCATCACTTACAGTAATTAAGAAGTCTACACAACTAGGGAATGTAGAAGATTAATGGTCATTTTGATTTGCTGTATATATTTGCCTGTTTTGTTTGCGAAAATCCAGCCTGGAAATCTTTAGTTTTGGGGTCTGTGGGGCTAAAATGTCATCAAATGGTGGACCATGGCTCAAAAAATGCTGAATAAATAGTGGGCCCTGGTATCAAAAAGATTGAAAACCTCTCGTATATAGGGCAGGTTTAACTGGAGGTACAGTATAATAGGTGGTGTGGGGCAGGTTATGGTATAGGGTAGGGCTGAACGATTTTGGGAAAAAATCTAATTGCGATTATTTCGAGCAATATTGCGATTGCGATTAATTTGCGATTATTTTTTAAAAGAGTCCAGTTTTGGTTTAAATCTTTACCATGTCCATTAAAAACGTATTTTAACATTACCAATACCAAAAGACAGTCATTTACTTCTCTGAATAAGGATAAAAGATATGAATTGCTTCCAACAGGCATCATATTTATTTTCCAAGTACATTCTTCACAACACACTGTCTGGAATTGGAAATCAACAGGTGCATGTTCTGTTTCTGAACAACCTGTGGAAGTACAACTCCTTTTCTTAATGAACAAAATATTTTGAAATTTATCAAGAAATAAATAAACTAATAAACTCAATAAGACCTGATATACCTGAAATAAAAGTATTTCTAGATGCTCTGGAGGATTCGCCCATTTATGGACAGGCACCATAAACGGGCGCCTATAGTGGAAAGGACCCCACATCATCCCGCAGCGTGGTGTTATTATGAATCCCACCGCAGTTGTTAGCCATTACTGGCAATCACAGCGTGGGGAGCCGTTCCTGGAACTGCGGTGGGGTTCATAATGTCGCTCCCGCAGCCTTTAGCGCTAGTAAAGTTTAACAGCTGAAAGAAACTTGGGAAAACCAGCTAAAACAGAGGAGATGAATAAACGTGTGTCATGGGACTCGGTATGCAACTGCATGGTAATCAGTGAGTGCTGGATGCATTGCAAGAAAAGACGTTCGCTTGTTGCGATGCGAGAATGTGATTCAATGGACTAGGAGTATACGGTACGGGTTTCTATGCCAACGGAATATACACATACAACCAAGGCTGCACGTGGACGCTGTCACTGGATAGGGGTGAGTGATGAACGTACTTGTAAATAAATAGCTGCGTTCACGGCGCTGCAGCGTCGCAAGGCGATTAAATAATGCGGAAGGATGCGGACGGATCAACAATGTGCGTGTGCGGATTTCGGATGGGAAAAAAGCTCATCCGCTGATCTCTAATAGAAACATTAAAAATCAAAAAATCGCGGCCCTTGCGATTCACAAATCGCATTTTTTCAGATCGCGATTTCGGTTTAAAAACGATTAATCGTTCAGCCTTATTATAGGGACAGGTTTAAGTGATGGAGGTATAGGGTACAGTATAATAGGTGGTGTGGGGCAGGTTATGGTATATAGGGACAGGTTTAAGTGATGGAGGTATAGGGTACAGTATAATAGGTGGTGTGGGGCAGGTTATGGTATAGGGACAGGTTTAAGTGATGGAGGTATAGGGTACAGTATAATAGGTGGTGTGGGGCAGGTTATGGTATATAGGGACAGGTTTAAGTGATGGAGGTATAGGGTACAGTATAATAGGTGGTGTGGGGCAGGTTATGGTATATAGGGACAGGTTTAAGTGGTGGAGGTGGAGGCTTGACCCACTGACCACCGAGGTCTCTCTGCTCCAACAGTGGGTCAATGAGAAGAAAGCGAATGGGAGACAAACATGGGGATGTAGAGGTGGAGAAGAACCCAATGAAATATTGAACAAAAAAAAGGTGCTCTATTTTTAGAAGCCAGGGGAGAGCTTCAGTTGTATTATTGATGTAGCTGTGCAGGCATGTGTTTGCGTGCGTGCGCACGTACACGTATTTATACACGTCTGTATTTGCTTGTGGCTGGATGGGGCTAGCCCAATGATAAAGGTGTGTTTTATGTTTGTCAGCATTTGCATACACTGTACTTACAGAAACTATAATGCATGTAATACATATTATGTATTACATGCATTATAGTTTCTGTGAGTCACAGCTACTGTACGGTTGGAGAGAGTCATTACTCCGGAAGACTTTCTAGTCTACTTCATATTTCTTAGGGAATGGCTGGCAGTTCTAAACAGGAGACGGGAGAACAAAGGCAGACGTTATTGCGCGGAACAGAATAGAATCGTGCATTATATTCACCGATAAAATATGCCGTGGACAAAGAGGAGGGAGTTGAAACATTGCACAGGATGAGAGAGGAAGTGTGAAGAAGATGGAGATGTAGCCACCGATAAAAAAAAGTTATGTCTCCGTCTCCTCTCAGTTTTTGAAGTATCAAGATTTTCATCGCACGTACGCACGCGCACACACACACACACACACACACACACACACACACACACACACACACACACACACACACACACACACACACACACACACACACACACACACACACACACACACACACACACACACACACACACACACACACTCCTTCTCTTCCTCACTTCACGTGGAGGCAGTGTTCCCGAGACAACAGCGACAGCAACCGACAGATTGAGACACATGCCCACATCGTCTACTGCTGGGTGGACTTTCAAGGACCATCTACTGATTTCCAACAATAATAACCTCATTCAATCCACCTCTAAACCAAACATTCACCATCAGCTGTATAGCTGAATAGAAAGTGTGTATAGAAGGTAGAGAGAGAGAGAGAGAGTCATAGAGGCTGGAGGCTTTTCCGCTTGGGAAAAGAGCGAAGGTTACTGGTTCCCTCCCTGGTCTGCCCACAACGTCTCCCTGACCAAGACCTTTAACCCTTATAACTGATCATATTGGCAGCCAACCACTGCTCCTAATAAGCAACAACTGAAGGAGACTTTGCACTGAAGGCCTATACTAATTCTAATGTGTAACATTCATTTAATTAGGCTGTTTTTTGGCGATAGCAGATATTGTTTTCATTACAGTGTTTGTGTCACAGCCAACCAGCCCACTCCACAATCTGACTTTGTGTGATTTAATACCAAAGTGTTTCTTGTTGTCTTTGGGTCATACACACACAGTGGGCATGTTGTTCCCTCTTGACTTTGCAGGTCCGCTTTTTTCCTTCTACACCGAATCTCTTTGACAAGCAAATGATCTATGCTCACAACACTGTACTTTACAAGATGTAAGCTCACTAATCCTGGGACTGGCAGGTGTGACAGACAATGCACCACGTCACACTAACAGGTGTTACGTCCAGGTGTTGTACGTGTACTGCACAGCTGCGTACTTGTACATCAATCTGCGTGTACAGAAACAGGCCACACAGAACCGTTGTTGTCAAGGCCACTTAAATCTGGCCACTCCATGCCACATGTTAAAAGAAAACTTAATCCAATTTTAATTCCAATTCTAGCAATAACCTTAATCATTACCACCAGTGCACCAATCCAAAGTCTTTGGGTTAAAGTCCCAGTGAAATGAAAAATAAGTTTTTAAGTGTCGTCATTATAATGGCCATACCCACCAATGCATGCAAAAAAATGGAAAGGTTTTGTGTATTTTTATATCAAAAATCTTTAATCATCTTGCTAAAATATGTATATAGGTTGTGGTTAAGTTAGACATAATTCCCTGGGGTTGCTCCACAACACTTTTGCTTACAAACCAAAATAACAACGTGGGTTCCAAAGGCGGAAGCCACAGATCAAACACCCTTTAGCTGGGAGGGATGCAATGCTCTGATTGGTTCAGGAAATTCACAACCAGGATTCCAAGGAAATTCAGGCTGAAACTTCAAAGTAAAAAGTTTACGTTTCATCCCACCTTTAACTCCAAGAATGTCTTACAAAGACAACACTTTTCATTAAACTAAATGCCCACGGTGACATTGTGTTTCTCATATAGATAGCAGTAGAGTCTACACAGGAAATCATGCAGGTGCCCACACACACACACACACACACACACACACACACACACACACACACACACACACACACACACACACACACACACACACACACACACACACACACACACACACACACACACACTCGTTCTCGGAGCCATAATGATATGCAAAGCAACACATGTAGGTTACATACACAGCACACACATGCTGTACCTGCGGGGCTAACAAGCTGTGGAAGTCTGTGAAGCCTCCCGGGGAACCGGGGGATCTCTCATCTTTTATCCTGTTTGATGATTTTTAAATCACAATTCATGGATATCCAATAACTAACACAGATCGGCTTTGTATACGTAAATGGCATTATTTATTTAATCACTTTTCGATGTGCTCATTTCACTTGCTTGTCTTGATTGTCCCCTTTTTTATTTTTGTAGTCGTTATAAAATAAATATGCTCCATTAATACATGAATAAATAAACAAATAAATACATACATAAATATGCGACTGCTGCTGCTTTTAAACTAATCGTATGCCATGCACGGCGCACCATATATACAGACCCGCAAGATGCTGTGACTGCATTTACATAGCATTTCCATGCTATACGTAAATATGTATGGAAAGTTTTCATGAAAAGTTTCTTTTTCTTTAGGTGATGCCTAAAGGACACATCTTGCAAGGGGGAAAATTGTACATTTTGTCCTTTGGATATTATTCGTGACGGTTACAAATCAGGGCCGATCACATCATGATGAGCAGAATCGGAGAAAAATATAATCACACTTCTATGAAATGAGGGGTACACTTGTCATCGTACACAAATCTATGTTAGTGGACGTCTGACATTGCTACATACACTAAGTGTCATTAGAGTTTAGTTTACATAAGACGTACGTTTTTGTCTTCAACGTCAATGGCGTTTAATGTTTTGATATTGAATTTACATCATATTTAGTGGAATTACCAGCTCTTTGTCATCATACATTGCCCCCCCCCCCATGCCCATGCCTAGATCCGCCCCTGCCGCAACGCATAACAAGGTGTAATGTTACGATGCGTGATGTCACACTGTGTGACCATAAGACCATAAGGCGTGATGATGCCACGAGGGCCGACTATATATAAATATGGAGACCTGATGTCACAATGCAAGACCATAAACTGTATATAAAATGCATATTTTTTTATTCCATATTTTCGTTGCATTTCTTTATTATTTAATTAATCCTTTGTACATATGGCAGTATTAATTCTTTTGACACATGGCAGTTGTTGTCCTCCATAGTATTGGTATGCTACACCACGAACAGGAGAATATGTTAAACTGACTTTAATGGTTGTAAACCCGTTGGTCCCTGATGTGTGTAGTAATATGTCTTCTGCCTTGTGCCTCCACAGACACGCACTATAAAAATCTTAATTTACAGATGGATAAATTATAATGTGTATGGGCTTTACACGCACGCACACACACACACACACACACACACACACACACACACACACACACACACACACACACACACACACACACGCGCACACGCACACACAATCAAACAAGGGGAAATGAAAAACAGAGTGTGTGAGTGCAAAAGTGGAAAGTGCAGGAGAGAATTTGTCATGCTGGAGAATCACCACAACTTTACTGAGATTAACTGCGCGCGTGCGTGTGTGACTGTGTGAATGACTGTGTCCATTCTTGTGTGTGTGTGTGTGTGTGTGTGTGTGTGTGTGTGTGTGTGGGTGGGTGTGTGTGTGTGTGTGTGTGTGTGTGTGTGCGCGCGCGTTCGTCCATTCTTGTGTGCGTGTGTGCTTAGGGCTGAAGCTTCACTTTCTGTTTTCTATTTTATGTATTAGTTTGACTCAAACCCCACTAGGTTTAGCCTACATGCATTTATGAATTATGGTGCCCCCGTTTATTATTTTTATATAGCACAAATTCACCATCAACGCAGTCCAGGTCCCTTCGCTTTGAAACGTCTCGGACGGTAATTCAACAAAACACGAAACAACAAAACAACCAGTCAATGAAAGCAATGCTACTCCGAAGCACAGTTCAGTTCATACAAGAAAAATAGTCCACTTTGGGGATTCATTCAGTATTTATCTTATTTATCTTTATATATAAAAAAAGTTCACGCAGAGAAAGAAAAACAAATGGAAGTGGTTGACAGGTATGATTTTGGAAATTCTAATCCATAATCATAGAGGTTAAGGCAACTGATCCACTACAGGAATAGGACTACAATCACACAATCTTTAAAGCTGCAATCCGGGATTTATGGTCATGAATAAAATTTATAGTAATAATAAAATGTACATGTTCACACAATAGCACTACATGTGCAATTATCCATCTGTGTCAGTTTGGACACTATAATGAATTAACAAAGCGCTTAAAAGTCCACCTGTCCTTGTTAGAGGAGATCCCTTCTTCCCTTCGTATGTGGGAGATGCGGGGTGGAATTACCCTCTCTGTCGTTACGCACGCAACTTAGGAATTGCAGCTTTATGGATATGAAGAGAACTAATACAACAAAGCAGTGTGAGTGCGTGCAGGTCACAGGTCAAACCCAGACACAGTCGTACTCCAGTGTGCATGGACAGATGATATGCCACAGTATTGTGAGGGATTTGCAGGAGGCAGGCAGGGTCACATGGAATATGAGAAGCCATACAAACAGAAATGCAACCATTTGTTCATCCATTTGTATCTCTGAGAGGGATCAATTAACAGGGGGTAGTGGGTTAGGGGTCCATTCGGTTAGTTATGAAAGCTGTCTGAGCTGAAATAAAACTTGTGTTCATATTTTTACTTGTGCCTGTGCTGCTTTATGGCCTAGATGTGCAAACAGCCCCTTTGAGGACATTAGAAATTTCTGGACCAATATGTCCCAATGGACGTGCATCCTATATGCATCTACAGTAACGATGGCAACCAAGGGGGACAAAATAGTACACTTTTAAAGGGAAAATGATCTAATAACTAGTTGGCCCCAGAAACTTTTTTCCTTTCTTTTTTTTTCCAAACCTGTGCTAAACCTGCTAGTTGCATAGCATATACATTTCAGGTGTCATGTGCTTATTTATTCGGACAAGGGGCAATGACCGGAACTACTTCATATTTCCCCAAAACCAGAGCAGAACTCTCACCATGGGACTCTGGAGGTCAATTATCACAGTTGACACCACTATAATAATAGCAGGTATTTCATACAGCTTAACTTAAAAAAAATCCGGACTGTCCCTTTAAAGCAGCAGGGGTCGAAACGTTGAAACCTGCAACTGAATAAAAGCTTAACTCTTTGTTTGCTATTTCATAATCTCAAATGTAGCAGTAATGCCAGTAAATTAAAAAAATATATATTTTCACTTTGAAGCCCCAAAATTTGTGTGAGCTTCCATAGCACCCATAGGCCACCATTCATTTGTCGGGTTTCGGTCATTTGGCAGGGCACACTCCCAGCCAAATGACAGAAAACCTGTCAGGTGGCATGATTAGAGATAAGAACAGTGTGCGGACATCTTCTCTCCTTCAAGTATCCCTTTCACGCATCCAGATGTCTGAGTGAAAGTTTAAAAACTACCTCAAAGACAGATATTGAGGAGAGAGAGATAGAAGTGAGAGGATATGAGGACAAATCTACACGCTGAAAGAGAGCAAAATGATTCCATCCACATCACATTTCAAGGACAGCAGGAGCTTTGATGAAGGACCAGTGGCAGATCGAATTACCATCTCATAACCAGCCAGATATCTCATGAATAAAGATTTAACCCGGCCAGGAGAACTACACATAGTGAGAATGTAGACGTGAAAGGAAGCCACGTGTGTAAACAACGAGGTTCAACAAACCGTATCATCTGAAATCACACAAAACATGTTGTACCTCCACTGCGAACATAATTTGTAGCCAGTGTTGCTGACTTGGTGCATTTGTCGCTATATTTAGCTTTTTTCCAGACCCCCCCTAACGCCAAAATTTGTGGTTAAACTCCTGGCGGAAAATCTAGTGCTTTTTTGCTGGTGAGTTGTGGTGAAATTGGTTGACAGGCACCAGAGATAAAACCCCTCATTTTTCACTATTTTTCCTCCTATGATAGAGTACTCCTTCCTTCCTATAAAGGACCATTGGTAACCAAATGGACCCTTATAGCTCTGTAACTCTTGAGATTGTAAAATGAAACCAAATGGACCCTTACGGGTCCATTTGGTTTCATTTCACGCTCTGAAGAGGTAAATTATATTTCATTAATTCTGAATTACAGTACCTAATTTTCAAGAATCTACACATTTAGAAAATGCTACATATTACTATTTTGACCAAAGTTTTGCCAGTTATTTCTCCTAAATTAGTCCGAGAGACTAAACCCAACATCAAATGGTCGTCCGTGGCTAAAATGCAGAATAAATAGTGGGCCCTGGTAAGTGCCACACTAGTGCATTTTGGATTTTGGCAGTTGGCAACGCTGATTGTGGCAAAGTGTTTCAGACTGCCAGGTGACCCGAAGAAGCACCATCTCCCTGAGAAAGCACTTCTGTAGTGAACGGAGCGACAAGTTAAGAGTTTCATTCGTAGCCTGAAGACATATCAGCACATCCGCACGGGAGAAAAAAACTCTTCTGTTTGGAACAGTTTGGGAAATGAGTCAGTCAGGCCCTTTGAGGACACACCAGCATATATCCACACCGGAGGAAGAGAAAAAAACATTCTTCTGCAAAGCAAAGAGTTTTGGTGTGTCAGGTATAGTCTAAAGAAACGCTAGGTTGTCCAAACTGGGGGAAAAAAAAAAACTTTCTTTCTACCGCAAATGGTGTGTGAAATGTTTCGAAATTTGAAGACACACTTTTCCTAATGATGGCTCTCCGGCAGTAAAAAACGGGTTCTAGGTCCATCTGCGGCTTCACAGTGAAGGCTAAAGTGGGAAACTGACTTTTATTTCCGGCATATCATTCTCGATAAATTCTACTTAATTAACAAAATTCCTCATCCGTTTCTCTCCTCAGTGGTTTGACCAGTTGATCTGGAATCTCACGTGATCTGGGCAATGACCACATCGGCATATGGAATTAAGATTGAAGTAGCGAGGCCCAATCATGGCTTAATATGCAAATATGGAGCGGCTTTATCTCAAGAGGCGTTTTTTTTTTATTCACCGCAGAGTACGTTGCAGACAGAGACTGCAGACAAATATGTAAGCAGTGATATTATTCTGGCCAAGACAGGCTAACCAGTCGTGACCTGGCATCCCTGGGTATGTATTAACTGGAATTGAACTGAAGTATCGGTGATGAGTGCAAGTAGAGAAATCACAGACAACCTAGAAAAAAAAAACATGTTTTTTATTTTTTGAAGGGCTTCTCCCTGCATCTCTATAATTGCTGTTAATCAGGGAAAATCTTGTCCATGGCCTGCATGTTAGCGGTCTTTACACTCTGCCAATGCAGTGTGGGTGTTTTAGAATCTTAATAACTTACTAAAGGCGCTAAGGCAAAAACTTTCTTCGACAATCTTTCTTCCCAGACAGTATACAGAGATGGCGTTGCTGACACGTCTGCAACCTCTCCGGCAAAAGAAGAGAAGATGCCAGATGGAGACCTTGATCTAGTCTCTCCCTTTCTCTCTCTCTCTCTTTGTATTTTCCTGGGTGAGGAACATCCCTTCATTAGACCACATCCCCCTGACAGCTCTTTGTGTTTTCCACGGCTTGTCTGACAGCCACAGCGCTTCATGCTGCATGCTCAGACATGGAGGATCCCTCCTACACACTGTCCAGGCCTGCAGGTTCCTTGAATTCCTCCTCCTCACCCGCAGACACGGACACACTATATATACACACACACACACACACACACACACACACACACACACACACACACACACACACACACACACATACACACACACAGGTCATGAAAGATCCTGCGTGGCTCATAGAGAGGATGAATGGGGTGTCATGGACACGGTGCATGCCACCGATGCCACCCACTGTCATGGTCTCATGCCTAATGTGCTGCACAGCAGGGCATGATGATGCAGGGGTGGCCATTCCTGGTGCCATCGTTCCAGAAACTGTTAATTTTTACCATAGTGATTGTTAAAAAAGAGATATATTACATCAATTATTTTAAATTTAGAAGCTACCCAGGCTACCCATGATTCATGGCCACCAATTATTTGATTCTGTGAAGAAAAGACAGAGATGCAAATCACAAAATTAATAGTTTAGCATGTACTAAACATTGTACCATTGTACCAACATGTACCAGACAGTTTATATACAAAATCACCAGGATCCTGTGGTTGGGTTCATTCTATAGTCATACAAGAATTAATTCATTTTTGGAAGTCTCTATGGGATAATTGAGCGAGCTCTGGAACGCGATCAGAAAATGGCTGTCCACTGCTATGCCCTATTCACAACTTTCCTACAACCCATAAGTCTTTGTTCCTAGTTCCTGTTATCTTTTGATTCGTTGCCAGATTTGCAGCTGAAACAAGTGGCCAGGTAAATGAATCAAGCGCAAATGAAAATAGCTGATCTACCAGCCAGCCCACAGCGACACATTATGGTGTGAGGTTGTGTGTCTGTAATTTAAAAACCATTGGGAAGAAAGCCCAAATATCGGTTGGCTCCACGAGACCAGCCCCCCCAAAACATCAACCATCTATTTGCAAGTGACATTACAGTGGGAAAAAGTCAAATGTTGCTTATAATAAGCAGACATGGCAACACTGTCTGAACGGAAGGCAAGCACACACACAGGGAGCTTATAGCGAGTTTTGTATAATATGTGAGCTTGTATACCGGTATATGGGCCATTTTCAGTGACCAATGACACATGCAGGTGTATGGAAGGGGAAACACACAAGGCCATGTGACAGTCCTGAAAGGGTCATGTAGCGGTTACCAGCACTCAGAATCACATGTGATTTCCACTGCAAGACATACATTATGCTGAACCCTCACCTCACATCTGTCGCTGTGTATGCAAAACGATAATCCAATCGAGGATTACCGGGATTTGAAGGAAAACCTATTATACACGTGTGTGTATGATGAGTAGACTAGGGTCGACTCGCAAAGGTTAGGTGGCTCTATTCAAATTCACTTCTCTAGTAATTATGATCGAGAATGCGTCATCAATAGATATACATTTGTTGCCAAAATCATCAGCACATGAATAATACAGATATTTATGTGCGCTTGTTTTATAGGCGCAAAGCAATAAAAAGTGGTTCATTCCACACAGCATACTCAATACGCTTTTGGCAGAATAATTCGGCATGCGGAATCCGGAACGAGCAAAATGGAATACCGGCGGCAGGCTGTAGATTCTGAACCGGGGATGTTTGATGCCTGATTCATAATGTATAATCCCCTCAAGTGGTGAAGCACTGCTCTGCACAGATTTACTATACAGAACAGCCGTCCAACACCAGTGACTGCATGGCAGGGGAGAGAAGATTGACGTACTGCAGACCGAGATGCACTGTGGCAAGAAACAAAAGCAGAAGAAGCACTAGACTCACTTTCTATACCATCACTTGCTGGAGGTATAGCCAGTGAGAGGATGCAGTACTTTAGGATCAGCTAGTTCAGAGGTTTTCAACCTCTTTGACACCAGGGCCCACTTATTTATTCGGCTTTTGACCCACAGAGGATCACCATTTCATGACGTTTTAACCCCACAGACCCCCAAAACTAAACATTTCTTTTGTTCACAATACCAGGATGGATTTGTGAAACAAAACAGTCAAACATACAGATCAAAATGACCATTAATCTTCTACATTCTCTAGTTGTGTAGACTTGGGGCTAATTCACATGATGAATGTTTTAACTCTTAAACATGAAACCAAGTGGACTCACAAGGGTTAAATTAAGCGTTAAATTATATTTAAACATCTGAATTACCTAATTTTCAAGAATGTACATATTTAAAAAATGCCATTTTGACCAACATTTTGCCAGCTATTTCTCCTAGATCAGGCTGAGAGACTAAACTCAACATCCGTGGCTAAGACTAAACTCAACATCCGTGGCTAAGATGCAGAATAAACAGTGGGCCCTGGTGTGAAAACGGTTGAAAACCCACGGCTCTAGCGGATTCTAGTGCATTTTGGAAGTGCTACTAGTGCATTTTGGATTTTGGCAGTTGGCAACACTGGGACCCATGTCAGACACTGATTAGCTGTCTCTCTCTGACGTTAAAAGCTGGATGGACAACCATGTCCTCATTTATTCTCTTATGCCATCACCTTGGGCGCCCTCGGCGCTAAGATCCGTTCCTCAGTTTCAGGTTCGATAAAGAGATCAGCCCCGTGGTCAAAACCAGCCTTTTCCAACTTAGACTGCTGGCCCAGGATTAAGGGCTATATCTCTCCCCACCTGACCTGGAGAGGGTAATCCATGCATTCATCTCGTCGAGGCTCGATTACTGTAATACTCTGTGTGTAAGGATCAACCATTCTGCCCTTAGATGTCTGCAGTTGCAGATAAATGAATGAACGCAAGCCCAGCATCCTTTGTAATATTGCTGACCTATTCCCACCACTGTATAGCACATCTTTTGTTCAACTTTGACCCCCTCTGTCACATAGAAGTATGTTTTACAGCTGAGGCACAACAATTAGCCGGCGGCAGGGCCGGATCTAGGCATGGGCATGGGGGGGCAATGCCCCCCTAAATGCCCTGACTGCCCCACCAAACATGATGGCAGGCAAACCACCCACATTTCAAATTAAAGTGCTCATATTTAAAATGATTTGAAACAGTACTACTGCTACTACTAACTACAATTGTGGCACCACTAATCCAACACCATTCAAACATCATTCAAAACTAGGTCAGACTTTAGCTTTATGCATGCTGCGTGTCTGTTGCAACTTGCAACAACAACTAATGCTATTATTGATGCTTACTTGCCAAATATATGTCCTGCACAAGATAGAAATCTTGTGGGTCACAGAACTAAACAATTGAAATGGAAATGGTATAGGTCATTTTTGCCTGCCCCCCCAATTGGGAAATGTTACATCCGGCCCTGGCCAGCGGTCTATGAGCACCTCACACAAGACCTACACACAATGAAAGCAGCTGCACTACTGCAGACATTCATTATGCAAGGCTGCTTCCAAGGCATAACAAGAGAGCGCAGGAGATCTAGTAGATTTTTAGATATAAAGTGTCAGGGTAGGCTACATGAAAGAGACTACCCTCCATTTTCATTGTCGGTTTTCAGAAAGTGCTGATGTATGATTGAGGAGCTACAGTATAAGTGTTGTTGGGGAGAAAGGAAGAGTTTTTTGATCTAGAGTTTCCTCTGTAGTGCTATTGTTGCTTAATTTATACTCTGTTGCACGACGGAATCGAGTACCAAAGATTGTACTGTAGTTCCACAAGCTTGCAATGCATTGAATCACACAGAATAAACTTGTATACTTTCTACTGTCATTTAATAATTCAGGGGTTTTCAACAGGTGGACAGTTGATGGACAGTTGGTTAAACAGATGTAACTCAGATGTAACTCTTTGAGACCCTTGCGGGTCCATTTCGTTTCATGTTTACACTTTCAAAAGTTAAAACATTCATCATCTAAATTATCCCAAGTCTACACAACTAGAGAGTGTAGAAGAGTAATGGTCATTTTGATCTGTATGTATGTTTGACTGTTTTGTTTCCCAAATCCAGCCTGGAATTGTGGACAAAAGCAAACGAAATCTTCCGCGGGGCTAAAATGTCATCAAATGGTGGTCTGTGGCTCAAATTCTGAATAAATAGTGGGGCCTGGTATGAAAAAGGTTGAAAACCACTGGAATAAATGAATGCAAGTAAGCAAACTCCACCCTCTGTGTCTTTAGTATGGACATGTGTTGAAAAGAATCTGCTGAATCATAAAGCGACGTCCCTTCGATATCGCCAACATGAAAACATAGAATGCAGGGCAGACAGAGACAGACAGAGAGGTGTTGCTCGTATGTATACACAACACATATGGCTTATGTAAATGACGAAGGATCAAAGTCATGAAAACTGATGATCCATAAAATGGTACTGTACACAGGAATGAGCAAAACCCTGAGGGGGAAAGTAACCTCGAGATGCAATATGAGTACATTACAAGCAGGCTGTTTGCTTATTCACATACAAATACACACTCATAAAACTTCCCATGAATATGTAAGCGCTCTGCGGCTCCTGTGCATTTGACAGCAGATTAGATCAAAAGAAGCTCCATGATAAATGGATCAGCGGCAAAGTAGATTTCCGTGCCCAATTTCCGAGATTGTGAGGCTGTGCTATAATGCGGGCAATGCAGGGGAAAGTAAGTATAACGCATGTAGGCCTACTTCATCTGTTCATTGTGTATACTGTACATAACCTTGTGTCTTCAGAACTCTTCTCTAAATGGAAAAAAGTACCCATGTGTGACCCAAGTGTTATTGAGTACAAACTCTTGTTAGTAGTTTTCATCGGTTCAATATTTCAAAAACCCACAGAGGCACTTAACCACTTTCACTTTACTTGTCTTTCTCCGGAATAACAAAAACAAAACAGACAATCTACAAGCTCACAGTGTGTTGCAGTGCAACGCCACTAACTTCACAAAACAAAAACAAATAAACAGTTGATATGGGCATATGAGGTTTCTTCCCGACAGCACCAATATCCTCTCTCCTCCCGCCATCAGGGTTTAGACTCTCCCAGAGAGAAAAGTGGTCTATCAGCAGCAGTGGAGAATTACTCCAATGGTAGAAGATGATGCATCGGATCAATTTAAGATGGCCACTTAGCTTCACACAGCCGAAAATAAATGATTAAAATAAAACCTTTAATAAAGGAGAATGAGAATAGATGCGTAAAAAAAAACCCTCTGCTGCAGACCATTGGGGGAGATATAAACACAGAGAGCAAAAGAAAAAAAACACATATTAGGAGCAGGTTATGAAGAACAATGTCTGTGTCTTAATTAGCCTCTCATTTTTTTAATACTGTGTTACAGCAAATGTCTGACATTTTCCTGACTCAGTGCGTCTGAAGCTCCCAGTGACCCTAAAAGGAGAGTTGTTCGCCCCCATCGGGTACATCAAGGATGGCTGTGACACCCAGACGCTGAGGATGCAGCTCTAATTAGACTTTGGTTAAAACTTAAAAGCATAATAATGGAGATAAGCAGTTGCCCATGTGTCACATAGAGAGCCTATACTGGAGCGGCGTCTACTGTTTTCATTCACTACTATAAGGAAGCAATCACGTTTTTTGGTCTTTTGTACCAGGGGCGGATCTAGGCATGGGCATTGGGGGGCAGTGCCCCCCTAAATACCCAGTCTGCCCCCCCCCCCCCCCCCCCGGCTTCAGAAGCCGCCCCAATACCATTTTCTCGTGCCCCTCCAACATGCCCCCCCCCCCAATGGGACATGTTACATCCGCCCCTGTTTTGTACCCTATTAGGTTTTTTCATCCGTAAAACTGCTGTTGTTTATTATGGTTTGGGACATAATTAATTTGCTGTTCTGTGATGGATTGTACTGGTAAACCAGGCCCTGTAAAAAGGCCAACGTAAGCCATCTTGCAAAATGTCCTAGGGCTGACGTGACCTACTATTTGAATCTGAATCGTCCACGTTTTTTCTTCTTTCTTTAAGGGGGATCAAAGGATGGTTGAGTCGGACAGGTGGGCCAGCTGAGCTGTCCTTCCAACCATCCATCCCTCCACCTAACACAACATATTGGTTCTATTTCAACTCCTTTTGGATAGCTATTATTACCATTGTGCCCTTTCATGAACCTCAAGGCCAATCCACACCAATGTAATTAAATGTAAATAGAATTGTCTAGTGCCGTGGCCATGGTCTACTTGTGCATGATGTGGTTGTGTAACGATTCACTGAACTCAAGATACGATTCAAAACACAATTGTTAGGTTCACATTTTTTTTCACCATCTTTAATAAACAAAGAATATTCTAGCTTTTATAGCTTTTATGATAATAATAAAACATTGCAAAGCAGCATTATTTTTCATTACTGTAAGGTGCTTTCTTGTTTAAAACCCAGCTCGAGTTAACATGTAAAAAAGAAAGATGACATCTTAGGATAGTTGTAGACCTATTTGACAGTAAAACATACAAGGTGACTTTTTTGCTGTTTTTTGTCATACATAGGCTAATCCTGAAATTCCAGGCGGAGGACGAGAGGAACAGTCGGAATGGGTCACAGTTCATGGCTGTTGACGTTGTCCACTTCTCTTCAGGAGATTCAGGTTGGAGCTGAGTGGACGGTGGGAGGGCGAAAGAGTCTGGATCCAAGAGTGGGGATGCTGCCAGACCCAAGTGGGGGCTGAGGTGAGGGATGGGTGCAGGGGAGAGGATAGATGGGACGAGGGCAGATGAGGGTGGGAATGGAGGAGGGTTGAGGAGCTACAGAGATGGGGGTGAAGTGGAAGGAAGAGGGAGGAGAGACTGGGTGAGGGGAGACTTCAGTGGAGGAGGAGGAGGGGGAGTCGGGGAGGTCAAAGTCCATGTCAGTGAGCCCGAACATGGCCAACATCTCTCTGTCTTCATTTGCAGATTCGACGACGTCTTCCAACGTGTTGTCCTTGACGCTTCTGGGCGTTTCTACCCCAACAATGGAGGTCTTCTCTGTGGTTGTCGTGTTGCACCCCCAGACCGGTGCTCCGGTAGTCACAGTGACACTGTGTGTCACAGACACACTAATAATTATCAACATTATTATCAAATGGAGTTTGCTCTCTTTGTCTCTCTTTGTTTGACTGAACAGCCTTGTCTGGATCCTGTCCTTTTAACCTGCTGCTGGGAAACGTGTCGGACTGTACACAATGCGTGTGTGCCTATATTTAGGCATTTACATGAGTGTGTGCGTTGTGACACCGCACATTGCGCCCATATTTGGGCATGAAAAAACCTTTGAGCATATTTGGGGATGGCAATATTTGGGTATGCCCAAATACGGGCACATGAGCGGTGTCACGCATGCACACACTCATGTAAACATTTGCTTTATCGCACAGCATGTTCTCAGCACAAAACAGAGCTCCTGTAGCCTGGCTCAGCCCTGAATCAGCACCTTAAAAATACTACCTTATTTTTTCTTTGAGATTCAATGAATAATGAAGTGAAACGGAATGACAATTCAGACTGAAGTCAGGCTAGAGGTCCTGTTGAAAAGTGTGTGATGCACACAATACGACGTTTGGCCTGGATTTTCACACTGTTTGTTTGGCACGGCCATATATAGGTTCACATATAGGTATACCTACTTAATTCCATTTGTTTGTGCCTCACACTCCATATTTCAACACAGAGATGAGTGAAATAACCCAAGGCAGAAATGTGCGTGATTGCGTCACACGCTCCATATTTGAACGTGCCTGCCATCATAGGGCATACCGAAATATGGAGTGTATATGGGAAGCTTCCATCTGAGTGACTTAATTTTCAAGAATCTACGCCTTTAGAAAATGCAGAAGAATTGTTATTCTGACCAACATTTTGCCAGTTTATCTTTCCTAAATTGTGGGCAAAAACTTAAGAAAAAAAAAAGTTCCATTTCAAGGTCCCCCAGGACAGTTTGGCATGCATTACAGATCCACCATTTAATGGCATTTCTATTTCTGAGACCACAAGTGATATTTGTAACTTCAATGTAAATATAAATCTGAGAAATGGAACCAAATGGACCTGGCGTATTGAATTACAGACCTCTAACGGACACTATGTTGCAAAATATAAGCAGTTTCTTTCTAAGCTCTATCTTTTTTACTACTATTTTATGACAATATCATGGGCTTGTTTTTCGACGGAAGATGTGGCTTATTTCTCCCACAAGGGATGGCAATACTATATGCACATGGACCAATCAGAGGCTGCTTTACTGCTGCTGTAGGGACAGCAATTGAAACGCAGTCACTGATTGGCCCGAACATTTTAGGCTTTTTAGTAACTTCCTCATACTGTGTGTCAATGAGTGCGATTCCAGACTCAAATTGTGTGGAAGAAGGAAGGAGTGACTGACTGACCATGCCATTTGATGCTGGCTTGACAGTGTTTACATGAGTGCAAGCATTTACATACAGTAAGTGCAGTGTTGCACCCATGCAATGCTTGCTTTATCGTACAGTACATCTCAGCACAAAACATACTGTAGGTCCTGTTGAAAATGAAGAGGCACATTTTATCGATCCTCCTTTTGAAAGCCCTTTATCCCATGTACTATACTCTAGCAGTTCTAGACTATGTACTATGTCTTGTACTATGGCACCAGTGCCACATCCCTATTGCTCTGACAGCGATATTTTGTGTGGTTTGATTTATTGGTTGAAATATTATTATATTTCAGAATTGGTATAGTGCAAGCAGAGGACAAGTACCCCAGACACCTCGAGGAGATAATACTTGTGACAATACAGTACATTTTAAAAGGTAGGGGAAGTGATTTCACTTTTGTCAGATATCACCCAAAAAATATTTTTTTCTGTTAAAATGCTCTATTATAAGGTGTGGAAACCATATATGGAGTTTCCCCCTCCCCCACGTTAGCAGAGGAGCTAATAAAAGTTCCCCAGTTGGTGGCGAATTCTCCTCCAATCAGGATCGAGCAGCAGGCTCACATAGTGTAGCTACTGTTTGGCGCCCCTAGTGCACCAGGCTGGAACTACAGGATGAATTTCAAATCACTTACCCTACCTTTAAGTTTTTTAAAAAGCGTTCCATCAACTGACAGACTAACCAAGCACGACCCGAAAACAGTTCCGGATACTGTTTTGTTGCAAGGTGCTGTGACTAGTTGCATGGGTGCAGACTGGCCTATGGTCTATATGCGGTAGATGCTGCTAAAATGGATTTTTCGTGACTGTGTGCGATCTCCTCCGGCGCCACAAACTCCATCTGCAGCCATTTTACTGCCGCACAAGGTGTCTAAAACTAGAGTAAATGACCATGGAATTTGCTGTGCAACCTTCACGCCTACCAGACAAATGGACCCCATTGATCCTGATGACCCGTTTGCCTTTGACCCCGGCAGCGACATTAGAGCAGAATTTCCACTTGCTGTGGTCACTTATAGAACCATCCACATCACATTCTGCAGCTAAAGGGATGGTGACGGACCCTAGGCCCTGCATGTGAGAGTCGAGTAGCAAGCTTATACGGTGGATATCCATCCATCCCACTACAGTCAGAACCCTGAGATGAGGTGGAGAGCTGATGCTGCTGGATTCACTAATGCTAGGCCATAAGAGAGAACACTTAACATTCAGCATTACCATAAATGGCTATCTTATACGCCATTTCGATATCCACTTAACCGATTCCGAACTGAAAAATCATTCAAAGATTTGCGCCACACCTTTTCACCATTTTCAAAAATATCAGACCTACAAGCTCATAGCGTGCCACTCCGTGGCACGCTATGAGCTTGTAGGTCTGATATTTTTCAATAACTAAAGTAACATTAATGATGTTAAATAATGTATGTGTAATGTATCTCCCACAGCTGTTAATGATGATAATAATGCCTAATGCTAAGTATTGTTAATAATGCTAAGTAATGGTAAGCATTGTTAATAAGGCTAAGTAATGCTAATAACGCTACTAACGCTTAGAACACCAAGAGGCGTTCCCACCAAAACTGCGTTAAAAACTGCAAGAAGGCACAATTGCGGGGTGCCGGAGTGTGAAAAATACAAATAAACAACAACAAATAAAATCCCCTCAATAGTCCTGGCTATAGTACCCCCCCCCCCACACACACACACACACACACACACACAGACACACACACACCCCCTTCCCCTCACCCCAATCTAATGGTATCCGTCACTGCACAGCATGGGGGTGGGAAAGTCAGGGAGCAAGTCGAGGCAGGATGCCAACATGTGAAATTACAGCCATTGATCTCTGGCGCCGGAGAGAAACGCGGTTCCACCGCGCGCGGATACATTATTGAGGAGATGTGTCACAACAGGTGGGAATCATAGGCGGCGGCGCGCCTCTGCACGCGGGGCCAAGGTGATATAGGGGGCGTGATGCCATTCACCAGCGGCGGATCTAGGTATGGGCATGGGGGGGGGGGGGGGGGCCCTGACTGCCCCACCAAACATGGGCATGGCATTCAAAACAACAAGTGCTTATATTTAAAATGATTATGAAACACTATACTGCTACTAACTACAGCTGTGTCACCACTAAACCAACAGCATTTCATCATTGAAAACAGAAAACTCTCTGAGTCAGACCTTTAGCTTTATGCATGCTGCGTGTCTGTTGCAACTTCAACAACTGATGTTATTATTGATGCTTTACTTGACTAATAAAAGTCCTGTAACTGAAAATGGTATGGGTGCGGCTTCATCGCCTGTGGTGCGAAGCGACACGGGCGATGAAGTCGCCCCCTTACCATTTTCTCCTGCCCCCCCAATTGGTAAATGTTACATCCGCCCCTGCGATTCACACACACACGCAACGCAAACTGCTTGTATAGTATGAGATTAGCGCTTACACAATGTCACGGATCGTTGCTGCGTCGAGCGTGGCGACTGCCACCACAACGCCCTCATCAATCCAAACCCGGTTATTATTTCATGCACAGCGCGACTAATGACGTTATACTCTGTATATAAATATACAGTATATACATCCCACAGCTGTTACTGGGCGAATCTGTACAGGAGGAAGCATTAATTTATTAGTGCAGCGGAAAAAGCAGGGAGACGTTGGCTGCTTTAAGTGCCTACTTGAGTATTGTGTGTGTGTGTGTGTGGGGGGGTGGGGGGGTGGGGGGGGTATTGGGTTAATACAGGAAGAGAAGCTATAGGGGGTGCTGATGATGGAGGTGTATGAAAATGAAGGTGTGTGCGTGTGTGTGTTTCCAAGTAACGTTAGTACCTGCGGGTTGTGCAACGGAACGCGTGTCTCTCTCTCTGAGGTGTGTGTGTGTGTGTGTGTGTGTGTGTGTGTGTGTGTGTGTGTGTGTGTGTGTGTGTGTGTGTGTGTGTGTGTGTGTGTGTGTGTGTGTGTGTGTGTGTGTGTGTGTGTGGGCAGTGCACAACGAGGCATTCACAACCATAATCGGTGTTTTAGACAGTTAGCAAATGCTGAGGAGTTCAGTCAATGGGTCCCGAAGGGCAGATGATGTCTGGTCTCATCACAGGGTATATATGAGTGGGCACTTGTTGTGTTCCAACAGAAACGGAGGATGAGAAACAATACAAGCGGCTGTTTTCTCCGTTATTACCTACTACTTGCAAATACAAAATAACATGCACATGCAGGGTTTTGCAAATGGCTCTTAAAAATGGCTTCTTCAAAAAAAAATGCATAATTCATGCCCTTCGCAAAGCCCTGGGAAGCACTGGCACTTATTAGGTGGAGTTATATATAACCAGCAACACAAATATTTGAAGGTTCGTAGAGGGGAAAAAAAAAACCAATCCACTTCATTTTGTGTTTTATTCTTCTTTCATTACCTCCTATGGTGTGGTGCAATGACAAGGTCATAGTATAAGGATTCAAATTGCATAACCTTTCAGGAACCATGCAGTTCCATTCTTGGAGTCCTGCTGCTCTGCACAAAGCAAACCGAGTCTCAAGGGCTATGTAGCTAAAGGCAACGCCATGAGCACTGTATACGCAGGCGAATCGTCAGAACAAATCACTGCACTTAACTGTTAAAAAAAGAAAGAAAGAAAAACATTTGGTTGCCCGTAAATGCATTAATGCGTCTGTTAAATATTTACAGTGGCCTTGGGGGAAAAAGGAGTGGCGCTGGCTTCTGCTTGACCCTGCTTCATACAGCATGTAACATGTTACACTGTGTCTGTGTAAGGCGGACAGCCTTGGTGTGTGATTTAATATTTATTTAGTGAACGTGCTGCATCTTCAGCCAACGGTTGGGATGAATTGAATATACCTTTGTATCATATATAAATAAAAAAAAACATCAAAGGGATTAACAACTATTTCACAAAAAGCCAGACAGTTATATCATCTCAAAAATCACAACACTGAGAATGATCTCTCTTGGAGAAAGCCAAAGGGGCTTTAAAAGAAATCACACCCTTTTGCTCTTTTATGATGTAACTGGCACTGGTGCTCTTTTATGTCAGTGGAGAGTCCATAAACCTCTATCGCTTTTCATTTCTCTTTCACAGTTTAGTAGCGTTTAGAAGACGCGTGTGTTCAATCAGGGCAAACTGAAGTGACATGGGATGGAGATTGAAAAACCGATGTCACATAAATATTTTTATTTAATGGATATAGGCTAAACACTTTTACTTCTTCTCATTGGCATATTGACCTCCTGTGTAAAGGCCTTAAACTGTGGTATGGCTGGGTTAAGATTCTCTCGAACACCGATGTCAGTCAACAATCTTCACTTGCTCACTTTTGTCTTCCATCTAAGCCCATCTGATTTTGCCTGACTTCACTATAGGCTTTCATCTTCAGGAAACTATAGAGTGGAATTCTGATACATTATGGACACCGTTGGATAGATCGCATCCTGTAGAACTTAGTGTTTATCTTAGATAAAAATCATGTTAGCAGTTCATGTAGACGTAAAACTTTATACTATAAATATGCTGCATGGTATAGTTGGCCTATATAGTTTTTCTATTGCTACGTTCTTAGCTTAAGTATGATTTATGATGACTTTCTTGTATGTAAATGATGTATTACCGTGCTGTTTCCTTCTGTTCATACTTAATGTGGGGTGGCGGTGACTCAGGGATAGACTCATCAGATGGTAACTGTTCGAACCTGGGCTACCCCAGAGTGACTGTCGATGACACTTAACCCATAATTGCTCTCGATGTGCTGGTCAGTACCTTTGCATGGTTTATGCTGCCATTGGTGTATGAATGGGTGAGTGGCATCCGCAATACTTATATGTGAAGTACCTTGGATATTAGGCACTAGTTAAATGCGCCATTTACCATTTAAAGTTGCTCTGGGCCTAAATTGTATTTAAGTCTGACTCTGATTCTAAAACAACAGCTAATAATGTTCCTATGTCTGTGGTGCTCAACCATTTTATATCAAAGACTCCCAGAATTATCTGTATCTGGATACCGTAACTACTATATAACTAACATATAATATAATGCTTGACATCCCTATAGATGTCATGTCTTGACCTTTTTGATAGGTTTGGGGCTTAAGTCAAACTCAAGGCCCGTGTGCCAAATCAGGACTGTGAATGAATTGTCATTGGCCCCTTGGGATGATATTGAATAAATAGTTAAACTGCGGTCGTATTGCACTGGCATATATTGCATGCACCGTGATGAGAAATGAATGCAACTAATTGTTTTACTCCACTCCATCGATTTATTTTTGCATTTTACTATGAAAGCATGGTGCTCGGTGAGGATCACAGAACAGGAAACCAAGCTTTAATAATACATGTTCAGTTTTTGATGCAAGCACTTTCATCTTTTAGCATTTTATCTTGCTATTAAGGGACATTGATTTTTGAAAGAACATTGCTTTTTGTTTTGCTGTTTGCCTGGGACATCCCTGCAGTGCCTGTGGGTTGAACCACAGTCCAGCTGTTGATTTGTACCTTTTTTTATTTATTATTTTGGCCTGCTGTGTATTTAAGTTTGACAGACCTGGTTTAGAGGTTAGGCAGTGATGCATGATGATTATACAAGGTGTTTCTGAGGGACTTGGTGCAGAGCTGCAGTGATGAGAACCAACTGACAGCCCTTGGCTCAGTATAGGAACCCCATCCGATACTCCTTTAATTACTTCATCATTCCCGTCCAATAACGATATGCATACCGCCGTACATATTATTAGTGCTGCTATAAAACAATGCTCTTGGTGGTATTTCTGGCCTTCGAAATGAGCGCCTTCCTCCCCTTGACAGCAATTAAATCAGTCAGCCAGGATTAATATCAGGCCACCATAAAAGCCTGTGTAACTCCTACAGCAAGACATGATTTGATTCCAGGACCAAGGCTATAGTGGTGACTTATTCCACATGCAGGCAGCCTAAGGGTTCCCGTGACTCCTTCAGTCACATACGTTCTGCATGGCCCCTTATTCCCCATCTTCACTTTAGATTAAAAAAAGATCTATATTAATCTGAGACTTCATCTGTTGTCATTACTTATTCAAAATGTTTCCGTACTATTTTCCACATTGACCGAATTAATAAAAGGTCGACGAGGCACGGAAAAGAAAATGTGATATTGCCCTTACTGAATAATAGATATGCATGGCAAAATGCTTGGGGACAGATTAGATCGTTTTTAGGGACTGAATTATTGAGATGATTATGAGAGTCATAATAAGGATCATTGCGAAAATACAGAATGCAATGTCATTGTCCCAGATCTGCCAAATAAACAAAAAAAGGTTCTCTGAAAAATAAATCTGCGTAACTGTGTTTGACTTGAGACACAAAACGTTTAGTGTTCAAAGGAACCAGGGGTGGGAGTCTGTCTGGCTACAGCTAATCACACAATCATTATATGATTAATCTTGGATCTCAAAGGGGGCAGCATTCATAATAGTGTGTGTGCGTGTGTGCATGCGTGTGTGTGTGTGTGTGTGTGTGTGTGTGTGTTTATTTATATCTTTAACTTTTTTCTTATTTTAAGATGAAGGACACTCTCAGAAAAAAGGGTCCTAAAAGAAAAATGACTAACATGAGGTGAAACACAACTTCATGATGTCCTCAAGTTGTGTTTCAACATGTTAATGATTTTTTTTTTCAGACATCCATTTCTAGGAAACACAGAAGGCATATATTACTGCAGAAAAATGTTGAAAATGGGTGGAGTTCCCCATACATAGGTAGGTTATTGGGTCCTGCATGTTTGTGTCATTCGAATAGCATATATTTTATTCTTTTTCTCTTTTCCTGGTGTGCTACTATATAGCCCCTTTTATGCACAACGTTCTGTGTCGAGTAAGTTGGCTGTGTGATAGAAGTAGAGAAGTGAGGAAATTGTGATTGGCCAGAATGAGATGATACATGATTATACAGTATATCACACCGCCCCTCAGTTCACACGGGTGTGATGTTTAATTTGATGATTTCACACACTCAAATAAAGGCGGAAAAGCGACAAAAATCCAAAAGTGACAGCTATCAGTCTGCGCTGTCCGAGGTACTGAATTGACTGCCTCTGTATCAGCCTAATAAAGTCCAGTTCGTTTCTTTGCACAGCGTTGAACTCAACAGGGGAGCACCTCTCTCTCTCTCTCCCTCTCTCTCTCCCTCTCTCTCTCTCTCTCTCTCTCTCTCTCTCTCTCTCTCTCTCTCTCTCTCTGCACAGTCCACACATCTGCGTTTTGCTGGTGAATAAATTCACGAAGCCAAATGACAATTTGTGGTTTTGATGAAACATTTAACATCTGAATGGGGAACCTGAAAGAATGAGACAAAAGATCATCTCATCTCCCTGAATGTGCATGAAGCCGCTTCTTCTTCTGGAGCGGATTCATTGAAGTGAATACCATTATGCATTTTGTCATACGACGAGAATATAGCAAACCTACAAGCTCACATAACGTATCGCATCCACAGCGCGGTGGTGGGCGTGCAGATCTGCGTTTTTTTGGCCACAGTATAATAAAAGGCATATAAGCATTGAAAGAGTGATTCCCTCCCTCCCTGTGGCGTGCACACATAGATATCAATGGGGGACTTCAGCCCCTGCCCTTTGAAAATGCCCTTTCCACCTCACATGCAGCACTTAGTTTAGTGAAAGAAATTTAAAATGCTTCGTATCCTTTCCATGCCAACATCCTTGCAGGATAATTCTCATTTGCCCCCGGAAATAACTGATTTATGCTCTCAATGCCTCATGGGGCAACGCGTTGTAAACATGTAGACATAGGTAGTTTTCAACCAGTGGACCGGGGTCATTAAAATCTCTAACTCTTCTGTAAAATGAAATCATGTGTCACCCTTAGATTGTTAACTATTCATTTTACACTCCCAAAAGTTGAATAAAATGTTAAACAGTTTACTTAAATTTTAAGAATAATTAGAAAATGTAGAAGAATTGTTATGTTGATGACAGTTGGCTTGCTATTTTTTTCCCTCCAAAATACAGCATGGAATTAATAAAGACTTTATTTTTGGTCTGAGAGACTTCAAATGGCCGTCCGTGGTGCAAAAGCTGAATAAATAGCGGGCCCTGGTATCAAAAAAGGTTGAAAACCTGATGTAAATCTGCTATTTTTGCTAATTTGTAAAAGCGCTCTCTTCATGGGATTTCAGCCCCATGCCCCTCTAACACTCTGTGCACGCCCCTGGATTCCCTCCCCTCTCTCTGTGCTCGTGATGCAGTGAACCTGCTCTGCGCACAACCCCGGGCACTATAAAAGCAGGGTGCGCAACCACACACCGGATTACAACGACGGCGGGACAGCTCCGTGCTTTGGCATCACTTGCATCGCAGCGCCGGGGCTCGAACCAAAAAACAAACAAACACACAAACAACCAAACAAAACAAAACCAACCACACCGGCGCCAGCATGCAGGCCAACAAGAAGAAGAAGAAGGGAATTCACTGGCAACTTTTGCTGTTTTCGCATTTATTCTTGGAGAGCTCGACGGCGCAGGACTTCGGACAGACGCAGTTCATTTGCACGTCCGTGCCAAAGGATATGGACATTTGCGCGGCCACCTTGCAGAACAGCGTGCCCGGCGAGGACCTGAAGACCACCGTCATGCAGCTGCGGGAGACCGTGCTGCAGCAGAAAGAGACGATCATGAACCAAAAAGAGACCATCCGGGAGCTGACCTCCAAGTTGGCCCGGTGCGAGAGCCAGGTGGGCTCGGAGCCCGGCGGGGACGGCGCGCGGCCGTCGGGCCGGAGGAAAGAGTCTAAAAACACCATGGGGGACGTGTCGAGGGGTCCGGGCGACACTCTGACGCAACTCTCACAGACTTTACAGTCTCTGAAACAGAGGCTAGAAAACCTCGAGGTAAGCTTTGGCGCATCGTTAAAGACCAAAGACAAAACCGCAAAAACACGCCTCTGGTTAGAGTTTTTCGGGTTCAATATACCCTGTACTACAGCAGTGGTTTTCAACCTTTTTCATAGCAGGGCCCACTATTTATTTGGATTTTGAGGCACGGAGGACCTCCATTTGATGACATTTTAGCCCTACACAGACCCCAAAACTAAAGATTTCTTTTGCTTTTGTGCGCAATTCCAGGCTGGATTTCGGAGAAAACAAAGCAGGAAAACAGATAAAAAATGACCATTAATCTTCTACACTCTCTAGTGTGTAGACTTGGGCTATAATTCAGATGATGAATATTTTAACCCTTGAGAGCGTAAACATGAAACCAAATGGACCCGCAATGGTCCATTTGGTTTCATGTTTGCGCCCTCAAAGAGTCACATCTGGTTAACCAACTGTTCATCATTTAGCCTGGGACCACCCGGAACCCTCTCAAGGACAAATGGTGGTCCTCGGACCACCGGTTGAAAACCACTGTACTGGAGTAACTATAATCCGTTATTGCGATCGCACCAATTTTACTTAAAAATTATAGCTGCAAGCAGCAATAAAACGTGACCAAGCAAGCAGCAATAAGGAGTCAGAACAATATGCAGAAGAAGGAACATATTTTTGAGAAATTATCTGAGGGGGGTGCTTTTGCCCCGGGTCCATACAATAGTGAATGAATAAATGAAATGTAAAATTCCTACAGTAGCCTACATGTCAACCTGGCCTCCTACAACAAAACTGATAAAAGCTTGGAGAATTACAGTACAATTCAAGTACAACTAGAAGAAATTGTGAAATAAATGTGATTGGACACTAGTTAACAACAGTTGTTTAATGGCCACTTTGTTCAAGAAGTTAATCTAACATAATCTGGCACAATGTTTTAACCACTACACTGTTGCATGAAATGATCAAGGCTTGTACAATGCAAAGCTTTCGTTGGGTAGGTTACTACTGGAAATCTAGAATGTCGGGGTATGACCTGGCGGGAATCGAACCCCGGTCTCCCAGTCTCAGGGCAGACACTCTAACCACAAGGCCACTGAGTTGGTGCCATTACCATTACATTGAGTTTTATCATCTCAATCACAAAGTGACATTTCCGTGAATGTCACTTTCATGATATGCGAGTGTAACTCAGCTATTGAGAAGTAGGCAGAAATGCATTGGACTCAAAGTAAAAGCCCAGCTTGAATCCTTTTATGTTAGGTCTTTTTAAGTAATAGCAAATCATACACATTGCAGAGACTTTAATTGTTACTGTAAAATAATTCAAACCGGCTGTCATTTTACATCTCATCTTGCTCACTTCAAACAATGTGTTTCAGACACTAGACTATGATTGTCACAGTTAGGCTCACTGTGACCACTGATCACGTGACTAACCCAATGTAACTGTGTACCCCATCATTGGCGCAACTCCGTCTCTAAATGGCTCTGGTGCGTTGTATTAAAATTGGATTTTAGATCATGCAACAGCATGCAGCAGTGGATAAACAAAACACAAGACAAATCAGTTTATAAAGAAAACTGAAGCAATAGGACATGTGGGTGTGACAATCTGCCACATTCTGATGTGAAACTTTACATATAAAAGTATACTGGTTTACGGCAGTATGTTTTTATGAAGTGTACCCTTTGAACAAACAACTACCCTTAATCAATGATTATCTATGATAAAAATGCTTCAAAACAAGAGCCTACACATCAATGTTAACAATTAATGTGATTCATAAAATGACCAATGCCAGGCAGCATTATATATTTGATGGTCAAATGAATTATTTTTGAAGTAATTTAAACATTTTCATTGATGAGCCATGCGAGTTCCATTGTAAAAGCAGTGAGGTGGCTAACACAACACAGCCCACATTTCATTACAGCTTGAAGTAGTTTGATAGTTTACACACATACTGCATAATTATCTCAACAGCATTCAGAAAATATTTATTCATTGAGAAAACTCACCTATTCATGCAAAGGATAGCCCTAATCTGGTGTAAGGCCAACACTGAGCTAAATGCTGCTTGGTGAAACCAAAGACAAGAGTGGACACTCCCATAGTAACAACCGCTTCCACCATTTTGGAGTGACTTTTTGGAAAGATCTCATGGAGTGGCGTTATACTGCCATCTTGGAGTGATCTAGTGGTTCAAAATGTGTCTTCTCATCTTGCTATATACTATCTTTGGTAAACCCACCTGTGAGAGGACCTAAATGACCCACAATGCAATGCAATCTAGCTAGCCTTAGCAAAGCCTGAAAAAAGTACAACCAGAAGTAACTAGATTCGGCAAAGGAGCTCAATAGAATGGGGTGAAACCAATGAGACACAAAAGCAGTATTAAAGTTTTAAACACAAAATTATTATTGACCTTGTTTGTATTGAAGCACAGTACATTTGGGTGTAGAAAATAAAAAAAGAAGAATGGGGGGCCCTTTAAGTCCAGTCAAGGTTTTAGTCTCTATGAGTCAAGTCTCTTTCTCCTTGATGGAGAACCATGAACTACATACAAAGACTGAGTGGGTCTGAGGTGGGGTTCCTGGGTCGGCTCGCCAGGTCTGGAACCAGCCGGTTCCAGAACCATCCAATGTTGGGTTCAAGGTGTTCTGGGCACACAAAAAAAAACCTGGCCTGGAGGGCCAGGTGTCTACATCAGTTCCCATTGTTGTACAAACAAAGGAATATAAAACATAAATTAAATCAAATATCATGATTGATGTGAGAGATGATGTGATCAAGATCAAGTCATTTCATATTAGCATGCTTTTAATCTTTAGTAGGCCTACTTAATGTTTTAGTCATCTTAAATATCTTTGAATCAATTCATGAATTCATTTCTCTTAACTTAAAACCAACTTTTAGCTTGACCAATCATGTAAACAAAATGATTTACCTAAAAGTATCTTTTCAAACAAAAATGCCAATTCAAAACCACATAATGAAATCAAACATAACTCAAAACAATTGTAAATAACTCAAAATCAAATACATCAAATAATCAAATAAGTGAACCAATGATCAAACTAATGATACCAAGCCAACTAACTCACCGCTGAGTGGAGTAAAGTCTAGTACAAAGGAGTTGTTGTGGAGAAGAGAGGAGCTGCTGCACATGTATCAAACATTTCGGCCATCTTGCCACAGAGGGTGAAGATGGGAGTGGAGTGAGTGAGAACTGTCATATGTGTGAGTGGGTTGCCAGGTTGGTGGAAGGTAAGCGGGTTGCCATGTTTGTCAGAGGTAAGCGGTTGGCTGGGTTACAAGACTCTTCACAAAGCAGCAATTTTCATTGGCTTATAAAAACGTCATTTTTTGATGAAAACAAATTTGCTTCGGAACTTTTGTCCGGATGGGGCCAAAGTTCTCATGTAGCAGGTGTCATGCAAATTGATCAAAAATCCAGGCAGAAAATCAGGCATGAGCACTTTTCAAACTGCTTAAAATGGCAGACACTCTGGGGTGGAGCTTACCGGTCAAAGTTACAGATGTGTTCCACATGAATCAAGGAACATGTAGAAACAAGTCCCATGATTTTTGGCCAAACGAGGCCCGAGTTGTGGTTGTTCAAATGTTTCAGTTTCAAAGAATTGTTATAGCGCCCCCATTTGAGCAATTGGAGTAAGACTGGTTTTGCTGCTATTTGGCATCCCCCTCTACAAAACTGTAAAATATCAGAAGCAGATTACGCTGCATGTGTAGATTAGGGGCATTAGAATCATTTTCACAAACGAGCAATTTTCATTGGCTCGTAAAAACATCATTTTTTTCACTAAAAACAAAATTCACACCCATATCATGTTTGTATGGCTTCAAAGTTCATGTGTAGGTCATTGTTATGCATTTCGATCAAAGATTGTAGGAGAAGAGACATTTTAACTGTTTTACATATAATTCAAGATGGCGGTTCATCTAAAGGTCAGAGGTCAAAAGTCAGAATACAAAAGTTGTTCGGCATAAGCAGACGCATAAGTGAATATAAGTTACATTTCTGAGAGTCGAGCAGTTCATGAGTTATAAGTGTTTAAAGTTTGCAATTTCAGTTGAGTGCTATAGCGCCACCATTTGACCAGTGGTCACAGGCTTCGCATCATCACCGTTTGGCATCACCCTCTACCAGATTACCAATTTTCGCGAAAACCGACTGCACGGTTCAGCCAGAACAGCTATTTTTGGCGGAAGAAGAAGAAGGAGAAAAGAGGCAATATCAATTAAGTGACCAAGTCACTTCGTGACTGCTTGGTCACTTAAAAATTACCTCTGCTACCCCGCCTATAGTTACCATGAGTCAGCCATAAAGGAGTCATGGGGTTGTGCGTATAAAACAATATCCAGAGAGAGGGATAAGTGTAGCTGCCTCGTCCGCCAGCGCTTCAGCTCAATCTTTTTGGAGAAGTTAAGCCGGCATTATCCAGGGCTTGTCGTCCCGGGACCTATGATGATGCAGGCAGGAGGGGATTCTAATGCACTTTTAACTTTAAGCTAGATATAAGCTATAACACACCTCTCCTTTTTTATATCCCCGGAACAGCAATTCAGCAGAAACAACAACTCGGTGCAGGCGACCAGCCTGAAAGACCTGCTCCAGAGTAAAATTGATGACTTGGAGAAGCAGGTTCTCTCCCGTGTGAACAGCATCGAGGAGGGGAAACCTGGGCTGCGGAACGAGACGGAGCAGCGTGGCCGCGTGGAGTCCACGCTCACCTCCCTCCACCAGAGAATCACGGACCTGGAGAGAGGTGGGCAACAGTCTGCCACACTTTTATTTGACCATGAAAGTGCCTATAGCTTAGACACGTCAAGTAATGTACCATATATTATACCTACAGTCTACTGCTGAGGAGCGAGATATTTAGTAGCCTTTTCAACATTCTCAACGAGTATCACCTCGTGATCACTGTGATGAAACGCAAACCGGGGAGGAATCAGTCAGAATCCAGCGCAAAGAACCGCTCTCTGTTTATAGCGCGCAAAAAGAAATGGCGCACCGCCTGCACAGGCACAGAATATTGAGCATTTCTTCTGTTCTTTTCTTCCCGGACCCTCGCTAATTGATGCGAGTCAAATTGATGCGAGTCAAACGCAGTGAATGACCCGTGTCTGGACTGCGCACTGTGACCCTTCCGAGAAAGAGGCGTGAACTTGGCCATGTGGGACCGTAATGATGCTCTGTGGTGCGTCCCCCGTGCCGTGCCGTGCCGTGCCGTGCCGTGCCGTGCGTGTTTGAGATGCCTGTGTGTGGAATATTGATCAGAGCTGAGCCTGCTGCTCATTAGGCTCACAACGCGCATAACAACACATCGTAGTAAAATCGCAAGGGAGGGGCAACGGAGGGAGGAGATAGCGGCAGGGAAGGAGAGCAGCGTTTCCTCACTTTGCATATATTATGACGATTGTCGTGATGTGAGATTAACAAACAAAAATCCCGGGCAGCGTGATCCAGAATGTGTTGTGTAACATGTCAATCTATTAGCATCGACCCGTACACATTTACGTAATGCAATAGAATATAGTGACAAAATACACAAACTTGATATGTAATATTGATAGCAATAAGCAAGGCAAGCTTGTAAACAAATTGATGTTCCCCAACACGCACGCACGCACGCACGCACGCACACACACACACACACACACACACACACACACACACACACACACACACACCACACACACACACACACACACACACACACACACACACACACACACAGCGTTGTAGTGGGAATTTTAGTGGCAGGACGCCCCATGAGACCCATGCTTGCAAAAACACATCTGTGCCCCCAAAAATATTTGAGATGTGAGAGAAATGGGGGACTGCATCCCTCCACTATACACACACACACACACACACACACACACACACACACACACACACACACACACACACACACACACACACACACACACACAACACACACACACACAGTTGGCCAACTGGATTCACCTGTATTATCATATAATGATTTGTCGTTCAATAGCCTAATAATTAATAACACTCCTATTAATATTTTTCCAGGGCAAAAGGAAAGCAGGCCTTTGGACAGATTCCAGCTCACCTTCCCTTTGAGAACTAACTACATGTATGCCAAAGTGAAGAGGAGCCTGCCAGAGATGTATGCGTTCAGCGTGTGCATGTGGCTGAAGTCTAACGCGTCTCCAGGAGTGGGAACTCCTTTCTCCTATGCAGTTCCAGGACAGGCCAATGAGCTGGTGCTGATAGAGTGGGGGAACAACCCGATGGAGATACTTATAAACGACAAGGTAGACTACTGTATGATGTGCCTTGTGTTGGGAGTTTTTAATGTGCATGTTGAAGTATGGTTCATAAATTGATGCAGACCAGTGGTTTTCAACCTTTTTGATACCAGGGCCCACTATTTATTCGAAATCGAGCCACGGACCGACCACCATTTGAGGACATTTTAGCCGCCACAGACCCCCAAAACTAAAGATTTCTTTTGCTTTTGCCTACAGTACCAGGATGGCTTTGAGAAACAAAACAGGCAAATTAACATACAGATCCAAATGACCATTAATCTTCTAGTTGTGTACACTTGGGGCTAATTCAGATGATGAATATTTTAACTCTTGAGAGTGTAAAAATGAAACCAAATGGACCCGCAAGGGTCCATTTGGTTTCATTTTTACGTTCTCAAGAGTTACATCTGGTTAACCAACTTAGCTGGGGACCACCTGGAACCCTCTCATGGACCACTGGTTGAAAACCCCTGCATTAGACTATTACAGTGGGTCACCTTTTTGTTTTAAACCCATTCTAAAGGTTGCAAAATTGCCGTTCCTGATCAACGATGGGAAATGGCACCACATCTGCGTGACGTGGACCACGCGTGACGGTGTTTGGGAGGCGTTTCAGGATGGAGTGATGAGGGGCAGTGGGGAGAACCTGGCCCCGTATCATCCCATTAAGCCGCAGGGCATGTTGATCCTCGGACAGGAACAGGTAAGCTATGCATACGCATACCTCCACCCGTCTGAATTCTTTGCTTACATAGTGTTCAGTTCCTCACTGCAGTGAGTCCCCTGCAGAGCTGTCCTTTCAGCACCGCAAATGCAAACAAGTCATTTGATGGAGCTGTCCTTTCAGCACCACCAAACAAATACACTGGTTGAAGGAGCTGTCCTTTCAGCACCACAAACCAAATACACTGGTTGAAGGAGCTGTCCTTTCAGCACCACCAAAAATACACTGGTTGAAGGAGCTGTCCTTTCAGCACCACCAAAAAACAAATACACTGGTTGAAGGAGCTGTCCCTTCAGAAATGCTTGATTTGAAAGAGCTGTCTAAGCACCACAAAAACAAACCCGTCCTGAACAATTCAAAGAGCTGTCTTTTCAGAACCCCCAAAACAAACAATAGATTATCAATTGTTGCTCTTGGACTGAAACCCTTGTATTTCCATATTTGAACTTTAAACGATTGCCATAATCCATCAAATTTGAATTAGACGGATTGCCATTTGAACTTTTCTAAATGAATGCCGTAGTCGATCAAATTTAATAAATTGTCACAGGGTAAATTGATGCCCTACTTCATCACAAAGGGGTGTCGCAGGAGATCAGTGAAAATGGAACCGTTTTGGACATGCAAGGTTTCCAAGCAACAGCAACGATTTGAAAGAGCTGTCTCTTCAGCACCCTAAAAAAACATGGAGGGGTGTCCTTTCGGCACCTTGAAAACAAACAGCAAACTATTTGAAAGGGCTGTTCTTTCAGCAACCGGAATAAGAGGAGCTCTTTGAAGCATTTGAAAGAGCTGTCCTTTCGGCAGATGGAAGCAGCTGTTTTAAAGGAGCCTCTTCAAGTTCAAGTTCACATTTTTTAGACTGCTCTATCCATCTCATTTGTTGCTGCATATGAGATTACAAGCCTAGTACAAACAAACTTGCTTGTGGGGAAGTTTTCAAAGGGATAACAAGCTGAAAGTGATTTTACCCGAGATCATTGATGATCATTAATGATCATTCATTAGGAGAATTGTAGTCCTAAAGCGATGTTCTGTTCTCTTCTTCTCCAAAGCTCTTGGGAATGATACATTATGTATGAACAATTTAACTGAAGGTTAATGTGAAATATTTTTTCTGGGTTAATAGAATATCATTCTTAATGAATGCCATCCATTTCATTTCACCCCCAGGATACGCTCGGAGGTGGATTTGATGCCACGCAAGCGTTTGTGGGAGACCTGGCCAATTTTCACATCTGGGACCGTAAACTGTCAATCGGAGAGATATACAATCTCGCGACTTGCAGCAGCAAAGCACAAGTGGGCAATGTTTTTTCATGGCTGGAGACGAGCCTCGACATTTACGGGGGAGCATCAAAGTGGACTTTTGAAGCCTGCCGCCAGCTCAACTGAACTGCAGGGAAGGCAAACGCTGAGTGACAAATAGCACTTGTCGAGGCACTGCTGTATAGCGTCGGTTAAATGCGTTCGAAAGATCAGGAGGTGTTTATTTCCGCGAACAAAAAAGGCACCTGGATTTGTAATAAAGTATTTGAATACGTCATGTGTGAACACTTGCTAGATTTTTACCAGATTTTCATGTGGGATAGGGTAATGGAAACGGACCCCTTCGGCGTCCCCGGGGGGTGCTTGAAAGCACATTGCTGGAACCGAGCCGGTTGTGGGTCGTCGTTCTCAGCAGCGGCGGCTGATGCTGAGGTTTGGGATGTACTCGACGGGTCGTCGTCACAAACACAAAATGGATGGTGCACTTCACAGACCACGGAGCCCATGTAGGAGTTGATGTAGTTTTTAGTGGACTGGCTGATGATGACACACATTTTAAACAGAGTGTTCATTTCTGTTTTCTGATTTCTTTGCCCCACTGCCTGGAATAGTCACTGTGATGAAAGTGGATTTGGGGGGGGGGGGGAGGAATGTATACTTCTCAAAAAAAACAGAGACAGCGTTCTTCTCTATCGCTATTCTTTCTGTATCACCACCTGCTTGATGTGATTTTGTGTAAAAGAATGACATGATTTCTTGCCAACATACAAGCCTGAGTGCCTTGGGCTGTTGATAAAAAAGACAAAACTCAGCACATTAATTTATGAGTTGCAGATTTGTTTTAGTGTCTTTGTGTTGAATTTATTGTAAATTAATTTCAGAAGAGATGTTTATTGTACACTTTGTAATCAGTTGGATAAGAGTGTCTATTGTAAAACGCAATCCGTCGACGACCACACGGCACATTTTTTGGAGGTGTTTGTACTTTAATAGGAATGTTATCTGTACAGTAAAAGCATGACTTAATTACTGTAAAATGCTGCGTCAGCATCGACGACCATTGCTTTTACTATCCTACTTTTAGGTTAAGATTTTATACTGTATTGTTATAATGCTCAGAGCATGGCAACACTGACAGATGAAGTTATAATTTTTCTAATAAAATTGTGATACCTGAATATATGCATGGGCGTGCGCGTGTGTGTTTGCATGTGTGTTCACGTGCGTGGGTGCGTGCGTTTGCACATGTGTGCGCGTGTGTATAGTGTGTGTGTGTCCGTGTGTGTGTGTATCGCGTGTCTGTGTGTGTGTGTCCGTGTGTTTGTGTGAGCGTGTGTCATGCATGTCATGCTGTGTGCGTCTGTCTGTCTGTCTGTCTGTCTGCAGATTGACGATTTTGTCCCAAGTGTGTGCACATGGGTGTATGCATCGTCCCGTATGTCATGTGTGCATGTGCACATGTCTGTGCTCTGGTTCTTTTAGTTCACGAGGAGGTGCGTGGCGTATTATGCAACCCTGTGCATAAATATGAGTTAGAGGAGCGCCTTATCTATGTATGTATGCCGGTCTGCGCCGCCCTGTGGTAGAGGGACAGCCCAGGACATGAATTCGTTGTCGTCTAAGCTTTTGACCCTGCGGTTCCCTAACCGCCTGCACCTTGAGACATCGGGCCGATTTCACACCGGTTAGATTTATTCAACACAAAGGGACACTAGAGGTTTTTGGCCCTTTTTTTTCTCCTATTTTTCAAAAGGTTGAGGCGGTCGGTCATCAGGCAGTGTTCAACTTTTTATTTCATATTTTACTTCTCTCTGGTGCCCTGACCGCCATGCAGCTGCCAGGTTCAAATCCCTGACGCAGAGACACTGCTGTTCCAGCGCTGAACCCGGGGTCACCGGCGGTGTCACGCACTGCTGAAACAGATAAACCACAAGGGGTGTCAAGATGTGACTGGAAAAGAGAGAGTCTGCAGAGTAAACCTCTCAGTATTAGAGTGTCCATTTACAACACTGAGAGTGTACCTGTATGCTTTCTTGGTCTTGTAAGGCAGTGGTTTTCAGCCTTTTTCATACCAGGGTCCACTATTTATTCAGAATTTGACCCATGGACCACTATTTGATGACATTTTGGCCCCGCAGATGCCAAAACTAAAGATGATTCATGTTCTACATTTTCTAGTTGTATAGACCTGGGATAATTCAGAAGATATTTTAACTCTTGAGAGCGTAAACATGAAACCAAATGGACCCGCAAGGGTCCATTTGGTTTCATGTTTACGCTCTCAAAGAGTTACATCTGGTTAATCAACTGTCCATCATTTAGCTGGGGACCACCTGGAACCCTCTCAGGGACCACTGGTGGTTCTGGACCACTGGTTGAAAACTACTGTTGTAAGGGGATATGGATGGAAGTGTATATGCTGAAACGTGTGTACACACATATTTGCGTATAACCATGTGCACACTACGCTCACACACGCAGGCATAGGCATATGTAACATGGGCATACAGTATGTACAAACTATCACAAACACATGACCAAAGTGTAGACTGATGATGGTTGAGTATGAAATGGAAGAGATTGCATTTGGTTGGCCTTTGACTCGTAGGAAGCAGTGCCTCTCAAAGCATGTTGTGAGCTTCGAAAGATATTGAATAATGTGAATATTTTGGCATAGTTTTTGAAACATTTTAACAATATAAATTTGATATGGGTCCCTGCCAAAATAGTTATATTTTCAGATGCAGGTGCAAATACGTATTCACTTATTTTTCAAAGGTTTGAACTATTGTTGTCCATAATGTCAAAAACAAGCAGGTATTTTCATTCCGTAAGGCTATCTTGGGCAGATTACATTGATATGTCAGCAAAAAGGACAACACAAATAATTGACTGCCCCTGCCTGAGTCGTTTTTGTGGCATGTAGACAAATTATTATATTTTATTTTATTTTTTGTTTTCTATAATTCTTAAGAATGTTTGATAGTATTGTAATGCTACAGTACAGGAGTTGTCCATTACTTTACCCCTCTGACATTTGGCGTTTTGTTTAAAATACAAAATATCTGTTTTTGTCACGGCTGGTATGGCTATTTTAAAGGATTAACCACTATAAACCCTATAGAATAGACTGGAATCCAATGCATTGTGAGTTTGGAGATTGGATATCTTAGCTATGTTTTGAAACTCTAGCTTTGTTTGGGGTCTCTTGCCCCAACCAAGTTATGAACAATGAATAGGCCTACAATATAATCCAGGGTTCATGTGGTTAATAGTATGGCACTTAATCCTAGATCAAGGGTATGTCGAAAGGCCTTGAATATGGACGTCCTCTGTGATTCTAATGTTATGTTCAATGTTATGTATATCTTGGTTCTTGCCTTAATTTGAGTGGTTTATTTTTTGTTGTGATGTTCCAAATGGACCTGCTGTGATGCAAGAATATGTCTGAACTGTGTGACAATAAAGAATGATCACTATCATCATATTATCACCATACTGTAATTATACTACAGACAGACAGACAGACAGACAGACAGACAGGAGAGATGTGCATGACTTCCATGAAGAGACATGGACACACCGTTTAATATGGCTTGTCTGTAAATCAGTGGTTTTCAACCTTTTTCATAGCAGGGCCCACTATCTATTAAGAATTTGAGCCACGGACCACCATTTGATGACATTTTAGCCCCACAGACCCCCAAAACTAAAGATTTCTTTTACTTTTGTCCACAATTCCAGGCTGGATTTCAGAGAAAACAAAACAGTCAAACATACAGATAAAAATAACCATTAATCTTCTACTTTCTCTAGTTGTGTAGACTTGGGCTGATTCACATGATGAATATTTCAACTCTTGAGAGCGTAAACATGAAAACAAATGCACCCGCAAGGGTCCATTTGGTTTCATGTTTACGCTCTCAAAGAGTTACATCTGGTCAACCAACTTTCCGTCATTTAGCCTGGGGACCACCTGGAATCCTCTCAAGAACCGCTGGTGGTCCTCGGACCACCTGTTGAGAACCCCTGCTGTAAATGAAAGTACATCTCACATTACGGATTGGAATTCAATGTTCACTGTCCTGTATGATCTGCTGCTGCCGGCCAGGTCACACATACACACGGCACCGGAAGCAGGTCATGCGTGTGTTTAGGTGAGAAGAACGACTTCACTCGCAAATTAAGATAGCTCAGACGTCAATAACAGGTCAATCCCCAGACACCGGTCCATCCAGTTCCATCCCAGGTTATTTCACAGGCTTTACACACAGTAAAAGTGCTAATTTAGCTCAGGGAGTGTACAAATGGCTAGATGTACACAGAGGATCTGACTGTGTGTGTACACAGAACACAAGGATAAAGGCTACACGAAAAGGTGTTAGATTTCATGGATAAGGGTAGAGAACTGCAAGGCACTCACAAACACACATGCAGAGGCATGTGCATGCAGGCTCACAAGCACGCATGCACATGTGGGCAATTTGGCATGCATGTGTGCACACAGGCAGGTGCACACATACCCCAACAACCACACACATGCACACACACACACACACCATTTCACCATTCACTGGAGGAATGGTTGGAAATAGAACATCCCCAAAACCAGTTCCCTGGCCCCTTTAACTGCATCATGGCATCCGGTTAAGGCCCTGTTTACTTCTGGACCTAAATGCTTTTAGCAACGCCAGGCGGATGGACTACTAGTGACTGCAGGGACTGGACACAGTTGACCTCTCCCCATCTGTGGTCAACCCTAATTGGTTTCGTCATCCCTGCCTTCAGATTCAAATTGGCTCAGTGTGAGAGCTTACTGATGAGGCAGTGCATGCACATGCACATGCACATCCACTTTCACATGCACTTGCATACGCACACGCACACACCTAATAGTTGTCGCCCAGTTATCACATCCGGCTGCCTGGCTTTAACAGTCCAGCGGAGAATTGAATAATACTCATTGTCCTTGACGTGACACAGAGCCAATGCAGAGAGTATGGAGGCACTTTAATGAAGAGACGGTGGCCAATGTGTTCTATAGAGGAGATTTGAATGACAGCACACATGGCCAATTTACCCCCATTTCCTGATTTTGAGCACAAATCCTGGGTAATTGCTCTATATAGGAGGCAATTCGCTAGTGAGAGGAACCGTAACCATCAAGAATGATTGTATTTATTAAACCAGGGCTTCTCAGATGAGGGCCCACTTGGAAAATCTTGAAAGTGCTCACGGCCCACTAAACACGTCGGCAGCCGAACGGCGCCGACATGCATTTTCAGAGCACGTTCATTTTTAATGATCAACCGATTGATGGCGTTCCAGCTTGGATGTTTTTTTTAGGGGCTCTAAAGCCCCTAGCTTTAATGTTTGTTTTTTTCCAACGATGTTTGTTTAAGAGAACGGGTGTGATTTTTTTTTATGTTTAAATTATTTAAAAACGCCCATCGCACGTTAACATGACCTCGTCTGACCTCATCAAACCCTGTACACTCAAGACACTGTTATCTTTACATCTTCATATATGGAGATGAGCTGTTCTGACATTCCATATGTTGATGTGACCTAATCACACCCTGTACACTTTACAGAGCAAAGAAAAGAAAAACTAAAACAAGTAGAGCGGTGCAGAGTACAAGAATAGAAACACAGATTTTAAAACTTAACTAAAAACAAGAGAGGAGAGGTGGGTCTCGAGCTGTGCTTTAAAGATGTCTACAGAGAGGGGACTTTAGTGGGAGTTTATTCCAGGCCGTCGGCCCATGTTAGACCACTTGCCTCTTACAGAGAGAGAGAGAGAGAGAGAGAGAGAGAGAGAGAGAGAGAGAGAGAGAGAGAGAGAGAGAGAGAGAGAGAGAGAGAGAGAGAGAGAGAGATGGAAGCTAAAAGCACTTAACTAGCTTCTGGCTTGTTTGCTTTGGGTGTAATAGCTCCCATCATTGGCGTTGTCAGTAGTTGTCCAAACTCCACACAAGGCTGCCAGCCTCTGCCGACAGGGCATTTTGTCACACACAGTGGGTTTCAAACACGCTGCAGCCAGCAGCCAGCAGCCCACCCACTAACACACCATCAGATTATCAGTAGGCTATTAGTAGTATTTAGTTTAATCAAGTCTATAACCTTGCCACTAAGTGGTTGATACCTCAATATCTTTTAGGTGAAGAATTCTACAGTGGGCAGACTAAGGTGATTATATCATTTGGTTGGAGGAGCAGGAGCTGACCGGATGGCAAGTCCATTAACCTGTGGTGGAAAACAAGTACAAAGTATCAATAGACTAATACAATTTAGGAATTTGGTTTGTAAAGGTCACTCAAAATGCTCCTGTGAAAGTACCAAAGCACTGACAATTTCATCAAAAATAAAAGGACTCATTGCGCAGAATGTCCTATTTCAAGTTTTCAAATGTAAACCAGGGGTTTTCGACCGGTGGTCTGGTTAAATGACGGAGAGTTAACCAGATATAACTCGTAAAGCATAAAAGTGTTTTCGCTCTCAAAAGTTAAAGTATATATATAAGTATATATATATATATATAAGTGAATATAAGCATATTCACCATCTGAATTAGCCCAAATCTACACACGTAGAAGATTAATGGTCATGTTGATGGGTATGTTTGACTGTTTTGTTTTCAAAATCCAGATTCGCATTGCTATAGCAAATATCCTATTGCTGCTATGACCTCTACATTCAGGTCAGCACAGAGATATTGGGAGGATGGACAGTTTGGACTTGAGGTACGAATGACATGACGCAGAAAACACAGCATAATAGAACGGAGGGACAACTTTCTCTCTCTCAGATGATCTGTCCCTCCCACTCACTTTCTCCCTGTGTTTTCATGTTGTATTTTTTTCCTCTCAGACTTACTCACTCTCGCTCCTTTCCCCCCTCTCTGTTCCACTCTGTTCCTGGGTGCTCTGAGACGTGCCTGGTTTGCCAGATGAGCTCTTCTAGCAGCCGGCCCAAACACATGGACTGTCCCAAAAGTGTCTGATGAAAAATGCATGACTGACGGGGGAGAGGTATAAACAAACATCACATCTATGTGGGTTTGGGCGAGTGTTGAGGACAAATTAAACCATTTTAAACTGAATAGATTTGAGTTTCTGACACTGGATTCTAGTTCCTGACGCTATATTCTAGTTCCTGACACTAGATTCTAGTTTCTGACACTAGATTCTAGTTCCTGACGCTATATTCTAGTTCCTGACACTAGATTCTAGCTTCTGATGCTATATTCTAGTTCCTGACACTAGATTCTAGTTTCCGACGCTATATTCTAGTTCCTCACACTAGGTTCTAGTTCCTGACACAAGATTCTGATGCTAGATTCTAGTTTTTGGCAGTAGATTCTACTTTTTCTGGGGAAAAAAACATGTTTCCGTGTCAGTGGTGGTCAACATATTTCATGCCACTGACCCCCAGAATTATATATATATTTGGCTGTGGACCCCCATTGTTTTCAGATGGGGGATCCCCCAGAACGAAAGATTTGAGTTAAAAAAAGTTTGCTTTGGAAATATTATATTCAAAGATCTGCGCCACATTTTCACGATTTTTCAAAAAAAAATATCAGACCTACAAGCTCATAGCTCAAAGTGGCACGCTATGAGCTTGCAGATCTGACATTTTTCAATAGCCAAAGTACAACATGATGCATACAACACCAACACGTGTTACGGTACAGGCAGGGTTAAACCAGGCTGCTGAAGTTAAACCTGATCCGTTTTGGCTCGGAATTAAAGTGGAACATGTTGTGAATGAATAAACCGTCTTGGTGCCGCGAACGCCTGGTTCAAGAGTCGAGGTCAAGACTGTTTATTGTTGCACGCTGCACTGTATAACAGTCTACAGCTGTTAGAGCAACTTTACAGAGAGTGAAATGAGCTTCCTTTCACGCAGTGTGCTGGGTAAACAGAACAGCTGCCAAAACCAACAAACTAAAATTGGGAAGTATTATACATTATACAGTCTATGTACAGTATGCTGGTTCAAGGCAAAGTTCCAGTATATGATGAGATCAGCCTTCCACTTCCAGAAGCTTTGGGTCAGCTCCATTAAATATGTACCCGAGTTTTAATCTTGTGGACTTCACAAACCACTTGCCTCTCGCATGTAATTATTTCAAAAGCTATGACAACTATGCATTTTTCAAAGCGCGCAGTATAATGTGCCTTATTGTTGAGGACCCCGAGTTTGTAGGTTGTACTTAGTTGTGTGCCGGTTGTTTTGCCCCGCCAAAAGCAGCCAAAATCACCTCACAAAACATTGCATCGCAGCACGGTGTGTCCCACATCTGCTATACTTGCGACACAATCATACGACAAAGTATGAATTAAGCATAACTCTAGAATTTTGGCCTGCACAGCAAATCCAGGAGGGACACACATCCATATTTACAGCAGCCTTAATCTCAGAAGCATCGCCATCCCTGTCAGACTGCATGGTGCTCAACACGCCGTGCCATCCTCCGATGAATAATTGATGCCCTCCTGGCAGCATTAGGAACCTCTCTTGCAGGGCAAAGCGCAAGCAAAGAGCCAGCCAGCGAGGCGGCCTCTGCTCCACTCAGCTTCACTTCACCTCTAGCCATCTCTAGTCAACTTGACGCAAGAAAGCCATCAGACTTACAAACAGATATTGCTATCTCAGGCCCACCCTCAGCGCTCTGCAGCCCACAAAGGCTGAATGTATCTAATTGCATCTCCAGGGCAAGGGATCATTTTGGACCCTAGTGTTGTAATGGCCTTTGGAGTGAAAACAAGCAACATTGCAGTTCCATGGGCATCCCAATTATTCACAAGGGGAGAGAGAGCCGAATATTTACGTGCTCCAACCCAATTCCTGGGGCTCTTTACTCCCCTGCCCCCTTTTCCACCTATAGACATCGCCTCCTGGAAAAGTTTTCCACTCGTTTGCCCCATCTTATGCTCAGATTGTTAGGATGGGGTTGTGTGCGGTATAGGCACATGCAGATCCTTCATCTGCAGTGGTTCGAGTCTGCAAGGAAGACACGGCTGCCTCCCTTAGGGACCCCAGGAGGTCTGCATAGGGGACCTGCATCGAGCAGCAGGGCTCGCCTTTGAACGCGTCGCACAGACGCCGATCTCCATGAGATCACTCGATGTAGTACGGTCCCTGCGGTGTGTAACAGATTGGATTTATTCCACTCGCTCTCGTCCCGTAGGGAGGTGGGAGCATGGTTCACGTATATCGTCCAGGCGCATGCAGCAGCCGGGGTGTACGACGTTGCAGGGTCAAAGTGCGATCCAACAAGGACGGATGACTCTCTGTGGTTGACAGGCCCTGATGTAACATTTCCCAATTGGAGGGCGGGAGGAGAAAATGGTATGGGGGGCGGCTTCGGGCGACGAAGCCCGTGAACCATTTTCAGTTACAGGACTTATATTTGTCAAGTAAGCAATAAGCATCAATAATAACATCAGTTGCAAGTTGCAACAGACACGCTGCATAAAGCTAAAGGTCTGACTCAGAGACTTGTCTGACTCAGAGTCTGTTTTACATGATGAAATGGTGTCGGTTTAGTGGTGCCACAATTCCAGTTAGTTAGTAGCAATAGTAGTGTTTCAAATCATTTTAAATAGAAGCACTTCAGTTTGACATATCTTTGTAATTTGGGGTTGTTTTGCATGCCGAAATGTTTGGTGCAGGGGCACGTCAGGGCATTCAGGGGGGGCATTGCCCTTCCCAATGCCCATACCTAGATCTGGCCCTGCTTGTGGGTGATCATCTCCCCCATTCCCCATGCAGTCAGCCTTCCAAGCACGTCGCACACACCGGTTACAGTATGCACAGCGTACCTTCACTCTCACTCTCTCTCTCTCTCTCTGTCATTCTGGGGCTATAAGGCTCCCTCCACAGTCGGCCCGGTGGTACGTGTGACAGAAGGCAACGCGGCAGGAATATTTTTCGAGCACTTGCCACAATCTCACTCTGACTGGGAGCTACGCCAGGGGCTCATAAACAGAAGCAGGTCAATCAGAAAGAGAGCCTCCTGTCCTCTTAGCACCCTGTACCCCATACTGGCACACACCACACCGCAGGCACAGCATAGAGGAAAAGCAAAACTTAGCAGTGTGTGTGTGTGTGTGTGTGTGTGTGTGTGTGTACACACTGCTTCTCAACGTGGGGGCCTGCATGGGGACCCCCTCAGGGTGTTCCTGAGGGGCCCTGCATGGCTAAATGATTGATAGCGTATTCAGAAATCAAATCTACTACTAATTGGTCTGTAACCAGAGAGTGTGCATTTGGGGTCTATTTGTATACACTCTCAAAGTTAAATACTGTACACTATGCACTATGTTGGGGTCCCAGGGAGTGAATAAATGAATACATCAATAAAAAGCAAGGGGCGCAGTGAGGGCAGCGTTTAGATCGTTTAGATTTAGATTAGGCAGATGACGTCTTATGTTGACATTTACTACCAAACATTAAAGTCCGTAGTTAGAGTAGAAAATGTAATAACGCTCAAGAAAAAAGGTTTAAAGGAATTACAAGGCTATAGTGGAGGGTGATGTATTATTCGCTGTAGCCCCAAGAAGCGGCAGAAGATATTTTAATGTGTTGTTATGGCAACCACAGATAGCACCTCTGTGTGAACCTAAAAAGATCTGACCCTTCCTCATACCAAAAACCTTTACAAAAATAACTGGATAAAGCTCAGCATGTTGAATTTGAGCACAAACTACTACGAGTATCAATACAAAGTTCTATAAAAAAGTGGCTGTATAGAACTATAGTATAGGCTGAGGCTCCCTTGTCTATAACCAAACAAGTCCATAGACTTGACTTGCCCTCAAAAAGGTTTGGGAATCACTGTAGTACACAGTTAAATCCTTAGTGTGGGGTTACAAGTTATCTTAATGTGACATATAGAGTACAATTCTTGCTTTAGTGACAATGAAAAATAACGCTCCAAAATTCAAACTCAGGGCTCATAATTGCTGAGGTTCGCATGAAGAAATAAATGTACAATAAAACACATCAACTACATTCTACAGATGCTTTATTAGAATGATATATACTGAAGCGAGTGTGTTGCCTCAAAACACAAAATGTTTTTTTAACAGTTGAATGGTTTTACTTTTATTCCATCATAAGACACCTTGGCTTGCTGGGTAGTAAATAAAATGTTAGTAAGAGTAATGTACGTTTAAAACTCTTAATGCACTGGACCAGGACCATAGTGGCTGAAAAAATGAAAGCCTGGGTTAACGTGAGACATTTACTGATCTAGGAGAGGGAGTGAAACTACAGTGCAGTTGCATCGGCTCTGATCGGTAAACCAATGTTCTCTGATCGGTAAACCAATGTTCTCCAGCACTTGCCCCAAGTGCACCTGCCCTTCTATACCAGAAACAGGGGCGGATCTAAATACCCAGTCTGCCCCCCCCCCTCCCCCAAACACGATGCCATGCAAAACAACCCAAGATGTTTCACATGAAAGTGCTTACAGTATATTTAAAATGATTTGAAACACTACTACTGCTACTAACTACAATTTTGGCACCACTAAACCAACAGCATTTCATCATTGAAAACAGAAAACTCTCTGAGTCAGACCTTTAGCTTTATGCATGCTGTGTGTCTGTTGCAACTTCAACAACAACTGATGTTATTATTGATGCTTTACTTGACTAATAAAAGTCCTGTAACCGAAAATGCTATGGGTGCGGCGATGAAGCCGCACCCATACCACTTTCTCTTGCCCCCCCAAATGGGACAAGTTATATACGCCCCTGACCAGAAAGCACACTGTCTGAACCAGGCTAGAACAGGGCTAACATATAAGAATATAGTAGAAACAATTTGCAATTACAGTAGATATTACAATAGATTAAACCGCAATTCTTGAAATTAGGGGAAGTGAAAACTACAGTAGGTAGATTCCATCAGTTTCATTTTTACTTGAGGGACTTTTCTCATTAGCAGTTGATTTACCCGATGCAGAGAAGTTCTTAAGTAATGACAACATATCACCTTTCTGTTCGCCCCTCAAACAAACACATGCATACAGTTGCGCACACATGTTCTGTGTATCATGCAAATTACACAGAAATCCAAGAAGTAGATTGATTTGAACAACTTTTCCTACAATTCAAAAAGTTGGTCAAAATTTGTCAAAGTACAAAAGTTGTTTGGTATGAGGATATATGCATTGATGTTTTATCACTGCCGGTCAAAGGGTTCCTGAGCTATGCCTGTTCAAAGTCTGCATTTTCAACTTTGGACAACAGTTGGGGTTCTTCGTCTTCACCTTTTGGCATTGCTCTCGACTAGTTTGATGAACCAACTGCACAGTTTGACCTGGAGACCATTCTAAAAACATTAATAATACAAGTGTATATATCAAAACAGTGGGAGATCTAAAGGTCTGATATCAAAAGTCAGAGTATGAACGTTGTTTTACATAAGGAGAAGCATTTGTGCATCGAAGGCTTATTGCCGATTGTCAAACAGTTCATGAGCTATGCCTGTTAAAGGTTAGCATAAGAAAATATAGCAGTATTGCTTGTTCAAATACAATAGCAATAGCAGTAAAACTGACTGTATTCCAGTAATCTACAATTGCCTGGCAGAGGTGAGTAGCTATACAAATTAAGACACAAGTTAAACTAGATCAAAATAAGTGATTATGGTATTGTGAGACGATGGCTAAATTGTGTGTGTGATGAGGACAGCCTGGTCACTTGCATCTGCGGATGTTGTGGTTTCACTGATCAGCCAAAATTAATTGGAATTAGAGTGCTAAGATGAAGTGATCCACTTATGTGCAAATAGTCTAACTGGATCATGTCAAGCTAACTGACACATGGGGACTAAGCGTGGGTGATCATCATTACACTAATGGGCAACAGTCTTAAGATGTAGCTTTCAATTAATTATTGCTCTTATCAAGTAGGGCTGATCCTGAGCGCTGTCATGTAATTGGAAAAATGTTTAGGATGAAGCCACTAAATTGTATATCACGATTATCACACATTGTCACAATTATGCATGTCACGTTGAAAGAAAAACTCTGAGGCCAGCTTGTTTAACCATGTCTGTGTATGTGAATGGTTTACAAGCTCATTGGAATGGCAACATAATCCATTAATTACAGTGCATACAGACAGTGGGATGTGTTGTTTACCACCAAACCAGGATGCCTCTGCCAAGACCACTTAGACCGCTACCGTGAAGTGACTTGAACCAGCAGACATTATAAGGAGAGGAGAGGAGAGGAGAGGAGAGGAGAGGAGAGGAGAGGAGAGGAGAGGAGAGGAGAGGAGAGGAGAGGAGAGGAGAGGAGAGGAGAGGAGAGGAGCTATATCGTATTGGCACATGGGAAACTGTCAGATACTTTTTCTCAGCTTTCCCCTCGTTCAGTTTCAAAGAAATTTCAATAAAGTTTGGGCTGGTTGCATCGCCCCCAGGTCCCCCAGGTGCGTGTGTTCCTTCTGTACAGTATGTGGATGTGGGACAACACCGAATGCAGTGCAATTAGACACCCTGTGTGACAGGTCTGTATGGAGGGAAATACATACACTACTAGACTAATGATCCAGCACCAACGTATTTGTGTTTGTGTGTGTGTGTGTGTGTGTGTGTGTGTGTGTGTGTGTGTGTGTGTGTGTGTGTGTGTGTGTGTGTGTGTGTGCGCGCACCTGTGCATGTGCATGCACACACTAGACTAATGATCCAGCCCTAGTGAGGGGAAACATATTTGTGCGTGCGTGCGTGCACGTTGTGAGCACAATTCATACATGCGCACACTCATTTTACCAGCATAACTGTAGAAGGTCCCTGGAATGGCTGTTAATACTGGTGCAGTCACTAAAGGAATGCATGGCTTTAAGTCTCTAAGCACTGTGTAAGTTTGTAAGTACACAGCCAATTTAAAACAAAAATAAACTAGGCCAGCACTCGGTAGAGCGCAAGCTTGCATGTTGCGCACAAGTAGGCCATGGTCTAGTTGTGCATGAGCAGTTTTAGCCAATCACAGTGCAGCAGTCTCCAGCTGGTTGATAATGAGCCAATAGAGTGGAGGTGAGGTGGAGTCAAATGGACCCTTGCGGGTCCATTTGGTTTCATATTTCCACTGTCAAGAGTTAACATACTCACCATCTGAATTAGCCCAAATCTACACAACTTGAACTAGAAGATTAATGGTAATTTTGATTTGTATTTGCATTTTTATGCCCATTTTGTTTTCCCCCGAAATCCAGCCTGGAAAGTAAAAGAAATCTTTAATAGTGTTGGGTCTGTTGGGCTAAAATGTAATCAAATGGTGGTCTGTGGCTCAAATGCTGAATGGGACCAGGTGTTAGAAAGGTTGAAATAACAAATAATAATATTGGCAAGTAAAACAGGACTATGATTAATTAGTTAGTTTGGGTCTTTGAGAGTGGATTATTGTCAGTATCAGCCGGTAACACACAGGAGTCTGTAGACTAGCTATCCGCTACAACACAGACTAGACCTCTGGAGAGTAACCATCAGCACGGCAAGCCATGCTCTACCAATCTGATGTTCTGATATCTGAAGAAAAGCTAACTTATATGCTGTAACTACTGTCTATTTCACTGTGAACATGCCCTGGGACCGTTGGCCTAGCTGGATGACTGCCTATCTGCCTATATTCCACTTTCTATTCCACCATAGTGTCAACATGCCTTGGGTGACTGCCTCTCTGCCTGTAGATATTTCTCGGGCTGCTCTGCTCTGCTGACAGTGATTCCCAGGATGGAGCGAACTGTCTGAGGACGGGGGACGGGGTGGGGGGCTTCTCAGCAGCTGCAGGCCACACGTCAATCAACTGAAATGGGTCCACAACTGCGAGTGATGGTCTTTACCGCTGCCCCACATATCGACCTGTCTCTTTGTCAAGCATCAAATGAGATATTGGCCGTCTGACAAATCCTTCTGGTGCCGATAGGGAAGGGAAGCCGCAGACGTGAGTTGGTACAAGATGCTTGGTTGGTACCAATATCATTTCTCACTGATTGGTAAGTGAAGTTATAGTCAGACGGTAGTACATTGCAGATGGCATATAAAACATGAACAACCACTTACTATAGATGCTCTGAAGAAAGATCTGAAGAAAAAAAGATTTCAAGGCGAATATTGTTTGCCAAAAATATAATAACGATACAGTAGATAATAGGGAGTGTTGCAGCCAATTAATTGCATGTATAAACTTGTTGTTACTGTTACCTGTCACCTTAATGGTCTTGGTCTCTTTGCTGGTCATCTTATGAAAGATATAAATATAACTCAATTGGTGGAACTTAACTGGAAGACATCATCTGATTAGGCCTACTTTTATTGTTTTACTTGTGTGTAAAATATCAATAAATGAAAATAAATAAATATACATTTACAAGCTTCCAATGTAGTCAAAACATAAAGAGTTCATCCATGAAAACGTGCAATTCCCATCAGTGTCATCACTGCGACATCTAGATTTGGATCCTTTTAAAGACACACTTTCTCCAGATCCATCAAGTGAAGTGAGGCGCCCTCTCGCTGCTGTCGTCATCATCATAACATTGGCCGTTCCCATAGCAACACGCCCAAATATGGACGCATGCGCAGAAAATACAGATAAAACACATTTAACTTCTCCGAGAGCAAGCAATTTCATCACAATTCAGAGAGCAATCTGTCGGACATCTGAAATCATGACGCAAAGGTCCTGGAGGTTGGAGCTAGACAGGCTTCTAAAATGCTCCAGGGCGAATCCCCACGATGCCGTGGCCAAAGCCAGTCTTGTCGAGCATTACGTTTCCAGTGGGAAACATCAAAAGGAGGCAGCTCTGGTCTGTCTCTCTGCCGACCCGGCGCTCGCAGCGAACATTGAGTGGAACCAGTTGCTGGTCAAGACATTGATGGATTATCTGGGCCGACCCGATTCGATGGCCATCCTCTGCGGGAATGGCAGTGGCGGCTGTAGCCCGGTAGCACCAACCCGTGACCTGCTGCTCCGGATGCAGCATCGTGCCCTCCTCGGGTACTCACACTGGGTGCGGGAGGCGTTCATTGGCGGCAGAGACCTGGGAATCTGCCGGCGTGCTCTCCTTGAGTTCAACCATACCATGTGGTATTGCCACAGGCTGCTGCGCGGCAACAGGCTGATGTGCGACACCGTGGCCGAAATGAGGGCGCACCTGTACCTGCACAGCGCCGCGCTGCTGCACAGGAAGGCCGAGGAAAGGCCAGAGCTGGTGGACCTGGAAGGGCTCTGCTACCTGATTGCGTACCATCTCCCCAGAAATACCACCGAAGTATCAGGAGAATATCCCTGGCGGTCTCGGCTCGAGCTGGAGCTCCTGGCCGACGCCAGACAGAGCAAGGCGGCCCACGAGCTCGTCCGCCTCGCCCCGGAGGGCGTGCAGGCCTTGGCCAACTACTTGCTGGGGTTGTACGGGGGCGATAATGCACAGGTGACCCGCCAGAAGCTCTTTCGGGAGCTGTTTGGGGCCGGCATGTATGAAACCCATTCCTTCATTGCCAGCGACGATGCCATCTGGTTCCTGGAGGGAATCCATAAGTCGGGCTGCATGGCATTCCAGGCTCCCAGAGCCGGAGCCACTCCACATCTCAACAACCCCGCAGGGCTTCTCCCCTTCTACCTCGCCGAAGGGGAGGTGGGGCCTTGGTGGGATTGCGATTGGTGGGGCCCGGCAGGCCCCACCAATGCCGACACAAACTCGCCGTCAAACCCGGCGGCACAGACGGGCTGGAGGAGACCAGCTATATGGCTTCTAGCAACAACGGTACATGTTGCCCATGTTGCCCTGGTAGGTCGGTTGCCCTACCGCTGCTGGTGATGACCGCCCTCTCTGTTAGGGAGGGAGGGAGGACTCGGGGGAAGATGCAAGAGCATAGAGCACCAGTGAGCTGGGCGGATGTATGGAGAACCGGGATGAGAGGAAGCAACGATGGAGAGCTCCTACGTGGACGACCTAGAGAGAGAGGACCGAGGAACGACGAGGAATGACAAGGAACGGCAAAGGCCAGACGACACAGGCCAAGACCCCCCTTCTACATTGTCCTCACACACTCACATTGTTACCATGTATATGGCAGACCTTGTTTGAAAGAGATTTTGAAGGTCTGCTTCCTAAAATGAATGAGCCTGGATAGTGTCCAACCCATGATTAAAGACTAAAAATAGTGTGGGGCTTGTGGAAAAAAGGTCTGTCATAGAAGGACAGTCCTGACAAAAAACTTAAAATACAAAAAAGGGACAGACTAGATCAGCACTCGTTGGGTGCAGAGTGGCCTACTTGTGCTTGAGCGGACCGAGCTAATACTCATGACATTAGTTATAAAGGTCACTTACTTACATCACCATTACACGCAGTAAAAAGACATTCTAGTACACTCAATACAACATTCAATACAACTTTTTTTTGATGAATTATCTCTAAAATATTATTGTCTCCACCGAAGGTGGTGACTATAAAACGCCCTCTGTCCGTGCACGTAGCCCGTCGGTGCCCTGGATCTGTCCGTCCCATGACGTCATGACGACGTCATAGTTGACACACTAGTGCTAGTACACGTTCAAACCTGAGCCCAGACGGTGGAGACCTGTGCCCCGTAGGGGCACAACTCTTATTGTCTCCACCGAAAATCACTTTCTTCCGGTTTTCTTGGATAATCCTCCCTGGTATAGAGGGTGATGGCCATATAAGGAGTTCCTTCCTGTCTCCAGTAAGCCCCTGGGGTCAAAAAACCCTAGTTTCAGTTTGGACTTTGGGAGAAAACCTTTTCGTCCAATCAGAACGGGAGGGGTCTCTCTTCCAATCAGGATCAAGGCAGGATGGACCTTGGTGTATGGCCTGTTGCAACCTCCCAATGTAGAGTGTGTGCATGTGTGCATCTTGTTATGAGGGGGACTGGCGGGTTCTCCAAATAACCTAATACTCCTTTAATGCTTTGACTTTTCAACTATATTCAAGGTATATCAGCCAAGCTGAATAATTGCTTGATAAAAACAAAAGATATTTAACTGTATCTCATCAGATGTTTCTGCTCTGTATTCCAGGTTTGGAATTGGACATCAACCATCTGAACTGCTATAGCCTTGCTTTTTTGCCAGTTTTTGTCATTTTTCGAAAATCCTCAAAATCATGAAAAACGGTAAGGCTATAGCCTTTGCGTTTTTTCAAAATTTCGACATTTTTCGAAAATGCTCAAAAATGCTCAAAACGATGAAAAAAAGCATGTTGACCAAGACCCTAAGGCTATAGCCTTGCTTTTTTGCCAGTTTTTGTCATTTTTCGAAAATCCTCAAAATCATGAAAAACGGTAAGGCTATGGCCTTTGCATTTTTTTCAAAATTTCGACATTTTTCGAAAATGCTCAAAAATGCTCAAAACGATGAAAAAAAGCATGCTGACCAAGACCGTAAGGCTATAGCCTTGCTCTTTTGCCAGTTTTTGTCATTTTTCGAAAATCCTCAAAATCATGAAAAACGGTAAGGCTATAGCCTTTGCGTTTTTTTCAAAATTTCGACATTTTTCGAAAATGCTCAAAAATGCTCAAAACGATGAAAAAAAGCATGCTGACCAAGACCGTAAGGCTATAGCCTTGCTTTTTTGTCAGTTTTTGTCATTTTTCGAAAATCCTCAAAATCATGAAAAACGGTAAGGCTATAGCCTTTGCGTTTTTTTCAAAATTTCGACATTTTTCGAAAATGCTCAAAAATGCTCAAAACGATGAAAAAAAGCATGCTGACCAAGACCGTAAGGCTATAGCCTTGCGTTTTTGCCAGTTTTTGTCATTTTTCGAAAATCCTCAAAATCATGAAAAACGGTAAGGCTATACCCTTTGCGTTTTTTTCAAAATTTCGACATTTTTCGAAAATGCTCAAAAATGCTCAAAACGATGAAAAAAAGCATGCTGACCAAGACCGTAAGGCTATAGCCTTGCTTTTTGCCAGTTTTTGTCATTTTTCGAAAATCCTCAAAATCATGAAAAACGCAAAGGCTATAGCCTTTGCGTTTTTTTTCAAAATTTCGACATTTTTCGAAAATGCTCAAAAATGCTCAAAACGATGAAAAAAAGCATGCTGACCAAGACCGTAAGGCTATAGCCTTGCTTTTTTGCCAGTTTTTGTCATTTTTTGAAAATCCTCAAAATCATGAAAAACGGTAAGGCTATAGCCTTTGCGTTTTTTTTCAAAATTTCGACATTTTTTGAAAATGCTCACAAATGCTCAAAACGATGAAAAAAAGCATGCTGACCAAGACCGTAAGGCTATAGCCTTGCTTTTTTGCCAGTTTTTGTCATTTTTCAAAAATCCTCAAAATCATGAAAAACGGTAAGGCCTTTGCGTTTTTTCAAAATTTCGACATTTTTCGAAAATGCTCAAAAATGCTCAAAACGATGAAAAAAAGCATGCTGACCAAGACCGTAAGGCTATAGCCTTGCTTTTTTGACAGTTTTTGTCATTTTTCGAAAATCCTCAAAATCATGAAAAACGGTAAGGCTATAGCCTTTGCGTTTTTTTCAAAATTTCGACATTTTTCGAAAATGCTCAAAAATGCTCAAAACGATGAAAAAAAGCATGCTGACCAAGACCGCAAGGCTATAGCCTTGCTTTTTTGCCAGTTTTTGTCATTTTTCGAAAATCCTCAAAATCATGAAAAACGGTAAGGCTATAGCCTTTGCGTTTTTTTCAAAATTTCGACATTTTTCGAAAATGCTCAAAAATGCTCAAAACGATGAAAAAAAGCATGCTGACCAAGACCGTAAGGCTATAGCCTTGCTTTTTTGCCAGTTTTTGTCATTTTTCGAAAATCCTCAAAATCATGAAAAACGGTAAGGCTATAGCCTTTGCGTTTTTTTCAAAATTTTGACATTTTTCGAAAATGCTCAAAAATGCTCAAAACGATGAAAAAACCATGCTGACCAAGACCGTAAGGCTATAGCCTTGCTTTTTTGCCAGTTTTTGTCATTTTTCGAAAATCCTCAAAATCATGAAAAACGGTAAGGCCATAGCCTTTGCGTTTTTTTTCAAAATTTCGACATTTTTCGAAAATGCTCAAAAATGCCCAAAACGATGAAAAAAAGCATGCTGACCAAGACCATAAGGCTATAGCCTTGCTTTTTTGCCAGTTTTTGTCATTTTTCGAAAATCCTCAAAATCATGAAAAACGGTAAGGCTATAGCCTTTGCGTTTTTTTCAAAATTTCGACATTTTTCGAAAATGCTCAAAAATGCTCAAAACGATGAAAAAAAGCATGCTGACCAAGACCGTAAGGCTATAGCCTTGCTTTTTTGCCAGTTTTTGTCATTTTTCGAAAATCCTCAAAATCATGAAAAACGGTAAGGCTATAGCCTTTGCGTTTTTTTCAAAATTTCGACATTTTTCGAAAATGCTCAAAAATGCTCAAAACGATGAAAAAAGCATGCTGACCAAGACCGTAAGGCTATAGCCTTGCTTTTTTGCCAGTTTTTGTCATTTTTCAAAAATCCTCAAAATCATGAAAAACGGTAAGGCTATAGCCTTTGCGTTTTTTTCAAAATTTCGACATTTTTCGAAAATGCTCAAAAATGCTCAAAACGATGAAAAAAAGCATGCTGACCAAGACCGTAAGGCTATAGCCTTGCTTTTTTGCCAGTTTTTGTCATTTTTCGAAAATCCTCAAAATCATGAAAAACGGTAAGGCTATAGCCTTTGCGTTTTTTTCAAAATTTCGACATTTTTCGAAAATGCTCAAAAATGCTCAAAACGATGAAAAAAAGCATGCTGACCAAGACCGTAAGGCTATAGCCTTGCTTTTTTGCCAGTTTTTGTCATTTTTCGAAAATCCTCAAAATCATGAAAAACGGTAAGGCTATAGCCTTTGCGTTTTTTTCAAAATTTCGACATTTTTCGAAAATGCTCAAAAATGCTCAAAACGATGAAAAAAAGCATGCTGACCAAGACCGTAAGGCTATAGCCTTGTCATTTTTCGAAAATCCTCAAAATCATGAAAAACGGTAAGGCTATAGCCTTTGCGTTTTTTTCAAAATTTCGACATTTTTCGAAAATGCTCAAAATGCTCAAAACGATGAAAAAAAGCATGCTGACCAAGACCGTAAGGCTATAGCCTTGCTTTTTTGCCAGTTTTTGTCATTTTTCGAAAATCCTCAAAATCATGAAAAACGGTAAGGCTATAGCCTTTGCGTTTTTTCAAAATTTCGACATTTTTCGAAAATGCTCAAAAATGCTCAAAACGATGAAAAAAAGCATGCTGACCAAGACCGTAAGGCTATAGCCTTGCTTTTTTGCCAGTTTTTGTCATTTTTCGAAAATCCTCAAAATCATGAAAAACGGTAAGGCTATAGCCTTTGCGTTTTTTTCAAAATTTCGACATTTTTCGAAAATGCTCAAAAATGCTCAAAACGATGAAAAAAAGCATGCTGACCAAGACCGTAAGGCTATAGCCTTGCTTTTTTGCCAGTTTTTGTCATTTTTCGAAAATCCTCAAAATCATGAAAAACGGTAAGGCTATAGCCTTTGCGTTTTTTTCAAAATTTCGACATTTTTCGAAAATGCTCAAAAATGCTCAAAACGATGAAAAAAAGCATGCTGACCAAGACCGTAAGGCTATAGCCTTGCTTTTTTGCCAGTTTTTGTCATTTTTTGAAAATCCTCAAAATCATGAAAAACGGTAAGGCTATAGCCTTTGCGTTTTTTCAAAATTTCGACATTTTTCGAAAATGCTCAAAAATGCTCAAAACGATGAAAAAAAGCATGCTGACCAAGACCGTAAGGCTATAGCCTTGCTTTTTTGCCAGTTTTTGTCATTTTTCGAAAATCCTCAAAATCATGAAAAACGGTAAGGCTATAGCCTTTGCGTTTTTTTTAAAATTTCGACATTTTTCGAAAATGCTCAAAAATGCTCAAAACGATGAAAAAAGCATGCTGACCAAGACCGTAAGGCTATAGCCTTGCTTTTTTGCCAGTTTTTGTCATTTTTCGAAAATCCTCAAAATCATGAAAAACGGTAAGGCTATAGCCTTTGCGTTTTTTTCAAAATTTCGACATTTTTCGAAAATGCTCAAAAATGCTCAAAACGATGAAAAAAAGCATGCTGACCAAGACCGTAAGGCTATAGCCTTGCTTTTTTGCCAGTTTTTGTCATTTTTCGAAAATCCTCAAAATCATGAAAAACGGTAAGGCTATAGCCTTTGCGTTTTTTCAAAATTTCGACATTTTTCGAAAATGCTCAAAAATGCTCAAAACGATGAAAAAAAGCATGCTGACCAAGACCGTAAGGCTATAGCCTTGCTTTTTTGCCAGTTTTTGTCATTTTTCGAAAATCCTCAAAATCATGAAAAACGGTAAGGCTATAGCCTTTGCGTTTTTTTCAAAATTTCGACATTTTTCGAAAATGCTCAAAAATGCTCAAAACGATGAAAAAAAGCATGCTGACCAAGACCGTAAGGCTATAGCCTTGCTTTTTTGCCAGTTTTTGTCATTTTTCGAAAATCCTCAAAATCATGAAAAACGGTAAGGCTATAGCCTTTGCGTTTTTTTCAAAATTTCGACATTTTTCGAAAATGCTCAAAAATGCTCAAAACGATGAAAAAAAGCATGCTGACCAAGACCGTAAGGCTATAGCCTTGCTTTTTTGCCAGTTTTTGTCATTTTTCAAAAATCCTCAAAATCATGAAAAACGGTAAGGCTATAGCCTTTGCGTTTTTTTCAAAATTTCGACATTTTTCGAAAATGCTCAAAAATGCTCAAAACGATGAAAAAAAGCATGCTGACCAAGACCGTAAGGCTATAGCCTTGCTTTTTTGCCAGTTTTTGTCATTTTTCGAAAATCCTCAAAATCATGAAAAACGGTAAGGCTATAGCCTTTGCGTTTTTTTCAAAATTTCGACATTTTTCGAAAATGCTCAAAAATGCTCAAAACGATGAAAAAAAGCATGCTGACCAAGACCGTAAGGCTATAGCCTTGCTTTTTTCCAGTTTTTGTCATTTTTTGAAAATCCTCAAAATCATGAAAAACGGTAAGGCTATAGCCTTTGCGTTTTTTTTTCAAAATTTCGACATTTTTCGAAAATGCTCAAAAATGCTCAAAACGATGAAAAAAAGCATGCTGACCAAGACCGTAAGGCTATAGCCTTGCTTTTTTGCCAGTTTTTGTCATTTTTCGAAAATCCTCAAAATCATGAAAAACGGTAAGGCTATAGCCTTTGCGTTTTTTTCAAAATTTCGACATTTTTCGAAAATGCTCAAAAATGCTCAAAACGATGAAAAAAAGCATGCTGACCAAGACCGTAAGGCTATAGCCTTGCTTTTTTGCCAGTTTTTGTCATTTTTCGAAAATCCTCAAAATCATGAAAAACGGTAAGGCTATAGCCTTTGCGTTTTTTTCAAAATTTCGACATTTTTCGAAAATGCTCAAAAATGCTCAAAACGATGAAAAAAAGCATGCTGACCAAGACCGTAAGGCTATAGCCTTGCTTTTTTGCCAGTTTTTGTCATTTTTCGAAAATCCTCAAAATCATGAAAAACGGTAAGGCTATAGCCTTTGTTTTTTTCAAAATTTCGACATTTTTCGAAAATGCTCAAAAATGCTCAAAACGATGAAAAAAAGCATGCTGACCAAGACCGTAAGGCTATAGCCTTGCTTTTTTTGCCAGTTTTTGTCATTTTTCGAAAATCCTCAAAATCATGAAAAACGGTAAGGCTATAGCCTTTGCGTTTTTTTCAAAATTTCGACATTTTTCGAAAATGCTCAAAAATGCTCAAAACGATGAAAAAAAGCATGCTGACCAAGACCGTAAGGCTATAGCCTTGCTTTTTTGCCAGTTTTTGTCATTTTTCGAAAATCCTCAAAATCATGAAAAACGGTAAGGCTATAGCCTTTGCGTTTTTTTCAAAATTTCGACATTTTTCGAAAATGCTCAAAAATGCTCAAAACGATGAAAAAAAGCATGCTGACCAAGACCGTAAGGCTATAGCCTTGCTTTTTTGCCAGTTTTTGTCATTTTTCGAAAATCCTCAAAATCATGAAAAACGGTAAGGCTATAGCCTTTGCGTTTTTTTCAAAATTTCGACATTTTTCGAAAATGCTCAAAAATGCTCAAAACGATGAAAAAAAAGCATGCTGACCAAGACCGTAAGGCTATAGCCTTGCTTTTTTGCCAGTTTTTGTCATTTTTCGAAAATCCTCAAAATCATGAAAAACGGTAAGGCTATAGCCTTTGCGTTTTTTTCAAAATTTCGACATTTTTCGAAAATGCTCAAAAATGCTCAAAACGATGAAAAAAAGCATGCTGACCAAGACCGTAAGGCTATAGCCTTGCTTTTTTGCCAGTTTTTGTCATTTTTCGAAAATCCTCAAAATCATGAAAAACGGTAAGGCTATAGCCTTTGCGTTTTTTTCAAAATTTCGACATTTTTCGAAAATGCTCAAAAATGCTCAAAACGATGAAAAAAAGCATGCTGACCAAGACCGTAAGGCTATAGCCTTGCTTTTTTGCCAGTTTTTGTCATTTTTCGAAAATCCTCAAAATCATGAAAAACGGTAAGGCTATAGCCTTTGCGTTTTTTTCAAAATTTCGACATTTTTCGAAAATGCTCAAAAATGCTCAAAACGATGAAAAAAACCATGCTGACCAAGACCGTAAGGCTATAGCCTTGCTTTTTTGCCAGTTTTTGTCATTTTTCAAAAATCCTCAAAATCATGAAAAACGGTAAGGCTAATCCTCAAAATAATGAAAATGTCTGGCAAAGGCTATAGCCTTTGCGTTTTTTTTTCAAAATTTCGACATTTTTCGAAAATGCTCAAAAATGCTCAAAACGATGAAAAAAAGCATGCTGACCAAGACCGTAAGGCTATAGCCTTGCTTTTTTGCCAGTTTTTGTCATTTTTTGAAAATCCTCAAAATCATGAAAAACGGTAAGGCTATAGCCTTTGCGTTTTTTTCAAAATTTCGACATTTTTCGAAAATGCTCAAAAATGCTCAAAACGATGAAAAAAAGCATGCTGACCAAGACCGTAAGGCTATAGCCTTGCTTTTTTGCCAGTTTTTGTCATTTTTCGAAAATCCTCAAAATCATGAAAAACGGTAAGGCTATAGCCTTTGCGTTTTTTTCAAAATTTGACATTTTTCGAAAATGCTCAAAAATGCTCAAAACGATGAAAAAAAGCATGCTGACCAAGACCGTAAGGCTATAGCCTTGCTTTTTTGCCAGTTTTTGTCATTTTTCGAAAATCCTCAAAATCATGAAAAACGGTAAGGCTATAGCCTTTGCGTTTTTTTCAAAATTTCGACATTTTTCGAAAATGCTCAAAACGATGAAAAAAAGCATGCTGACCAAGACCGTAAGGCTATAGCCTTGCTTTTTTGCCAGTTTTTGTCATTTTTCGAAAATCCTCAAAATCATGAAAAACGGTAAGGCCTTTGCGTTTTTTTCAAAATTTCGACATTTTTCGAAAATGCTCAAAAATGCTCAAAACGATGAAAAAAAGCATGCTGACCAAGACCGTAAGGCTATAGCCTTGCTTTTTTGCCAGTTTTTGTCATTTTTCGAAAATCCTCAAAATCATGAAAAACGGTAAGGCTATAGCCTTTGCGTTTTTTCAAAATTTCGACATTTTTCGAAAATGCTCAAAAATGCTCAAAACGATGAAAAAAAGCATGCTGACCAAGACCGTAAGGCTATAGCCTTGCTTTTTTGCCAGTTTTTGTCATTTTTCGAAAATCCTCAAAATCATGAAAAACGGTAAGGCTATAGCCTTTGCGTTTTTTTCAAAATTTCGACATTTTTCGAAAATGCTCAAAAATGCTCAAAACGATGAAAAAAAGCATGCTGACCAAGACCGTAAGGCTATAGCCTTGCTTTTTTGCCAGTTTTTGTCATTTTTCGAAAATCCTCAAAATCATGAAAAACGGTAAGGCTATAGCCTTTGCGTTTTTTTCAAAATTTCGACATTTTTCGAAAATGCTCAAAACGATGAAAAAAAGCATGCTGACCAAGACCGTAAGGCTATAGCCTTGCTTTTTTGCCAGTTTTTGTCATTTTTCGAAAATCCTCAAAATCATGAAAAACGGTAAGGCCTTTGCGTTTTTTTCAAAATTTCGACATTTTTCGAAAATGCTCAAAAATGCTCAAAACGATGAAAAAAAGCATGCTGACCAAGACCGTAAGGCTATAGCCTTGCTTTTTTGCCAGTTTTTGTCATTTTTCGAAAATCCTCAAAATCATGAAAAACGGTAAGGCTATAGCCTTTGCGTTTTTTTCAAAATTTGACATTTTTCGAAAATGCTCAAAAATGCTCAAAACGATGAAAAAAAGCATGCTGACCAAGACCGTAAGGCTATAGCCTTGCTTTTTTGCCAGTTTTTGTCATTTTTCGAAAATCCTCAAATCATGAAAAACGGTAAGGCTATAGCCTTTGCGTTTTTTTCAAAATTTCGACATTTTTCGAAAATGCTCAAAACGATGAAAAAAAGCATGCTGACCAAGACCGTAAGGCTATAGCCTTGCTTTTTTGCCAGTTTTTGTCATTTTTCGAAAATCCTCAAAATCATGAAAAACGGTAAGGCTATAGCCTTTGCGTTTTTTTCAAAATTTCGACATTTTTCGAAAATGCTCAAAAATGCTCAAAACGATGAAAAAAAGCATGCTGACCAAGACCGTAAGGCTATAGCCTTGCTTTTTTGCCAGTTTTTGTCATTTTTGAAAATCCTCAAAATCATGAAAAACGGTAAGGCTATAGCCTTTGCGTTTTTTTCAAAATTTCGACATTTTTCGAAAATGCTCAAAAATGCTCAAAACGATGAAAAAAGCATGCTGACCAAGACCGTAAGGCTATAGCCTTGCTTTTTTGCCAGTTTTTGTCATTTTTCGAAAATCCTCAAAATCATGAAAAACGGTAAGGCTATAGCCTTTGCGTTTTTTCAAAATTTCGACATTTTTCGAAAATGCTCAAAAATGCTCAAAACGATGAAAAAAAGCATGCTGACCAAGACCGTAAGGCTATAGCCTTGCTTTTTTGCCAGTTTTTGTCATTTTTCGAAAATCCTCAAAATCATGAAAAACGGTAAGGCTATAGCCTTTGCGTTTTTTTCAAAATTTCGACATTTTTCGAAAATGCTCAAAAATGCTCAAAACGATGAAAAAAAGCATGCTGACCAAGACCGTAAGGCTATAGCCTTGCTTTTTTGCCAGTTTTTGTCATTTTTCGAAAATCCTCAAAATCATGAAAAACGGTAAGGCTATAGCCTTTGCGTTTTTTTCAAAATTTGACATTTTTCGAAAATGCTCAAAAATGCTCAAAACGATGAAAAAAAGCATGCTGACCAAGACCGTAAGGCTATAGCCTTGCTTTTTTCGCCAGTTTTTGTCATTTTTCGAAAATCCTCAAAATCATGAAAAACGGTAAGGCTATAGCCTTTGCGTTTTTTTCAAAATTTCGACATTTTTCGAAAATGCTCAAAAATGCTCAAAACGATGAAAAAAAGCATGCTGACCAAGACCGTAAGGCTATAGCCTTGCTTTTTTGCCAGTTTTTGTCATTTTTCGAAAATCCTCAAAATCATGAAAAACGGTAAGGCTATAGCCTTTGCGTTTTTTCAAAATTTCGACATTTTTCGAAAATGCTCAAAAATGCTCAAAACGATGAAAAAAAGCATGCTGACCAAAACCGTAAGGCTATAGCCTTGCTTTTTTGCCAGTTTTTGTCATTTTTCAAAAATCCTCAAAATCATGAAAAACGGTAAGGCTATAGCCTTTGCGTTTTTTTCAAAATTTCGACATTTTTCGAAAATGCTCAAAAATGCTCAAAACGATGAAAAAAAGCATGCTGACCAAGACCGTAAGGCTATAGCCTTGCTTTTTTGCCAGTTTTTGTCATTTTTCGAAAATCCTCAAAATCATGAAAAACGGTAAGGCTATAGCCTTGCTTTTTTGCCAGTTTTTGCATTTTTCGAAAATCCTCAAAATCATGAAAAACGGTAAGGCTATAGCCTTTGCTTTTTTTTCAAAATTTCGACATTTTTCGAAAATGCTCAAAAATGCTCAAAACAATGAAAAAAAGCATGCTGACCAAGACCGTAAGGCTATAGCCTTGCTTTTTTGCCAGTTTTTGTCATTTTTCGAAAATCCTCAAAATCATGAAAAACGGTAAGGCTATAGCCTTGCTTTTTTTTTGCCAGTTTTTGTCATTTTTCGAAAATCCTCAAAATCATGAAAAACGGTAAGGCTATAGCCTTTGCGTTTTTTTCAAAATTTCGACATTTTTCGAAAATGCTCAAAAATGCTCAAAACGATGAAAAAAAGCATGCTGACCAAGACCGTAAGGCTATAGCCTTGCTTTTTTGCCAGTTTTTGTCATTTTTCGAAAATCCTCAAAATCATGAAAAACGGTAAGGCTATAGCCTTTGCGTTTTTTCAAAATTTCGACATTTTTCGAAAATGCTCAAAAATGCTCAAAACGATGAAAAAAAGCATGCTGACCAAGACCGTAAGGCTATAGCCTTGCTTTTTTGCCAGTTTTTGTCATTTTTCGAAAATCCTCAAAATCATGAAAAATGTCGGTAAGGCTATAGCCTTTGCGTTTTTTTCAAAATTTCGACATTTTTCGAAAATGCTCAAAAATGCTCAAAACGATGAAAAAAAGCATGCTGACCAAGACCGTAAGGCTATAGCCTTGCTTTTTTGCCAGTTTTTGTCATTTTTTGAAAATCCTCAAAATCATGAAAAACGGTAAGGCTATAGCCTTTGCGTTTTTTGCAAAATTTCGACATTTTTCGAAAATGCTCAAAAATGCTCAAAACGATGAAAAAAAGCATGCTGACCAAGACGGTAAGGCTATAGCCTTGCTTTTTTGCCAGTTTTTGTCATTTTTCGAAAATCCTCAAAATCATGAAAAACGGTAAGGCTATAGCCTTTGCGTTTTTTTCAAAATTTCGACATTTTTCGAAAATGCTCAAAAATGCTCAAAACGATGAAAAAAAGCATGCTGACCAAGACCGTAAGGCTATAGCCTTGCTTTTTTGCCAGTTTTTGTCATTTTTCGAAAATCCTCAAAATCATGAAAAACGGTAAGGCTATAGCCTTTGCGTTTTTTCAAAATTTCGACATTTTTCGAAAATGCTCAAAAATGCTCAAAACGATGAAAAAAAGCATGCTGACCAAGACCGTAAGGCTATAGCCTTGCTTTTTTGCCAGTTTTTGTCATTTTTCGAAAATCCTCAAAATCATGAAAAACGGTAAGGCTATAGCCTTTGCGTTTTTTCAAAATTTCGACATTTTTCGAAAATGCTCAAAAATGCTCAAAACGATGAAAAAAAGCATGCTGACCAAGACCGTAAGGCTATAGCCTTGCTTTTTTGCCAGTTTTTGTCATTTTTCGAAAATCCTCAAAATCATGAAAAACGGTAAGGCTATAGCCTTTGCGTTTTTTTCAAAATTTCGACATTTTTCGAAAATGCTCAAAAATGCTCAAAACGATGAAAAAAAGCATGCTGACCAAGACCGTAAGGCTATAGCCTTGCTTTTTTGCCAGTTTTTGTCATTTTTCGAAAATCCTCAAAATCATGAAAAACGGTAAGGCTATAGCCTTGCTTTTTTTGCCAGTTTTTGTAATTTTTCGAAAATCCTCAAAATCATGAAAAACGGTAAGGCTATAGCCTTTGCGTTTTTTTCAAAATTTCGACATTTTTCGAAAATGCTCAAAAATGCTCAAAACGATGAAAAAAAGCATGCTGACCAAGACCGTAAGGCTATAGCCTTGCTTTTTGCCAGTTTTTGTCATTTTCGAAAATCTCTCAAAATCATGAAAAAACGGTAAGGCTATAGCCTTTGCGTTTTTTTCAAAATTTCGACATTTTTCGAAAATGCTCAAAAATGCTCAAAACGATGAAAAAAAGCATGCTGACCAAGACCGTAAGGCTATAGCCTTGCTTTTTTGCCAGTTTTTGTCATTTTTCGAAAATCCTCAAAATCATGAAAAACGGTAAGGCTATAGCCTTTGCGTTTTTTCAAAATTTCGACATTTTTCATGATTTGAAATGCTCAAAAATGACAAAAAAATGCAAAAAGCAAGGCTATAGACCTACGGTCTTGGTCAGCATGCTTTTTTTCATCGTTTTGAGCATTTTTGAGCATTTTCGAAAATGTCAAAATTTTGAAAAAAACGTAAGGCTATAGCCTTACGTTTTTCAAGATTTTGAGGATTTTCGAAAAATTTCAAAAACTGGCAAAAAAAGCAAGGCTATAGCCTTGCGTTTTTTCATGTTTTGATTTTTCGAAAATGACAAAAACTGCTCAAAAAAGCAAGGCTATAGCCTTACGTCTTGGTCAGCATGCTTTTTTTCATCGTTTTGAGCATTTTTGAGCATTTTCGAAAAATGTCGAAAATTTGAAAAAAACGCAAAGGCTATAGCCTTACTTTTTTTCATGATTTTGAGGATTTTTCGAAAATGACAAAAAATGCTCAAAAAAAAAGCAAGGCTAGCCAGACCGTAAGGCTATAGCATGCTTTTTTTCATCGTTTTGAGCATTTTGAGCATTTTCGAAAAATGTCAAAATTGAAAAAACGGCAAAGGCTATAGCCTTTGCGTTTTTCATGATTTTGAGATTTTCGAAAAATTACAAAAAATGGAAAAAAAGCAAGGCTATAGCCTTACGGTCTTATCAGCTTGCTTTTTTCATCGTTTTGAGCATTTTTGAGCATTTTCGAAAAATGTCAAAATTTGAAAAAAAACGCAAGGCTATAGCCTTTGCGTTTTTCATGATTTTGAGGATTTTCGAAAATGACAAAAACTGGAAAAAAAAGCAAGGCTATAGCCTTACGGTCTTGGTCAGCTGCTTTTTTTCATCGTTTTGAGCATTTTTGGCATTTTCGAAAAATGTCGAAAATCATGAAAAAACGCAAAGGCTATAGCCTTACCGTTTTTCAAAATTTGAATTTTCGAAAATGACAAAAATGCTCAAAACGAAAAAAAAGCATGCTATAGCCTTACGGTCTTGGTCAGCATGCTTTTTTTCATCGTTTTGACATTTTGAGCATTTTCGAAAATGTTGAAAATTTTGAAAAAAACGGTAAAGGCTATAGCCTTACCGTTTTTCAAAATTTTGAGGATTTTTCGAAAAAAAAATGACAAAAACGATGAAAAAAAGCAATGGCTATAGCCTTACGGTCTTGGTCAGCATGCTTTTTTCATCGTTTTGAGCATTTTTGTCATTTTCGAAAAATGTCGAAATTTGAAAAAACGCAAAGGCTATAGCCTTACCGTTTTTCATGATTTTGAGATTTTCGAAAAATGACAAAAACTGGCAAAAAAGCAAGGCTATAGCTTACGGTCTTGGTCAGCATGCTTTTTTTCATCGTTTTGAGCATTTTTGAGCATTTTCGAAAAATGTCGAAATTTTGAAAAAAACGCAAAGGCTATAGCCTTGCGTTTTTCATTTTGACATTTTGGATTTTCGAAAAATGACAAAAACTGGCAAAAAAGCAAGGCTATAGCCTTACGGTCTTGGTCAGCATGCTTTTTTTCATCGTTTTGACATTTTTTGCATTTTCGAAAAATGTCGAAAAAAAAAAAAAATCATGAAAAAAACAAAGGCTATAGCCTTACCGTTTTTTCATGATTTGAGGATTTTCGAAAATGACAAAAACTGGCAAAAAAGCAAAGCTATAGCCTTACGGCTTGGTCAGCATGCTTTTTTTCATTTTTTGGGCATTTTTGAGCATTTTCGAAAAAATGTCAAAATTTTGAAAAAAAACGCAAAGGCTATAGCCTTACCGTTTTTTCATGATTTTGAGTTTTTCGAAAAAATGACAAAAACTGGCAAAAAAAAAGCAAGGCTATAGCCTTACGGTCTTGGTCAGCATGCTGCTAGCCTTTGCGTTTTTTTCAAAATTTCGACATTTTTCGAAAATGCTCAAAAATGCTCAAAACGATGAAAAAAAGCATGCTGACCAAGACCGTAAGGCTATAGCCTTGCTTTTTTGCCAGTTTTTGTCATTTTTCGAAAATCCTCAAAATCATGAAAAACGGTAAGGCTATAGCCTTTGCGTTTTTTTTCAAAATTTCGACATTTTTCGAAAATGCTCAAAAATGCTCAAAACGATGAAAAAAAGCATGCTGACCAAGACCGTAAGGCTATAGCCTTGCTTTTTTGCCAGTTTTTGTCATTTTTCGAAAATCCTCAAAATCATGAAAAACGGTAAGGCTATAGCCTTTGCGTTTTTTCAAAATTTTGACATTTTTCGAAAATGCTCAAAAATGCCCAAAACGATGAAAAAAAGCATGCTGACCAAGACCGTAAGGCTATAGCCTTGCTTTTTTTCCAGTTTTTGTCATTTTTCGAAAATCCTCAAAATCATGAAAAACGGTAAGGCTATAGCCTTTGCGTTTTTTTCAAAATTTCGACATTTTTCGAAAATGCTCAAAAATGCTCAAAACGATGAAAAAAGCATGCTGACCAAGACCGTAAGGCTATAGCCTTGCTTTTTTGCCAGTTTTTGTCATTTTTCGAAAATCCTCAAAATCATGAAAAACGGTAAGGCTATAGCCTTTGCGTTTTTTTCAAAATTTCGACATTTTTCGAAAATGCTCAAAAATGCTCAAAACGATGAAAAAAGCATGCTGACCAAGACCGTAAGGCTATAGCCTTGCTTTTTTGCCAGTTTTTGTCATTTTTCGAAAATCCTCAAAATCATGAAAAACGGTAAGGCTATAGCCTTTGCGTTTTTTTCAAAATTTCGACATTTTTCGAAAATGCTCAAAAATGCTCAAAACGATGAAAAAAGCATGCTGACCAAGACCGTAAGGCTATAGCCTTGCTTTTTTTTGCCAGTTTTTGTCATTTTTCGAAAATCCTCAAAATCATGAAAAACGGTAAGGCTATAGCCTTTGCGTTTTTTTCAAAATTTTGACATTTTTCGAAAATGCTCAAAAATGCTCAAAACGATGAAAAAAAGCATGCTGACCAAGACCGTAAGGCTATAGCCTTGCTTTTTTCCAGTTTTTGTCATTTTTCGAAAATCCTCAAAATCATGAAAAACGGTAAGGCTATAGCCTTTGCGTTTTTTTCAAAATTTCGACATTTTTCGAAAATGCTCAAAAATGCTCAAAACGATGAAAAAAAGCATGCTGACCAAGACCGTAAGGCTATAGCCTTGCTTTTTTGCCATTTTTTGTCATTTTTCGAAAATCCTCAAAATCATGAAAAACGGTAAGGCTATAGCCTTTGCGTTTTTTCAAAATTTCGACATTTTTCGAAAATGCTCAAAAATGCTCAAAACGATGAAAAAAAGCATGCTGACCAAGACCGTAAGGCTATAGCCTTGCTTTTTTTTGCCATTTTTGTCATTTTTCGAAAATCCTCAAAATCATGAAAAACGGTAAGGCTATAGCCTTTGCGTTTTTTTCAAAATTTCGACATTTTTCGAAAATGCTCAATAATGCTCTAAACGATGAAAAAAAGCATGCTGACCAAGACCGTAAGGCTATAGCCTTGCTTTTTTGCCAGTTTTTGTCATTTTTCGAAAATCCTCAAAATCATGAAAAACGGTAAGGCTATAGCCTTTGCGTTTTTTTTCAAAATTTCGACATTTTTCGAAAATGCTCAAAAATGCTCAAAACGATGAAAAAAAGCATGCTGACCAAGACCGTAAGGCTATAGCCTTGCTTTTTTGCCAGTTTTTGTCATTTTTCGAAAATCCTCAAAATCATGAAAAACGGTAAGGCTATAGCCTTTGCGTTTTTTTCAAAATTTCGACATTTTTCGAAAATGCTCAAAAATGCTCAAAACGATGAAAAAAAGCATGCTGACCAAGACCGTAAGGCTATAGCCTTGCTTTTTTGCCAGTTTTTGTCATTTTTCGAAAATCCTCAAAATCATGAAAAACGGTAAGGCTATAGCCTTTGCGTTTTTTTTTTTTTTTTCAAAATTTCGACATTTTTCGAAAATGCTCAAAAATGCTCAAAACGATGAAAAAAGCATGCTGACCAAGACCGTAAGGCTATAGCCTTGCTTTTTTGCCAGTTTTTGTCATTTTTCGAAAATCCTCAAAATCATGAAAAACGGTAAGGCTATAGCCTTTGCGTTTTTTTCAAAATTTCGACATTTTTCGAAAATGCTCAAAAATGCTCAAAACGATGAAAAAAAGCATGCTGACCAAGACCGTAAGGCTATAGCCTTGCTTTTTTTTGCCAGTTTTTGTCATTTTTCGAAAATCCTCAAAATCATGAAAAACGGTAAGGCTATAGCCTTTGCGTTTTTTTCAAAATTTCGACATTTTTCGAAAATGCTCAAAAATGCTCAAAACGATGAAAAAAAGCATGCTGACCAAGACCGTAAGGCTATAGCCTTGCTTTTTTTCCAGTTTTTGTCATTTTTCGAAAATCCTCAAAATCATGAAAAACGGTAAGGCTATAGCCTTTGCGTTTTTTTTCAAAATTTCGACATTTTTCGAAAATGCTCAAAAATGCTCAAAACGATGAAAAAAAGCATGCTGACCAAGACCGTAAGGCTATAGCCTTGCTTTTTTGCCAGTTTTTGTCATTTTTCGAAAATCCTCAAAATCATGAAAAACGGTAAGGCTATAGCCTTTGCGTTTTTTTCAAAATTTCGACATTTTTCGAAAATGCTCAAAAATGCTCAAAACGATGAAAAAAAGCATGCTGACCAAGACCGTAAGGCTATAGCCTTGCTTTTTTGCCAGTTTTTGTCATTTTTCGAAAATCCTCAAAATCATGAAAAACGGTAAGGCTATAGCCTTTGCGTTTTTTTCAAAATTTCGACATTTTTCGAAAATGCTCAAAAATGCTCAAAACGATGAAAAAAAGCATGCTGACCAAGACCTAAGGCTATAGCCTTGCTTTTTTTGCCAGTTTTTGTCATTTTTCGAAAATCCTCAAAATCATGAAAAACGGTAAGGCTATAGCCTTTGCGTTTTTTTCAAAATTTTGACATTTTTCGAAAATGCTCAAAAATGCTCAAAACGATGAAAAAAAGCATGCTGACCAAGACCGTAAGGCTATAGCCTTGCTTTTTTCCAGTTTTTGTCATTTTTCGAAAATCCTCAAAATCATGAAAAACGGTAAGGCTATAGCCTTTGCGTTTTTTTCAAAATTTCGACATTTTTCGAAAATGCTCAAAAATGCTCAAAACGATGAAAAAAAGCATGCTGACCAAGACCGTAAGGCTATAGCCTTGCTTTTTTGCCAGTTTTTGTCATTTTTCGAAAATCCTCAAAATCATGAAAAACGGTAAGGCTATAGCCTTTGCGTTTTTTTCAAAATTTCGGCATTTTTCGAAAATGCTCAAAAATGCTCAAAACGATGAAAAAAGCATGCTGACCAAGACCGTAAGGCTATAGCCTTGCTTTTTTGCCAGTTTTTGTCATTTTTCGAAAATCCTCAAAATCATGAAAAACGGTAAGGCTATAGCCTTTGCGTTTTTTTCAAAATTTCGACATTTTTCGAAAATGCTCAAAAATGCTCAAAACGATGAAAAATGCATGCTGACCAAGACCGTAAGGCTATAGCCTTGCTTTTTTTGCCAGTTTTTGTCATTTTTCGAAAATCCTCAAAATCATGAAAAACGGTAAGGCTATAGCCTTTGCGTTTTTTTCAAAATTTTGACATTTTTCGAAAATGCTCAAAAATGCCCAAAACGATGAAAAAAAGCATGCTGACCAAGACCGTAAGGCTATAGCCTTGCTTTTTTTTCCAGTTTTTGTCATTTTTCGAAAATCCTCAAAATCATGAAAAACGGTAAGGCTATAGCCTTTGCGTTTTTTTCAAAATTTCGACATTTTTCGAAAATGCTCAAAAATGCTCAAAACGATGAAAAAAAGCATGCTGACCAAGACCGTAAGGCTATAGCCTTGCTTTTTTGCCAGTTTTTGTCATTTTTCGAAAATCCTCAAAATCATGAAAAACGGTAAGGCTATAGCCTTTGCGTTTTTTCGAAAATCCTCAAAAATGCTCAAATTGATGAAAAACGGCATGCTGTGCAAGACCATAAGGCTATATACTTGCGTTTTTGCCAGATTTCGTCATTTTTTTGTCATTTTTCGAAAAACCTCAAAACGATGAAAAACGTATGGCTATAGCCTTGCGTTTTTTTTTTTTTTTTTTTTTTTTCGACATTTTTCGAAAATCCTCAAAAATGCTCAAAATGATGAAAAACGGCATGCTGTGCAAGACTGTAAGGGTATAGCCTTGCGTTTTTGACAGGTTTCGTAATTTTTTCGAAAACCTTCAAAAATCCTTAAAATGATGAAAAACGGCATGCTGTTCAAGACCGTAAGGCTATAGCCTTGCAGGTTTCGTAATTTTTCGAAAATCTTCAAAAAATCTCAAAATTATGAAAAACGGCATGCTGTGCAAGACCGTAAGTCTATAACCTTCTATTTTTGCCAGGTTTCGTCATTTCTCAAAAATCTTCGAAAATCCTCAAAATTATGAAAAACAGTAAGGCTATAGCCTTACTGTTTCTTCGAAATTTTTCGAAAATCCTAAAAATCCTCAAAACGATGAAATACAGCATGCTATGCAAAATCCTAAGGCTCTAGCCATTCCGGACGGCATACTACAGTATGCAACTTATAATCATTTTTGGGAAAAAAAAAAAAAAAAAAAAAAAAAAAACGAAATCGAAGACTATATTACATGGTCTCGGACGGCATACTACAGTATGCCTTTTTTACCGTTTTTGAAAAAAAAAAATGAAATTAAAGGAAAACCAAAGGCTATGTGCACGACAATGCACCATCTCATGCTGCAAGTAATACCTCAGCTTCATTGGCTGTTATGGGCATAAAAGGGGAAAAACTCATGGTGTAGCCCCATCCTCCCCTGACCTCAATCGTATTGAGAATGTCAGGAGCATCCTCAAGTGAAAGATCTATGAGGGTGGGAGGCAGTTCACATCCAAACAGCAACTCTGGAAGGCTGTTCTGACATCCTGCAAAGACATTCAAGCAGAAACTCTCCATAAACTCACAAGTTTTATGTTAACATATAACTTGACCTGTTAAGATGTTTTGGATTGAAATAGCTTTTTTTTCTGAACCTATGACCTCATTATTGCTATGAATTCAACAAATTACCATTTTCAGTTCTTTACAAACTAGAAAATGTCTTGAAACTATGTTGTCCATAATAATTTGGAACAGTGTTTTTTCAAGTTTTTCAAGTTTTTTATTTATTTTCAAAATTCTGTTTTCATTAGGAGGTTGGTTCAACAACATTTGAAATAAAAATTGACAGCTAATGACTTGAAAATTATGCTGATAATCATTTGCATCAAATATTTTGGAAAATCAAACAAAAACATGAGCCAAAGGCTATACATGGTCTCGGACGACGTTTTTCATCGTTTTTGAGCATTTTTGAAAAAAATGTCAAAACCGAAGAAAAAACAAGTATTGTGCTTCTTGTGCAGATCCAAACAAAAGAATTCAAATGTGAATGTGAGGGGTCTTATATTTAAGTAAGATATAACATAATTGTTGGAAACAGGAGAGAATGAACAGATAAAACTAAATAAACAATTTTATAGAAACAAGCTGTAACTCAAATTAAAGCAAAGCTACAAATAATCACATTTGAACTGGGGACCCAAACATTTGTTTGCGTTGTATACAAGTCCATACATTTTCACTTCACTGTCAGCTGGGGGTTGATTTGCTTTTGCAAAAACACAGCCATTCACTCTGCTTTGGTTGTCACGTATAGGATTCAAAAAGATCAAAGTAAGTTTTATATAATAGAAACTCAAAAAAAGGATACCATTTAAAAACAAAGAGCACCTGCTAGCAGTTTTCTATAATTTACATAAGGAACCCACAGGGGCGTGAACATTTTGAGTGCTTTCAGACTACCAAAGGGTGGGAGGACACTAGGATTATACTACACTTAATGTAAGAGTCATGATAGTAGGCTAAGAAAGGTATTGAAAGGTATTAAAACCGATATCATGCGCCGATATGCATTTGGTAAGTCACATATTGAGCAGAAAATAATGAGCATGAAATAAAAAATAAATCCTGTAATATGCAACACATTGAGCATGGCACCGCAGGGAATTGAACCCCATTCCGGTAAACCAGAAGTTCCACAACCGGTGCCTTAGTTTTTGCTTAAAGCTTGCTTTACAGGCCCTTTCGTTTAAATGTAAATTTCAGTAGAAAGGTAATTTCTACAATGTACATTGTAGGCAATAATTATATAAAGGTATAGAAAGAAGAAAAACACAGAGCACAAAACTAACATTAACCGTATGTCATGCAAGACCATGAACTATATGTCTTTTTTTTTCTTCATGATTTCCATCGTTGTTTTAATAATCCTTGAAAATAATGAACGAGCGACTGCAGTATATCCTCCGAAACCATAAACTGTATATGCAGGTTTTTTATGATATTCATCAATGCTTAAAAATCATTGAACGTGATGAAAAACCACTGTAGTATGCCCTCCAAAACCATGAAATATAGTATGTTGTTTTTCGCAATTCATTATTTCCTAAAAATCCTTGAAAATGATGAAAATCTACATACTAAAGTATGGGGTCCAAAACCATGAATAGTATAGCACTTTGTGAATCTCATCATTTCTTCAACATCCTCAAAAAATGAGAAAAATTACACTATATTGTGTTCTGAAACCATGAACAATAGTATAGCGCTTTGTGATTCTCATTTCTTCAAAATCCTTGATGAAAAATGACACACTATATTATGTTTCTGAAACCATGAATAGTATAGCGACTTTTGTTATTGTCATAATTTCTTCAAAATCTATGAAAATGATGAAAAACATATAGTATGTTGACTGAAACCAGTAATTATAGCATGTCATTTTTCGACATACTATAGTCGTGTCTTCCAAAACCATGAACTATAGTACCTAGTTCCTTTTCATGATTTTCATGCTGTGGTAAAGAGGGACTTCAGTCTGAATAATGAAGTGAAACGAAATGACAATTCAAACTGAGGTCAGGCAGTCCTCCTATGAGACAGAGTGAGTAGGAAAAAATAGTGGCATTTTATCCAGGGTGACCAAATGTCCCTCTTTGCGTGGGGCAGTCCCTCATTTCAAATACTTTTCAGGTGTCCCACAAACTGAGACCCTGTCCACATTGTGACTGGGCAGGCAGGCACCAGTGTTCAAGATGCCCAATACTCTGTAGTTCCCCAATAGTTCACTTTCTGTTGTGTCTTTTCTTGCCTATGAATAATCACTGTGTAACATTTTGAGATCGTAGTTCAGCTATTTTTGTTATATTTGAATGGAAATGCTTTAAAAAGTGACAAGATATTGATATTTTATCCATTAACCACATTGTAATGTATTTACTTAATTGATTCCTTGAGTAGCTGATCTTCAAGGTAACTGCGCAAAGTGCGCATCATACCATGCGTTGGTGGGCTTGTGGGTTGTTTGAACTTGAAAGGTGCTATCTGTGCACTTAAAATGATTTACTCTGCCTGTGTACCATGCATTTTCTCCCCCAGCACTTGTAATTGTGTACTTCAAGGTCATGTGCATACTGGTTGTATTCTACATATGGCTATGAATACGTGGTCTGTTTTGTTTGACTTTTATTACTTACTTGTTTTGTGTCTACCTGCTGCTGCAAAATATTAGCGCTTCGGGGACTTTAAATGAACCTGAAAGTCCCATTATACATTAATTGACCCACCCTACAAATAAGCCCGCAGGGGTTACGGGTCGACACGTGCATCAGTAACGCTAAGTGCAGTAGACTTCACCTGCCCTACCATCTTATTTACCTGCCTAGGGGAGGTGTTATTGTCAACCACTGCAACAGTTATGAGGTTCACAGTTGTATCGTTCTGAAGTTAAACGGTGTCTAAAGGTCTAATACCTTTCAATGTGAAAAACCTTTACAGCTGGCTGCAGTGACTTCATATGCCTTTATAGAGAGTAACGATTAAGTGAAAATGTAAATAGTTAGGGTAAGTTATAAAAACTGTATAGGCAAATTAAGGTCTGTGCTAAAATTACTGGTAGGCCGGTTTGAGGCCGTGTTACACTCTTTCAAAGAAGCCCACACCAGCAGAATGCTTATACTGGCCAACAGGATCTCATCTGACCCCTTACATGTTCTGAATGGAAAATAACAACTGTTGCCATCCATGAGGCAGTTTAGAGTTCCTAAATTTAAGAAAAACAGAATAAAGAATGCATTTGTACATCAGTCTCTTGTGGCGAATCTCAATGCAAATCACACTCAGGACACCAGTGGACCAGGGTCTCGGCTTTCTCAAGCCACGGGTTTTATTTAACAGAAAATGTTTTCAGGTAGAAATTAGACGGTGCATGGGGCAGTTTGTTGTGGTGAGGCTTTTAGTCCTCAGAGCTCCAGTTTTCCATCGGTTCTGCAGGGGGGGGAAAACGGAAAAATTAGACAATTGTAGTTCAACCAAAAACACACAGTTGGGGCCTCTGGTCCGTTAGAGGCAATCGACCAACTTCCAACTTAAAGGTGCAGGCCGCAAGCGGGCACGCCCACGCCAGGGGGGGGTTGGAGGAGGACACAGCACAGGACACATTGCTGCACGCCAAGCCATTGGATCTGCCATTTTCACCCGAATTTTCTCCTAACACCCAGGGCCTGTCGCCCTGAGCGCCATGCACCACTGTTATCCCCCAGCCTGGGGAAAAGCACCACCAGCTGGGCGCCCTATGGGAGCCCGCGCTCCAACACATCTCATGGACTTTGAAAATATTTGCCTGCATGCGGCGCCAGCTCCACCACACCACCACCCCTGCTGGCGCCCGCGCACCCACTCTTAAGTGCCCGCCGCCGGGCACCAAGCAGTGGTGTCCCACGGCCCAAGGACCGTCCGCCCCTGGGACAAATCATGGACAACTCATGGACTTTGAAAATATTTGCCTGTGCATGGTCAGCACCACCACCTCACCCACTCTTAAGCACCCGCCGCCGGGTGCGAAGCAGTGGCGTCCCGCGGCCCAAGGACCGCCCGCCCCTGGGACAAAGCATGGACAACTCATGGACTTTGAAAATATTCGCCCGTGCACGGTGCTAGCTCCACCACACCACCGCTGGCGCCCGCGCACCCACTCTTAAGCCCCCGCCGCCGGGTGTTAAGCAGTAGCGTCCCGCGGTCCATGGACCGCCCGCCCCTGGGACAAGTCATGGACAGTGAAAATATTTGCCCGTGCATGGTCAGCACCACCTCACCCACTCTTAAGCACCCGCCGCCGGGCACCAAGCAGTGGTGTTTTGCGGCCTCAAGGACCGACTACCCACCCATGGAATTCTCAGACAAAATAACTGTAGTTTAACGTCAGGGAGCTGCCGGGGGGCCACGTGCCGGCCCCGACAGCCCCAGACGAAAAGGTTGGATGGAGGGTCGACTTTCAATAGATGCGGTCATACAAGACGTTGACGAAACAACTCATGGACTTTGAAAATATTTGCCTGCATTCGGCACCAGCTCCACCACCACCGCTGGTACCCACGCAGCCACTCTTAAGTGCCCGCCGCCGGGCGCTAAGCAGTGGTGTCCCGCGGCCCAAGGACCGCCCGCCCCGGGACAATTCATGGACAACTCATGGACTTTGAAAATATTTGCCTGTGCATGGTCAGCACCACCACCTCACCCACTCTTAAGCACCCGCCGCCGGGTGCGAAGCAGTGGCGTCCCGCGGCCCAAGGACCGCCCGCCCCTTGGGACAAGTCGTGGACTATGAGACTTTGGGAGGGGATGCCGGACATCTCGCCACATCTCCAAGTCGCCGCAGCGAAAAGTCCAGCGATTTAATTCTTAGTAATGTATTATACAGGTAAAACGCAACCGCAGGTTGGCCATCATTATTATTATTATTTACTGGAAAGCGCAGTTGTTATACAGACTGGTAAAATGGCATGAGTTGAACCCCCCTTCAATGTGCATGTGTGTGCGTCCCTGGAATAGGCTGCTGCTAGCGCTGTGTAGTGGAGGTGGTGCGTGTTAATCTGTCAGATTCTGACTTGCAAGGGCCCAGTGTAGCAATAGTATACATTTTTATTTATTTATTCAATTTTTGTTGTGGTCATTGGACTGCATTAACCCATAGAATCACTATTTTGAAAGATAATCGCAAAACGTACATTTATAAATTATTTAAAACATTAAAATGTGCATCATATTAGCATTTTATTTACGTATTCATCTTTTTAACAATATCTCTACAAATGCTAGTTGTACAGAGTAGTAGTTAAGGTTTTAAACATCATGTACTGCCAGGCGGTGGCTAGACAGACCATGAATCAACACTTATCGCTTCATAAAGAAATGCTGAGGAAGGCCTGGGTGCCTAAACGAAGTCTGTAGGGGCTTTAAGCATCTACTCTTTTCACAACAGGTCCATTGGTGGAAGTATTTGGGGGCTATGACGCAATCGCTGTAGCTGTCAAAATCATTAAGTCAAACAACCATCCGCAATGGCGACGGGTTACCATGGTGACGCGTCGACGCAGCATGTGCCAAACAGGCGTTGTGGCACCATGTTAAAGTGTAGGTTCTGCCGTAGTAGCAACGGCTGTGACGTCAACCAAGTTTATCTATCGAGCACGGAACGAGTTCCTGGTTTGAATTATATCTATTTGTTTCTTTTCAGTTTTTTTTTTACATATAAATAAAGCAATCCCGTAACCAAAAAGTTTAAGAAAAAAAAAAGATAAATAAATGACTAAATAAAAATAAATGGGGACAACAATACAGGGGGGGGTGCTGCCACATACTATCATTTCATACAATCTTTTCTTCCTTCTTTTTTCATCCATTGTTTCAATCCATTTTAAGATACTCTATGAAGGGAGACCATATTTTAAGGAAGGCTTAAAGTCCTTGTTTCTCTAGGTGGACTGCTGCTGTGTATGTTGTGAAATAAATAACCTTATTAACTGTGTACAAGAGAGTGGATATTTCCTTTTTTCATCTTTGGGAGTAAAATGTGGTAGACATATTTACTTGTAATGCTATAGCATTGCTAATTTAATGTGAACTCTAAACAACTATACCCTCCATAACTCAATGTAATTAAACCAAGTGTTTAAAGAGGAATTAGAGATGTTGTGTGGACATGGGAGAAAAAAAAAAAAAAAAAAAAAAAATCTGCTTCCTAGAAATGTTTGTCTGTTTTAGAAATGGGCGTTTGAAAAAAAATATTAACATGTGAAACCCAACTTGATTCACATCAAATTGTGTTTCCCCAGCAGATATGCTATACCCCCACAACGGGGGGAGGGGTTGGGGAGGATATACTGTAACACATGGCCGCATGCCAAGCCCTTGGATCTGCTAGTTTCACCCAAATTTTGTCCCTGCCCTGGGAGCCCGCGCTCCAAGACAACTCATGGACTTAAATATTTGCCTGCGTGTGGTGCCAGCTCCACCACACCACCACCGCTGGCTCGCGCACACCCACTCTTAAGCACCCAAAGCCGGGCGCTAAGCAGTGGTGTCCCACGGCCCAAGGGCCGCCCGCCCCGGGACAATTCATGGACTTTGAAAATATTTGCCTGTGCATGGTCAGCACCACCACCTCACCCACTCTTAAGCACCCGCCGCCGGGTGCTATGCAGTGGTGTCCCACGGCCCAAGGGCCGCCCGCTCCTTGGGACAAGTCATGGACAACTCAAGGGGTGCCCCCACTCTTAAAAGACCACTTCACCATTTTTCAATGTATCTTCATATAATTGGCCCTAACTGATGTACATGATAAAACACTATTTTTTCGGTGTCTCATAGGAGTATTATGGCAGTTCAGGAAAAAAAAAAAAAAAACTCCAATGACATAATTCGGCAGATATTTAAACAATATTTTTTGAGAACAAAAAAAATATACATATAGGCTGCCATTTTCACATTGCAACTTTTCAGGAATAGCAAGCCTGCAGTTTCTACTAGCTTAGATTCCCCATCGCTGACAGCTCTCCTTTGAGGTATTTTAAAATGGTATTTCATTATGTACATTAGTGAGGACCTGCTCTATGAAAATACGTTGAAAAGTGGTGAAGTGGTACTTTGGCACCTTAGCGTTTCAAACTGATTTGAAACACTGACTGAGAAGGCAAAGTGCCAAAACGCATCGTTTTTTCCAGGCAGACTGCTGCTGTGTAGGGCTGCAAATTTTGGCCAAAAATTGAACATTCCTTTGGATAGCCCTCGTGGAACACATATCGAATGGTTCGAAATACGAATATATTGCTGTAGCCCAATTGCCGTGGTTGGTGCCTTCTGTCCCATCTTGCGAGATCAAATTAATGATTCATAATCATCTAAACATACGAGCCTGCAGGGACTTATGAGTAGACGTGTCGTGTCATACAGTCAAATACACTGTATACAATCAAATTAAGGTAGGCTACAGGATAAACTTGCCACGAAGCTGCAATTAAAAGTGTGCCTTTCACTGCACCGAGTCTGGCTTTGGTCTGTGTAGACATTGTGTTAACGGGGCAGGAGTTAATCTCCGTCGAAGGGCACTTGTGTGTTTTAGACGTGTGAAAGGGCAGGGGTTGTAGCCCCTTTTTACATCTGTGTGTGCACGTCCCTGTAGACAGAGGCAGAGCAGTGCGAGCGAGGCAATAGAATGGCAGTGTTGCATTGTAAATACAACAGATATACAAGCTCAGCATGCATTGCATGAACAACGCATTTTTACTTCTAACTGTATTCGTTTCCACACGGCAGCACTTGTGGTAAAAATAGACTTCTGCCTCTCGCGCAACAGCAATTTTGGGCATATATGAAGCCAAACCTTAACTTCCTTAATTTGATTATTCTTTTATTTTTTTCTGTTCGATAATTTGTTCAAATATGGAATATTTTTGCAGCCCTATTGCAGTGTGTAATGCAATAAAAGAAAACCCATGAACTTTATGATGTTCCTCAGGAACATCTGGTCATCAGGAACATCTGGTCATCTAAAGAAATATCCTTGACAACCAAAGTGCGGATCTTCAACTCCCACGTCAAGTCCATATTTCTCTACGGTTCAGAGACATTGAGGATGCCGAAAAAAAGGACATTGCACAGGATCCAGGAGTGAAGATCTCTGGAGAAAAGGGAGTCGGGAGCCAATAGAGAAACAGATCCTGATGAGAAAGTGTGGCTGGATTCCACACGATGTGGAAACCTGCAGCCAATACAATGGGCCAGGCCTGGAACCCCCAAGGGAAGGCGAAGAGGAAGAGAGGGCGGCCGAAGAACACCTGGAGGAGGGACACGGAGGCTGAGCTGAAGAGGAAGGGAATCAGCTGGGTGGAAGCGGAAAGGACAGCCCAAAACCGTGTTGGATGGAGGAGATTCGATGGCCTATGCTCCATGGGGAGCCATCGGCCTAAGCAAGTATGAACTTTGAGTGTGAATATTTCCTTTTTACACTGCATACTGAGAAAATAAGCTGCACTCCGAGTAGAGCACTCCTACACCCAACGGTTCTATTCTTCTCCAGTTAAGATTTGTTTTCTTGGCATTCAGGCCAAGGCCAACCTCGACACACCAACCACACTCTTCAGGCGTCGTTTTACTGGTTCCACGTCGTCGAGTAGAGACTGATGTCATCTGCATGATCCATGTGTGTCAGGATTACTGGGGGTCCCGTCTCAGCCTCATTGTAGTTAGAGTGAAGCAAAGATCCTGCTCTCGTCCACTGATTGTCTTCCTCAGTGTATACAAGGATGGTTTATAGAGGATGGGAAGCGAAGGCCCCTATAGTGGAGTTCATAGACATTCATGAAAGGAAACTGACACATGCAACGTAAACTGGTCCTCAGCCCAAAGTAAGTGGTGAAGAGAATCAGAGTGAAGTGATGAGTATTCCTCCTCAAGGACTGTTATCACTACAAGTGTAGAAGATGGCCTATTGCTGCATGCCAAAAAGTAGAATGCCTGCTTTTAAATGAAGACCCTGATCACCCCATAAAAAAAAAATAAAGAAAGAAAGTCAGTAACAGAAAGGACTTCCTGGAAAGGAAAAGACATGTCTGTGGTGCTTGTAATAAGCTACAGTACATCATAGCTTGGCAGTAGGCCATCAAGGAATTTAGCCAGAGAATCGGAGCAGCATTGGCGACATTCACCTGCTCATGCAGATTGTTGAACATCTCTTGGAGTTCATGCTAGCTGTGATTCAACAGAGCCAGCCAGGATTCAGTATGCATCATGATCGAAAGGATAGATAGACAGATAAGTGCCAAAAAATGAGTTCTCTAATGGGTGGCTGGTGCCCTGATAGGGTGAGAAGTTCAGTCGCATAATAAGTAGAGTTGCTGTTTCTTTGCTTGGAAAGGAGCTGGATTATGTGACTTGGTTCAGCTTGTTAGGATGCCTCTCGAGCATCTCCCCAGGGAGATCCTCGATAAACATCCATCTGGAAGAGACCCATGGGAAGCCCAACGATGAGACAAAGGAATTATATCTCCCAGCTCTTTTGGGAACACGTTGGGATCCCCCAGAATTAAGATGCTAATGTTGATTTGGGAGAGGGACGCCTGGAGTTCTCTAGTGGTAGAACCCCTTGAGTCTTCATTGGCAACTGTGGTTAGGAATCGAGATCTGATTCATCATCTGTTGACGTGGTATTCGGTTAGTCATTAAGTTGGTAGTGTTCCAACTCAGAGGAGGAATAACATGGATCCATAAAATTGCTATAATGCTTAATATATTTTATACTGTATGTCCCTCAATCTTATTTCTAATAGTTTGAGCCTCAATCAGCATTGATAACCGATCCTCATTATTCTGTCCTTTATGGACAGTTTAGCTGCAGGACCACAATGTCCTGAGGTGGTGGGGGCGCTGATGGAGGATTTATAGTAGTTATTATAATACTGATGCACATAAAACCAGGCCTGTTTAACTTCCATGTCAACTTGGAATGTAAATGTGGAACTGAAGACTGAAGGAGGGGAGGAATGTTCCTGAGAGCAATTTACAATAAAGCTCCTCTATATTATCATCTAGTTTGAATGTTCAAACTAGACAATTTGTGGGGATAGAAAACACGCATGAGCGGCTAAAAAATAAAAAGTTGAATTTCATGTTATTCCTCCTTTAAGCTGGCAGGGAACTAGTGCCGAAAAAAATAATAAAACTGCAGTCCACCTGGAGGAGAGTGGAGAGAAAGGGTTAGCACTGCAAGGCTTTCATAATGTCTGGGGCAAACACTGGCCAGGTGTCTGCCCCTCTGCCAGCCACGCCCTCCAAACCAGCACTGCAAATGAGACTGGTTAAGCAGAACCACACACACAGGAAGGACTAGAGAGAACAGAGAGCACCCATATCATGAAAGTCACACCTCCCCTACAAAACAGGGTCCCAAAGGGAACCCTGGGCCAAAATGTGAATAGACGTAAAAGAAATAGAAAATATTGTGCAAAAATGCAAATACTTGTTAACTGAACAAGCAAGAAGTATTTTGGTTTTCTCCCAAAGTATTACTTAACATCACTAGAATGGGCAGAGAAACCTCCAATTAGGGATCCAATCAGACATTTTGATAATACTGATTGTTGCATTTCAGGTTCATGGCAAGTATGACAGGATTTTATGTACAGTACACACTTATTTTAACACTGGGCACAAAATAACCTTTGGTTATTCCCCCTTATACCCCAACTCATAGTAAGAAACTCACAAAACTGCGTCCTGGAGCCTGGAAGGAATGACAAACTGGACAGACTCAACTATACCCATGGCCATGCGGCACACAGCAGCACACCATCTTTAATGAAGTACCCCTGTGCAAGATTTTCCTGGTTAGGGAGAACACAATCGAACAGCTCTTTCAGTGAGGGATTGGCTTTCTGCTCCTTCACCAACACTGCATGAGGAATGGATCTAGGGAAGGTTAGAGAGCTGTGCTGGTTCCTCCTGGCACTCCATTTTGACTGTAGGCTGCTGCAGCTGAACAGACTGATGCACACTTCAAACAAAGAAAAATGCATCATTAGTTTGTGAGGACATGGAACACAGTCATCTTCATGCCCAACACAGGCAGAAAGGACCCTGTCCGAGTCTCCTCTGAAAAAGGAATATCAGATGACAAAATGAGTCGTAGAAAGCGCAGTCGCAGACTGCACTTTCTACGATGCCTCAGGGTTAATGACGTTGACCAAAAATTTATGTTATTGTTCTACCAAGCAGTCCTGGAAAGCCTGGTCAGATTTGGTATTACAATTTGGTTTGGTAACCTCTCAGTGCAACTGATGTCCAAACTGTTCAGACTGGTACAGACAGCAAGGAAGATCATAGGAGTTAGGCAACTCCCCTTTCTGCAGTCTATTTATGAGCAGGCCACTTTAAAACAGGCTTACAAAATTGTCAGTGATGTTACCCATGTTTTAAATAATGAGTTTGTACTTCTGCCCCCTGGGATTAGGTACAAGGAACCTAAGTGGAAGTAAATCAGGTTTAAAAAAAATGTTTGTTACCTACGTCAATTAAAATGTTTAACAAAGCTTTGAAACATCAGTGAATGTAAGAGGCCAGATTTTTGCAAATGTGCACTGTATATGTTGTCTCCCTCTGTTTTATATTTCGTTTGTTGTCATTTTTGTTCTATGTATGGCTGTTGTCGGGGTTGAAAGCCCAAGACAAATTTCCCCTGGGGACAATAAAGCTTACCTTTACCTTGAATCAAGTGCCCCCACGTCATGCAGGATAGCAACTCCCACTTTTTCCCCTCCACCATAGACACATGACCTGTAGATAAGAAAGGCAAGAAAGACTCGTCAGGTTCTGATCACACAGGTACCACAGAGCCCCAAAAGGTGGCAGTAATGGCAGACATTCTCAGAATCACCAGCAGCCAGTCCACTGTTTTCCGAGTTCACATTTCCACTGGATTTAGGAGGAACATATTTTCGCCTCCAATGACTTGGCCAGCTTCTCTGCCACCTCCAGACCGACCCCCCAGCATAGCCATGGTTGTCCCACCGCCCTTCAGCCTCACTAGGTAGAGAGAGAGACAGAAAAGAAAGATGCTCATTATAACATTTGATGTAATACCATGTGTAAATTATAAATCAATTATTCCAAATTTGATCTTTTGTTTGGGGGAAAAAATATTCCAAATTTGATCTTTTATTTGGGAAATTTTCCAAATTTGGAATATTCATTCAAAGAAAGAATTCAAAAGAAATATTTTCACCAAGAAATGAAATCCTCTCAAAGAAATGAAATGGTCAAAATTGTTTCATCCGATGATGAAACACATTCATGCACACACCTCACCACATACACACTACAAGTTCCTAATAATAGTTATGGTACCTGAAATGACGCACGAAAAGATTAGACCAGCCTATTTATTTCCCATTTATTTTCCGTGTGTGCAAAGTACTGTGATTAATGACTATGCCCAACTAACTAACTAACTAAACTAAACTGCCTAACCTACTTCCCCCGAGATGCCGCGAAGCGGAGACCAGGACGCACTGGACCACAGTCGAGCCATGCGTGGGTATTCCAGGTTCATCACAGATCCGTTGGAGGAGGTACTGTCCCGCAGCCAGAACGTGGTACGACCCGCACCACGCAACCCGACCTGCCCATCATGGCCTGTCTCCAACTCCACTACAAGCACCCCAGGGGTGCTTCTAACCCTGCCACCTTGTGCCACCTTACACCCCACACCCCTGCTCACACACACGTGCACACACACAACCCCCGACATCCACGTCTTACATACTCACACCAACTTAGGCCCATCACAATTATTAGATGATAAGTATTTGAGATAATCCCCATTTGGGAGAACAGTCATGATCGTTTCCAAGTTGGAAAGGTCGTGGAAGTCGCAGATCTATGAGCTCAAAACCTGGTTTGATGTCGTAGATCCAATACTCTCACCATTACGTCGAACTAAGAACATTAGTGTGACGCAATTAATTTGTTAGTTAGTTCAATTATTCACGGAACGTTCATTCAGTCCTAATCGAGACGGGCCTAAGTGCTTACCTCCATAATGTACCCCTGCTGAGGTACATTTGTTGATCCCAGACAAGGATAGGTGCCTCTATCATCGTCCGGGTGGGGGGGACCCTCCAGGGCCTCAACCGACCCCCGAAATACCAAATACCTTCCAAGACCAGTCAGGGGCACCTTAAAAACAAAAAACATAAAAAAATATAACAACAACACAACACAAAAAGTAACAGCAAGGAGCAAAATCCACTAAACAACATAGAACCTGGTTACAATCAGGTCGTGATCACTTTCTTAGTGGTCGCAACCTGGTATTCTGGTCGTCTTTGGTTAGGGACCAGGTTACGACCAGTTGCTTTACTAGCCGCGACCAGGTTGGTGAACATGCTCTGGTCTGTGCTGGAATTAGAGGGTTCGGACGTATAAAGTAGTTGTGACCACAAGCAAGTAGTCACGACCAGGTTGACAGTAGTTGCTCACTAGTCGCGACTACAAGCAACTAGTCGGGACCAAGAGCATTAAGAAGGCAGTCGCGAATAGGGCGTGACCAGGGTGTTGGTCACTAGTGGATTTTACTGTCTCTGAAAAGGTAATACAGACAAAAAAAAGAGAAAGAAAACAAGGCGTTATTTTGGACCAAAATCAGACATTAGTCCACTTGCCAGAATGTGAACCCAAACATGTTGAGTACAGCAAGGTTTTATGTTAGAAATGTTGAGTAGGGGTCCCCAGCATGTGGAAACCGGTGTTAGAAATGTTGAGTAGGGGTCCCCAGCATGTAGAAACTGCCGGATGCTAAATTCCATATGTTGAGAGATTTTCATAATTGCCATAATATGCAACCATACCATTAACAACCTATAGAGTATAGAAGGTTAAAAAAAAAGTCAAAATTTCGTCATGTTTTATGTGGCATGTGGTATGTCCAACTAGTGTGTTTTCATGATGCTGAATCGATTCCACACATTAATTTTGCTCAACATATGCAAGCATCCAGCAGTGTCTACATGCTGGGAACCCCTACTCAATATTTCTAACATACACCCTGTACTCAACATGTCTGGGTTCACAGTAGGGCTCTATGGGCTGGCAAGTAGACTACATAGCTGCACCCTTCCCGACGCTAGATTCTAGAGCCCCAACACTGAATGAATTCTAGTTTTTGATGCTAGAATCTAGCAAAGATTTGCGCCACATTTTCACCTACAAGCTCATAGCGCCGCATGAAGTGACAAAATCTGTCTTAACTCCATGGCTCTGTTTTTCTACTGCAGACGCATTGTAATCCAGGTACGTACCGTGCAGGGGGCTTCTGCCATGCGGTTGTAGATAGCTGGTATTAACAGAGCATCGTATCTCTGTTGGCACCCAGAGATAGACCCTGAGTAGATACCAGCTATCTGGTGATCCAGCCCATGAAGATCTCCAAATGATCCATCCCATGATGATCTCCTGACGAGTCCCTCCAAGGTTCCGTAGTCACATCCTGTAAGACACATACACAAACATTACACTCTTTATCCACATTTTATACCGTTTGATTGCTGCTCAAATTCCTTTTCAATGGGGCCTCGATCATACATACAGATTCTGTGCTGTGACCATGTTTGATGGCTACCACTAACATGGTGAAACAACTTGATAATATCATCAAGTTGTTGTTGTTTTTTTTCAGACCTCCATTTCTAGTAAACACAGAATTGGGTGGAACTGAATCATGTCCATAACACATCGCTAAGGTATATTAATGACATAATAAAATGTAGAAAACTGGTGGAATTAGCCTTTAAATTAAACAATCACACCATGTGAAATATGGGACACTCATCTTCGCACATCATGCCATAAAATAGGCACCGTCTATATGTGCTTAGAAACTGACATACAGTAAATGTTCTTTGCATTGTCAGTGGGAATTTAATGTTTGTGTTGGACAAAGTGTAAGAACATACACAAAGATGGATATTGTAGGGGCTAGCACCCCTCAAAAGGTCCCAACAGACAGTGCAGTAAACCCCTGCTATGGCCCAATCACAGCTAAGCATAACATGTGATGGACGAACCTCTCCACGAATAGTGTTCCTATATGATAAATTATTGTTTCATAAAAGATGAATGAGCCCGTCCGTACCTTTCAGCCGCGTCCCAGACAGGATACAGGTGTAATTAAGGGCCGCGTGATCCGCGACGAACCTCTACGAGACCCGGCATCACACGCACAGAAGGGGACACATTCCGGGCGCGATCCGCGACGAACCTCTACGAGACCCGGCATCACTCCGCACGGAAGGGGCACACCCTCCTGGGCGTGCCTGAGGGAGGGAGCCGAACTAGCAGCCCTTCCCCCCTCAGGCAGGGACACCCTACACACCTGTGACCTGTCCTGTCTGGGCTCTCTCCGTCTCCGTCGTCCTCAGGCCAGCCTTCCATCGTCGCGTCCAGGCATCTAGGTTCTCCATCCATCCGGTCAGGGCATCCAGGTTCTCCATCCATCCGGTCAGGGCATCCAGGTTCTCCATCCATCCAGTCAGGTCATCTAGGTTCTGATGGTCACGTCATCCAGGTTCTCTATCCATCCGGTCAGGTCATCTAGGTTCTGATGGTCACGTCATCCAGGTTCTCCATCCATCCGGTCAGGTCATCTAGGTTCTGATGGTCACGTCATCCAGGTTCTCCATCCATCCGGTCAGGTCATCTAGGTTCTGATGGTCACGTCATCCAGGTTCTCCATCCATCCGGTCAGGTCATCTAGGTTCTGATGGTCACGTCATCCAGGTTCTCCATCCATCCGGTCAGGTCATCTAGGTTCTGATGGTCACGTCATCCAGGTTCTCCATCCATCCGGTCAGCTTGCTGGTGTTCTGCGCTCCTGCATCTTCCTTGAACACATCCACAGATGTTAGTATGGCACGTCCTGGTGACCCGGTGCCCATGTGTTGGGTTCCCACAACACCAGTCTGCTGGCTGGCAGCTCTCGATGTCGTTGGCAGTGTCCTGCAAGTGGCCTTCCCCTGGCTGCCATCTTGTCGCCGTCCAGGTGGGGACAGAGGAACCTCTCCAACCCTGTATACCACCGTTGTTCTGAGGAGGATTCCAGAAAAGAAGAATAGAAAAACAAATAAATTACAACATATATGGTATGTGTGTGAGTTAATAGGGCAGTGGTTGTCAACCTTTTTGATACCAGGGCCCACTATTTATTCAGAATTTGAACCACAAATCACCATTTCACAACATTTTTAGCCCCACAGACCCCAAAACTAAAGATTTCTTTTGCTTGACCACAATTCCAGGCTGGATTTGGGAACAAAACAGGCAAACATACAGATCAAAATGACCATTAATCTTCTACATTCTCTAGGTGTGTAGACTTGGACTAATTCAGATGATTGATATTTTAACTCCTGCGAGAGAAATTGCACCAAAGCATTATGGGGATTGTAGTACATTCACTGCTGAAATCAAAAACATGTAAAACCACATTACACACATAAATAAATACCCCCAGGAAAGTGTTCTAAAGGTCAGTGTGTCTGCAACTACATCACCTATGGTGGCACTGGTTCCAGGGGTAAACTTTTATGAAGTGCAGATCTACAAGCTCAAAATAGCCAAACCATATCACACAAAAAATCTAGAGCTGCATTACGGCTGAGGGTCTGCGGGCTAAAGAGTGTCAATGTTTGGGGGTCCTTGTCTTGACATTGAAAGCGTTTGCTTTGAGTGGTTTCCAGGTGGTCCCCACCTAAATTATGGAGTAACAATATGGACCCTCAAATATTTAACTTTTGAGAGTTTAAAATGAAACCAAATAAGTTTTTTTTGCCTACATTTCAAGAATCTACACAATTAGAAAGAATAGTTATTTTGATGACAGTTAGCCTGTTATTTTTCCAAAATAAATGGAGCACAGAGTTTTAATAAAATAAAAATTAGTAATAGTAAAAATAGGTCTGACAGACTAGACCAGTGGTTCAAGGACAATCAGCGGTCCTTGAGATATGTTTCCAGGTGGTCCTCAGCTAAATGATAGACAGTTGATAACCAAAGGGACCCTTATAGATCTGCAACTCTTTAGTTACAGATCTCTTGAAACCATAACTCTTTAATCCAAATTCATTTTACACTCTCAAGAGTTAAATTATATTTAAACATCTGAATTGCTTAATTTTCAAACATCTCCACAATTAGAAAAAATGTGGAAGAATTGTTATTTTGACCAACATTTATCCAGTTTGTCTCTCCTAAATGGTGGACAAAAATCTTTTAGTCTTAAAGTAGGTCCGAGAGACTAAACTCAAATCAAACGCTGGTCCTCAGTGTCTAAAATGCTGAATAAATAGATAGGGCCTGGTGTAAAACTGTTTGAAACGCACTGAAGCATAGGGTTTCATTGGTTTTCAACCAGTGGTCCTTGAGAGGGTTCCAGGTGGTCCCATGGCTAAATGATGGACAGTTGGTTAACCAGATGTAACTCTTTGAGTACAAACCGGACCCTTGTGGGTCCATTTGGTTTCATGTTCATAAACTCAAGAGTTAAAATATTCGTCATGTAGGCTAAATTAGCCCAAGTCTACACAACTAGAGAATACACAGTAGAAGATGAATGGTTTAATTAATTTTGTAGGTTTGACTGTTTAGTTTTTTTTTTTTTTTTTTTCCGAATCCAGCCTGGTCTTGTGCACAGAATCAAAAGAAATCTTTAGTTTTGGGGTCTGTGGGGCTAAAATGTCATCAAATGATGGTCCGTGGCGCAAATACTGAATAAACAGTGGGCCCTGGTGTAAAACTGTTTGACCCACTGTGCTAAACCAGGGGTTTTCAACAAACCCTTCAACCCTTCAGAGGGTTCCAGGAGGAACCCAGGCTAAATGATGGAAAGTTGGTTAACCAGATCTAACTCCTCAGTGTAAAATGAAACCAAACCTTATATGTTCACACTCTCAAGAGTTCAAATATTCATATTCATTATCTGAATTAAAGAGGAATTAAACCCATTTTCAAAAATTTCCTGAGGATACAAATGTGAACCAAATGCATTCGTTTCCATTTGTACCCTCAGGAAAAAGGGGTCTGAGAGAAAAACCATTAACATGGTTAAATACATCTTGATGATGTCATCAGATGTATTTCACCATGTTAATGTTTTTTTTTTTTTTTTAGACCTCCATTTTTAGGAAATACAGAATTGGGAGATTTTGTTTTATCATGTCCACACAACATATTTAAGTTATATTAATGACATTAATTAAAATGTTGAAAATGGGTGGAGTTCCCCTTTAAGAAGTCGACACAACTAGAGAATGTAGAAGGTCATTTTGCTTGGAATTAATTATTGTGGACAAAATAAACACAAGAGTTTATTTTAGGGGTCTGTCTGTGGTGGGCTAAAACGTCATCAAATGGTGGTCCTCGGTGGCTCAAATGCTGAAACGCGGGGCAAGTTGAAACACGGACATTTTATCCAGACGCACAATGCATTTCCGGTTTATTTCCGTCCATTGGTTCATTTTTGTTACGAGAAGCTTGTGAGAAAGTTTCAGACGTCAACGTAAAAAGTTATTAATTAGATTATAATTAGATATCGCCGGAAGCAGTGTTTTCACCGTTACAAAATGACACCACAACAAAGCTTGTTGCTTGTTGCTATCTAGTGGTAGCTAGGCGAAAGTGAAGAAAGAGGCAGCGGGCAAGTTGTAACATCGTGTTACAATTAATCCTCCACGAAGTGTTGATTCAAACCTGTTATGTTTTATTGTGTTTTGGTGATTTGAAATGTAAAATCGGTCATTAGTGTTTGTACTGTATTTCTAACGTATTTTTCTGTGTGGTCATGTTTTTAATGGTTGTTTTTGATGTTTAGCTTCCTATCATCCTACTTTCAAAAGACATAAAATACAATTTTGAGTTGAATTATAGGCCAATACCAAGAAAGCACAATTATACTAAACAAATACACAAATTACAGAAAGCAAATCGAAATAAACTAGATAAAAAAGATTGTAGGCCTAATTATGTTTAAGAATATCATGTGTAGAAATAACAGTGTGTTAAAGCAGGGGTATCACTCATATGAAAGGCAACTCATCGGCCAGCTTTGTTTCCACAGAATGAGGTCAAGGAAAAGGACCACTGCAAGAGGTGTGTCAAGGGAGACACTTGTAGATGGTAGGTTTAATAGAAATATACTTTGATTGGGTCATGAAACATTGATATAGCATTTTCCTGTATTCTTACATCTTTATTACAGCTCAAAAGTCTATATTTTGATATATGCGGTTGTGTGTGTGCATGTGGGTGTATGTAAAGCCCAAGGCAAGCAGATCCACACATGTGCAGTCCAGAATCCCCAGAGCCTACTTTGGATTGGACTGTTCCAATAGAAAGGTTTGATTTACTGTTATTAATCTTGTCTTAATCATACTAATGTAATGGTCCATATTGTGAATATTTGTGTTTAACCATTTTTATGTGTTGCATTATAGTCAAGCTACAACCACTTTAATGGCATTGCACGTGCATTTGTTTTTTGTGTTAAGGGATGACGAAACCAGTCCAGTGGTGTCCAGGCCAGGCCCCGCTGACTTTTCCCATCTGACTGAAATGTTTGTCTTCCTGATATTAATTTTCATATACATTTCATTAATGCAAAAGCCTACTCTGTAAACAAAAAGTGTGTCTCTTTGCTGTGCGTTTGTGTCTAGGGTTGATGAAACCACTGCATTGGCTTCTCGTTCCGGTCCCTGTGTCTTCAATGGAACCCTCTCCATCGAGGCTTGGGAAGATGATGCAACTAATAGGTAGGCCTACGCATAAATGACAATATTTTTTACTCTGTAACATGTATGTATCTATATATGTATGCATGCATGTATGTATGTACTGTGTGTATGTCTCACAGGCAAGCAGAAACTGCTGCTGTGGTGTCGTTGCCAAGCCCTTCCCAGTCCACGCAGGCGAAAAGGTGAGGCCAACATTTGATATGGATAAATGTTAAGTAGCCTAAACTGTTGTTGTCTTGATCTTGCTATTGCTTGCATTCTTTTCTAACAACTATCTTTCCTGTATCTATCTGTCTTCCCATTTCTGTCTTGATAGAGCCATGTCTACCACGCCTATCTTTAGTCCAGCTGTGTGTGTGTGTGTGTGTGTGTGTGTGTGTGTGTGTGTGTGTGTGTGTGTGTGTGTGTGTGTGTGTGTGTGTGTGTGTGTGTGTGTGTGTGTGTGTGTGTGTGTGTGTGTGTGTGTGTGTGTGTGTGTGCGTGCGTGCGCGCATGTGTGTCTGAACAGGGAAACCTCCATTCCGGGTGCTGGCAGCAACACCTCTCTAAACAGGAGTAACTCCATTCCTGCTTCTCAGACCTCTTGCAGCCCTCAAAAAGACGAAGACTACTGCATGGTGTGTGGGGAGGACTACTGGTCTACCCCAGGCGACGAGTATTGGGTCAAGTGTGTGGGATGCTCAGGGTGGGCTCATCACTTGTGTTCTCTGTCTGGGGGATCCGGTTTTTGTGTGTGATGATTATAGTCAGAAAAGGAAGAGGAAGGTAGGGGGAAAGAGAGGAAGGATGGATGATTGGTGGATGATTTTGTTCTAGTACTCAAGTAATGCTATACAATATATTTAAGTAATGTATTATATATATATATATATATATATATATATATATATATATATATATATATATATATATATATATATATATATATAATATTTAATTTATTATACATTTTTATAAATATGTATTGCTATTGAATGTGAAATATTTTTGTTTTACTGTTACTGGTATATATAAAATCATATTGTTATTTAATACAGTGTTATTTAATATTGTATTTATTTTAATATGTATTTTAATCAACTTATATGAACCAGGGGTTGACACTAACACTTGCCCGCTTGCCCGGGGCAAGTAAAAAAATGGTGGGGCAAGTGAAGACTGCTACCTGGTTGCCCGATCGGGCAAGTGTGCAACTTAGTGCACTATAACACAACACAAGATAAATTTGTCTTGAAGGTGGTCAATGCGACCTGGGCTAATTAAGATGATGAATTTTAAAAATGAAACCAAATGGACCCTTGCGGGTCCATTTGGTTTCACTCTCAAGAGTTACATCTGGTTAACCAATTTAGCTGGGGACCACGTGGAACCCTCTCAGGGACCACTGGTGGTCCCCGGACCACCTGTTGAAAACCCCTGGTTTAAAGCACCCAAGTAGGAAGTAAACTTAAATGCAAAATTTACAATATATTTTTGGGGGGCAAGTGACCATGACCTGAGGGCAAGTAGAACCTGACTTGCACTTGCCCAATGGGCAAGTGCCTCGGAGACCTTAGTGTCAACCCCTGTGAACTATATAACTATAGGCCTATATCATATACAGGGCTTGACACTAACACTTGCCCGCTTGCCCGGGGCAAGTAAAAAAATGGTCGGGCAAGTGAAGACTGCTACCTGGTTGCCCGATCGGGCAAGTGTGCAACTTAGTGCACTATAACACAACACAAGATAAATTTGTCTTGAAGGCAGTCATTGCACTCTGCCTCTGTGTCTTTCCCTGCTTTCTACTATACACAATTGATTTGGGAAACAAAACAGGCAAATTAACATACAGATCAAAATGACCATTAATCTTCTACAGTGTAGACCTGGGCTAATTAAGATGATGAATTTTAACTCTTGAGAGTGTAAAAATGAAACCAAATGGACCCGCAAGGGTCCATTTGGTTTCATTTTTACGTTCTCAAGAGTTACATCTGCAAAATTTACAATATATTTTTTGGGGGCAAGTGACCATGAGCTGAGGGCAAGTAGAACCTGACTTGCACTTGCCCGATGGGCAAGTGCCTCCGAGACCTTAGTGTCAACCCCTGATATATGTAATATTTATTTTTATTTATTGTGTTAAACATATTTACATTTGACATGTAGAGTGACTACTTTTAAATTGGATTCCTATCGTTTTCATGACTAATTAAAATTAAAGTATATTTTAATTAATTTAATTATTATTATGTTTTTTTTTAATTGTTTGCTAATTAAGTGTCTTTTAGCATCATACATTGATAAACTGAAATACTTATACTGATAAATACTGAATTACAACTTTCCCCACCAATGGGGTAAGTTGTAACTTTTTACATAGTTTACTTCTGGTGAAATTGTAAACGAATGGTAGGTTTATATAACAAACTTCCACTGCTCATATGTAGCATAGAGGTGTATGTTGCTTGTGTAAAAAAAGGAATTGTGATACTGCAGTATATCTTGTGATATCAGCCAAAAAGCAAAAACCGTTACTTTGTGCCCCGCTCTCCCTAGTGGTCCCTGTATAACTGTGCTCAACAGTAACACTGACCTGAGGTGGATCTCTGCCAGGCTGGAGAGTTTTGTTTGCTGGTTTTAAGCGTCATTTTATCCACCAACTGCTTTCCTCTGTCCACGTCAAGGAAATAATGTTACACGACGAGTTGTTCAGTATTAAAAACAAACAACTGTAACAAACATAACATTAGTAGCTGTTGAGTGGATGCGTGTGTGTTGTGTAATAGTCGGCGTGGTCGACCACACCACACGCATTCTTGTAAAGATCCCACCGCAGCTCAAGGCCAGTGTTGCCAACTGCCAAAATCCAAAATGCACTAGTGGCACTTCCAAAATGCACTAGAATGCGCCAGATGCTTGCCAATGGCCACTAATCTTCTACATTCTCTAGTTGTGTAGACTTGGGCTAATTCACATGATGAATATTTTAACTCTTGAGAGTATAAAAATGAATCCAAATGGACCCGTAAGGGTCCATTTGGTTTCATTTTTACGCTCTCAAAGAGTTACATCTGGTTAACCAACTATGCATCATTTAGCCTGGGGACCACTGGTTGAAAACCACTGTCATATGAGGAGAAATTGTGATTGGGAGAAATTCACTAATTTTGGCGCTAGGGGGGTCTGAAAAAGCGCTAAATATAGCGACAAATGCGCCAAGTTGGCAACACTGCTCAAAGCAAACCCCGCAAACTGCTCAGAACGCTCCGCCCCCACGCGACGCGGGAATATTATTTAAAGGGCCACTTCACCACATTTCAACATATCTTCATATAAGTAGGTCCTCACTAATGTAGGCTACTGTAGGCTACATGATAAATAATAAAATAAATACCACTATTTTCATTCTGTGTCTCACAGGAGGCCTGTGGGCAATTCTGAAACCCTCCCTCCAATGACTTCATTGATGGGGAATAAGCTAATAGAGATGCGCAGTGACGTCACTGCCCCGGTTCCAGAAGTCTTTTCCCAATTCATTTTTCTCATAGACTTTTCGAAAATAATTTATATCAAGACGATTACATCGCGGCCAAAGCCAACTCGAGTCGTGACGAATCATGATGACACACACAAACTTTTGGGACAATAAAATAATTTCTAAGATGAAAAACTTCTTGGCAAGAAGAATTACAAATAATAATTTCCGAAACTGAATGGGAAAATATGAGCCTGTCATCTTATAAGACAACAGCTTCACAACTATGGCGAGAATACGCGTGGAAAATCCAAATGAGATACTTTTTGACACCCGTCCAACTAGCAAAATTTCAAAGACCAGCATCGTCAAGCTGCTGGAGAGAGTGTGGAGAAAACCAGGCCAACTATAGTCACATCTTCTGGTTCTGTCCCATATTGAAAGATTATTGGGAAAAAATTGGAAAGGAAATATCTCAAGTCTTCCAAATTAATATGAATATCAACTATGAGCACATTCTTTTGGGGAAAACCCCAAACGGCGCAGACAGTCCAGAGGACAAGTACCTCATTAAAATATTAAGATTAACGGCCCTCAAACTTATAACTAAAAATTGGCGTCAAAAACTAAGACCTAAGGTAGAAGATTGGAAAATATTAATAGAACAAATAAAAGTAATGGAGCAGTTAACATATAAAATTAGAGGGAATCCGGAGGGGGGTACCGCCCTATGGCATAAATGGGAGTGATACCTGGAAGGTGGGAGAGAGGAAGGGGCAGGCCCATAGCTTATAACTCCAGTATACCCCAATACCCCAGCCTTACCAAAGCCAAAGTTTTACCATAATAATTAATTAAGTAAACAATGAATAAATAAATACACAATAAATAACTAATAAATAAAACAATTCAATTTGTGAAGTCAACAACCAAATAGGGTTTTAGCACTGTGTGCGGTGTGGGGGCGTGTGAGTGTGTGTGTGTGGGTGTGTGTGTGTGTGTGGGCGTCTGTGCGTACGCACATGACTACAGGCAGGGCAAAAATACATATATATTAGAAATAATTAATAGTTACAGCGGAAATGAGACCTTAGCCGGGCCCCATCGCCCGCACTGCATCTTAGGTTGGAGTGTTTTATTTGTTTTTCTTTCTTCTTTTAAGCCGCTCCATTGTAGTCGCTCTGTTTCCTCTTGGTTTGTTATATAGCCTTTTTTTTTTTTTTTTTTTTTTTTTTTTTCCTTTCTTCCCTTTGTCAATTGTGTGATTGTCATTATTTGATGTTGTTTGTATATCTGTATGCACTGGTGTCTTCACATAAAATAAAAATATAAAGTATAAAAATAAAAAAAAAAATAAAAAAATAAGATGAAAAACGAAACAAAAGGTCTTGTATCATGCCGTTTTCTACTTCTTCCTAATTATATATTATTTGACGATATTGTGTTTGTTGTCATGATTTGTCACGACCTGAGTTGGCTTTGGCCGCGGCGTAATCGTCTTGATATAAATTATTTTCGAAAAGTCCATGAGAAAAATGAATGGGGAAAAGACTTCCGGAACCGGGGCGGTGACGTCACTGCGCAGCTCTATAGAAACTGAGCCAAATCAGCACTTCCAGGAATATGGAAACAATTCAGAAATTCACAAAATAAGTAGACCTATTGTCAGTGATCGAAACAACTAATTATGGCTGATTATTTTTATTGACCATTGCAGGAAAAAATACCCCCCAAAAATCTGACCCCTATGCAAATATTTATATCTATAAATATCTATAAATACTGTATATATATTTTTTTTACCATCTATGTTGTTTCTGCTTTGATGCTGCAGACTGCTTTGATCCCTGCAGACAGACACTTGCTTCGCCCTACAGACAGTCCAGAACTTTGTTGTTGTCAACAAATCATGAAAACAAAGCATTCGTCTGGCTCAGTCCTAAAGATCTTTTTCTTTAATTTTTAGCGCTCGATTTTGCAAGCCATTTTTCCACCCAGTGCCAGTTCCTAATGTGATCATGGGCTCTACTCTACACTCCCTCCACCAACCTGGGGAGGCAGTGGACTGGGCTCATGCTGGGCTCATGAGGAGTCCAAGCTTCTTTTTACCTGTCGGGGGTGTTTTTTTTTTCTCTTAGAAGGAAATCTCATATAAAGTATTAAATGACAGCTTGTGCATGTTGCAGAGAGCACATCATACATGTTTTAACGCTTCCTGTAACTGTTTATTGGGGAGGGGAGGTGGAGGAGGAGCAGCCGAGCCGAACTTTGAGCCATTTTGACCTGGCTCTTTAATTCTGCAGTGACAACAGTGCTGGCCATTAGAGTGTAAGTCATAAGACACATATAAAAATATAGAAATAAAAAATCACAATGTGGCAGAGTGTATGCAGTGTATGGTCCATGCTAATCCAGTAAAAATATGGACATTTTAGACTGCATATAGTCATGGCGGAGAGGAATATTAACTATACCCTATACTGCTACAGCTATTACAAGGTGGGATCTAGTTTCATATCTAGACTTACAAAAGCACAGTATATACTGTACTGTACTTACTTCAGATCCATATTGTCTCTACAATTTACAATTTACAATTTAGGCATTTAGCAGACGCTCTTGATCCAGAGCGACTTACAATGGTGAAAAGTTTACAATTTAATCTGGATTTACAATACATTTTACAACATACAATGAAGCGCTTAAAAACATTGTAATACATTAGGCAACCTATATAAGTCATTGCAGCAAGTACTGTGGGTTGGTATATGGGTTGGTATATAATACCTCAATCTCTCAGAGCTTTGTATTAAAGAACTAAATAAGATAAAGGTCCTATGTCTGCGATAGTAAATCTTTATACTGTAATGGAACTGTAATACTATAGCAAGGAAAGGAAAACTTCAACAATGCTGTTGAAATAAAATTGCAATCATTCAAATCAACAATGAGATTTCAAAATACAAATGTTGATGTTCAATCTCTGAAGTCCCAGACATGCGATGGCATGCGTTCTTTCTTTTGGTTTTCTTTTCTTATTTTTCTTATTTGCCTTCTTTCTGAAGGCAAATATAAGCAACACAGATATGTCTGAATCAGTTTTTAAACAAATCTGTCAGGAGTTCAGACAGGAGGGTTCAGGAGTTTCATGCCAAAATTGTTGAATTCTTAGAATAATGTAAGACAATGTAGAACAAAAAATGCACTGGTATGTAACATTTTATTTAACCAATTGAAAAAAGTAAGTAATCAGCACATTATTATATAAACACTACAATCATAGAAAATATAGGCACTTCTTGATTATTTGATTAATCAAAAGTAATCCATATAATAATCGCTTAATTATGTCTGAAATTATCAATAGCTGTGAATGCAGGACAGGATGTCAAATCACAGGATTGACCGTGAAAACAAAGTGAATGAATGTATACACAAAAAGGATCAGGGAGTTTTATTTCACTTTGGAATGGGCTGGGCTGTGTATACTGTAATTGTACAACAAATAGTGAAAGTAGCCAATATAGAGTCTCAAAAGCCATGCATTGTGAGATTGGCTGTTCTTTCCAAAACTGTATTCTGCATTGTCAACCAGGTCTCTTCAGTGTAGTGGTCTGATCTTCATACTGATGGAATCGTAACCTCTCCATGTCGCCCAAAACACACCAATAAGCTCACGTTTGTCATCAGGTGCATGAAGATAAAGTCCATTGGGATTTGAAGCAGTACAATTGCCATACCAGTACCCCCCCAGACGGCCTCTAGCACAATGATGACGTGGCGAGACATCCTGGTCTTTGTCTAGAGTGGAGAATTTCATTCCATTGTGATGGCTCAGAGAGTTACCTGTGTTGAAGGAGTTAAAAGGCACAGTACAATGTCACCACCATCACATCGTCAACATCATCATCAATAGGGACTTTAAGCATACGATGACGGCGTCTCCACTACCGCAACAGGAAGTCGATCAGTGCCTGATAGATAAACCTGATTATTTGATTAATCAAACAATGCCGTAGCAGCTGTTCCTACTATGGCAGAACCTATACTTGAACGTAGTGTCCACAACATCAAGTTTGACACCCACTGTCAAACTTACTCACATATTAAACAACAATAATAACATGTTGTTAAACTATCAAATGACCTGATGATCTTTTTCAGTTTTTATTCAACTCAGAGGAACAACATTCAGGATTCTGCAGTGTGACTGGGAGAATTTCTACTTATTAAGCAATTAGCATACCTGCTCCTCCGTCTTCATGACGACCAATGTGAAGCATGTATCCATTGGCCTCTGAGTCGATGGAAAAGGAGGAGTACTGGGCAAAGACACTATTCCCACTGAAGTCCTCCATGTCCACTCTCAACTCATATGTTTTCCCTAGAGTCATGTGGTAGATGTTCTCCAGTCCTGCAGTAAAGACATAAAAACGACACTGAGGCTCAGTCTCACGCAGACATGTTTGGGCAATGGACAATTTGGCAATGTGTCCTCAATTTAAGTAGTTCACGGTGCTCCTAGTAATTGTTTGCATGTTTACTCAACCCTGTTGCTTCTCACCTAGCCAGTATTCTCCTCCAGCATTGCCAAAACCTGTCTTGTAAGAGTCCCAGGGTCTGTAAAATAACACCGAGCCATCCATCCGTCTTTGAACAACCTTAGTAGTAAAATACAGAGATTATGTAAAAGTTAGTGAAAAAAGTTAAACTTGTGAGTTATACGTGATAAGGTACTGTAAGTGATTTCAGGTGGGCCATGGTTGTATGTGTTGTCGGCATGTCGTACTCCCCCTCACTGTAGAGGGTGTGCATGTGCACATCATTCTACCGAGGGGGAGCGGAGGTTTTTTTTTTTAATCACCCAAATCACTTACAATGCAGTTTAACGAGCTTGACAGCTATCTCCCATACCCATAGTGCCATGGATAATTGGATATACAATTTCATGTCACTCAAACTTTCAATGCATTCAGAAATAAAATGTGAACATGAGATAAATGCAATACAATAAATAAAAAATGTTCTTACTGTCCATTTTCCTCCATCAGTGTCCATGTCACAGTAGGCATATGCAGGAGTAACATTGTCAACAGGATAGATGTTGTACGCCCCACTGGGAACATGGTTGTTCATGGTGTACAGTTCATGACAGTCTCTTGGTAGGTAACTCACAGTCACCGGGGTCAGGAGACACAGGATGAACACTACTTGAAACAATGACTATGATAAAAGGTTAGGATACAAGAAATAAAAATGATATTTAGTTTGCTGACAAGGCCCACAGCTAATTATTTAAATCATAATTATTCCATAACATGCAAACTTGATCATGATAAATTTGGTTGTACGAATTTTAATAAATGAAATACATCTTACCATCCTGGTGCAGAGACGAGAGAGAGAGATGATCTGTCTCCCTGGTGAGGTCCTTTATACAGTATATGAGCCGATTACACAACACATCAACCGAAAATAGTCAACGTATTTCCGAGGAACTCTTATCGGGCTGGCCTCGCAGGGAAAAGGTGTTGGTGGTAAACTTGTGGGAGCATTGCACCTGTGCATCTGGCATTGGACTCTCATATGCAGCCATATGCAGCCTGTTGTCGCTTAAAATAACAGAAAAATACATTACAAGGACCGCTAATTAATACGGAACACATCCTAAAAATGTGGAGTCCATCCTAAAGTAGCCTTAAGATGGACTCCACCTGGAAAACGGAAACAAGGGAGGCCAAAAACAACCTGGCGGAGAACTGTGACCTCAGAGCTGAAGATGGCATCGCTGACATGGGGCGAGGCACAACATGCTGCACAGGACAGGACCAGATGGAAGCAGATAGTCGCAGCCTTATGTTCCACCGGGAACGAAGAGGATTAAGTAAGTAAGTAATGCCCATCCTAAAAATACGTTGTGTCCAGTATTCAAACATTTAAATGACAAACAATCTAATCTACAAGCATACATCATCCATGAATTTGCATACTGACCTTGTAGGTCAGCTATTTTGAAATTTTGCATATTTTGATGTTGATGAACGTTGATGAACTCCTGGAACTCCCTGAAGGACTTGGCTTGGAAATTGTTTACAGACAAAAAGACAAAAAGACAGTCACATCCATGTTCCATGTATGGGGTTTGTATGTCAACCATTGTAGTTCTACTGCCACTGCGTGTCCTGGTTCGTGGTTCCATACAGTCTCCTCCTGCATCTAAACAGTCCTTGAGCAAGACACCTAACCCCTATAACTGCTCCTGATGCACAGGTTAGTTACATGATCGCCATTGCCATTAATGTATGTGTGTGTGTGCGTGTGTGGGTGTACATGCATATGTGTGCGTGCGTGTCTTTTGATAAAGGTGCCATACAAATACAGTATACTAGAACAGACCTAAGTTACACTTTTATGTAGCATATTTAATTATTTCCATGTCAGCAACAGATGAATAGACCGATTGACTGAACTTCTCACCCTATCTCTAAGGTTCATGACCATAGGTGAGGGAAGGCATGAAGATACCTCGGTAGAGGTTAACATAACAAAAGTCATATTTTTCCTCTTCATTCCTTAGCTCGCTCTTCAGCATTATACAAAACCATATACTATCACACATTAATACTGTTAAATACTTAAAAAGCTTTTTGAACATTCACACATTAAGCCATTCATTTGCTACACAAACTGTCCAGTAAACACAGTGAGGATTGATAGCCATCTTGATTGTGTCCAGATCAAGGCAATCCAAGACTAGTCAACTCTGGCCCAGAATACCTGATGTCAACCAAGACAAATCCTGTCCACTGAAGACGGATGTCCCTGGATGAATCAGAGAGTCAGATTGAGGACAGACTAACTTGAGTCAATCATAACTGGTTATATTGGGCCAGAATAAGAGTTATTATTTAACGTGTTGAAGATGTCCTGGAAATGATGTGAAGATCATGCCCATATGAGATGTGATCTGGCTTAGTCTTTAACACCTATAATAATAATAATAATTTCAAAGCAGTTTTCTAATGAATATACAAGCACTTCACTGTTAATTGTAACGATGATATCAGACGTTGTGGCTGTGCTATAAAACTATATAGTCGCACCACTTCACTTCACAGTTCACACAGGTGTCTTTTTTTTCTCTTAGAAGGAAATCTCATATAAAGTATTAAATGACAGCTTATGCATGTTGCAGAGAGCACATCATACATGTTTTAACACTTCCTGTAAGTGTTTATTGGGGAGGGGAGGTGGAGGAGGAGCAGCCGAGCGGAACTTTGAGCCATTTTCACCTGGCTCTTTAATTCTGCAGTGACAACAGTGCTGGCCATTAGAGTGAAAGTCATAAGACACATAACTATACCCAGCTGCTACAGCATAAGAAATTAGCTAGAAATAAGAAATAAAAAAAATCACAATGTGGCAGAGTATATGCAGAGTATGGTCCATGCTAATCCAGTAAAAATATGACCATTTTAGGCTGCATATAGTCATGGCGGAGAGGAATAAGACACATAACTATACCCTACTGCTACAGCTAGCATTATTACAAGGTGGGATCTAGTTTCATATCTAGACTTACAAAAGCACAGTATATACTGTACTGTACTTACTTCAGATCCATATTGTCTCTCAGAGCTTTGTATTAAAGAACTAAATAAGAAAAAGGTCCTATGCCTGCAATAATAAATCTTTATACGGCAATGGAACTGTAATACTATAGCAAGCCGAAAGGAAGACTTCAACAATGCTGTTGAAATAAAATTGCAATCATTCAAATCAACAATAAGATTTCAAAATACAAATGTTGATGTTCAATCTCTGAAGTCCCAGACATGCGATGGCATGCGTTCTTTCTTTTGGTTTTCTTTTCTTTACTTTCAATCTCCCTTGTTTATCCTATATGAGCTCTCTCTCCTGATGGGATGAGATAGCTATCACAACCTGAATACATTATGGTTATATCCTAGAATGCAACAACCCAAACCATTCTTGTGTTCCTATAGGCATACAGTAGTGTAGAGGAAGGAATAATATCAAGTAAATTAATTTGACTGATGATAGGCCTAAGCATATTTTTTTCGATTTTAAAAAAGTCAATACCAGGGTCAATTAATGAAGGCAAATATAAGCAGCACGGATATGTCTGAATCAGTTGGCTTTTTAAAAAATCTGTCAGGAGTTCAGACAGGAAGGTTCAGGAGGTTCATGCAGAAATTGATGAATTATTAGAATAATGTAAGACAATGCAGAACAAAAAACAGAGTAAATGGTATGTAGCATTTTATTTAACTAATTGAAAAAAGTATGTAATCAGCACAGAGCACATTATTATATAAACCCTACAATCATAGAACATATAGGCACTTCTGGATTATTTTATTAATCAAAAGTAATCCATACAATATTCGCTTAATTATGTCTGAAATTATCAATAGCTGTAAATGCATGACAGGATGTCAAATTACAGGATTGACCGTGAAAACAAAGTGAATGAATGTACTGTATACACAAAAAGGATCACTTTGGAATGGGATTCACTTTGGAATGGGCTGGGCTGTGTAACCATACTGTAATTGTACAACAAATAGTGAAAGTATCCAATATACAGTCTCAAAGGTTTTACCATGCATTGTAAGATTGGCTGTTCTTTCCAAAACTGTATTCTGCATTGTCAACCAGGTCTCTTCAGTGTAGTGGTCTGATTTTCATACTGATGGACTCCAGGGAATCGTAACCTCTCCATGTCGCCCAAAACACACCTATATACTTCCGTTTGTCATCAGCTGCATGAAGATAAAGTCCATTGGGATTTGAAGCAGTACAATTGCCATACCAGTACCCCCCCAGACGGTCTCTGGCACAATGATGAGATGGCCAGACATCCTGGTCTTTGTCTAGAGTGGAGAATTTCATTCCATTGTGATAGCTTAGAGAATCACCTGTGTTGAAGGAGTTAAAAGGCACAGTAAGCACAGCCCAAATACTGAATGTCACCACCATCACATCGTCAACATCATCATCAATAGAGACTTTAAGCATACGACGGCGACGTCTCCACTACCGTAACAGAATCTGTCGATCAGTGCCTGATAGATAAACCTGCTTGCCGTAGCAGCTGTCCCTACTATGGCAGAACCTATACTTGAACGTAGTGTCCACAACGTAAAGTTTTACACCCGCTGCATAGACGCCTCACCCGTCACCGTTGCAGACGGCTGTTTGCTTAATGATTTTGACAGCCACGGCAATTGCATCATAGCCCCCGTACTTTTGCCAAGAGAGCCTTTGTAAATAACAGTAGAATAGATGCTTAAAGTCCCTAATATCCTCATCAAACAGATTTAATACGTATTCACATATTAAACAACAATAATAACGTGTTGTTAAAATATTAAATGACCTGATGATCTTTTTGGTTCCGTTTTCATTCAACTCAGATGAATGACATTCAGGATTCTGCAGTGTGACTGGGGGAATCTCTACTTATTAAGCAATTCGCATACCTGCTCCTCCGTCTTCATAATGACCAATGTGAAGCATGTATCCATTGGCCTCTGAGTCGATGGAAAAGGAGGAGTACTGGGCAAAGACACTATTCCCACTGAAGTCCTCCATGTCCACTCTCAACTCATATGTTTTCCCTAGAGTCATGTGGTAGATGTTCTCCAGTCCTATAGTAAAGACATAAAAAGACACAATGTGAGGCTCAGTTTCACGCAGACATGTTTGGGCAATGGACAACAGTGTCCTCAATTTAAGTAGTTCACGGTGCTCCTATTAATTGTTTGCATGTTTACTCAACCCTGTTGCTTCTCACCTAGCCAGTATTCTCCTGCACCATTGCCAAAACCTGTCTTGTAAGAGTCCCAGGGTCTGTAAAATAACACTGAGCCATCCATCCGTCTTTGAACAACCTTAGTAGTAAAATACAGAGATGACATAAAAATGAGTGAAAAAGTAAAACCTGTGAAGAGTTATATGTGATAATGACAGGTATAGTAAATAATTTCAGTTGGGCCATGGTTGTATGTGTTGTCGGCATGTCGTACTCCCCCTAACTGTAGAGGGTGTGCATGTGCACATCATTCTACCGAGGGGGAGCAGAGTTTTTTTTTTAATCACCCAAATCACTTACAATGCAGTTAACGAGCTTGACAGCTATCTCCCATACCCATAGTGCCATGGATATACAATTTCATTTCACTCAAACTTTCAATGCATTCAGAAATAAAATGTGAACATGAGATAAATGCAATACAATAAATAAAAAATGTTCTTACTGTCCATTTTCCTCCATCAGTGTCCATGTCACAGTAGGCATATGCAGGAGTAACATTGTCAACAGGATAGATGTTGTACGCCCCACTGGGAACATGGTTGTTCATGGTGTACAGTTCATGACAGTCTCTTGGTAGGTAACTCACAGTCACCGGGGTCAGGAGACACAGGATGAACACTACTTGAAACAATGACTATGATAAAAGGTTAGGATACAAGAAATAAAAATGATATTTAGTTTGCTGACAAGGCCCACAACTAATTATTTAAATCACAATTATTCCATAACATGCAACCTTGACCATGATAATTTGGTTGTACGAATTTTCATAAATGAAATACATCTTACCATCCTGGTGCAGAGACGAGAGAGAGAGATGATCTGTCTCCCTGGTGAGGTCCTTTATACAGTATATGAGCCGATTACACACATCAACCGAAAATAGTCAACGTCAACGTATTTTCGAGGAACTCTTAGTCTTATCGGACTGGAAGCTGCTTGGAAAAGGTGTGGGCGGTAAACTTGTGGGAGCATTGCACCTGTGCACCTGTGCATCTGGCATCGGACTCATGCTCATGCAGCCATAAGCCTGTTGCTGCTTAAAAATAACAGAAAAAGACATTACAAGGACCACTAATTAATACGGAACACATGCTAAGAATATGTTGTGCCCAGTATTCAAAGATTTAAATCTAATCTACAACTACAAGCATACGTGATCCATGGATTTGCATACTGACTTTGTAAGTCAGCTATTTTGAAATTTTGCAGATTTTGACGTTATATTAACACATTCCGCAGATGAAATGGAAATAGTTTACAGATCCAAGCTCCTGTAGGAACAGGATGGTGCACATTAACATTGTCCCATTGTCCTTCATTTGTTCATTTCAGGGGTTTTCAACAGGTGGTCCGGGGACCACCAGTGGTCCTTGAGAAGGTTCCAGGTGGTCCCCAGGCTAAATGATGGAAAGTTGGTTAACCAGATGTAACTCTTGAGAATGAAAAAATGAAACCAAATGGACCCTTGCGGGTCCATTTGGTTTCATTTTTACACTCCCAAGAGTTAAAATATTCATCATCTGAATTAGCACCACTTAATTAAGAGGTTTACACTGTTTTGTTGGCAAAATACAGCCTGGAATTGTGGACAAAACCAAAAGAATTCTTTAATTTTAGGGCTTTGGTGTGAAAATGTAATCAAATGGTGGTCCGCGGCTCAAATGCTGAATAAATGGTGGGTCCTGGGATGAAAAAGGTTGAAAACCCCTGGTTTATTTGAACGGGACAGTGTATATTCATGGACATTACAAATAAGGTGCAATGTAAATAAAACTGATTTAGCAAGGTTTCTCATTCTGTAGTCCCCAAACATCAAACAAGTGACAAGTTATAACAAAACAAAACAAAACATGAAAAGACAGAAACATCCATGTTCCAAGTATGGGCTTTGTACAGTATGTCAACCATAGTAGTTCACTGCCACTGCGTGTCCTTGTTCCATACAGTCTCCTCCTGCATCTAAACTGTCCTTGAGCAAGACACCTAACCCCTATAACTGCTCCTGATGCACAGGTTAGTTACATGATAGCCATTAATGTGTGTGTGTGTGCGTGTGGGTACGTGCATGTGTGTGTGTGTGTGTGTGTGTGTGTGTGTGTGTGTGTGTGTGTGTGTGTGTGTGTGTGTGTGTGTGTGTGTGTGTGTGTGCATGCGTGTCTTTTGATAAAGGTGCCACACAAATACAGTAGATTAGAACAGGCCCAATTTACACTTTCATGTAGCAAATTTAATGATTTCCATATCAGCAACAGATGAATGGACAAGCTATTCTTGCTTGACATAGTGTGCCAAACTTTCTGAGAATTTGTTGAATGTAACACAGCTGGACCGAAGGCCTTGTTTGTTCAGTCTAATTTATCACTGACACCGACCGACATGTGGAGATCAAATGTACGGTCATGTTTTCACTTGGCCCAAAACAGGTTTGTGCCGTGCTCAAAGTGCAATTGGTATCTAGTCCTCAGTGCAGTCATTTAGTCCCATACTGTATGTAGAAGTACCATGCAAATTGCACTTTTCACTGCAAGTATTACTGAAACCCTTCCTCACAAACCACTGCCGTTCAGTTCATATTATAAATGAACTGAACTGTGTATGTGCTTCTGTGTGTGTGTGTGTGTGTGTGTGTGTGTGTGTGTGTGTGTGTGTGTGTGTGTGTGTGTGTGTGTGTGTGTGTGCGCGTGTGTGTGTGTGTGTGTGCATGCGCACACGCGCGTGTGTGTGCGTGCGTGTGTGTGTCCAGCCGTAGCTTTTGTACCATTGGACTGTCAATGAAAATATGGAAACTTTCTCTGAATAGATGTTTATTCAAAGGCAAATCTCATCTCAGTTCAAGGTAAGAAATTGATGTTTGTGCGCTTAGGAATACTATTTCTATATTCAATGCAGTATATAATAATTTGTTATGTTGACTCTACAGTGGTCATGTTTGAGACATCAGTGTAGACAGCCTTGGTGAACTTGGTGAGATATAGCTTTTGGTTTACTACTTTGGTGTCATGCCACGCTGTCACTGATATTGAACTTATGTTTTCTTAAACTGTCTATGTAACTTTACTTCTCTAACCTCCCTCTGATGTCCTTTTGTGTTGCCTTTTCATGGCTGACGAGACATCCCAGGTAGGTGAACCTGGCAAGTCAACACATTCACTGGTGCACAGAGTGGAAATAATGCACATCAGTTGAGTTTTAGAGCTATTGATGTTCAAGCCTGTTGCTTGTCCAGAAAATGTGTTAAGTGTGTCAGTTTTCTCTTGCAGATGGGTATATTTTAAGGAGAGCACCACAAGGTCAAGCCCTTCTCCTTGAGCTTTTTACCTTGTTGTGATAGACAAGTTTGGGTGTCTCTGTGACCCAGGCAGATATACTGTACCAATGGGGACCCCCTATGGTCGGTAAATCAATGGGAATATGGATTGCAAACTGCAAACATTACAAATCAACCACTATGGGTTACCCCAACTCATGTTGTGATGAATTTTGAAATACCTAGCACTATGCCAAAATTAAAATATTGCAGTTACCACCTGCCCAATTGTCAGGATTTGTACATGGGGAATATGTATATCCAGGTTGTAGGTATTTTGAGATCAAATATTATTGAAAATGTTGACTTACAACATAATCAAAAATAGTTAACTCTAAATACTTGTAAATAATTGAACTGGCCATTAAACTGTAAACAAGATAGGGCTTAGAAATAAGGGAATGAAGCAACCCCAACTTTGGTGATGAAAGCTCTGCAATAGCTCTGCAGTCAAAGCATCTTTGCATTGGTAGTTCATAATGATAAAAGTGAATGAGAGCTGCATTTTGGCATGTTTTATACACCTCTAAACAGGTTATCGTGATTCTTTTCCAAACCTGCAGCTTCCAACATCCAAAGATACAAATTACTCAGAAACTGAAAAAAAGACAACATTAAACATGTTTTAGGTAACTGACCATATAACCATGGATACAATTTAGTGTTTCAACTAAATCCATGTACAATTGTTAAATGTAAGACAACTGTTAAATGTAAGACATTAAAACTCGTGAAGATTCTTGTGCATGATGGTCATAGATTCAAAATTTCAAAAGCATGCTATTTGCATGCTGAACTACAATCTCAAAGCTTGATACACCACAACTGACATTGTATTGTGTATTTAGGCCTAGTGTTTCACTTCCAACTAAAACTGCATTGCACAACAACATAGAATCACACTTTCAGAAAGACCTCAATTGTTTTTGACCATAAATTTCGAACACAGGGATCCTTTATAGTCTCGTTCCATTGTGCCGTGTCGTTCTCATTTATTTCGTTTTCTCTCTGCGAGTGTATTACCTCGGATTTGCATTTTTATGACACCGTCTCTTACTTTCTGCATCGGCGCTCCTTTGAGGTTTGACTTATGCAGAAAATCTCCAAGAAGATTTGTTCCTTTTGTTTTTGGGATGTAGTTTGGTTCTTTAACTGCCTTTTTTTCTTCCATCTCTCTCTGTCCGTGTGTTGGGAGGTAATCCCCACGCCCTCCGACACACATTAAACAAACCATCTAAAATCAATTCAATTAAACATAAAACGTGCATCATTATGTAACATAATCATGTGCTCAGACTAAGTGTGTGGACACACGTCGTTGACAGGGGCGGATGTGACATTTCCCAATTGGGGGGGCAGGATAAAATGGTATGGGGGCGGCTTCATCACCCGTGTCACTTCGCGCCTGCAGGCGATGAAGTTGCACCCATACCATTTTCGGTTACAGGACTTTTATCAGGCAATTAAGCATCAATAATAACATCAGTTGTTGTTGAAGTTGCAACAGACACGCAGCATGCATAAAGCTAAAGGTCTGACTCAGAGAGTTTTCTGTTTTCAATGATGAAATGCTGTTGGTTTAGTGGTGCCACAGCTGTGGTTAGTTAGTAGCATTAGCAGTGTTTCAAATCATTTTAAATATAAGCACTTTAATTTGAAATATCTCAGGTTGTTTTGCATGCCATCGTGTTTGGTGGGGCAGACTGGGCATTTAGGGGGGCATTGCCCCCCCCATGCCCACGCCTAGATCCGCCCCTGGTCGTCGACCTTGGATTAGGCCGGCAGAGACAGATGACCGGAGCACAGAGCCAATGTCCTGGGATTATGGTAAACCACTACTCTGCCAATATCATGCAGGGGATTATTCACTAACCACATTTTCCTCTGTCTGACACGCAAAGCACCGACGCGGCTCATCATCACACATTCAGGGATTTTTGTGCTTTGTTTCGTGCTTTATTTATAGAATTGTAGGCAGAGACCGGAAGGACACAGGTCTCCAGATGGTATCGACCCAGAGAAGCTGTGATTATAGTGATCTGCTGATCTACCCCCCACAGATGTTCAGGGTTTTACAGACGGAAGTAAGAAGTCAAGAAGGGCCTGAGGACTTGTTTCTGATATGCCTGATAATACTGACTGTGGTAGGCCCCAGGCTACTTGAGTAGGTATAAATAGCAAGACGTACAAGTTAGTGGTGGATATTGCTTGCAATCTCATGAATTCTCAGATGACACTGCCATTCTAGCCCTGTTGAATAAGGATGGAGGCTTAGTTGATTACCTTTTGGAGGTACAGAACTTGGTTAAGTGGTGTGATGACAACCACCTTGTACTTAATGTCAAGAAGACACATGAGATGGTATTTGACCCCAAGAGTATTGGTGACCACACGCCTGTGGTCATTCATGACTCAACCATCTCACAGGTGACGGTCTCTTCATACAAGTACTTGGGCATCTGGATTGACAATTCACTAATATGGAACACACATGACATGTAGACAGTCTCTGTAGTAAATTACAGCAAAGACTGCACTTTCTTCAACGCCTCAGATTTCATGTCGTTGACCAAAAATTAATGTTAGTGTTCTACCGAGCAGTCTTGGAAAGCCTGATGTTAGTTTGGTTTGGTAATCTCTCAGTGCAACTGAGGTCCAAACTGGTGAAGAAAGCAGGGAAGATCATAGGAGTTAGGCAACTCCCCTCTCTGTAGTGTATTTATGAGCAGGCCACATTAAAACAGGCTAACAAAATTGTCAGTGATGTTACCCATGTTTTAAATCATGAGTTTGTACTTCTGATGGTACTGTATAAGGAACCTAATTGGAAGTACATCAGGTTTAAAAAATCGTTTGTACCAGCGTCAATTAAAATGTTGAAAGCAGAGGTGTAATTGTTGTTTTTGATTGTTAAGAATGAATGTGTCCTTTTTATTTGTATTTTCTTTTCTTTCCTTTCCTTTTCTTCTCTTCTTGTTTTCACCTTTTAAAAACCCAATAAAAAGAAAGTTGAAAAGGCAAAATACAGGTCAAAGTTTTGTTTTTGTCCTCTTGGGAGGGTGCATACATACATGTGTCATGCAGATTGGTGCATTTCTAAAAAAAAAAAAAAAAAAAAAAATGTGTAAAGCTGGTGGCACTATAGCAGGTCATTATTATAAAAGGTGGGATATACGGTATTTCTCAGCCTAGCAAAGTGTGTTAAGATTGAATGTAATATGTCTACTGCATCATCATTTGATACTTTTTGTTCTAAACAGGCTAATCTTGCAAACTTTGAAAGCAAATTATAGGCAATTAGGGTGGAATATGAAATATGGGACACATCGATCATGAGCACATGACTGTAGAGGTACTGTGTAACTAATTGCAGGACTTGCGGACAGAATCTGGATGGATACTATGAAAGAATGTCTTTTTCAAAAATCGGCCTCCTGGAGGCACTATAAAACGCTGAAAATGAAAAATACAGGTCAAAGGTTCATCATTGTCCTCTACCGAGTGTACATGCAACATTTCATGCAGATCGATGCAGGTATATGTAAAATTTAGTGTTGCCTAAGGGTGCCACTATAATAGAACTGGGAAATGGAAATTTTGGGGCAGAGGTTCGTGGTTGGCATCCAGGGAGTGTGTGTGCAAATTTTGGCATCAATCAGCTTAGGGAGATTAGCTGGTAACACACACACACACACACACACACACACACACACACACACACACACACACACACACACACACACACACACACACACACACACACACACACACACACACACACACACACACACACACACACACACACACACACACACACACACACACACACACGCACACAAGCATGTGATGTTTACCATATTTAGAAATTAAAGATCTCATAGTGTTCATTCATTCTGGATGAGATCAAAAGGAGGTGTGAAATTAAAACGCTGTTCGTTCCACGCTGTGCCTAACCAGCTCTAATGTCTGCTTGCTGCAGGGATCGACATCTTCGCAGCCATCAACCGCCGGCGGTACAAATGACACCACACAATTGCTTTTCCATCGACTTTGATGTGTACAATGCAGCGACCCCCGCAACAAACCCGTGTTTCCTCCTCCCGGCCTATTCAGGTACTAAATTGTTTTACGTCTGATCCAATTTTTCAAAGCTCCATGTGAATCACATATTCATGAACAAATATGTCAGCAGCGGTGTAAATGGACGCGGTCTACCACTGTGTCTAGCGTTGACTCTATTAGACGGACAGGGTGGCGGAGCAGCAGCTGTACCACTTTACCCTGCATCCGTGGAGGGACAGTATAGCGTCTAAGCAGGATGCCAATTTACTGGGCTGTTAGTGCCAAAGTGCCTCCGCGTGGACACCATTTTAATGTGTTGTTATGGGCTAAGAAATCCAGTGCACGAAATCCCTTAAGTTGCATATACAGTATGGCTATATGACAAACCCCAAAACCAAATCTTTTTAACATAACTTTAGCGTAGCAGTCTCTAGAGACATTGTTTTTTCAGAGAAACAAAAAGCAGCTGTCATCAAATTCTATCCCTTTTATATGCTCCCTCCAGTGAAGCGAATCCAATGGCAGCAGCATGGATGGTTCTGGCACAGGTTCATGATTCAATTCCAAAATCTGCATTCTGATATCCAGAGAGTTCAATAATAAATACGCTAGAAAAGTGGTGCGTTTTTTAGTTCCGGCCCATCCAGGCAATTGAGCCAAATCCCATCTGAAGTTTCAGTTTGTGCAAAGCCTGATTAATAGGCCACTTTGTTGCACAACTGCTTCGCACGCTGAAAGTATCCGATCCATAAAACTTGCGGTTTGATGAGCTGTGAAGCTTATAATAACACGTGCGGCAAACACCATGGATTTTATTCGCATCTCACGAGAACTCACAGACTCATTATTGTTTAATCAATGCACAATTTTGTCTCCCTTATACGCACTTGCCAGCTTCCTATACGGCCAAACTCAATTTGCAGATGTGCAATAACAAGATATCACTGCGAATGCCTCAGTTGCCGGGAGTGCACGTGTACACAGAGTGAGACCATTTATCACCACAAATACAGAGGCTACAAAGTACCCTGGGGTGCAGTGAAATGTTTAACTTGTGGTGGGCTTAGGTGAGTTATGTGCCAATTCATCCCTAGATTTTTATGTTTTACTTTTATTATTTAATAATATGTTGTTTTATTTTGTTGTTATCCATTTCCTCCCCAATTTAGTCTGCATGCCAATTGCTTCCTCCCCACACATATTTCTGTGTTGTCAATAGTGTTGTACGGACCCACCTTTGCCTTGCATAGCCAGCCTGCAGTCTGCCATTGCAAAGCATATTGCCCCAAGCAGACCGTGCCTGGCGTTGTTTAATTGTGCTTTGGCAGACCAGGAGTATGCAAATATTGAGCAGGTTTACCAGGATATAACCAACTAGGGCCGGGCATGTTTGGGACATACTGGGTCCCTGGTCACTCCAGCAACAAGATGTGCACATGCACAGACTCTACGGCAGTGGAAGTGCAACAGGCCAACAGCGCATGCACATGTACTCAATCCTGATTGGAAGAAGGCCCCGTTCATCCCGATTGGATGACGTCTTTTCTCTCAAAGCTCAAACCAAAACTAGTTTTTTAACCTCAGGGGCTCAGTGGGGACAGGGAGGAACTCCCTAAAGTAGGGCAGAGTATCCAAAAAAAGAAGAAAAATATAATTATATTTGAACTGAAGCGGCATTCGTATGTATAGGCCTCCCACAGTTAGGATTGACCAGGGCATCGCACATCCTGCGTGTCAACAGGGAAAGGGAAGGGGCGTAGGCTAGGCTACTATCTTGGCCAGGGTAATTAAGAGGACATCGGGTTGTTTGCCCCAACTCTCCACTGTCACTATTGGATCCAAAGGGACTGCACGCAGTTACAGCTTGGCAGCCTCGCACAAAAGTTGCCAGAATAAAGTTGTATAGTTGCCTTCGGGGCTCCGGGAGTTCTCCTCAGGGTTTCCTCCCGAAGCCTATAGGCCTATATCCCATGAATAAGTATAACCAGGAGGCAGCAGGGGGTTTGGAATCAGATGTTCTCCTTTAGGTGAACTGCCAGCCAAGCTATAGGCTAATGAGCTCCACCTACCCGGGGCTTAGAGGTACTACACTTTGCCCCAAGGGTGACAGGGCAGTTTAAAATTACACAGGACATACAGTACCTGCACATGCAGCAATACTATGTATATCATTATGATCATTTAAGTTGGTGTATGGACAGGTATGAAGCACAACAGCACATACAGTATATGTTCCTGAAGTGGTTTGTCCTGAAGACATAAACCCCCAAACATGTGTAAATGAAATGCAAGTATATGGACAGACAGGGGACAAAAACATATAGTCTCAGCCCGCAAGTGCCTATGGCCTGATGGAGAGATACAGATTAGAATTAGCAAAACATTGAATTCCAGGACTGGATATATCATTTCCCAATTGAGAGGGGCAGGAGAAAATGGTATGGGGGCTGCTTCATCGCCCGTGTCGCTGAAGCCGCACCCATACCATTTTCAGTTACAGGCCTTTTAATAGGCAAGTAAACATCAATAATACCATCAGTTGCTGTTGAAGTTGCAACAGGCACGCAGCATGCATGAAGCTAAACGTCTGACTCAGAGAGTTTTCTGTTTTGATGAAATGATGTCGGCTTAGTGGTGCCACCATTATAGTTAGTTAGTAGCAGTAGTAGTGTTTCAAATCATTTTAAGTAGTTTAATTTGAAATATCTTTGAAATGTGGGTTGTTTGCAAGCCATCATGTTTGGTGGGGAAGCTGTGCATTTATGCGGGGATTGCCCGGCCCCCCATACCCATGCCTAGATCCGGCCCTGCTGAATTCCATCATTTGATAGAGCCAAGTCATGAAGAAAATGTTACTCTTAGAGAAGAAGAGGAGAAAAAAGCACCAGTCGACACGTTTGTCAGGAGGCTGATGGTGAAGAGGTGAGATTTAAGGTGAGAGTTACAGTGAGACTGGAGCAGTTTGGGAAATAGTAGTTACTACTGCGCAGTCTGAGATTTCATTGGCAATGAAGCAGGGAGTGATGGGATGTCAACACAGTCTCATGTGCTGCTTAGTATGCATTGTGTTTGAAAATACTATTACCACGTTGGCAGGTTACTTTCATCTGTAGTTTTATGTTTGCGCAAATTAATTTGCATTGTGAATATAGTCTGTGTTTATGTGCATACGTTGGCCCTGAAACCTTGGCTAGAGATGCACACAATATCTAGCTCTTCTTCCACAAGAGAAATATAGCAGCAGTGTAGACGCTAGAGAGTAGAAGTGAGTGTCTTAAAAGCACAAATAATTGATGTGCAAAGCTCTAAAATAAATATACAGTATTTACCCGAGTGGGAGAGAGATTACTGAACTATGAAAAAAAAAATGATTTGGTGAAGTTTTCAAAGTGTGCCTACAAAGTCTTGGAATACATTATATTGTATGCCAATTAATTGCAGAAAATGTCACGATTTATCCGGCTTGCATGGCTCTGTGAGCGTGTGTGTGTGTGTGTGTGTGTGTGTGTGTGTGTGTGTGTGTGTGTGTGTGTGTGTGTGTGTGTGTGTGTGTGTGCATCTGTTGTCTGTGCCAGGTTTGTGAGCATATCCATCCGTGTCCATTCATCTATCCAATAACATCCACCCAATCACATCCATCCATCCATTCATCCATCCTTATCACATGGTATTAACAGCTTAAGAGTTGTCTCAGTGAATAACTTGATGTGGACAGACAGAGCCAGGCAAGATTTCACCATTATTATAGAGCAAATCCTGCAAACCTCTAGACTGATCAATGGCAATCGTTGTGCTGCATGTATAGGCAGGAATGCCAAAGTTCAATTGTGTTTAATTTTTACAAAATTATGTTTAATTTTACAATGGAAGTGGTTTAGGACTGAGCTGAAACAACCATGCCAAATCTATCCTCATCTACAAGCCACCATATCTGAGATCCACATAGTTTCTTTCAGGGGAGAGAGCCCTTTCCCTATAACTGGCAACCCTGCTGGCACTCGGTGATGTAACTGACTCAGTAATGTTGTCTTGGTGTTGTGAAGCCGTACATGAACCCGAGATGGAACTCCTCAGCACACGGACGTGTTAGTGACCTTCCCTCCAGCCCAAACAACAGAAGGGAAAGCAAGAAGACGAGCCCACTGTTGGAGGATGGGCTCACATTTACCCAAAACGCAATCATTTCTTGGCAGAAATGGTTACGGCAACATCCAAATCCCCAAGCATGAATATGCATTGGCTGATGATGAAAAGCAGCAACAACAGACCAGATTTCATTAGCCGCAAATGACTGCAAATGCATGCAAACGCCAAGCCTAACAGAAATGTAGACCTTCTTCTTATGATGTTGCAAACTCTAGACACACAGTGAACGGCAGTGAATACAGTGCTTATGATTCAGCCCGTATGTAGCGTCGTCCAAGTGAGGGAAGACATTTTACCACAGGCAATGAGCCTATTGATTTTTTTTTTTTTTTACTTGTGTGGCCACATGGCAGAATAGCACAATTCCTCGGAGGGCTCTACTCTAATATTAATACTGTGCTGCAGAGAATCTCATTTTGCTGAAAAGCCAGAGAATACGGGTGTCCCCATGGTGGACGGGTTCAGCGAAGGCTTGTTTGTAAGGATGTAGTTTGACCTTTAAAGGAAATGCTTTAGGGGAACGCAGTGGTAATGAAATGAAATGAGCGTTCCCCTATTCCCACATTTTATATTTAGAGCAGAGATGTTGACAACACGAAGCTCAGATAGACAGCAGAGTCAACTTTACTGACAAAACAGAAAGCAGGTGGAATTTCATATTATCTCCCGTTCTGCTTAAGGCAGGCAACGAAAATCATCTAATTAAACTAGGAATGCACTCCCTCGAAATGCCAAACTCGTGCCTTTGCAGGCAAGTAGGCCATGTACTGTACAGTACAGTAAAAACTGCGGTTCCTTATTAGCTGTTGATGGTGACGTAATCTTGAACAAGATACACATACCTATAGTTCTGTCTGTTCACACAAGTTCTCTGAAATGAACTATTATGCTGTTGTAATATGGATGGATATGCTCACAAACGTTGCGCAGAAACAACAGATGCACTAGACACCCCCCCACCCAGAGCCAGATCTAGGCATGGGGGGCAATGCCCCTGTATATGCCATGACTGCCCCACCAATCACAATGGCCTGCAAAACAAACCAACTTTGTGAGTTAGACCTTTAGGTTCATGCATGCTGCGTGTCTGTTGCAACTTCAACAACAACTAATGTTATTATCGATGCTGACTTGCCTAATAAAAGTCCTGTAACCGAAAATGATATGGGTGCGACTTCGACAAAGACGTCCCCATATAATTTTCACCTGACCCCGCAATTGCGAAATGTTACATCTGGGCCTGCCCTCACCCCACCCACCCACCCACACACACACACACACACACACACACACACACACACACACACACACACACACACACACACACACACACACACACACACACACACACACACACACACACACACACACACACACACACACACACACACACACACACACACACACACACACACACACACACACACACACACAGTACTAGGACACTCTTCTTGTGCAGATAAGGATGGATCCCGCTGTAACTTTAACACTGTTCAATCACACTTGCATAAAGGAGGAGGACTTAAGGTAGATTTACATAATACATGGATAATTAAGTCCTAGCACAAGTGTAAAAATAGTCCTAAATAAAAAAAATGTCTCCAAGTTTAATGAACACTGAGGCCTTTGAGCAGTGATTACATGAGAGTATAGCTCACCATTCCGTCACCACATTGATATGGTGAGATATGGTAAGTTCCATAAGCATCACAACTTAGAGGTATTAGAAGCAACTTTTTAGCCAAAAATAATAAAAAAAGAATCTCTCTCTTTTTTGCCTTTTCCCCTGCTAGGTCACTTCTATTTTGATGCTGCAGCTGTTTCCCTGCAGACAGACACTTGCTTTGCACTGCACTCCTTTTCGTTGGGCCCATGACATGGCAGTGCTAGTGTGTGGGTGGGTGGAGGGGGCTGTGGAGGGTGAGGTGTGGTTTTAGCTCTAAAGTTGCCTATATTACCATTAAGCATGCCAAGCATGTGCAACTTAATTTCACCAAATGTTTGCCCCCAGAACAGGGGTCGAATGTGATTAAGGTTAAAGGTTCCATGTGTAATAATTGTACATACTGTACATAAGAATAGCTAAGGCAAAACATTTTGATAAATACTAGTTTGGTTTCAGGTAGCATGTATTGTAAATCAGGATTATGGATACAGGTTGCATAAACACTTCATGTGGCTCTTCATCAATTCACACCATCTGACGTTGGGTTACTTTATGTTCATCGCACACACACACACGCACGCACGCACACCCGCACGCACACACGCACACACGCACACAAATGAGCTCAGAACTTTGACAAATTAATCTAGTCTGAAGATGAGGGTGCGTTGGTATAATGAATCATGCTGCCATCCACAAAGCGTATGCGCACACATGCACACACACACACACACACACACACACACACACACTTTTTCTTTTTAAACACGTGGGAACACAACCTGATGATACGCAAATGCAGGGGCGGATTTAACATGTCCCATTTGGGGGGGCAAGAGAACATGTTGAAGGGGCAAGAGAAAATGGTAAGGGGGGCGGCTTCATCGCCCATGTCGCTTCACGCCGCGGGCGATGAAGTCGCACCCATACCATTTTCGGTTACAGGACTTTTATTAGGCAAGTAAAGCATCAAAAACATCAGTTGTTGTTGAAGTTGCAACAGACACGCAGCATGCAAAGCTAAAGGTCTGACTCAGAGAGTTTTCTGTGTTCAATGATGAAATGCTGTTGGTTTAGTGGTGACACAGCTGTAGTTAGTTAGTAGCAGTAGTGTTTCAAATCATTTTAAATATAAGCACTTTAATTTGAAATATCTTGGGTTGTTTTGCAAGGGATCGTGTTTGGGTGACTAGGTATTTAGGGGGGCATTGCCCTCCCATGTCCATGCCTAGATCCGCCCCTGTGCACATGCATACGTTTGCACACAAAAGCGCACAGCTACAGTAGGGCGTCCTTGGGGAAAGAGGGGTCCAGCTGAGTATAGTGGCTGACTGTCATTCGCCCGGATGACTCACATCATCTCTTACAAAACATGGACACAAATATTCCATTGTTTCCCTACAAGTGGAGCAGAAAGGACGGCTCCATCTCACCGCTGAAAAGCGGAGCTTTGTTAAACGTGTAGGATGCTGTGAAATGACACTATACTGTAGAATGTATTATTTATTTTGTTTATCTAATTTCCTGCCAATGGTGATTGTACGCCATGTTGACAATACCCCAAATTATACTCAACAACGATATAAACGCAACATTGCTCCCATTTTTCATGAGATGGACTTAAAGATCTAAAATTCATTCCAGATACGCAATATTACCATTTCTCTCAAACATTGGTCACTAGGGTTGCCACATGTGTCTGACAAAAATCCTGGACATTTTGACCATCCATTCAGTGGCCTATTATCGGTGGCGATTATCGGCCTTTTGGTCGGAAGCAACGCACCTCTTTAAAACATCTAACCCAGAAATATATCACACTTTTACACTGAAATGTTACTGCTCTCATTATTTTATTACTCTTCTACATATCAGATTAATAATTAGGCTACTTAACCATTAATTTCCAACTCTTTCTTTCATTTTTCTCATCTCAGTTATCTTTAGATGAACAGATTTAGATTCAGGAGTTTTTCCCACTAATTTTGGCGGTAGGGGTGTCTGGAAAAGAGGTAAATATAACGTCAAATGTGCCAAGTTGGCAACACTGGTACGTACAGGCACGCTACAATTTAATAGGACAATCATAATGATCTGAGACTGTGAGTGATGCAAGTCAGGTTAATTGCGGTCTCTAGTTTTGGCTATGTAAAAAGAAATAAAAAAAAATACTTTTGACCATGTATAAAAATCCGGGACATTCAAGTGTCCAGGATTTATTTTATTTTTTCCTGGACAGACCATGAAAATCCGGGACAATCAGGAAAATCCGGGACGTGTGGCAACACTATTGGTCACAAATCTGTCTAGATGTGTAATAGTGAATACTTGTGCTTTGCTGAGATAATCCATCCCACCTCACAGGTGTGCCACATCAAGATGCAGATCTGACATCATGGCTAGTGCACAGGTGTGCCTTAGACTGTCCAGAACCAAAGGCCGCCCTGAAATATGCATTTCTTTGCTTTATTGGGGGTCTGGGGACGCCCAATCAGTATCAGGTGTGACCACCATTTGCCTCATGCAGTGCAACACATCTTCTTCCCATAGCATAGAGTTTATCGGATTGTCAATTGTAGCCTGTGGAATGTTGGTCCACTACTCTTCAATGGCTGTGTGAAGTTGCTGGATATTAGTGGGAACTGGTACACACTGTCGAAATGGTAATATTGTGTATCTGGATGAATTTTAGATCTTTACGTCCATCTCATGAAAAATGGGAGCAAAAACAAAAAGTGGTGTGTTTATATTTTTTGTTGAGTATAGTATATATGTTCAGAATTCCTTTCTTTCAACAGCTTTTGCATTATGTCAAAGGTGCGTAGTGCATGTGAACGGCTGCCTGCGTGTGTGCTATAGTAGTGGGTGTGTGTGTTCATCGATAGCGGTGACAGTGCATCCGTTTGATGGCTCCAGTGTGAGCCAACACACGCAGGGCCCTGTAGCCCCCTGAGTAATGGGCCTGGTAGGGCCCTGTAGCCCCCTGAGTAATGGGCCTGGTAGGGCCCTGTAGCCCCCTGAGTAATGGGCCTGGTAGGGCCCTGTAGCCCCCTGAGTAATGGGCCTGGTAGGGCCCTGTAGCCCCCTGAGTAATGGGCCTGGTAGGGCCCTGTAGCCCCCTGAGTAATGGGCCTGGTAGGGCCCTGTAGCCCCCTGAGTAATGGGCCTGGTAGGGCCCTGTAGCCCCCTGAGTAATGGGCCTGGTAGGGCCCTGTAGCCCCCTGAGTAATGGGCCTGGTAGGGCCCTGTAGCCCCCTGAGTAATGGGCCTGGTAGGGCCCTGTAGCCCCCTGAGTAATGGGCCTGGTAGGGCCCTGTAGCCCCCTGAGTAATGGGCCTGGTGACAAAGGTTGTCAGGACACCGTTTGTCAGCGTTTGTGGCCCAGCATCACTGACTGGAAGATGAGTGAGGTGATGACTCACCCTGGAGTGCTGGGTATTTAAAGAGACGGTGACCCCCTGGATCCTCTGAGGAGGAGAGGGAGGTGTGCATGTGTGCATACGTTTATGGATGCTGTAAGGAGCAGGATCTGTCTGTGTGTGATTTATGTAAAAATATACAACACTAGCCTTTATAGTACTGACAGTTTGTCAGGATTCTTGGATGAGAAGTCCTTCTCTGATTGTGTGTGATTTCTTAATCATAGTGCTTAAGTAGGTCACACTTGTGTGAAGTGAGGGGTGCCTGGTCACACACTTTAACTCCTCAACAGATTTAACCTGCGTTTTGGGGCGATTATTCTGTTGTCTGCTTATCCTACGAAAGCGCGTGTTGTACTTTTTTTTATCTAATAAGCATAGGTTAACTTGCTGGACACCATCTTATAAAGGTATTTTAGGTGCTGACGTGACTACAGAAAACAGAAAACTCCTCCCTCACTACAACTATAATTGATAAATGATATAACGTTAAATGCATTTATCTCTGAATGAGCTCTGGAAACAGTGACATGTGAAAATACAGGATGTTTTGTTAAATGTATTAAAAAAAAACTGAAACACATCAACTCATCTTATTTTTCCCTTAAAGTAGACACCTTAAGCTGTCTTTGGATATCATTCATTTGCACAAATTCACAACAGAGGATTTTCTATAAATTATTTAGTTACTATTGAACCTAATGGGAGCGAGCCTTTTCTGCTAATCTGTCAAAGAGTTAAAATACCATAGTTTTGTTTAAAGTGCTCAAAACATTACTAGGCAAAACAAAATCAAACATTATTAAACATTACAATATGAACATCTTTATAACTCCTCAATGGCAGATTATCATAACCAACAGAAGGCCTACAATTCATGGCAATAAATGAGACATTGTTGACAGACGCAGACATTTGTAAAAAAAAAAAAAAAAAAAAAAAAAAAAAAAAGCTAAAAGTGGTGATGCTGGACGCGGAAAGAAACACTTCATCCCGCCGGTGTTCCTATTGCTTCATTGCATAACCTCACACACACATGTCCGCCTCTAAACCACAGGTGGGCGGAGTCAATCCATAAGGACATCACAGCGAGTATGAAGGCCTCACTGCTTTCAACGTTAAGGTGAAACCCCATTCACCTTCCACAGTGAAACCATTTCACTTTACCGTGGAGTATGATTGAGCCTTTACAATGATCTCATTCCTTAGATGAACCCATAGATGATGCGCATGGTGTGTTTAAACTTTAAACTGTTCCTCATGTGATCATCCAGAGTGAAGGGTTTAAAGTTTTTCCAAGCAAAGTGCTTAGAGATTGACTTGTGACAGAGTGTACTTAATGTGTACAAGGGTGGAAAATGGAAAATCCTGTATATTTGTTTCTCATCATAAATCCCATATGGTAACATTAGCATAATATGGTGGTATAGCAGGCTATAGCAGCAGCTGTCTTCACAGAACGCGTACAGGTATATGCTAAACAGTGTGTGTGTGTGTGTGTGTGTGTGTGTGTGTGTGTGTGTGTGTGTGTGTGTGTGTGTGTGTGTGTGTGTGTGTGTGTGTGTGTGTGTGTGTGTGTGTGTGTGTGTGTGTGTGTGTGTGTGTGTGTTTTCTTTTAGGACTGTTTATTTTTGATTAAATAAATTGTATCTTTACTATATGCAGAACTCAAACACTAAACTAAAAAGAACCTTAAAACCACACAAAGGCAGGCAAGCACGCACACACACACACACACACACACACACACACACACACACGCACGCACGCACACACACACGACCGCCAGCACAGAGAGAATGCTTGACAGAGGTCTCAGAGCAGCAATGCATAGCGGAGCGTTATCTCAAACAGACGGCTCCCCTGCACTACAAAGTGAGACAGATTGCCTCTCACGCCACGCCTGTGTCCTACAAACACACACCAACACCAAGATACTGTACCAACAAACGCACCCTGTCAGGGGTTTAATAAATCATAGTGCGCCTACTGTACGAGAACTAATCATAATAAAAACAAATCCTCATGGCAGCAGCATGTAACATGACAGATCACTTCTACATCAAACACACGACTAGGACGTATAGAGATATGCCTCAACGCCACAATGATCCTCCTCTATCTCGGTGAACGTGCACGTGTGTGCACAATAATTCATCATCTTTCACAATTTATATTGGTCCTCTCTGTGTCCTGTCAAATTCACCATCTGCTCTGCAGTTTACTTGTCACTTGATCGTATGATCAATAACAAGCATGGATCTTTGGCATGAACAGCCTCTGGGACTCAACTCCTCTTTCAAGCTGATGATGCCCAAAGCCCTAGCTAGCTGTTTGGAATGCATGTATTAATAAAAAAACAACTTAAAGGGGAACTCCACCCATTTTCAACATTCTAATATGTCATTAGTATACCCTAGAGGTGCTGGGTGGACATGATAAAAAAAGTTCCCCATTCTGTGTTCCCAAGAAATGGAGGTCTGAAGAAAACCACATGGTGAAACATCTTGAGGACATCATCAAGATGTATTTTCACCATGTTAATGGATTTCTTTAGATGCTTCTTTTTTTCTGAGAGCGTACAAATGGAACCAAATGAACCCGTTAGGGTTCATTTGGTTGCATTTGTACACTCTCAGAAAAAGTGTTGAAAATGGGTGGAATTCCCCTTTAATGCTTCTTAAGGTTAATGAATATCACATATGTATTTTGAATATACTTTTTACTAGCACATGCATTCCATAGTGAGGAGAGGAGAATCGGAGCAGTAGGAGAGTATTGTAGTATGACTTACTACTGTACTGTAACTCACACTGGTGCAAAAAGCGAGCTGAGACAGAACGCAAAGCTCTTGATATACCGAGCAATCTTGCTCCTATATGGCCATGAATGTGGATCATGATGACTGAAAGAATACGATTGCGGATACCAATGGCCGAAATGAGTTTTTTCGGCACTGTGGCCGGCCACTCCCTTAACGGTTCAGTCAGACTCAGAGTAGAACTGTTCCTCCCTGACTTGTAAAAGAGACATCTTAGGTTGCTTCGGGCAGCTAGTATACGGATGCCTCCTCAACGTCTCCCTAGGGAGGTCCTTGAAGGCACGTCCTGGTAGATCCTGTGGCAGAACAAGTATTAGAAGGGGGAGATTATATTTCCACACTGCCCTGGGAACAAGTCGCGCTGCGGCCTCGGGATCCCCCATGAGGAAGTTGTTAATGTTGCTCTGGAAAGAGAAGATTGCATGGAAATCTCTCTTGGAACGGTTACCGGATAAGCGGTTGAAGATGGATGGACGATTTGATGTACATTCCATAGGGCTGTATCATACAATTTGAAATAAGGGGAAATAAACATATTTTGGCAAATCCACGAGTATCAACATGGTGCTATATGGTGACATTACTCTCCAGTGAGTTTAAAATTGCAGAACTAAATTGTCTGTTTAGCTCTTGATCATCAGGGATTGCAATTATTATGCTACAGTTGGCCTATATGCATTGTCCAGTCAGCTATGAACACACCACTAGCATGGAACTTTATCCTAAACCTCTTTTAGATCATCATATTCATTTTCCAAGAGTCTAAAACACTGTTGTCTGGTCAGTTAGGATATAGTGTATTACTGCAATACAACATACACTCAAAGGGGAATTACACCCATTTTCAACATTTTACTCATTAATATACCTGATAATAATACGGCAAGATCCAGTAGCAAGTGCAACCAACGACCAGATCGCGACCACTTCCTTACTAGTTGCGACCAGGTCTTCTGGTTGTGTTTGGTTAGGTGCCAGGTCGCGACCAGTTGATTACTAGCCACAGGTTGGCGAACATGCACTGCTCTGTGCCTGTGGCTATGTTTGGCTTCTTAGGGTATCTCCCGACCTACAAACTAGTTGTGAACAGTAAGCAAGTAGCCGCGACCAGATTGTGACCAGGTTGTTGGTTGCTAGTGGGTTTCGCTCTCTCAAGAAATCATTAACATGGTCAAACACATTGATTAACACGGTGATTAAAAAAAAAATCATTGACATGGTGAATCACATCTTGATGACATCATCAAGACGTGTTTCACCATGTTCATGATTTCTTTAGACCTATACAGTATTTCTAGGAAATTATGGCATATTGATGAGGTCTTCGAGATGTGTTTTACAATGATTTTTTAATCACCGTGTTCATCATTGTTTCACCATGTTAATGATTTTTTCCCCCCATGTTAATGATTTTTTAATCTAGGACGCGCAGGATGGGGGGACCTTTTTTAATTATTTTCATCTCTAAGGTAAACTAATGACATAGTAAAATGTTGAAAATGGGTGGAATGTTCCCTTCAATGGGACAACAGTGTGATGACGAGTTTTTTAAACTATTGTCGATTCAACAAAATTGCGTCTACACAGTGACTCATGGGGGAGATGAATTTCCAAATATCTCAACAGGTCCTATAGAGGCCCGGCGCGCCGCACCCCCCCATCTGTATGTCCCCTAATTACCTCTGTCCCCGGTGCCATCTGCCCGCCTTACGGCTCCACCTGCTAGATAATACCACATCAACAACCACAGGTCACCGCAGAGCCGCAGCGTTCTGCCACCCTAATGCCAGCGGAGCGCTGGGGAGATCTGGAAAAACAAAGCTGATGACACAAGAGAGAGGCGGAGGATCACAGGCTCAGACACAATCTGGGATGGAGCGCCGGTCGGGGTCCCGGGGCGTCGCGCTGCGACCTGCCAGTCCCCCTCCCTCTGCACACGCTCTTTAACCCTCTCTCAAAGCCTGCCTTCATCCCCCTGCCCGCCAGGGGCGGATGTAACATGTCCCATTTGGGGGGAGGCAAGAGAACATGTTGGAGGGGCAAGAGAAAATGGTACGGGGGCGGCATCATCGCCCCCGTACCATCACCCATACCATTTTCGGTTACAGGACTTTTATCAGTCAAGTAAAGCATCAACAATAACATCAGTTGTTGTTGAAGTTGCAACAGACACGCAGCATGCATAAAGCTACAGGTCTGACTCAGAGAGAATTCCATTTTCAATGATGAAATGCTGTTGGTTTAGTGGTGCCACAGCTGTATTGTTGTTTATCTCTAGTATTCTCGCCGTCCTCCAAGCCTTGTCCGGGGAAAGTATCTTTCTGCCTTCTGTGTGTGTCTCTGTAATGGACACCATCCATCCATAACTCATCTCTATTTCATGCACACGTCACACCGCGACCGAGCAGGGGAAATTGGTGTTGGGTGTATGGGGCCGGTTCCTATTACAACATTTTTTGAGCAGAACCGATGTTGATGCATGGCCATCCGGCCCGTGTCACATTGATTTGCAAGCAGCGTGAGGATGCGCCGCACAGTCCCAAAGTGCCGATTTAACCGTGAGAGTCCAACAACAATGGACACTAAACGGCAGTTTAGTGTGCTATGGTGTTAAAAGGTGATATCGGACACTCTCTGTATGGCGCCGTGGCGGCCGGCTGATACCTGCTGGCCAACCTCCAGCAGCCTAAATGAGCATCTAAACAATGGCCCACATGGCGACGCTCTGCTTTCATGGGGAAATCGACAAAGTAATGAGAACGCTGCGGGTTCAGCTTGGGGTGGCCCAATCAGCTATTCAAACAGCTAATAAACCAAAACAGACCTGGCTTAGGGACCCTGTAATGCATGGAGATGAACAGGCACTTAGCCAAAAGCTATCACACACAGTCAGCCGCTGCATTAAAGCTACCTCACCGGCCCCAACATAACTTTTTTTTGGCAATCAACTACATCAGCACTGTCATATTAATTTCACCATTTTATCCCTATGGACAAAATTACTTCTGTCGTCACAATATTACCAACCGAACATTAGTCAAATGAAGTCCTCATAATTATGTCACAATTTCCCCATCTCCCGAATCTGCGATACGGAAGACCTTCCGCGGCAAGTCTCTGTCTGAGGTGACTGACGAGGGACGACAACCACGAACCGTGCACTGCGCACCACCGTGCACCGATCGCTTAACTTGCACACGCAAAGTAACCAAGATGCACACAGCCATTCCTGCCGGGTTTACATAGTAATCTCGCTCACTGTGTTTGCAATTATTGACCCATTTTTCGCTGTATTACAGAGATGTGTGATTATACTGCTGTAAAGTAAGTAAACAAATTACTTTACAGCACTGATCAAATTAATGTGCATTCCATGCACCGATTACTGTTCCATCATTAATACTATATAGTCTACACCAGACCATCACATTACAGTATGCAGTGACCTCCTGTTGTCGACAATGTCCACACACTCCAGAACCTGCTGGTCTCACAGAGTGCAGTGCTTTGACGGGAAAGTAAGTGTGCAAGATGGACAGCTACAAGCGTGCACAACTGAGACACAAACACGTAGCTGGACACCCTTTAACAATTGCTATCGTTAAATGCTGAAACAGCCCAAGCACAATGTCAGCAGTGGCACGGCGCTCAACATTCCACGTTCATAGTGAGGACGATGTCAAAGGATGAGGAGCTGGTGGTGGGGTTGACGGGTTACTTGGGAGATGGAAACCTTTCACCAGAGCATGTCATGGCGGTCGGAGGGCAAACCTGTGCCACTCACCTCCATATTGGATGTCAGCTCGCCTCTCCTCTATGACAGCTCAGATTCAAGGACTATGCAGCTCACTGAACATCCTGACAGCAGAACCAGCGGGAAAGAAATAACACAGCTTGAACTTGGCGAGAGTTTCAGAAAGTCGCGCCTCTTTCTCAGCGTCTCCCCAGGCCCAGCCACGCCCCGACTGACCCCTCATTAATATACGGGACCCTGGGCGTCCACCATCACCGCTGTGCATAATTGAACCCTCGTCCCGCTCATTTCTGCTGCGCGCTGAAAAGCCCATAAGTCAACGTTTCTCCGTGCTGCCATGCCAGTGAAAGTTCTGCCCGTCGGCTCAGAGGAGCAAACATGACCCTTGGGGTAAGAGAAAAAGGCTGAGACGGAGGAAATGAAGGGAGTTTTTACATAATCATGCTTGGAAAGCTCATTTAACGGATGTGAAGTTATTTCGTTTAAGGGTTTACCCGAGCAGGTGTTGATACTTTTAATACCGAGTGCATGGAGGAATCTAGAAAACTATAACGATATTGTGGCGACTGAACAGAAACTCAGGAGCAGAGGTCTGGGTTTGCTACGCACTAGGCGTTTTATTTAACAAAAATGAAAATCAAACATCAAGGCTTTTCTTCAAGGATCGTCGCTGGACCTCGTCTCGGGACGTCAGGTAAGTAAGGGATTACATTCAGAGAGTTCAGGCCGTCTTGAGTATTTGTAGTCCTCAGCGGTGGTGATGGACAGGGGTGGTAGTTCTACTCATTTTCCATGGTCGAATACTCAGACTGGCCATCCTCCTCTTGCTCCCATGCCAAACAATTATGTGAGTGTGCCGGCTGTTTGCATGTGCTCTTTGGCCAGTAAGCACAAGCCCGGCGTCTTGCCGCCCAATGTTTGCCCTCAGCCTCGCCTCGCCTCTGGAGAGTGTGTGAATGAGAGACAGAGAGCTCTTCCTTTTATACTGTTGATTGCAGTGCACCTGTGTGAGTGCGCACAGGTGTGAGTGGTCCAGTTGATCCAGCAGGTAATGAGGTATGTACCTCCCCTCAATCACTCTTCCCAGCAGGCTCCGCCCTGCTCCCTGTCTCTCTCTCTCTCCAGAGGGGCGCTTGCATGTTGGGCGGCCGTAGGCAGGCGAGACACCACATACCCCACCCCTTTGATTCTGCCCAGGGACCGGGGCTTCAGCATCTTCTTCAAACTGCCTAGACAGGGCGTCTGCATGCGGGATGGCCCGGCCAGGTCTATGCTCCACCTTGAACCTGTAGTCCTGCAGCTCCAGAAACCACCTCGTCACCCGGGCATTTCTGTCCTTGTTGCAGGCCATCCACTTTAGGGGGGCGTGGTCAGTGATGAGCGTGAATGGGTGTCCCCACAGGTAGTACCGGAGGTGGTGAATGGCCCACTTCACCGCCAGACATTCTTTTTCTACAGTTGCATAATTCTTCTCGTGGTCCAGGAGCTTCCTACTGATGAAGGTGATGGGATGCTCATCCCCATCCACCTCCTGGGAGAGGACGGCTCCAAGGCCCGTTCCTGAGGCGTCTGTGTGCAGGATGAATGGTTTGGAGAAGTCGGGGGCCCTCAGGACTGGTTCTGCACACAGCGCCGCCTTCAGGCGTTGGAACGCCTTTTCAGCCTCAGGGGTCCACTTCACATGGTTGGGCAGTTTATGCCGGGTGAGATCATATAGGGGAGCTGCAATGGTAGCAAAGCCGTCAATAAACTTTTGATAATAAGACATCAAGCCTAAGAATGACTTCACCTGTTTTTTTGTGGCTGGTTGAGGCCAGTTGCGGATGCGCTCGACCTTTGCTCTCTGGGGTTTGATGCAGCCTCTCCCAATAGTGTGGCCCAGATAGTCTGTCTCCGTCAGGCCGAGCTGACACTTCTTCGCGTTGGCTGTTAACCCGGCCCTTCTCAGCGCGCCCAGGACGGCCTCCAGATGTTGCAGATGTAGTTCCCAGGTCTCTGAGTGGATCACGATGTCATCTAAGTAGGCTGCACTGTAGGCTCGGTGGGGTCTCAGGACCTGGTCCATCAATCGCTGGAAGGTGGCAGGTGCCCCGAACACGCCGAAGGGGAGCACTGTGTATTGGAAGAGGCCATCCGGTGTAGAGAAGGCGGTTTTCGGCTTGGCCTGGTCGGTGAGGGGGACCTGCCAGTACCCCTTGGTGAGGTCCAGTGTCGAGACGAACCGGGCTGGTCCGAGCCGCTCAATCAGCTCGTCAGCCCGTGGCATGGGGTATGCGTCGTAGACGGAGACCTCGTTCAGCTTCCTGAAGTCATTGCAAAAGCGCAGGGACCCATCCGGCTTCGGCACGATCACAATGGGACTGGACCACGGGCTGTTGGACTCCTCAATGACTCCAAGGTCCAACATCTTCTTCACCTCCTCTCGTATGGCCACCCGTCGTGCCTCGGGAATCCGGTAGGGGCGCTGTCGGACTACCGTGCCTGGTTTCGTCTGGATGTCATGCTGAATGACATGAGTTCGGCCTGGGAGTTCTGAGAAGCGATCCTGAAACCGCCTCAATATCTCCCTCACATCCTGGAGTTGGTGGGGGGACAAGTCCTCTCCGATAGGCACCTCCAGTGTGTTCTGGGGAGAGACAGTGGTTAAAAGAGCTGGTAGTGGGACCTCATCTGGCTGATGCCATTTCTTCAATAGATTTATGTGATAAATATTCTCGCCTTTTCTTCGCCCCGGGCGGCGGACCTTGTAGTTGACAGGGCCCATTCTCTCAACTATTTCATAGGGTCCCTGCCATTTGGCCAGGAACTTGCATTCGCTGGTGGGGACTAATATTAGGACCTGGTCACCCACCTTGAACTCCCGCTGAGTGGCCCCCTTGTTATAAACGCGACACTGCTCTTGCTGGGCACGCTGCATGTGCTCTCTCACCATGGGCCATATTTTCCTCGCCCTCTCCTGCAGGTGTTCCACATGGTCGATGACGCTTCGGTGTGGCGAAGGTTGGCTCTCCCAGCTCTCCCGGGCCAGGTCTAGCAGACCCCGAGGGTTCCGGCCGTACAACAGTTCAAAGGGGGAAAAACCTGTGGACGCCTGGGGCACTTCACGTATGGCAAACAGTACAAATGGAATTAAGCGATCCCAATCTTTCCCATCCAAATCAGGTAGCTTTTTCAACATTTGTTTCAGAGTCTTATTAAAGCGTTCCACGAGACCGTCTGTCTGGGGATGATAGACAGAGGTTCTGATCCGTTTGATGTTTAGCCATTTGTATAACAGTGTAACGACCTGTGATGTGAAACACGTGCCTTGGTCCGACAGTATGGCGTCTGGTATCCCGACGCGGCTAGTGAGCATAAATAGTTCATGGACAACCGTTTTGGCCGATGCACTACGCAGGGGGATGGCCTCAGGGTACTTAGTGGCATAATCCACGATTACTAATATGTACTTGTGGCCCCGTGCTGATTTGGGCAACGGCCCCACCACATCCATGGCTATGCGTGAGAATGGCACTTCAATAATGGGCAGTGGGATTAGTGGGTTGCGCTGGGTTGGCCGTGGGGCCGTTAACTGGCATTCGGGGCAGCTTCTACAGAAATCCTCAATGGCCCGCTTTGCGCCCGGCCAGTAAAATCTCTCCATGACTCTATCATAGGTTTTCTGGACCCCCAAATGTGCCCCCAGCTGGTGCGAGTGTGCCAGATAAAGTACTCTGCTTATGTAGGATTTTGGGACTAATAACTGCTCAATTATTTTCCCACTTCTATCCTTACAACCTCGGTATAATAAGCCGCTATGCACACAGAAGTATGGTGGAGTCAATTCACTCACCCCCTCGCAGAGTCTTCCATCGATGGCGACCACCTGCTCGCGGGCACCCTTCAGGTTCGGGTCCTCCCACTGGAGACTGGCAAATTCTCCCCGGCCTGGTGTGGGGCTGTCGTCAGCGTCAGGAAACTCTGCGAACCGCCCTGGGGGGTCAGAGGAGGGGGGGCCACCTCGCGGCTCGTCCGGCGCGTCCTCCATTTCATCCCTCGCTGAGGCCTCGGAACTGCTGGTCTCCGAGCTGGCGGGGGCGTCGTTGGCTGGTTGGCCGGGTTCTAGTTGGCCAAAGGTGGGGTAGGCTGCCTGCGGAGCGGCCAGCGGGCGCCGGCGGCGTGGTCGCCGTAGTCTGCGAGGTGGTCCGCTTCTCAAGCCGGGTCGCCAGTACCGGTCAAATAAGGGGCAGTCATAGCCGATGAGGAGGGGTACTGGTAGGCTGGGGACCGCGCCAGCTGGGACTGTGGCATCACCTCGGGGGGTCTGCACCCGGACGGTGGAAACGGGGTAGTTGCGCACATCACCGTGGACACAGGTTACTGGCACAGTGATGGTGGAGAGAGGGCCTGCCAGGTCGGCACGCACCAGTGTGACCGCACTTCCGGAGTCCAACATGGCTTGGGCATCTCTCCCGTCAATCTTCACAGGGAGGTTAAACTGTTGGCCACGGCCGCTGCCAGTGTGGAAGGAGGGGCGGGGCGGCTCGGACGGCATGGAGGCCTCATTGTCTCTCGCTCTGTTCGGGCAGGCCCATGCGATGTGGTCCTCACGTCCACACACGTAGCAGCGGCGGGGCTGGTCGCTGCGGGCTGGGCGGTCTAGGGCTCGTTCACGGGCCTGGGTGGGGGGTCCTCGCTTCTTGTCGCGGCCTCTGTGATCATCGCTCTGGCTTTTCTGAGGCTCGGGGCGAGAGGATTTCATTAGATTACGTGTCACCTGCCAATTGTCTATTAACTCTATTAGTCTCTCAACAGAGGTAGGGCTCACTTGGGAGGCATACTGACGGGCTTCGGGCGGCAATGACCGGATACATTTGTCCATCACAACTCGGTCTACAGGGGTGAGGTTCCCCTCACCTAACAGCCAGCTATTGGTGGTACGGGCAAGCGCCGCCACCTGGGGTCTAGCAGGTTGGGAGGCATTATACGTCCAATCATGGAATTTTTGTGCACGTGCAGGTAGACTATTTCCCTGGCTGGCAAGTATAGCACTTTTTAATTTTTGATAGTCTCTGGAATCAGCAAGAGTTAAGTCTCTACATACCAGTTGTGCTTCGCCAGACAGGAATGGTGTCAAAATGGAGCCCCACTCGTCCACCGGCCATCTCTCTCTAGCCGCTGTGCGTTCAAACAGGTCCAGATAGGCACTGATGTCATCATCTGCGGTGAGTTTGGTGAGGACGACACCTGGTGGTCGTAGGGCATTATTGTCCCTGTCTCTCTGCCTAACTAACTCTACCAGAGCTCTCTGTAGTTCACCCTGACTCTGGAGGAGAGCTGCTATGGCGTTTCCATGCTCCATAATGCGTGAGTTTTGCGTGGATCAGTCGCGTGCCCGCATTCTCCACCAAATGTGGCGACTGAACAGAAACTCAGGAGCAGAGGTCTGGGTTTGCTACGCACTAGGCGTTTTATTTAACAAAAATGAAAATCAAACATCAAGGCTTTTCTTCAAGGATCGTCGCTGGACCTCGTCTCGGGACGTCAGGTAAGTAAGGGATTACATTCAGAGAGTTCAGGCCGTCTTGAGTATTTGTAGTCCTCAGCGGTGGTGATGGACAGGGGTGGTAGTTCTACTCATTTTCCATGGTCGAATACTCAGACTGGCCATCCTCCTCTTGCTCCCATGCCAAACAATTATGTGAGTGTGCCGGCTGTTTGCATGTGCTCTTTGGCCAGTAAGCACAAGCCCGGCGTCTTGCCGCCCAATGTTTGCCCTCAGCCTCGCCTCGCCTCTGGAGAGTGTGTGAATGAGAGACAGAGAGCTCTTCCTTTTATACTGTTGATTGCAGTGCACCTGTGTGAGTGCGCACAGGTGTGAGTGGTCCAGTTGATCCAGCAGGTAATGAGGTATGTACCGCCCCTCAATCACTCTTCCCAGCAGGCTCCGCCCTGCTCCCTGTCTCTCTCTCTCTCCAGAGGGGCGCTTGCATGTTGGGCGGCCGTAGGCAGGCGAGACACCACACTATATTTAGCTGTAGTGCAGGGGTTTTTTTACCCAGTGGTCTGGGGACCACCAGTGGTCCTTGAGAGTTCCAGATGGTCCCCAGGCTAAAGGATGGAAAGTTGGTAAACCAGGTGTAACTCTTTGAGAGTGTAAAAATGAAACCAAATGGACCCTAGCGGGTCCATTTTAATGCTCTCAAGAGTTATTCATCATCTGAATTAGCCCAAGTCTACACAACTACAGAATGTAGAAGATTAATGGTCGTTTTGATCTGTATGTTTGGCTGTTTTGTTTCCCAAATCCAGTCTGAAATTGTGGACAAAAGCAAAAGAAATCTTTAGTTTTGAGGTCTGTGGAGCTAAAAATGTCCTCAATTGTTGGTCAGTGGCTCAAATGCTGAATAAATAGTGAGCCCTTGTACCAAAAAGGTTGAAAACCACTGCTGTAGTGTATTTAGCTGTAGTGTTGAAGGCAAAAAAAATGCCAAAAACATCTAATAGTATCTAATAGTTAGTTCCAATATAATGACTAAATAGTTGAAAATGAAAAGTTCATTCATAACAGTTTAGTTTAGTGCAATAAATTGCAATAATAATATGTGGTTGCAACGCTCCCAAGGCACACTGTGGGGCTGAAATAGGAATATTAGACTTATTCAGTGGGGAGTGGACACCTCGCAAGAAAGCTGCTGTTTTGTGTCAACAAGGTGCAGAAATGAGAAACTCGAAATCGGAGGTTACAGCAATGTGGAGGCCGCAGTAATCAAATATGGCTAGTAAACAAAAAAGCGGATTTGGAGAGGGACCCACAGGACGCTACCTTGGAGTAATGGAGGAATGCAGCTTGACTGGATAATAATAGAAGGATTTGTACAGTCGCATTTCTCAGCAGAAAGCCAAGGCAAGGCCTCGCAGGTTCTCCAGAAAACTATTCACACTAAAATTACATTTTAGCAGCAGAGCACAGCCCACGGGAACATTACAATGAAATTCGGCGCGTACCCAGCGCTCACCCACGGCAAAGGGGCTGTAATGAATTTTCATTGTGCTGCACAGACAATCAGTGCTGAATCAAGTGAGGAGCAGTTAACCCATTAAGAGCTCAGGCCGAGTCTACAAATGGAGACGGATGTCAAGGACCCCTGGTATTATATTAAATTGAGCACGGAGCACCAAAATACATTGTTTCCAGCCATTCCCAGAAACCATATTTCAAGTTTTTTTTTCCAAACAAAATCGCAGATCGACAAGCTTGTTTTCAACCTTTTTGATACCAGGGCCCACTATTTATTCAGCATTTGAGCCACGGACCACCATTTGATGACATTTTAGCCCCACAGACCCCAAACCTGAAGATTTCTTTTGCTTTTGTCCACAATTTCAGGCTGGATTTGGGAAACAAAACAGGCAAACGTATACAGACCAAAAACGACCATTAATCTTCTACATTCGCTAGTTGTGTAGACTTGGGCTAATTCACATGATGAATATTTTAATTCTTGAGAGTTACATCTGGTTAATCAACTTTCCAAGGACCAGGTTTTTGTGCAGAGAAGTCGCGCTGCGATAACAGAAGTGTATTTACACAAGCATGGTCATGTGAATTTGTCACACACATGCTTGTTTTGTGCACGCAAAAGTACAGAATATACGGTAGTGCTAAAGTGAGTTGAAATCTAAAAATGACACATTTGATTGCTTTTGTGGACAGCAAGTGAAGTGACTTTAACAGAGCATTTTTGTATTATGAGCCGATGCTATGGCTTATCAACTCAGAGAATATATTCGAAAATAAAACAGAGAACGTCCCCAAATGCTATATGTTTTGTTTGGGTTGAAGGTACCTTATTAGAACAAGGCCAAGAATGCGCCACTTTCTCCCTCCTCTGGCCAGGAACCTCCTTATTTGGGAGGAGTCACTCTGATTGGAGGGGAGCTACGCTCAGCCCACACGCTCATTCATTGGTGGGGCACACAGCCGCCCATACAGGCAATGCTGTCGGTGAGCTTGACAGTGAGGATCACTGGAGGACTCGAGGGACAGAAAAAAACAGAATAAAAAGGACCAAAATACATGATATTTAGCGGATTTAAACATTTCCATTACATCATGACCTCCACGTACCATCAAAGTCGTCAGGCTGGAAGCAAAACCCTCAGGCTTGGCTTCCGTAAAAAGAAGCACTGAGATTTATTTTGTGAACACCTTCCCCTGGCAAATCATGCCGTCTTGGCACAGAACCTTTGATCTACAGAAAGGCAATGTTAAAATTCTGAAGGAGAGAGTTGGAGGTTTGAGCCGGCCATGATGGTTCTTGATTACGTCTCACACACACACACAGGGGCGTTTTTGCCATTAGGCAGACTAGGCAGTTGCCTGGGGCGCCATGAGGGGAGGGGGGGCACCGACCGGGCTGACCACCAGACATGCTTTAAAAGGATCCCAGGCTAATAAGCCTCATATGGATAAATACATTATACTCATCCTCTATAACTAGAATTGAACATTTAAAACACTTATGATACAGTATGTTCTTTAGTTTAAAAATTGTTCATAATTTTATCCCTTGGGGCGCCATTTTACTGTGCCTGTCATAGGTGTGATGTTACAGGAGATTCCCTAGAGCTCCCATTTGGTAAGGGAGGCTCCAGGGAAAATCTTACCTGGGGCTCCAAATTGCTTAGAAACGCCACTATGCATGCGCACGCACGCACACACACACACACACACGCACACACACACACACACACACACACACACACACACGATTAAACAGAAGCACGGGGGGAAACAAAGGAGTGTTGAGTTCTGACAGCATGTCATACATGCCACCTGTTTTACAAGACACTTGTAGCCTATATAGGAGAGATGAGCCTCCCAAGATCAGAACAATCTAAAATGCTATTAACATTCTAATGTGATGCCATAGGATTTTACAAGCCAAGCTGACGTTAATTTGGTGTGGAAACAGAAGGATTGTTTCTGAAATGCTCAAGGCAATTACATAACGAAGCAAGCTTTTGACATTCTGTAAATACCACCAGGTGTGCCTGAAAATAATTATGCTGATGACGGAGTGTTGTGGAATTTACTTACTTGTGTATCTTTGCCGTTTAATAGAAGTGTAACTATACATCTTAACATCTTTTTTTAAAATTAATATCATTTTTTAATAGTTACTTTATCGATACACGACTAGTGCTTAAGCTTGACTACTGTTTTCCTTCACTAAGGGATAAGAATTTAACATTTCCAATTAACAGGCAACATCTAGTTTACTGCGCCTTTTGCACTACAAAGTTTGTGTACATCTTTGACTGAAAAGTGAATATTTTCAACTTAAATCTTCGCTCTGGGATGTCCCTAGCACATGATATATCATTAGACGTGGGTCCGCAGCTAAATACATATATTTATGCCATGAAATGCTGTCCTGTTTGATCCCACATCATGAAGACTACACCATTTAACTGTAAACCGCTTCATGTGAAGATAGAGAGCGAGTTGGAAACCGCTAATAGTGAATAATATTATGTCTGCGAGTTAGAATTAATTTGAGAATAATAATAATATAATATCTGTGGACATGTTACAACTTGTCCCCAGAGCCAACAGATAAATATATTATCAATTCGTTGACTGTTGAGTTCTTCTGCATAATTATCTGTCTCCGGCCGCCAATCAGCTGCACAAAGGAACAGCGAAGCAATGTGGTTGATGCATCATCGCTACTCAAAACACAATGAAGATCTCTTCTAAACAGAGGACGGGACAATCAGTGTGATCATCTCAACCTTGGGGCTTTCCCAGAAGAGGTCACCATAAAAAGAACATCAAATATGACATCTCTATGGGGTCTGTGATCAATAAAAGTCAACAAAGAAAAATGAGTCTCGGTGTTTGCAGCTGAGGTCGCGTGACCCCGCGGGGTCACGGGAGACGGATGATGGAGGACATTGGTCGACAATGTCAAAGATTCACTGTCTTGAGAAATGGGCCAAAGTCGTCTTACAATAGGAACACCTGAGCGTACGGCTATAGATTAGAGCAAGGGGTTTTCAACAGGTGGTCCGAGGACCACCAGTGGTCCCTGAGAGGATTCCACTCTCAGGAGTTAAAATATTCATCACGTGAATTAGCACAAGCCTACATAACTAGAGAATGTATAGAATGATTAATGTAGAACCGTGGTGGTGGTCTCCAGCTAAGTTGGTTAACCATATGTAACTCTCAAGAGTTAAAATATTCATCATCTGAGTTAGCCCAAGTCTACACAACTAGAAGATGAATGGTCATTTTGGTCTGTTTGCTTGCTTGGTTTGCCAAATCCAGCTTGGAATCGTGGACAAAATCAAAGGAAATCTTTAGATTTGGGGATAAAATGTCCTCAAATGGTGGTCCGTGGCTCAAATTCGGAATAAATAGTGGGCCCTGGTATAAAAAAGGTTGAACACCACTGGACTAGAGCAATTAAAAACTATATGCTGACTAAGCTGTGAGAGCAAGTACTGTATGTGGTCATACCAGGACATGGAAGTACGAGGGTCTTTATCAAGACGTTTGCCTGCCAAACCTCTGAGATGAACACGTATTTACCAGCTGGTTTACTCATACACAAACACAACATAACTCATCCGCTGACACGTGCGTCGTGTCGACCACCAGGACATGCCACATGAATCATCCTGGGAATGTGTGCTGCCTGGTAAAAAAAAAAAGAACATCCATCGTATCAGTTGGCTGAGTAAGGCTGTCGGAATACCCAATGTGGAAATGTATTCTATGCAAGCATAAGTTAAGTTAAGTCAAGTTGAAATCTAGAGAGAAGATCGTAAGCCAGTGTACTATCTTTTGTGGCTTTTTTTTTAAACCACTTATACCCAATTTCAATCCAGGCATGTTGTTATGACAGTCAAAATTGGTCCAAAATAGGCAGTCTGTGAAATTTTCAGTCAATTGCTTTGATGTAGAGGGGAAAAAGGAGGGGCCTATAGGCCGCGGCCCCTTGGGGATTGTTGGGAGGTTGTTAGATTGTTTGGGTGCAGAGATTTGCTGTGGGTGCTTGTTTAGACTAGTCCACCAACCACAGTCACGTACGGGGCTAGATCTTCGACAGACACGTTGAGTTAAATTGGATTGATTGGCCTTTTCTGTTCGGGTTTGAAGTGCCAATGATCCACAGAACAAAGAATGTCTTAGAGTTTGTTTTTTGCTTTGGTTTTTTGGGCAGAAGCACAGTATAGGCTACAGCGATGTCAAAGGAAGTGTCACAAATTGGCTGCCACACACAGACATACAGGCTGTCTGCATGCAACACACATGTTGGGAGGGTTTAGTCGATCGCTGCTGAAAGATCCTTTGGTCCAGAGGCAATTACACTGGCAGTCCATCCACACTGCATGGCAGGTGAGTGGGCAGAGACAGGCCAGGAGGAGGAGGGTAGAAACCTTCATCACTGTCAGACACAGGGCAGGGGCGGATCTAGGCATGGGCATGGGGGGGGTGCCCCCCTAAATGCCCAGTCTGTCTCACCAAACACGATTGCATGCAAAACAACAACCCAAGATGTTTCAAATTAAACTGCTTATATTTAAAATTATTTGAAACACTACTAGTGCTTAGCTTTATGCATGCTGCGTGTTTGTTGCAACTTCAACAACAACTGATGTTATTATTGATGCTCAATTGATTACTTGCTCAATAAAAGTCCTGTAACCGAAAATGGTATGGGTGGCTTTTTTCTCCTGCCCCCCAATTGGGAAATGTTACATCCGCCCCTGGTCAGACACACCCCACCACCACCATGTGTCTGCCACTGTCAATGTTGGTGGACTACTGCGGGTTGCGGCAGCAGGCAGGTTGTTCATTTCAATATCCCAGACAAGGAATTGAGAGGCGACAAACATGGCTGACACGCCAATCTAATGTCATTCGGCCTGTGACAGATGACAAGCTTCCTCTTTTCCTTTGGGCGCGCACAGCGCAGGCAAAGCTGTCAAGATTCATCTCTTCTACCACACACACACCAGTCCAAGCTATGCTTTCCTCAGCCACCTGGAAGACAGTCAATGACATTATCCCCCAGTTTGCCTCTCTCACATTCATGCTTTGTGCACAAGTCTGGAGTTAAAAAAATGGATTGTGTCCTCAAATGTATTTATTTTTTTTAGATAGAAAGGTGGGACATGTTTCAGAGATTAGTAATAGCCAGATTTGAAAAAGGCACAAATAGAACTTAAAGGCTTAGTTCATAGTTAGTGGTGAGACTGGACTGGACACAAAAAACTGTTCCATGTGACACAGGGGAGCTTATAAATCCTCTATTATCAATTTGTCATACAGCCAAAGTATAAAGATATTATAGGCAACTTTTTAGACGAAAAATAAATAAATATACACATATATAGCTATATTTTTTTGCCTTTTTTCCTTGATGTTGCTTCTACTTTGATGCTGCAACTGGTTCCCTGCAGACAGACATTGCAGACGGTTCAGAACTTTGTCGCCAACAAATCGTGTTGTCAAAACATTCGCCAGGCTCATGACAAGGCGGTGCTAGTGTGTGGGGGGAGGGGTTGAGGGGGGTGAGGCGGCATTTCAGCCAATCACAGCACAGCAGTCTCCAGCAGTTTCATACTCTATCAGCTAACCCACTAAACATTCGACGTCCCCGTGACGTCATTTTAAGGTTGATATTGCGTCCGTCGGTCATCTACCAGATTTAGACGTCCATATGACGTCTAAATATAGGAAGTAATTATTACGTCTTATTCTGACCCCATAAAGACCTCGAAATTGGTCGATATAAAGTCATTTTTTGACGGTCTAGAATTGGTCTTTTTTTTACGTCCACTGGACGTCTTAAACAGGTCCAGGAAAAAACTAAATTTATTTATTTTTTAAAGAAAATATTACAGCCGTTTTTGTGATTTGAAAAATAATTAACATGTTATGTTTCATTAAATTTGGTTTTATCGTGATTAAGACCAGCCATTACATTAGGATATACTATTTTCTCATTTTTCATCAGAAATATAATGAACAACACATTCTATAATGTTTATAGTTATTAAATGATAAATCTTTGTAAAGACCAATCTGATTGGCTGAGCAAATAATGCAGCGCTTGTCATTGGATGAGGGTAGGATTACCCATAATTCAATGCGGCATCGCCCGGGAAGAATGCAGTGGAGCTCTACTCTACAGTCTACACTACTCTAGACGTAACACGGTAACAGCATCAACACTTCACTGCGCAGCTGACTCTCTCTCGTTCTAAGGAGGTTTTAAGACTGCCGTCTACAAAGTAAGGTAAGTTAAACATACACGACTGCGACGTTAACGTGAACAACTGAACAAATAATACATGGCCCTGTCCGGTCGATAATGTGTAGCTTTAGCTAATGCTAGCTAAGCTAACTAGCAGCTAGCGCATGAGCCAAGCACCCATCCTGACACTGTGTGCCTATACGCTAATGCTACGGTACCTGCTAGCACGCAAATATAGCTGGGCTGAGCTAAATGTATATATGGCTAGCGAGAGATACAGTATCTTTTTGTATTCCCTTTCCCCCCACTGTCCCATGGCTAGCTTTGTCTATGTGCAGGCCTGCGTGTGTCGCAGGAGTGGGAAGTGTGCAGACATGCATGTCCCGTTAAAGGGGAATTCCACCCATTTTCAAAAAAAAAAAATCCTGAAAGGATACAAATGTGAACCAAATGGACCCGCTCTAAGGAAAAATGGGTCTGAAAGAAAAATGATTAACATGGTGAAATACGTCTTGAAGATGTCATCAGATGTATTTCACCATGTTGACGATTTTTCAGACCTCCATTTTTAGGAAATACAGAATTGGGGGAACTTTTTTTTTTTTTATCATGTCCACACAACATCAATGTTGAAAATCGGAGGAGTTACCATTTAACAATTATCTATCTACTGGTTTCCCTGGTACATTACATCTGGCAAGACGTATGTCAAAAATAACTAACCTGGTTAACAAGCTCTATTCAAACATAGGACACATGGACATCACATTTTGCAAACTGGCTGTAAAACTGCAAAATTAAATAATATGCTTGGAAAAGGGTATGAAATAAGTAAGCTACAAAATGACTTGAACTGAACCTATAAAATTATACCCTAGCTAGGGGTGTTGTGCCAATTAAATTTTGGGTAAAAGGATTCACTGAATGCTCTTCGTAGTGGGATGTGGAATGTATTATTTTGTTCTTTTAACTATATTAATAAAAAAAATAGCAGATATACAAGCTCACTGCGCGGCAGTGAATGCCACACTGTGAGCTTGTAGTTTTGAAAAATCAGTCATAACTGTTTGTGTCTCCACTCTAGTGTGATCTGTGATGGAGTAACATTCTAATTTGTGCTTTATTTCTCAGGTGGCTGTTGTGATAGCGGTTCTGTCCTATACTGTTCTGTCTTGTGGCGGAGCAAACAAGGTACATGATATGACACCCTTTCAAAAATACGTCTGCTTTTTGGTACTAGCGGAAGTGGTGGATGTCCTGTGTTTAATGTTATGCACTGCAGCCTTGCAACGTATTATTGCAGTATTGTTATTGGGAGGAATAGATTTTCATAAACGCTGTACTGTGATTGTTGGAGAAAAAAAAAAACTTCTGGAGCAGCTCACAGTCACAGGGCGGAAATTGAACAATTTTCGGTCTCAATTTTTACCAGGCTTTTTTTCTTGAATTATTAAATCCCTCTCAGGAGCTGTACTCTGGGTGGCTGTTGCTGGACTAGTTCCTGTCCTGGAGCAGAGCAAACATCACACAAGGTACAATTCATATGACCTGAAATGTAATGACTGGCACCTCACTGGTCTAGTGGTCCGAGCGCATGCCACATGCCTGACAGTGTGTTGCGCGTTCGAGTCCCGTTTTACATTCTATAGCCTTAATATGTCGATCGTGAGGGGACAAAAGCATGCTGCGGTGTCTCACAGCAGTCCATGCACAGTCAGTATCACATTTTGACAGTGGTATCCTTCATTTTGTAAATCATTGTATCGAATCTAATGACACTCTTTAACAACATTCTTTATCTTTTTTTTTTCAGGCTCAGGACATGACTGTCACAGAAGAGACATGTCCACACAGGGAAATGTCTACAGACGGTGAGTGTGCGTCATATTTTAACGGTGTCCTTCGTGTTTAGAAATCAATATATGGAACCTAGCGATGTTCTTTGTTTTTCCTCAGAACATGAACATCACAGAAGAGACATGTCCACACCGAGTTCTCAACAGCAAGTAACGCCTCGGAATGTCTACACACAGTGAGTGCATCAAATTTTAACGGTGACCTCAGAAATAAATATATTGAATCTAACGACATTCTTTGTCTTTTCAGGCTCAGGACACAGAACCTCGCGGAAGAGATGTACACAGCGAACAGTGTTCTCGACAGCAATCATCTCAGCGCAGGGAATTATCCTTTCCAAGTGAGTCCCATCACATTTGAATGGTGACCTTCTGGTTTTAAAGGAGAGGGCAGATGTCACTTATGTTGGTGTAAATACCAAAGAAATGGGTGGCTTGTGTCTAAAGTAAAAACGAAGTTATCCTTAAAAGTAAATATGGAATCTAAACATTCTTCTCTGCAGGCTCCTGTTTTTTGGAGTCAATATTTGTAATCTACCCTTATTCTCTGTCTATTTGAGGTCGGATCATGGAGAAACGAGAGACAGGGTTCTCGACAGCAATACTCTTCAGGGTCTCGGCACAGGGACACATCAAGTGAGTATGCTTCACATTAAAAAGGTTAACTTTGGATACAAATTGATATTTTGAATCTAAGAACATTCAGGCTCTTGACATGCAAGCCCTCAAAGCAGAGAAACCGTCACACTCTGAGTGTTAGTCACATTTAAGATGTCTTGTTTAATCAGCCATGTTAAATCTCAGGGCATTTGTGTTCTTTAGGAACTCCACAAGCAAACCTGAAAACAGCCAGAGGTTCTGAAAGGCATGGCCATCACTTCAGGTACAGTGTAATGTTCTAAGGCACAGCTTGGTCTAGGCATTGAACTACCATATATTTGTATCAGGATATGTGATTGACCTCGTCTTTTTCAGTGACATGGTATTTTAGTATTAACTAATAATTCAATGTATACTATTTTAATGTTCCCCTCGGGTATGTCAAAGTTTACATTAACCTATTTCGACAGGTGCTGCAGCTGTCTTGTGTTGGGACGGACAGACGTTAAACATTGTCTTCAAAGTGCTGGACAGGTGTGTTTCAATATAAACCTACAAAACAGAGGGTATATAATATAACCCTTTGTTTGGTGTTTTGTGTAAGCTGTGGTTTTGTCTGAAAGAATATTTGGTGTGAACTTGTGTACCTGCTGCTCTTGGTGAAGAGATTTGTTGTAATGGGATTAAAAAGAGACCATTCTGGGGGACCTAGGTTTTATGCCAAGGTAACAAATATCCCTAATATCTTATCATTAATTTAAATGTGTTTAATTTTGTGTGTAATTTGTGTTTTTCTTCAGTAACGGCATGCAGGCTCAATGCAACATGTTCGGGAAGGGGAATAAAGCATACTATTGTGAAGAACAATTTGTATAGAGCAGCTCGAGGTAAGACGCATATTTCAGGTTCTCCAAGGACAGAAAATTGCCACCTAGTATCTGTAAATGAGTTGATTAGCAAAACATTTCCATGCTGACTTTTTTTTTTAAACTGCTGTCTACCATGAGTTTGACATAACATTTTAAATACTGTGCTGGGTAAATGTAGAAGGTAGCTGACAGTATTATGCATGAGGCAAAGCCTGTTTGTATGAATATGGGGATTGTTTGACTGCATGTTGCCTTTGCACATATGTAATTTAGCTATTGTACTCTACAGATGCAGTCCTGAAAGTCTACCCTGAGGCTACAGAGCAAATGATCAAGCGGTATGAAGGAGACCACCTGAAACGCGCTCCAGCCAAGGAAGGATCGAGACATGCCGGGGGGGGGGGGGGGGGGGGCGCACCTGGCAAGAAACACACTCCGGGCGCTCAACAGCCTTTACAGGCACTCGGCAGTGTAAAAGAAAAAAAAAAAGATCTGTTCTTGTACAAGGTTATAGTGACTGACCTGTATTCATTGGAGTACTTTCAGATTATGGATTATGTACAGTAATCAAACATTAAATCTTTTTGATGCTGCTAAATAGTTGGCTTGTTGGCTGTTAATGTTCACTGCAATTCCACAGGTTGTGATTGTGACTGGTCACTGTTTGTGTTCATAAGAAGCCTGAACTTTTTGTTTGTTTTGAGTTGTGAGCTCATTGGTCAGCTGGTTTGGGGATATTTTGTCCGTAGGTTTCAATATTTCATGCCAAGGACCCCCAAAATCAACTCTATTTGACTGCCCCTATCTGAAAATGTGTAGTTCAAGAACGATTCAAATATGTTTGAGTTAAAAACGTTATCTATGGACATAATGCGACTCATTTGCATGATTTCTCAAAAATCGCAGACTTACAAGCTCATAGTGCACTTTGGTATGAGCCCCAAGTGGTTCAAGTGGAGGTGTTCAAAACACCTTTTGATAAAAGGTTTTGTTTTCTCCGGGAAAAGTAAAAGGTTCTATTTTCTGTGGAAAAGGTAATAAAGTTAATGTGAGTGGATTGAATTGTGATTTTTTTTCTTTATAAACCTCTGCATGGTTGTAATCCCTAATTGATGTTTTTGTAAACCTGTGCATAATTGTAATCCCTGTTTTCAGAAGGTGGCACCAATTTGACAGTCCAGTTCATTTTCCCTTAGCTCTGTTTGGCTCAGCAACACAAGCTGTTGAGACAATCAAAGTAAGGAAAATGAACAGGAAATGGGCCACAGTCTGAAAATAAGGACTACAGTTTATGCACAGAGCAGCATTAAAACGGTCTAGAATTGGTAATAATAGGACGTCTAAAAGACGTCCATAACGACCACATTTGGACTAGAATTAGACCTTATTTAGTGGTCCTGTTGACGTCAGAATTGAACGTCCAGGAGACGTCAGAAAAAGACGTAACAAAAACCCACGTTCTGCACCTCCCAGGGACCAAAATCTGACGTTCAAAAATGACCTTAAAAAGACGTCTAATCAACGTCTCAATGCGCACTGGGAATAGAGTGGAGGGGAGGTGGAGTTAGTTTCACATCTGTTTACAAACAGATTTTGCACTGGAGCTTGGGCTCCAGTGGTTTATAAATGAACACAGAGGACTTAAAATGTTATAGTCACCCTAGTGCACTGAACGACAGGGGGGAAAAAACTCATTCCGAACACTCTCAATACTGGCTGGCTGGAGTGCAATATCAGACAATCGTGCTTGATAGTTTGTTGTCTCACGAGCCGTGAGAGAGTGTTTTGGGCCAGACGCACCGCAGCATCATCTTAATACATCTGTATTCCAACTAGGCATCACACTCACACACTCACACACTCACACACTCACACACACACTCACACACACACACACACACACACACACACACACACACACACACACACACACACACACACACAGTGCCCAGTGATGTGCCGTCTTAGCTGTGGCTTCACATTACTCCATCCAGATGGACAATTAGTGTCACAGCGGGTGGCACTTTGCGCCAGTCAGCCTATTCACCCCCTCTGCTGGCCTTAACGATGTGCAGTCTAAAACTCAAAGTGATGTGATGGCAGACTAAAGCAGGGTGGCACTAAAAAAAGCATGAATATACTTTATCACACAACTGATCTACATTCTATACAAAAAAGTAAGAATAAATTTCAGCATCAAATGGTGGTCCTCCATGGCTAAAATGCAGAACAAATACTGGGCTCTGGTATGAAAATGGTTGAAAACCACTGAATATAAGAACCGCTAGACAAGTACTTGTTTTTCTAGACACTATGGGGCCCTATTTTGATTGTCTTATGTATCAGGTCTTAAGTCTTAAGTCAAAACTTGGAGGTGTGGCAAAGCTGCCACTCAAAACAGCCAAACAACTTTGCCACACTTCCAGGTTTTGACTTAAGACTTGATGTTTAAGACAATCAAAATAGGGACCTATGTGATTTATTTACTCATTTTTGGAGCATACTATAGCCAAATATTCAATACTTGTGCAATACTTATAGATCAGCCGTTTCTGGCGCTTGCTGCTGTCGGACTGCAGTGGAATTGGCTCCGCTCATAACCCAAGTTGTGTCTTTATGAGATGAAACAAATAGTTTTCATTTACAGCGGATGATGATGGAGCAGGTATTCCAAGTAAAGCACTGAGGAAGGAGAGGATTCAGCAGCACTAGAGATATCACTGACAGAGTGCTCTCTGCCAGCAGGCATCATGGGAACACTTATGACTTGGCTTACTGTAACTACCTCATAATGATGCTCAGAGAGGGAGGGGGATGGGGGTGGAGGGAGAGAGAATGGGTGCAGCCATAGCGTTGGTGCCAGGAACCGTAAATGAGCCACGTCTGTCTGGGTTTAACCCATTTTGTCCAGACTAGATTCTAGTCTCTGGCACTAGATCCTAGTCTCTGGCACTATAGTTTCTAACACTAGATTCTAGTCTCTGGCACTAGTTTCTAACACTAGATTCTAGTCTCTGGCACTAGTTTCTAACACTAGATTCTAGTCTCTGGCACTAGTTTCTAACACTAGATTCTAGTCTCTGGCACTAGTTTCTAACACTAGATTCTAGTCTCTAGTACTAGCTTCTAGTTTCTAACACTAGATCCTTGTCTCTGGCACTAGTTTCTAACACTAGATTCTAGTCTCTGGTACTAGCTTCTAGTTTCTAACACTAGATCCTTGTCTCTGGCACTAGTTTCTAACACTAGATTCTAGTCTCTGGTACTAGCTTCTAGTTTCTAACACTAGATCCTTGTCTCTGGCACTAGTTTCTAACACTAGATTCTAGTCTCTGGCACTAGCTTCTAGTTTCTAACACTAGATTCTAGTCTCTGGCACTAGTTTCTAACACTAGATTCTAGTCTCTGGCACTAGTTTCTAACACTAGATTCTAGTCTCTGGCACTAGTTTCTAACACTAGATTCTAGTCTCTGGCACTAGTTTCTAACACTAGATTCTAGTCTCTGGCACTAGTTTCTAGTTTCTAACACTAGATTCTAGTCTCTGGCACTAGTTTCTAACACTAGATTCTAGTCTCTGGTACTAGCTTCTAGTTTCTAACACTAGATTCTAGTCTCTGGCACTAGTTTCTAACACTAGATTCTAGTCTCTGGTACTAGCTTCTAGTTTCTAACACTAGATCCTTGTCTCTGGCACTAGTTTCTAACACTAGATTCTAGTCTCTGGTACTAGCTTCTAGTTTCTAACACTAGATTCTAGTCTCTGGTACTAGCTTCTAGTTTCTAACACTAGATTCTAGTCTCTGGTACTAGCTTCTAGTTTCTAACACTAGATTCTAGTCTCTGGCACTAGTTTCTAACACTAGATTCTAGTCTCTGGCACTAGTTTCTAACACTAGATTCTAGTCTCTGGCACTAGTTTCTAACACTAGATTCTAGTCTCTGGCACTAGTTTCTAACACTAGATTCTAGTCTCTGGCACTAGTTTCTAACACTAGATTCTAGTCTCTGGCACTAGCTTCTAGTTTCTAACACTAGATTCTAGTCTCTGGCACTAGTTTCTAACACTAGATTCTAGTCTCTGGCACTAGCTTCTAGTCTCTGGCACTAGTTTCTAACACTAGATTCTAGTCTCTGGCACTAGTTTCTAACACTAGATTCTAGTCTCTGGTACTAGCTTCTAGTTTCTAACACTAGATCCTTGTCTCTGGCACTAGTTTCTAACACTAGATTCTAGTCTCTGGTACTAGCTTCTAGTTTCTAACACTAGATCCTTGTCTCTGGCACTAGTTTCTAACACTAGATTATAGTCTCTGGTACTAGCTTCTAGTTTCTAACACTAGATTCTAGTCTCTGGCACTAGTTTCTAACACTAGATTCTAGTCTCTGGCACTAGTTTCTAACACTAGATTCTAGTCTCTGGCACTAGTTTCTAACACTAGATTCTAGTCTCTGGCACTAGTTTCTAGTTTCTAACACTAGATTCTAGTCTCTGGCACTAGTTTCTAACACTAGATTCTAGTCTCTGGCACTAGTTTCTAACACTAGATTCTAGTCTCTGGCACTAGTTTCTAACACTAGATTCTAGTCTCTGGTACTAGCTTCTAGTTTCTAACACTAGATCCTTGTCTCTCATTTGCACCACATTTTCACGATTTTTCCAAAAATATCAGATCTGATATTTTTCAGTTGCTAGTATAACAGTATAACAGTATAACATAATGCTTAGAACACCCAAACGCATACAGGAAGGGTTAATCTCCTCTGTGTCACTGCTTCACTGCATCTGTGTGGAGAACGGGCCAACCAAGAACCTGACAGAAACATGTTGATGCATGGATATAATGATGTGATTCTTGCTTAAAAAAGGAAGATGCCGCCGCATGCTGCTAGCATGATGGTATGTTTTACGCAAATTTAGGCATTTACAGCAGCATGGCAATATCTCAATGAAAAGTGTGTTCAGTGAGAACATGGCATGAGATGGAGGACACCCAGTACTAGCCACCAGATCCATGCCAAACTTCACTAAATCATTTTTTTATGCTTAAAGATCCCTGAGTGGAATCTTTTCTCAGCAACATGGATCCATATAGTCTTAACCACTCCTGCATCCAGTAGTGATGCGTGGGACGAGGTTTTTTCATAACCCGCTATGCCACGCCAAGGGTGCCAGCCTGTCCGCAGAAACCCGTCCCGCAGCGTTTTAATCAACGGCCCGACCCAGCCCGCAGCAGCAAAAAGTAGCCAAGAAGATCTCAGTTTAAACACAAGGAAAGGACCCAACCTGCAGCCCAAATCAGCTGGTTGTCAAGGTAAAATGAGCATTGGAATGATGATTGTATAATCGAGAGAGACAGAGAGAGATAGATAGAGAGAAAGAGAGCAAGGTGACATCGATGTCATACCTTAATAAGTTATTTTACTTGAATCTTGACACAGCATTCACTTCACTAACTCGGGTGTGTGTGGCCTGCTGCAGCCACGTTGCTCTCTACTCCAGATGAATGAATGAAATAGCCTACTCTACAAGCTCACAATGGCAACGCAATGCACTGTGAGTTTGTAGATCTGCTAGAATGCCGTTTCTGGCTGCTAAACCACCTTTCATAAACAACACACATTGATGAAGAATAGAACAAGATTATGGTCTCAGCAAGAGTATCAGAATTTTTGCTCGTTCTTTTTGGGAGGCGGCCTGCTCCACCCACAGCCCGCTAATTGCGCCAAAAGCCTTAACTCGTCCGCCTAACCCGCGGGACAACCCGTGGGACCTGCCGCCATCGGGCTGGCCCACACATCACTAGGGTCCGCTGTCTCTTCTCACAAAATTCACTCTTCATACAATCTGATCTCCATCTTCCACGCTCTCACACTCCCTGTCATTTTCTATTTCCCCAAGTGACCAAGTCCACCACCTCACCCTGGTGTATTACAGGGAGATCAATGCCTGCCCCCATCCCTCTCCCTACCAATGTGCTCATGGCGGGGTGGATATGCTCGTGGAGGAGTGGCAGGTGAGGCGAAGGGGAGACGGATGTCTCAGACAACGCCCTCCTCCTCACTCCTGTCTGATTGCAGCCCCTGGCAGATACAGAATGGTCTGGGTAATCACTGTAGACTAACTCCCATGCCCATGACATGATTGCATTTAAGTTGAGCTAATTCCGAGGGACTGCGCGTGTGTGTGTGTGTGTGTGTGTGTGTGTGTGTGTGTCTGTGTGTGTGTGTGTGTGTGTCCCACAGGTGTCTGGTGTTAATTTGCAGTCACTCGATACCTCAGTGTATGTGGGACTCAATTTGGCTCTCATGTGGTACATGTTCCACACGGTTCTTTAACTAGGCACACATTAACAATTTAGCAAATGTATTTGTTGTGGTCCATTACCAATGATTTTTGCCTCATTCCATTTTTGTTCTGTCTGTCTGTGGGCAACATAATGTTAAAGGAGAAGTCCACACCAAAACATGTTGGTCATCCATCTACCTTCTACCTACCGTGACATGAATCATGACACATAGTGCCCTTGATTTGTCATGGATGCCCCCTTTTTCTATTTCAGTAACTCATCACATCAAACCACACACTACAAGATAATTGGGCCACATATGTTAAAAAACTCAGGTGGCACCCGTGCGACAGAAGTTTCAAACTGAGTGATTGAAGAGAAGGGAGGGGAGGAATAGATTATGTCTGGGATTACAAGTAAAGGCTGACCCAGAGTGACATACAACAACGTATTAAAATATGTGTGAAAAAAAAGTTTGGAGCTTAAAAATTACCCACATTAGAATAAAGACAACCTGCACCAATGCAAACCGTTTCACCTCAAGGGTGAAATGTAGAAAAGGGGGCATCTATGACAAAATCAAGTGCAATATATATGATGTCACAGTGATCGTAAATTGATGTCCAATGTGTTTTGGTGTGGAATTCTCCTTTAATGTGGATGCCAACTTTTATTGAACATGGATTGGCTGATGAGTAGTTGGCCCTAAGAGATTTAAACAAGCTCAATGGTGAAGGTCATAATCGTGAAAATCGAGCACGGACCGGTGGATTGCCGTGAAAACCGAAGGATAATGATCAGCAGGCTGTCCTGAAGTCATGATTAACTTTTGTCTCCGGTGGAAACACAGCATGTCTTTTACAGTTGTATAATGTTGGACTGCAATCTTTCAATTTGTGGTAAAGGATTTTACTCGTCCAGTCGTAACTCTATGTGATTGTCACAAGGTTCAAGAAACAATTTAAATGGATATTCATGAGCCAAAGTGTGGCATTCTGGTCGACAGACGGAGCAGATGGATGGCCGCTCCTTTCCTAATATTTAACAAGGGCAAGCCTCTCTGACCCGCTAGATCCATTCTCCATTTAAAAGAGGGAAGAGGAATGGAAATGTCAAGCCCAGAAGGCAGCGGGCCAAGAAAATACCACGGAAATAAAACCATCTAGAACTGATGTTCGGAAGCCAATGAAAACAACCTTAAACAGAGCCCTGACAGTTCACCGGGAACAGGAGCAGCAGCAGCTCCGAAAGTGGTCGAAATTGCAGGTAGATTGATGGCCTCACTTTGGACGGCAGCAGTGAAAATCAATGTGAGGAGATATGAGATAGTGGTTAGCATCAGAGAGAAACACACAGACGCCTTCATGGGCGTAGTAGTTGGCATCACGGAAGAAAAAAAATCGACTGAATTCCACTGTAAACCCACAACCTCTAATAAGATCAGTTTGACTTTAGCCCATCCGATGATGGCATTTAAACATTCAACATATGCCAAAATTTGCACAAACCATGATGAAACAAGGTCACTACACACACCATTTTGCACAAGTTTCTTTTCTCATCTTTTCAACCTATCTTCCCTAAGAATATATATATATATATATATATATTTTGCACACATATCTGGAGCTCTCCTTTTTTTCAATTAGTGGGAAGGTCAGGATTGTCAGAGGGAAGCAAATGAAACACAGGCAGGCCTGGGTTTTAATGAGCAGCCCCGCCATGGAGTCACACTTTATAACCCACCGTCTGATTAAAACCTTCTTTAACGTGCTCAAATTAACTTCAAGAGTCGAGGAAGGAATGATTGGAAAAGTGCAGAATGGCAGAGAGGGGAGTCACGATGATGCACGACGACTCACGTGACGGAAGTCAGGGTCACTCTTTGGTCATCGACGCCCTTTGAAAATAACCCAATATTGCATGTGCATTGTGCACTAATTGGCAGATGTGATACCAGACACTCCTCAGTGACAAAAAGGAAGGGTGTGTGTGGGTGTGACAAAGCTCAATGAGTCCTTCTCAATACCCCACACTTTGGGGTGGGGATTGGACAGTTCCAATGCCAATCCACAAAATTTAGCAACTGTTGCTATCCAGGTCAAGCTTTCCTCTTCTAACGTACAGTACCTATTGGACAAGGCTGGATTGGGGAGGGACTTAGTGAAGGGCTAATTGAAGCAAGAATGACATTTTTGAGCGGTGCTAGAGCTGTGTACCGGTTATGTGTATGTAGCTCACTTAAACAGAAAAAAACGTGTTTAACACAGAGGGTGTACAAGCATAAACAAATGTATTTGTATGCCTGTGTCAAATGAACACAGGTATTAACAGTTTCAACTTCTTCAGGCAAACAGAATGTTTTTCCCTCGTGTGTTGAGATCTTCATATTTCCAGAGGTAGCAGCACAACAGGATGCTCTGCAAGTTGTACAGCAAAACGTCTCTGCATGCCAGAACCTCTTGACACCGATATAAACATTCTTCCCAACCACCTGTGGGAATAGGCACATGATAAGGCCTCAGCACCGCTTTCAGAATGCATCTACAAATCAATACCGAGGGCTTAGTGGTCCCTGGCCAGCCGCCAGCAGCAGCGCTGCTCTCACAAGGGGCTGCATCTGCCGAAAGCCTGGAGGAAACGTGTAGCTTCTGACTGCAGCCATCACATCACGCCTCGCTAGATGATCCACTGAGCCATTCAGCAGCACCACCGGAATAGAAGAAAACAGCTCTATGTACAGTACGTGTTTTACTTACTAATTAGATCACATGCATAATTGACCTTGCTTTCCAAGCACACGGGTGCCAACAAAAATTATTCCGGTGTTGGAGGTGGTTATGTAATCCTAGCTAGGAAATAACACATTTAAACTTTTTGGAGGGGGGGGGGGGGGGGGGGGGGGGGGGATTTGGCTCGGATGTTTGAAACTTTGCGGAGACACAACGTCTGGGATCTCATCAGATTATTATCTCATTAATTAATTAAGTTATAATTTGGGAAACGGGGCAGAGACAGAACTCTTCCCGTTTTACTAACCTAATTTATGCTCCGCCGCGCACAAACCAAAAATAGCAGCAGGCCTACAGGCATACAGCAGCATCAACAAAGCATGAATTGGGGCTTCATGAAGCCAGCAGAGACCATCTCCACCTCCTGTTGGGTCTTTCCTCTCGGGCGAGCGTGTCCGGCCGTCAGCAGATTGTGTGGGAGGATAAGCCAATCGTGACACCGACATCGCGAGGGCACGGAAGCAAGAAGCAAGCAGCAAACATCAGGAACATGAGGGAAATACAATCCGGCTTTGGCTTGCAGGCAACTGATGAGTTTATGGAAATTAAAGTTTTATGTAAATCACCGAGTCGAGTTGACTGCCTGGTCCTCTGTGCTATGTACATGCGTCTCACAGAGGCGGCAACATGCTGCATTCCAATTAGCTGCCTCAGAGGAATCAGCTGCAACTACTGTAGACGCAACGAGCTAAAAACCACTGCTGAGTGGTTTAAAATTGTTTTTTTTAGCAGGTCACCTAGTACAGCATTAGTGCTTAATGGGCAATTGGGTGGTACAGTACTGTATATACACATACAGTACACACACAGCACAAACATCATATACTGTATATCCACACGCTTCAAACTAATCCATACACATTGGCACTCATCACCTTCGCTACGTAATAGCACAATTTGCACTGACACGTTCACGTAAATATCAAGTTCAAACATTTATTTAACTTTTTACAATGCTTCCAGTACACCTGAAGGTTCGACAAGAAGTGAAACGAGAGTAAAAACCCCATGGAGCCGACTGCAGAGTATAGAGACCACTTACAGTATGGGTGAATCTTCATTCATGTCGACACACTGACATCTAGTGGCCAACCGCAACCATTTCAGCAAGAGGGCTGTGAGGTTGGGGATTCTTGTATTGCACAAAAATAAATAACATAATTCTGTTAGTCTTCAACTTCATCACCTCCATTCTCAAATAAATGGATAATGGACAGAAACAAGCCATTTTCCACTTGAAGATATATAGCCTTCGGTACTGTAATGACCGTAGGCATTTGCTGGAGTGTTTGTAACACTTTTCCGTTTAGATTTAATCCCCCTCCCCCACACGAGAAATACACATAAAATTCATACAAGCATATCAATTCTCACTACAAATCAACACATTCAGAGGTTGGCAGTGTGGATTAGGTGGTAAAGGGGCTGTCTTAAGGCTCAAACATACTCCATGGTGAAGTGAGTTTAGGTGAATAGCTTTCAATGAATAGTGGTGTAGTTTTTAAGGCTTCACCCTGGCTCATAGATACCGCGAGTCACTTCACCATGGAGTATGATTGAGCCTTTGGCCGTAGAGCAAGACACTGGACCCCCAACCCATGCAAGCAGCGGACTCTGTTGTGAATGTGTGTGTGCTTAATGCTTAATGTGAAATTCAATGTAAAAACGTTTTAGCATCGTCTGTGGGTTGATTGTTGTCTAGAAAGGCACTGTGTTAATGCAGTCCGTTTGAATCATGGGCACCAGAAACAGATTTTCAAATTCTTCCTAATAGGCCTGACAGAAACTTCACTCCGATGGCAGTCGGAGGGGCAGTAATACGTTGAGTCAGTCCTCTCACATTAGTCAGGTAATCAGTAAAGAAAGAAAGGCACAGTAGATGATGTCCGAAAGTCCGGCGAGTTGAGTTCAAATGCTAGTCAAATGCTAGTAGGAACACGCCACTGTCAAAAGTAGTGGATCGTTTGGTCACCTCATGATATCGACCGCACCGTCCGTTTAGGATTAATGAAGCAAAAACAGCGACGGCTCGTTCAAAGAGGAATCCACCCGGTCCAAGTAGAAGCTGGTTGGCTTCTGGCACCTGAGGCAGGACTAGTCGGCTACAATACATGCACCACCACCACCTGAAAACACCAATACCCTTTCTGTCCTAGTATGAACGTGGAGCTACCTACCGATTACTCCTACCAAGAAAGACATAGAGAGATAAGGTCGATAAAACAGTGGAGTATTCCTTTAAACCTCCCCAGGGGGGGCAGGGGGAGCTATGGTCGCGACCTTATTGGCTGGATGTTATCTGGAGACGGTGGAGCTGGACTGTGATTGGTTAGAGGAGGTGGTGGCGGCGCTGAGCATGGAGAAGCCACTGTGACTAGACTCCAGGCTGGTCATGGATCCCCTGTGAGAGACAGGACAACTAGTTATTATCATGGAAAACATGTGGATGACATTGCCATGTTATGTACCCAATAAATGAACGCAGCACCATTGTGATTTGTGCCATCTTTGTAGAGGTGAACAATGTACTCGAGGACCCCAGTACTTGAGTAAGAGTAAAAGTTTAGCCTGATAAACTTTGCTCAGTTACAAGTAGAACGTACTCAATGTTCTAAATGCACTCAACGTTCTAAATGTAAATCACTTCTAAATGTACTTAAGTACAGTGAGTAAAAGTTAATATAGTAAAAAAAAAATACAAATAGAAATAAAATATTCAATTCATAGCACCTGGTAAAGAGAAGTATCTGTTAAACCACCTACTCTATACACATTAACCACACTTGGGCCAGATCCAAGTCAGCCCCAATCGCAAAGAATGGTGGTCCGAACACACAGCCCAACCTGTGGAACTGTCGCCATGTTTATTTTTTTTTTACAATTTCTCATATTTTATAGATGTTAAATATAGTGTTAAATCTTGGCACCTAGCTTGCTATTCATTCTGTGATGCACAAAAAAAAACATTTGAGGTTCCTCTAAAGATATTTCAAATTAGTAGTTTGACTTGAGCCTTCTTCATTTTTTGAAATATGGGGGCCGACCGTTCATTTTCCTTGGGGCCGACTGGGATCAGGGCAGAGCCCTCTGGTATTCATATACACTGCATGCACTTTACAAAACCTGCAGAACCAAATAGGGTTATACACTGGCATTCCGACACACCCCCATACCGACTCATCCCCATTTTGACACACTTCCAAATTCTGAATCACCCCCATACCAATGCACCGCCATCCCGCCGCAACACACAACCCTGTCTCCCCCCAACCCCCATCAAGCACCCTACAGTGGCACACACACACACATGCACACCGAAACGGCCTGGTTTACTTCGATGTAGATCCACAATGGAAAACGTGCAATGTGACAGGTTCATAGTTTTAATACCAGAAGGCTCGGCCCTGATGCAAGTCGCCCCTGTGGAAAGTGAAGAGCGATTGGCCCCCAAATTTCACAAAGTGCAGAAGTCTCAAGCCGAACCTGTGGAATGGTCGGCCTCAAACTACTAATTTGAAGAATCTTTATTTATTTTTTTTAAAGTAACGTGAAAGTAAATGAATTACGTTTTACTGCACCACAGGGTCAATAACAAACTAGGTGCTACAATATTGTATGCATGCGTTCTAAAATAAATAAATTAAAAATGGGGCGACCATTCCATGGTTCGGGCCGAGCGTTCTGCACAATCGGGCCACCATTCTTTGCAATCATGGCAAAAAAAAATGATAACAAGTTGGCCCTGAGCCTTCCTGTTGCCATTTCTTTTGCCACAATTGCATTTCGCTTCAGGAGCGGGGGGGACTCACTGTGTAACCATTCTCACTAAATAAATGAAAGCTGCATCAACACAAAATGAAAAAATAAATAAATAATGAACTCTATCAAGTGACATGATTGTACAACGGAGTAGAAGTTAAATGTAGGGCATGTGATTTTCTTTGGTTAAAAATAAAGTGTTAAAAAGCACAAAGCTCTGTATGGTGATGGTACTCATTGCTACAGATTATTTATTCAGTAACAGCAGTCTCCATGTCCCTGCCCAACCTTTTATGAAACCAAAATGATACCAAATGGACCCATAAGGGTCCGTTTGGTATCATTTTACGATCTCAAGAGTTACAGATCTACAAGGGTCCATTTGGTTACCAACTGTCCATTATTTAGCTGGGGACCAACTGGAATCCTCTTGGTTGACCATTGGTTGAAAACCACTGGCCACTGGAGAAACAGGGAGAGCCTCTGATACTGAACAAACACTGAACAATACAGCAATGATTACTCTCAGAATACAGCGATTTAACCTTTTTAACCAAAAACACATGACTTACTCTACCTTTAAGCGTAAAGGCCCAGGGTATCATGTATGTGAGAGACCATGCTACACAGTCATAGAGACTGACAGGCTGCGGGCAGCGGAACAGAAACTGACCTGAAGTCGTGAGAGGCCAGCACCTCTGTGTAGTACATGACCTTGCACTTATGAGAGGAGACCTGCAGAGAGGCCAGCACGTCGTCCACGCGCGGCAGACTGGACACCGAGCAGGCCGGAGAGTTGTGAAAGCGCCACTGGAGGATGTAGAAGCCCGGCCAGCGCGTTATGTGAGAGCCCTGGAGAGAAAAAAAAGAGAGGCAAGAGTGTTAAAAGACTACACTGGCGCGTCAATACACCTCACTGACCGTCACCTATTCACAGGTGCAGCAGTGCGTCACACAAACTAGACCATTAGTTAGGGAATTTTACCAGATATTTAGCCATATCTGGGAATTAAAATCGTTACCGATCTCTTCACTAATGTGTTAAAAACAAGTCAAAGTACCATTCACCAACTATTAGAAGGCAAACATGCTAAATGTCATGCAAAATGTGCTTTATGTAACATGTCTACAGTAATCTAACTAATGGATTCATGATGCTAAATCCATTCCAAGCATTAGTTTTGCAAAACATGCACATTGTACTGAAAATGCCCATAGCGCTTGCACAAATGTGCTGACTATAAGCACATTTATGCTGACGGGTATGGCTGTTTTTACCCCAAGAAGTTGTTTTCTGAGAAAAAACTAACGGTTGGAATGGATTCAGCATCTTGAAACCCACATAGTTACACATATCACATGCTACATGAAGCACACTGAAATTTTAGTCAAATGGTACCTGTACTTTGACCTGTTTTTTATGAGGTTTCCTATTCACAGGTTGTTGCATTTCAACATTTTAGTACATGTTATTAGACACCATTAGAAACACAACACAACAGACATTTCTTGGCAACGATTTAGTTCCCAGGCTTTCATAACTTTCTGTAACTACATGTACTTTTTTTACATTTAAAAGTTCAACAAAGTCTTTCACTACACAGCAGCATCAAAATAATGACGCCGCCGATGTTGCTGCATAATTTAACACTTCATTTGGTGTGGAAAAACCTTTGAAGTGAGTTGCCTTTTTATTTTTAAACTTCAAATGTATTCACGTTAAGGTCCAAGTTATTACATTGTCACTGAGCTTACACGCAATTGCATGGTTAATCATCAAGTCATGGTATTTTTTATGCAGTTCATAAATAAACCGTTTCTCCGGGGATTCTTTTCAACTCAATTACACACTTCAAAATGCATTTAAACACAAAGGTAACGTAACATGGCCCAAAAATAATGCCACAATGATTCCCCTTGCAAATTTTAAGAATCTACAGCAGGGGTTTTCAACCATTTTCATACCAGGGCCCACTATTACTGTATTACTACTGTATTCTGCATTTTAGCTGCACACGGACCATCATTTGATGTTGAGTTTAGTTTCTCGGATTTTCACGTTTGTGTCCACAATTTAGGAGGGATAACTGGCGAAACGTTGCAAATTACATTTTTCTACATTTTCTAATCGTGTAGATTCTTGAAAATTAGCAACAACACCACGTCTCTTCATGACATCCCTTCACAATAAAGTATCTGTCTTCATCTCCCAATGCCTCACATTTTATCCATTTTACTTAACCAGGTTGTGTACTGAACGCGTTTTGGTGTTCTAAGCATTATGTTTTAACTATTGAAAAATAGCAGATCTACAAGCTCATAGCGCGCCACCGAGTGGCGCGCTATGAGCTTGTATCTCTGCTATTTTCGAAAAATCGTGAAAACGTGGCGCAAATCTTTGAATATTATGTTATTCAGAAACTAGAAATCTAGACAGGACACAATGGGTTTTGGTGTTCTAAGCATTATGTTTTAACTATTGAAAAATAGCAGATCTACAAGCTCATAGCGCGCCACCGAGTGGCGCGCTATGAGCTTGTATCTCTGCTATTTTTGAAAAATCGTGAAAACGTGGTGCAAATCTTTGAATATTATGTTAAATCTAGACAGGACACAATGGATTAAAAAAGGCCTTAAAAAATAAAATAAAATAAAAAAAACATGCATATGAAAACATGCTGGTCCTTACCTGCACGCTCTCCCCTTCCTTGCAGGTGAGTGCAGTCTCCACCATGCTGTAGTCCTGTCCCAGCACCCAGCTCTTGTCGATCAGCTGGAGGTTGCTGGCGCCCGGTGACGCGATGCCGTGCGCCCCCAGGGAGTCTTTCTTGGGCGGCTGGGGGGAGCGCTTGGAGTGGTATATGTGGTAGATCACGTCTCCTTTGCACACGTCAAAGTCCCAGGTGATGACGGACGCCGCCTCCGTGATCTCTATCAGCAGCTGGAGGGGGAGACACAGACAGAGCAGACGACCACCGACCGTTAAACCATTGTATCCTGATCAGATTCTAGTTTCTGATGCTAGATTCTAGTTCATAGCGCTAGATTCTAGTTTCCGACACTAGATTCTAGTGCCTCATGCTAGATTCTAGTCCCCTACGGTAGATTCTAGTTCCTCCTAGTCCATGACACTAAGTTCTAGTTTGTGATACTAAATTCTAATCCCTGGTGCGAGGTTCTAGTTTTTCTGGAAAAATCTCTTTCTGTGTCAGGGATGCTTAACATATTTCATAGGAAGGACCCCCAGAAATATCTATTATTTAGCTGCAGAACCTCATGTAAAAACATGTTGTTCTAGGGATCCCCCAGAAGCAAAGATTTTGAGTATAGGATCCATATAGGCCACAATGACGGTAGTGCAGGTACTGTATCATAGGCAGTGTTGGTCAATATTACTTAGGAAAGTAACTTCTTTACTTTACTCGTTACCCCTTAGACAAAGTAATATCATTACTTTACTTATTACTGGAATCGAAGAGTAATATATTACATATTACGTTATTACTTTCCTAAGTTCTCAACACCGCCTTTGAAAAAATAGAGATAATAAAACATAATCTGTTTAGCGAGCTCTTAGAGCTGAATTAAATGTATTGGAATAATAGTCTCCAATCCCACAAACTGCACCTGAAAACAAAGCCAACAAAATCTGTCTCTTTGACTTTTTAAACATTTTCACAATTGTTTTCAAAGACAGTTGAGGTCTTGTATTTAAAAATAAAATACAAAATAAAGCAGCAAGCGATTTGTAGTGTACATAACTGTACGCAGGATGCAGCGTGTGGACTGGATCTACAATCTACTGCACATCTCTGTTGTTAGAGTACCTGTCGATAGCTTGTAAATCTGTTATATTTTTGCATGCAACAACAAGCTTAAAAAAGTAACTTGGCATTACTTGCAAAGTAATGCGTTACTTATTACTCATTTTTGCAGAGTAATCTCGTTACTTTACTTTATGGAGCAAAAGTAATAATATTACAGTAATATGTAATCTAAAATTAGTTACTGCCCAACACTGATCATAGGTTTTACTTACTTAAGCTTTACAGCGTCATTGTTCGATCATTCACCTCAGTTTGGTGCTGTCTTTAAGCCTGACCCGGGGAAGGTGTTTATTCTAATCTGTGATTTATTCAGACGGAGGGCATGGGTGCTCTGGAGCAGTGGCGTTTCTAAGCACTTTGGAGCCCCAGGCAAGATTTTGCCCTGGAGGGGCTCCACATGACAGGCACAGTAAAATGGCACTCGCAAGGGATAAGATTATGAACTATTTTTACACTATAGAACATATTATATGTCATTACATTTCATATCATAGGAGTGATTGAAGTGACAGTGATGGAAGTGACAGGAGTAACAGAGCTGGCAGTAGAGAAGTGAGTTAATTGAGGCATAGCTGAGACGTAGGACATGTTGGTTTTAGTGTCACTGAATCTACAGATGCAATTATCCTTCTTTTTCTTGCTTTGTGATGTCAGATACAGTAGATACAACAACATTCTGTTTTGTGTGTTGTGGCATATTCATCATATTAACCAGAGGCTAAGGGTTAGCACATCATATCATATCAGGCAAAAAAGCTTTTGTAAGTTTAAACACTGTATCAATAAGCAGTGTGACCGCATTTTTATGCAGTATAACTGCATTTGCAGTCATGGAGCTATTTCTAGTACTGAATTTATCTTACCTTTATAACTACTGTATGTGTTATCATTATTCTGTTAATTGCCTTCTCTGTGCAAAGTCAAAATATAGATAAAGCTATGCAATATTAGATTTTGTTTTAATTCTTCCTGAAGCAGAGCGTCCACGCTAGACAACTTAGTTTTACTAATCAAATTGTGTCAAGCTCGCTCTCAAAATGGCAGGTAAATTGTTCAATTGTTCATTTTAGTGTATCCGCCTCCTTCCTATACAAACCCATTATAACTTAAAACTCCATTTTAACCATGACAGATTATTCGAAAACAACTCATCTTTTTTCTGGTGACTGATATTGTCCTCCTAATACATGAAAGGGACATGAAATTCCATTCACAGTTTTCATTTATTTTTAAAATATTCTTTTGGAAAATGTAGCCACCTCCATATTTGGTTATGCCCACCCAAATTAATAAAACAATATTTTATTAGCCTTTGCACTCTATAGTGCAATAGACCTGCTTTTGCGGTGACGTCATCAACACATGCATCACATCCATTTCAGTCCTGTATGAGTTAAAATTAGCTCAAAACGAGGATGAAACAACACATGTCGGACAACTGCTTAATTGCAGCAAAATTGTTCTACAATGAATTATCTCGTGTAACTCGTGAATTGGGGTCATAGTGTTATGATGTCATAATATGGGCCGTAATGCGGCACAATGAAGGAAAACAGTAATATAGTACATCTAACAAAATTGCAAAATTAATTTCAGAAAATGCGTTTTAATTGTCGGGTAGTTGGTAACTTAGCTGCAGATTAGTTCCACGGCAGTAATACAGTAACACAAATTTTAGAAAATGATGTCATTGTCAGCGAAGGTGATGTCGTGTCCGGTTACATAAAGAACTGTGCGTGTCCGATATCGAATAATTTCACTTGGCTGTTTGACATTAACATTTTAACTGTACAAGTACCAAGGTCGACAGGCTTTTACTACTTCAGTGCTAATTAATAACATAATATCTCAGCAATAACCAATAGTGTCACAATGGCTGGAAGGAGTGTGCCACAGTTTTTCAGGCCCACGGCCTCCGGTGCTGGGCAAACGTGGGCGCGTGCCGCCAAGAGGCAGAGACCTGACGAAGTACAGCAACCAACATCAATACTGCAACAGAGAGACTGGATTGAGCACACATTAAAAGCGACGTGTGACAATAAGAGAAGTCGTTTCGTGGATGCAAGACCCTACCACTGTCACCAGTGCACCAAGACCTTCAGACGGCCAAGCTGTCTAAAGAGACACGAGCTCACCCACACGGGAGAGAAGCCTTACGTCTGTAGGTTCTGTGACGGCAGGGGCTTCTCTCGGCAGGACAATCTCAGGCGCCACATGCAGCGTTTCCACCCAGCGGCGGCGCCGGACACCTGCACAACCAGGTCCTTGGATATCACTGAGCTAGATCCCCGAAGCCACGAGTTCAAAGAGGTGGCCAACCTGTTCAACAGGACCATGGCGGGGCGGCCCATCAGAGCGATCCGCCGGGTATACAATAGAGACCTGTGGAATATATTTAGCGCCAAGAGAGAGGAGTTCGTGGAAGCCCGCCCGGCGGTGGAAAGCCAGTACGAAACGGCATTCGCCCTTAACCCCGATGTCAGTGAGCTTATGCTCTTTCACGGCACGGCCAGCGAGAATCAGGAAGGCATTATCCAAAATAACTTCCTCCTCAGCAAAGCCGGGAAGAACGGTTGTGCCCTGGGTAGAGGGATCTACTTTGCTCGAGACGCCAGCTACTCGAGCCACTACTCCACAGCACAGCCGGATACATCCCGGGTGATGTTCCTGGCCAGAGTGTTGGCAGGAGATTACACAAAGGGCTGTGGTCACTACATGGGACCCCCCGTGTACTACACACTCAATGGAGGTCAGCGAACCTACGACAGCTGCGTGGATAACATCACTCAACCACAAAAGTATGTCGTGTTTGACAACCGACAGATCTATCCCCAGTACGTGATTGAGTTTTAACTCAATGACATACTGTTTCCAGTTGGGAAGTGTGAAGTGAGTGGTCGCTCTTACCGTCGCACATCGTCACATGTCAACGCATACAGTCAGAACACCTGTTGCCTTTGGTTGTTCTTTCGCTGATTTGCTCCTTTACAAGTGACTTGCATTTTGCGTTCAATTTACCCTCAAATTCTACATAGAGTTCTCCATTCACTGTCAATGGGAATTCAATGTTTGTGTAGGACGGAAATCTGCACCAATCGCTAAACATGGGAGGAACTAGTGCCCCACAAAAAACATTAAAAATAAACTAGAGATGAGTGTGCTCCAAACAAACGTCATGTCATATTTGGACAAATTCGTCATCTCATACTGATGAAAAAAGGAATGCCTGTTGCCTCTGATTGGTTAAATCTGGCCAATCAGAATTCCTGTTGTCTGGTGTTACCTTCGTTTCATTTTTTGTTGCAAAATAGAACATTATAACATTGCACAGTGCTCACAGCAGCCTGTGTTTTAATGGTATGGAACTCTCGTAGCATCACTTTATCTGGTAACAACGTCCCAATCAAATAATCTAACTCGGTCGATGCAATTTGCAATTGCAAAGTGTGGTTGCCCTTGATGATGTAAAACAATACAAACTAATAGAGAGAGAGAGAGAGAGAGAGAGAGAGAGAGAGAGAGCATCTCCACAGCTTGGAAGGCACTCCCAGTCCATTTCCTTCAAGCTGCCCATCTTGGCAAAAAAAATATCTCTAACACATGAGTTCTGGCCAAAGATTACATTCCGCATACAGTTGTAAATAGTTTTGTGTTTTAGAGCAGTCGTTTTCAACCTTTTTGATCCAAGTGCCCACTATTTATTCAGAATTTTAGCCACGGACCACTATTTGATGTTGCGTTTAGTCTCTCGGACCTAAAACTAAGGATTTTCAAGTGTGTGTCCAATTTAGGAGAGATAAAGTGTCAAAATAACAGTTCTTTTACATTTTCTAATTGTGGAGAGCTGTTGATTCTTGAAAATTGTTTAAATATAATTTGTCTATTTTGGTTTCATTTTACGATCTCAGGAGTTACAGGTCTATAACAAGGATCCATTTGGTTATCAACTGTCCATCATATGGCTGGGGACCTACTGGAATCCTCTCAGGGACCACTGGTGGTCCCTGAACCACCTTTTGAAAACCCCTCTTTTAGAGGGATTTGAAAAAAACACATTGCTTTTGATGTTTTTCTTTTAATGGACAGGATCCATATAGGCCACAATGACGGGTAGTGCAGGTAGTGTATCATAGGTTTTACTTACTTAAGCTATACAGCGTCATTGTTCGATCATTCACCTCAGTTTGGTGCTGTCTTTAAATCATTCTGTTTGGAGGCAGCTCCGTGCCTGGCATACAGTATGGGATTGTACCAGCAGATGGCACCATAATCCACAGAAGAAAAGACATAGTTGGACTGCAGAGGTAGGGCCAGTGAAATCCCCTGTGGTTTCGAAGGTCAATACAATCACTCACAGAAGTGGTTTTCAACCTTTTTGATACCAGTGGCCCACTATTTATTCAGAATTTGAGACACGGACCACCATTTGATGACATTTTAGCCCCACAGACCCCAAAAACTAAAGATTCCTTTTGTTGTTGTCCACAATTCAAAGCTGGATTTGGGAAACAAAACAGGAAACCAACAGATCAAAATGACCATTGATCTTCTACATTCTCTAGTTGTCAAGAGTTGGGCTGATTCAGATGGTGAATATTTTAACTCCTGAGAGTGTAAACATGAAATCAAATGGACCCTTGCGGGTCTATTTGCTTAAATGGACCATTGGGGAAAACTGATAAGTCCCTCTGGTTAAGACGGTCTGCTAAATGTCTGAATTGTTTTGAGCAACACACTTTTACCCCAAAAGTATCATACAGCACATTTAGCCTATTGCCAACAACACCCCTCAAATAATTAAATACATTCACACTTCTCATCAACATAGTAGCACCAATCAAACAAATGTCTAGACACCATGAAGTCAAATGGGGATGTTTGTTGTTACGGTCTGCAATTGTTGATACCATGCTGACAATTATGGCTTCTTTCTCATTCAGCCCAGTAGCTTTGGTTGAAATATTTCGGGTGTGAGGTTACTAACATGGTAGCACATACACGAGCTGTTAATCTCCATTCTGGAGATATATACCTGTAAACATTGTGTACAACAAGTAAGTATTGATCTTTTTGTTATTTGCATTGCATTGTATGTAGGTCTGGTGCAGTATGGATCTATTTGTTATTGCAGCAATAAATCACTCTTAAACAAATGTTGGTATAGCAGTTTGGAATGAAAGAAAACAATATATATGATAATCACTAGACTAATACTAGTAATAGTATTAGCTGTAAGCATCCTGCTCACCCCAGCCAGTGCTCATGCATTGGAAGAACCATGAGCCTAGCTGTCCCCCGGTTGGCAGAGGGTGCTGCAAACTAGCTGATAGTTGCATGCAAAAGATAAGATTTTTTTCAGCTAATCTCACTTATAGTTACAGCAACGCTTGTCTTGTCAAAACTTGTCTACATAGTTTTGTTTGTCATCGGGGGAAATTGCAAAGGATTGCAACAACACGCAGTGTCTCTTCCAAACCCACAGTGCAATAGCACTGGCGCATGCATAAAGAGGGAAGTGAGCAACAGAGATGTTGTTTTGATGTTTCGTCATCATTATCCGGGGCAGACAGACATCCTGGCAGACCAGATCTGCACCCTCAGTTCAGTACGTTGACCTGAAAACTGCCCAGTCGTACTCACTGGTTATTTGCGTACTTTTAGAGGGACAGATCGTACGAGCGCGCTTCGATGTTGACACCATTACCTACCGAGCAGCAGGTTAATAGGACACTAGCTAACAGATACAAACAAACACAAACATTATGAGGTGGAACATAGGACAAACATCCACCCTGGCATGGTGTCTCCACATTGGGAGCGGTAGGTCGTGGACCCATACCTCAAACGGAGCTCCTTTGAAGACACTGGCACTCTTGTAGATGGATTCTGGCCAGAGGCGGTTCTCGTCACTCTCCAGCTCCTCTGGTGTCCTGTACAGAGACTTGGGGACCGTGCCTCCTTCAGGGACCTCACACTGTGAACGGAGACATAGCGGGACACACCGTGAGCTCATCAGAAACAGGATGTACAACTAGGGAGACCGACCCGCTGCCGAGACATGCCATGATACCAAGCCTTGTATTAAATGTACTGGTTAAAGCACATGTGTCAAACTGAAGGCCCGGGGCCCTTAAATGAATTATCCTTGGCCCGTGGGATGATATTTAAGTTAATATTAGAACTGGCATCTGGGCGCCCAGTTCTAATACGATAGGATTTTTAGATTTACTTTCTCGACTCAAATGATTTAATTTCTCAATTTACTATGAAATCATAGGATCATAGAACAGGAAACGGAGCTTTAATAGTCAATTGTCTGTTTTTAATGCATGTGTTTTAATTCCTTTTGTTTCTGTTTGCTTAGGACGTACTCGTAAAATGATGCCCATGTGTTGAAACAGCTCCGGCCCGACTTGTACCAATTTTTCTATACACTGTCCATTTGAGTTTGACATCCCTGGGTTAAAGTGTTAAAAATATGCAGCTTTGCTGCAAGAGACTGCAGCAAAGGCTGATGCATATTAAATTAATGAACTACTTTGACTACATTAATGAACTACTTCCAAAGCTATGGAATGTATCGAAGAAGAAAAACAGCGTAGTCAAGTTTAGTTGCTTCTGGGGTATTTGTCACTGTACAGTACATTTGCAGTGCACACAGGCTTGAAATGTATGCTCTGCCTTCACCAATTCTTAGGAGCACTTCTATTAATAGCACAGTGCCTGGGGCGCAGTTTGATGCGAAAAGCCTTTTGGGACACTTTGACACATAACTGGACAGACGGGCGGACAGGGAGGGAACCGTTTAACCTTTCTAAATCCCAGGCGACCTCTCTCTCTCTCTCTCTCTCTCTCCCTCTCTACCAACACCAATGAATTGCAGCTTGACATGCCTTCATCTCTGTCGCCCTGAATTCAAACTGCATTTGCATTTTCAAAGTGTATGCATGATCTGGCATGTCGCTTCGAGTCTTTCGCACCATTCCAGAACACAGCAGAAAGGCTGTGTTGGTGTCTAACTTTTGGAAGCATTCATTCACAGTGCAACTACAAGTAATCTTGGTACAGGCACCACTCTGTCCTGCAGTTTTGACGTCTACTAACGCTATACAACAAGTCCATACAGTAAATCTGTAGCACATTGCATGTTTGAAGTTCAGGCCTCACCATGCAGTCACCGCCCAGGAAGTCAGGGATGATCTCCCTGTCGATGTAGTCCACCAAGCCTCCTGAATCCTGGTAATCATTGCCGGCATAAACCAGGAACTTTTTGCGGGTGTTCTCATCGATGAAGGGACTAACCTGGAAATTAGGCACAAAAAACAATCAGCAAAAAAATAAAAAATAATAAAAAATAAATAAAAATGCCGGTAAGTGGGATGAGAGATTGAGGAAGCACATTTCTTCTCATATACGTTTTACCGTTTCTATTGTATAAGCTGACTCACAGCCCAGTAGCTTCCCCTTACACTAAACAAGACCAGGGTGGAGCGAATTGACTGGAACTGACACAGTTAAGTAGTGAACGAACAAACGGACTGACAAGTCAACACAGCCATCCTTAGAGGAGAAAGACCCGCCAGTAGCTGTGCCAAAACCGCTTTTACTTTCTTTAACACCACACAATAATCCCCTTTCGACCTAGCGTCTTAGGCGAAGAATTTCAAAACTTTAGAAAAAGGTGCTAAAAGACAGCCTGTTCATTCCTGAAATGCCGGCTGTGTGTGAGCACACAAAGGGGGTGAACTGTGTGTTGTCTCACCAGCGTCCAGAGCACAGGGAACACCCGGGGGGCTCTGAGGATGAGCAGGCGGCCCAGGGTCTCGGGGTAGTTGGCCTCCACCACCTCGATGAGCCTCAGCAGGGCCTTGACGCCCGGCCTCCACAGGTGACGCATGTTCAGACCCTCCAGGTCCACCAGGCACGTCCAGCAGCTGCAGGGAGAGAAGGACTGGTATTATGACCATGTGGTATTATGATGCATATTTTAACTCTTGAGAGTGTGAAAATGAAACCAAACGGACCCGCAAGGGTCCGTTTGGTTTCATTTTTACGTTCTCAAGAGTTACATCTGGTTATAGCGACTTAGCTGGGGACCACCTGGAACCCTCTCAGGGACCTGTGCATAAGATACATCAAGCCATGGGTTCGGTAAAACAAAGAGACTTATATCTTGTGCCATTATGTGTACCTGATGGGTCGGCCAAAGACTCTGGTGTTTTCCTCGCAGCGCCTCAGGCCCTCCTCGTTGATGGACAGCACCTGAATCCAAGTCACAGTGTTAGTGCTGCAGAGGCAGTTTCGGATTAAAGCAATCAAACTATGCGATTGGTTTGTCAATGGACCTTGAGCTAAGCCCCTCCCAAACTGCTATTGTCCAATAGACCTTTAGATAACCCCCTCCCCAAACTGCTATGGTCCAATCACAGCTAAGCATAAGATGTGATAGACTGTACCTCTCCACCAATAGCTTTCCTGTATGATAAAACATTGTTTTTAAAATAATAAATAAATAAATGTAACACACATTTTTCCATTGCATAGGGCAGGGGTCGGCAACCCAAGATGTTGAAGGAGCCATTTTAGACCCAAAATTAAATTCAAAATCTGTCTGGAGCCTCATTTTATTATTATTATTTTCCTGAGGGTGTGCAAATGTGAACCAAATGGACCCTGGCGGGTCCATTTGGTTCCATTTGCACACTCTCAGCAAAAATGTCCTCAAAGAAAAATCATTAACATGGTGAAACACAACCTTTCTTCAGAAATGGAGTTTCTAAAAAAAAGTTTTACAGAACTCCATTTCTAGTCCACACAACATCTCTAAGGTATATTAATGACATAGTAAACTGAGTAAACCTTTGAAAATGGGTGGTTCAGATTGAAAGCTCCACTTCTGATAACTGCTGGGCTTTTTTTGACATGGCCAAGTGCTACTTTAACTGGCAACTGTCAGACAGCACAATTTTGGGTGACTGAATTGTTTATATTATTTTGGTGTGGATGGTGTGGAGCCACTGAGCCACTAGGGCTGTGTTCTGAAGCCGCATGCGGCTCCTGAGCCGCAGGTTGCTGACCCCTGGCATAGGGCATGCCTTGTTATGTAGTCCATGATATTTAGATTGGAATGAATGAGCATGGCTGGAAAGTGTCCTAGGGTGGACAAGATGGCGGGGCATAGCTAAAGGACAGGAGGATTGCAAATACTGAGATGTACTTCAGAGCAGGGGTTTTCAACAGGTTTTCACCGCCAGTGGTCCCTGAGAGGATTCCAGGTGATCCCCAGGCTAAATGATGGAAAGTTGGTTAACCAGATCTAAGTCTTTAAGAAAGTAAAAATGAAACCAAATGGACCCTTGCAGGTACATTTGGTTTCATGTTTACACTCAACAGTTAAAATATTCACCATCTGAATTAGCCCAAGTCTACACAACTAGAGGTAGAAGATTAATGGTCATTTTGATCTACATGTTTGCCTTTTTTGTTTTCTCCGAAATCCAGCCTGGAATTGAAGACAAAAGCAAAATAAAATCTTTAGTTTTGGGGTCTGTGGGGCTAAAATGTCATCAGGTGGAGGTCCGTGGCTCAAATTCTGAATAAATAGTGGGCCCTGATATGAAAACGGTTGAAAACCACTGCTTTAGAGTAAATGCGTTATTGTAAACCAAGTCCTTTGGGAGTTGCAACATGAACCAACGTGATCCTCGTCCTCCTGACCTCATTCCCTCAATCCTGTATGCAAACAGGATATGGGTATGTATCAGGTCAGGAGAACGATCCTAATCTTTTGTAAACAGTAAACATCCGGCCGTCTTAAACTCACCTGTCTTAGTAGAGCTTCTTCTCCCAAGGCCCGCACCAAGCCCTTTGTGTCCATCTGACCCAAGCGCAATATGTATAGAGGGCGGCCATCTAAACACAGAAACACACACGCACACCGCGTTTAAAACCAACAGAGCCTAGTCACATCAAACACTCCTTAAATGTTATGTTATCCTAGCCACTGAGCCAGAGCCACAAAGAGCTCACACAATGATTTTCTTTAATCAGAAGCACTAACTAATGAGATATATTTCGCCTCTCTGGTGGTAAAGAGGACCGCTCCGTAATCAATCATTAACAGACATTTCAGCCTATCGGGACTATACAGATAGATACTCTAGATTCCAGGTCATCCCTATCCTACAGTTTATTAGCCTCGACACCCAGGCTTTCATTTTCGTCCGCCTTGCGCGAAAACGGAAAGCCTGGACTAACGCGCGTTGGAAAGTGGCCTTGAGGGGCGTGTCAACCTTCCAGGGTGGGCGTCGCTCTAAATGATGTGACGTAGAACAGCAGTGGACGGGCGTGGGAGGGGCCGGAGATGACGACACGTTAGTGAGATCAAATCAGAGCGCAGCACTTCCGCCGTGTGGATCCCACGACACCCCGCCCCCCAAGGCCAAAATCATTGAGGGCTAGACCAGGCTAACAGTTTATTGACTCGAGTGTGACACTGCAAACACGTGGTAACGTGTTTCAACGATATCCTTTTGATTTGTATTCGTGGGGACACATCCTTAGAGTTAAAGGTAGGGGAAGTGATTTCACTTTTGTCAGATATCACCCCAAAAATATTTGTTTTCTGTTAAAATGCTCTATTATAAGGTGTGGAAACCACACATGGAGTTTCCCCCTCCCCCACGTTAGCAGAGGAGCTAATAAAAGTTCCCCAGGTCACCACAATTCTCCTCCAATCAGGAGAGAGCAGCAGGTTCACATAGTGTAGCTACTTTTGGGGGCCCCTAGTGCACCAGGCTGGTACTACACCATGAATTTCAAATCACTTCCCCTACCTTTAAGAGTTTGGTTTTCATAATTTGACCCGAATGAGCTTTGTGTAATTGAAAAAAACATTGATTCATGAGTTGACCACTGTAGTGTATACTCAGTAAAGAGATGAATAAACAACATCCAAAATGCACTTGGTAGCGCTTCCAGTATGAATTGTTCTTATGTGCTGATGGTACCTTTGTCATGGTGGTGCCATCCTCCAGTGTAATAGTCCTGTAGCAGTTGTGGTCGCTCCCAGGAGTCCAGCAGGAAGTCCACTTGGTGCTGTTTCCTCCAGGTGAGCGACTGGCACAGTATCTCTCTAGACTTCTCTATGTTGAAGTCTCTTGCCCGGAGAAACCGCAGCACATGTTGGTCCTTTGGAATCTAAAATGCACAGGAGACAAACCAAAGGGCATCTATGGTTCACTAGTTCTGAAACAGGGACATGTCTACCTGAAATGTTTATGAACCAATGAACTATAGAGTTTCATCCGTTTCTGGAAGGCATAGATATAGTACAGGGAACCCATATCTAATGCCCTTGACTGGAAATAGCGATTTGTAACAAGGTAAAGGTGATAAATCTGGTCATATTACTTCTGCCACAAAGACACTCAATTCCCTTTTCTGGCTTTACTTAGGATCAGTGTATGATGAGTTTCATATTGCCTGGATTTTTTTTTATTTTATTCTAAAACTCCTTAGTGGTGTGTGTGTGTGTGTGTGTGTGTGTGTGTGTGTGTGTGTGTGTGTGTGTGTGTGTGTGTGTGTGTGTGTGTGTGGTGTGAAAGAGCCAATTTATGCATTTGTGTATTTTTTGTGAGTGGGTGTATGAACTGGGCAATATACAGTATAACTTTCGTTATTACATGAGTGAGAGAATGAAACAGAAAGAGCTCAACAAAGCTCATAACGGCAAGCAAACACAGTCCAACCAACGTTTCTGCATGTCGCTCTAATGGCAGGTCTAATTTTAGTTGGCACCCTGTGAGGGGATCCAAGAGAGGAGAGGGAGAGATACGAAAGAGAAGGTAGGGTGGGAGCGAGAGAGGGGGAGATAGAAGGTGTCAGAGAGGAGAGACATCCGAGAGAGAAGGGGGGAGCAGGAGAGATAAAGCATGACAGGGTGGCAAGAGATATCCCAGAGAGAAAGTTAGAGAAGGAGAGAGAGGGAGAGATAGAAGGAAGGAAGGGTCCCCGGGAGAGGAGAGAGAGAGATCCGAGAGGTGAAAGAAGGACAGAGAGAGAACAGGAGAGAGAAAAAGGACGAGGGTGGCAACACTACCTTCCCCTTGTGGGTCTCCTGAAGCCAGTGGCGCAGTCGAATAAGACAACTTTCCTGCAGAGGCGTTAGGTCTCCTAGGTAACGTCTGATGTAATCTGCATCCAGCTTGTCTGCAAGTCAAATATTTATGGTGTTAGCTTGCTCGCTCGGTTCTACAGATACAACCAGACAGCAGATAAAAAAAAAGTATATATTTTTGAGGATGGAAAGATAGTCTGGCCTTTTGCAGCTTGAGCACAGACAAGGACAGAGGCACTTGTCAGGCAGAAAATGCATTCACACTGTGACATCACTGCTTGGAATACATTGTGCTATTGTCACAAACCTTGGCATTATGGCATAAAATGGTTAATGCGTTCCTCTCAAGCAGGTTGGACTACTTTAACACTGCAGGATTATCCAAACAATCAGTGGGGCAGCCGCAGGTCACAGTCCTGACACGTACGCACATTACTGACGATAGTGCCTGAAACGTTTGACATACTCTATCCAATACCTGGGCATTATTAGCCAGAGAACGTAAAAGAATGGTCATTTTTGATCTACGTTTGCCTGTTTTGTTTGTGAAATTGAGCCTGGAATTGTGAACAAAAGCAAAAGAAATCTTTAGTTTGGGGTCTATGGGGTTAAAATGTCATCAAATAGTGGTCCGTGGCTCAAATACTGAATAAATAGAGGGCCCTGGTGTCAAAATGGTTGGTATTGATCTTACTTTTATCTTGAAATTAAATTAATTTACACAGACTTTAGTTCAGCCTTTAGTCTTGGCCCTCCACAATATTTTATGCATCTCATTTGGCCCCTTGGGGAAAATAATTGCCCACCTCTGCTCTATCCAAAACCATTTGATTGAGGCTGTATATAAACTGCAAGACCTATCGCTGTATGTATTTGTTCCTGTGTGAGTGTGTTCCTGTGTGTGTGTGTGTGTGTGTGTGTGTGTGCGTGTGTGTGTGTGTGTTCCTGTGTGTGTGTGTGTGTGTGTGTGTGTGTGTGTGTGTGTGTGTGTGTGTGTGTGTGTGTGTGTGTGTGTGTGTGTGTGTCTCTGTGTGTGTGTGTGTGTGTCTCTGTGTGTGTGTGTGTGTGTGTGTGTGTGTGTGTGTGTGTGTGTGTGTGTGTGTGTGTGTGTGTGTGTGTGTGTGTGTGTGTGTGTGTGTGTGTGTGTGTGTGTGTGTGAACTCTTCACTCAACACTGAAATCATTTAATTGGCTCATGGCAACAACAGTCAATAAAGCACTTCAGGGTTTGGCTCTTGAGTACATTTCTAACTTGCTCATGGATTATGATAACCCAATCAGCCTCTCGGGTCCAATGAATGTGGCTTCCCTTACAGTGGTCTGGCTTTCAGGAGCAAGTGCACGGCTGAAGTGAGGATCACATGCCTGTGTGTTCGCAAAGTTTGCTTCTAGTACAGTTGTTAAATGTTAATGTACTGTATGTGAGAGGGCAGGGGGCTATAGTGTGCTAACGTTTTGTGTTTTGTTTTTGCTGCTGTGAGAGTTAAATGAATATCAAACATTGATTTGGATTCTGCATTTTATGAGTGGTTAGGTTCTCATGGCATTTCAGTGTTGCCAACTTGCCGCAACTTGCCCAAGCGCCAAATTTAGTGAAAAGCTCCTGCCGGGAAAATCTAGTGCTTTTTGGCTGGTGAGTTTGGGCAAAGATGATTGACACGCGCCAGAGATAAAACCCTCATTTTTCACCATTTTTCCTCCTATGGTTTTCAACCAGTCGTCCCCAGGCCAAATGATAGACAGTTGGTTAACCATATCTAACTCTTCGAGAGTGTAAAAATGAAACCAAATGGACCCGCAAGGGTCCATTTGGTTTCATTTTTAGGCGCTCAAGAGTTAAAATATTTATCATGAGAATTAGCCCAAGTCTACACAACTAGATAATGTAGAAGATTAATGGTCATTTTGATCTGTTCCCTTCCAGGCAAGCATCTCGCACATTCTGGCGCATTTTGGAAGTGCCACTAGTGCATTTTGGATTTTGGCAGTTGGCAACACTGTGCCATTTTTGAAACAGATTTCCTTAACTGCCAAGGCAGTACGCTCTGTACATGCCATGTCATGTCTACCTCTCTGGCAGAACACAGCCAAGTTATTCTGAATGGCACTGACCATCGGGAGATCCAGCCGGTAACTCGGAGGCGCCTATAGACTCCTTCCTGGTCTGCCCGTTGGCGATGGGCACTGGGATGGCTTTGGCAGTGGAGAGGGGCAGCTGGGATGGGATGGCACTGATGGTGGCAGCGGGAGATTCCAGAGCAGGGGTCCAGCGGGGGACGGAGGTGATCCCCTCACTCTCCAACTCCTTCAGGTAGTATTCTATGATCTCCTTACCCTTCGGGAGGACGAGGCACGTGAGCGGAACACAGTTTGTTTACATACATTACAAAAACAGTACACAAGCTAAATGATGGCTGGCGCCACAGGCAGGGGAGGATACACGGTACAGAAACGCACACAGTCCTTAAACAGACCTGAAACAGGTCGAGTGTGTTGAAAGAAAAAAAAAGCTGAGTAAACATGATCAGAAATAACTTCAGGGCCAGTTATGGATGACTCATCTCATATCTGTCATATCCTTCTTCGAAGGATCACAGAATAACAACACTGTGGGTCTCACAGAACGTTAATACTGCGCGCCTCCTACACGCAAACAAACACAGTTTGTGAGTCACAATATACACACCTTTTTAATACTACTGGCATACTGTTTCATGGCGAGCTTCTCTGCCGTGCTCTCGAAACCGAAGAAGGACTTGATATCCAGGTTGGCCGTCTGCTCGAAACACGTCCATTCCTCATTTTCTGGATGGACCTGTAAGAGGAGGAAGATCATAATAAAGACATGCCCTGGAGGACACAAAACCTGCTATGTTTGGGCAAATATTTGATGATGTTTGGGGGAGTTTCGTACACATACAGAGAAACACTCTGCGTATTCCAAGTTGCACAAAGTACACTTTATCAATGCACATGTTATTATGAAGTTCATCCTACAACTTACATAAGCTCTTTTGACAACAATGTGAAGACATAACTAAACTTAAGCAATGCGATGTCAAAACCATGCACTGCGGTAGTGGCTTCTCTTTCTATGCCTCCATTGCAGTGAAGCAGTGGTTTTCAACCAGTTGTCTGTGGACCACCAGTGGTCCTTGAGAGGGTTACAGGTGGTCCCCAGCTAAATAATGATAACCAGATGTAACTCTTTAAAAATGAAATAAAAATGAAACCAAATGGTCCCGGTTTTATTTTACACTCTCAAGAGTTAAAACATTCACCATCAGAATTAGCCCAGGTCTACACAATTCTACAATTGTGCAGACCTGGGACAGAATGTAGAAGAATGGTCATTTTGATCTGTACGTTTATAAAATCCAGCCAGGCATTGCGGACAAAAGCAAAAGAAATCTTTAGTTTTAGGGGTCTGTGTGGGGCTAAAATTTCCTCAAATGGTGGTCCGTGGCTTAAGTGATGAATAAATAGTGGGCCCTGGAATCAACAAGGTTGAAAACCACTTCAGTAAAGGACGGGTGGGGACTTGTTTTCTCTCATGCTGGCTAGACTGCCTTTGGTGAAAAATGCATCCGACCACCTTCTAGTCCGAGGGGCTTGGTGTAGACACAGGACAATGCACCATGTCAATACACAACCAAACAACACCTCTGTGTGTTTCACCATGATCATTTTCTACCGTCCCACAACTGTCCCCATCTCTGGAATGGAGCCCTGGTGTGTGGGGTCAACTCTGTGGAACGGGGTCCTGTGTGTCTGAGTGTGTAGTACGAGGTAGTTAGGCTGAGGGGCCAACCGTATAGTTGCAGATCTCGTGGACAATGACTCTTGTGGAGAAAGTCTCGTTGGTCACCACTATGTTCAGCGATCTCTCTCGGCGGTTCAGGGTGTTCTTCTGGATGAAGTAGAGGAAGTCCACACCAGCCAGCTAGACATACACACACGCACACACAACATTAGGAATGACTGAGGCAGATACACAATGGTTTGATTCGATAATGATTGAGTGAGAACACAAACTTGACCTCCCATAATCATGCCATAATCTGTAATCTTCGAATTTCATCTCTCATCTTATCTAAACAAAATTACACAATATTACAATCACATGATTCAAGTTGCTTTTATGACGATTTTAAAAGCTGGGCCTGGAACCGAGGGCATAGAAGTCTCTCTGCGTGTGCACAGTCAGAGCCTTGACCCTCACGTGGCCTGGATCAAGTTTCCTGCACCTACTTTTGAACTTCAAACGCATAGATGCGTGTTTGTATATTGCAGCTGCTATTTCTTCCCCCTTTCCTTTTCTGTATATTGTCCTACAACTGCACATACAGTATATATCCTACCAGAAAAACTACCTTAAAATGTTTTTGTAACTCATTTTTGGCTTATTATGTTATTACAGTCTACTCTACAGATCATGTCATACCAACCAATGGCTTTATCTGCAATTGGATGGGTGGGTGTACATTCCTTTGCATGTGCGTGTGGACATAGCCTACATGTGTCCACGATCATGCCCTGTCCGGGAGCAGACCAGGCCACCTGTTAGCCATATGCTAGAGCAGGGGTTTTCAACAGGTGGTCCAGGGGCCACCATTGGTCCCTGAGAGGATTCCAGGTGGTCCCCAGGCTAAATGATGGAAAGTTGGTTAACCCGAAGTAATTCTTTGAAAGCGTAAACATGAAACCAAATGGACCCTTGAGGGTCCATTTGGTTTCATGCTTATGCTCTCAAGAGTTAAAATATTCATTATTCGAATTAGCCCGAGTCTACACAACTAGAGAATGTAGAAGATTAATGGTCATTTTTTTTGTCTGTATGTTTGCCTGCTTCGCTTCCCCAAATCCAGCCTGATATTGTGGCCAAAAGCAAAAAGAAATCTTTATTTTTGGATTCTGCCTAAAAATGTCATCAAGTGGTGGCCCGTAGCTCAAATGCTGAAGAAACAGTGGGCCCTGGTGCCAAAAGGGTTGAAAACCACTGTGCTAGAACACCAAAAGAAGAGGGTGAGCGACATACCCTTTTGAGCAGCCGTGGTGCGTCCACACTGACCATACAGCGCCGCTCAGTGACCAGGGTGGAGCCATCCTCACTCTCCGTCTCACTGATCAGTTCGCTGTCCACAAATATAGGGATGAGATGACACTTTGGGAACCTCCTCACATAGGCCTGAGAGAGAGATAGAAGTGGAGAGAGACAAAGAGAAAGAAAGGGGGCAATTTAATGACCACAGTTTAACGAAGCACCTGTGTATTTCTACGTCTATATGCGTGGCGAGACAAAGAGACAATAGCCAAAGGAGCAGATACAGTAGGTGCACAGGGTTGTGAAGCGACGTCATTGCGTTTTGGGGAAATTGGTGCCATTTAAAGGCACTGATTTGTTGCATCAGACAATTACAGTAAAAAGTCACTAGAAACTACTTGTGGGATGTGTGAAGTAGGGCTGCAACTAACGATTATTTTCCTAATCGATTCATGAAAAAGGTCCTAAAAGAAAAATCATTAACACGGTGAAACACAACTTGATGATGTCATCAAGTTGTGTTTCACCATGTTAATGTTTTTTTTTTTCAGACCTCCATTTCTAGGAAACACAGAATTGGGGGAACTTTATTTATCATGTCCACACAACATCTCTAAGGTGTATTAATTAATGATCGTAAAATATTGCAATTGGGTGGAATCCGTTAGGATTGACACGAGAAAATCTATGGTTAAGTGGAAAGACGGGCAAAAACTTCAGTGATTAGTTGACAAACCGATTAATCAAATCACTAATTGAATAATCATTTTGATTCGTCGATTAATCGTTGCAGCCCTAGTGTGATGATCTTCATCGGTTCCTTCCCAAAGACTCATTAGCCTCCATGGCTAGAACACAAGTGCTTATAATTCTCAAGTGTTTGAGGTTGGTACTACTGAACTAACATACAACCAGAAGACATGCCTGCCACGACGGTAGAGTTATCAGATGTCAGATGACCTACAAACTTACAAATGGAGCAACAACTTTTCCAGAGGGCTGAGGTTTTACCCGACCTGTTTGACCAGGTCTCTCTTGACTTCAGAATGAGCCTTCAGGTTTACGCCATTGTGTCCTGTCTAAATTTCTAGTTTCTGAATAACATAATATTCAAAGATTTGCACCACGTTTTCACGATTTTTCAAAAAATAGCAGAGATACAAGCTCATAGCGCGCCACTCGGTGGCGCGCTATGAGCTTGTAGATCTGCTATTTTTCAATAGTTAAAACATAATGCTTAGAACACCAAAACCCATTGTGTCCTGTCTAAATTTCTAGTTTCTGAATAACATAATATTCAAAGATTTGCACCACGTTTTCACGATTTTTCAAAAAATAGCAGAGATACAAGCTCATAGCGCGCCACTCGGTGGCGCGCTATGAGCTTGTAGATCTGCTATTTTTCAATAGTTAAAACATAATGCTGAGAACACCAAAACCCATTGTGTCCTGTCTAGATTTCTAGTTTCTGAATAATATTCAAAGATTTGCACCACGTTTTCACGATTTTTCAAAAATAGCAGAGATACAAGCTCATAGCGCGCCACTCGGTGGCGCGCTATGAGCTTGTAGATCTGCTATTTTTCAATAGTTAAAACATAATGCTTAGAACACCAAAACGCGTTCAGTACACTAAGGGTTAAATGAGATTATTGTCTGATCAAATAAAGGTTCAAGCACCCAAGTCTTTTGCAAGCATAGACACACACACTTTAATGTCATTACACTCCCTTGCCCTTGTTGACACATCATGGTAATTTATTCCATTAACTGTTACATGAACCCTTGTGAGAACTGACCTAAATAAAGTTAAATGGGCAGTCAGGTTGGATAAACAGAATTAAGTAACATTCAAACATTGTGTAACTGAAACCTGTAAGCATTCCGTACACAAATAGCTGTGCCTCTTAGCAGGCATACTGAAGCCACTTCCCACTCAATCCCTCTATCTAAACTACACACAAAGGAAGTACAGAGTGTATAAAACAAGTAGTCTATAGTTAGATGGCTGGCTGGACATTCTGTCCTTTGTTTGAAATGTCAATGGCTTCCTTCACAAGACAAAATGAAAACGGTTCACATTCCAGCCCCCGAATGCAAAATGCATACTGCAGCTCCAACTTCCAGAATAATGTGATTGCAGATTGCACAAACCAAAGCAACATTTTATCATTTTATGACTTTGCCATCAGACTCGTTATACAACTTGGAAGCATTACTTTGCTGCAGTTGGTAGTTTTAAAATCTACTGCACATGCTAACTTTCATAAATTCTAAAGGAGGTAATTTGGCTATGCCTTCCAGGAGATGATTTGCCATTTTGCTAACAAACACGCCCAAGCAGTTTAGACTGACCTAGTGTCTGGTGTGTTGGCTAGAATATGAGGAAACTCAAGACAATACCTGCAGACAGATGAGGCTCTGCAATTTACATAACATGCTAAATTACATTTGCATTTAAAAAGACTAAAATGTGCTATTCCCAATTGGGAATTCCAAAGACTCCAACTGAGTAAACGCATAGACATACAGTAATGTATTTTCTTTTCGGATACATGTAAATGGAATCTAATCACGGAAGTGTCCTGCGGTGTTGGGAAGCTGTGGTTTGACAACACAGTCTACGATAACAATCTACTGAAACAGAAAACACTACGTTCCATGCCTTGCTCAGAGGACATTGCATAACTGATTGGCTTAATAGATAACCATAGCAACAATGTATAGTACACGACTGTTCGGTCCTGGAAAAACAAAAACACATGAATCCTAGTAAAAGTGCAGCGTCATTTCCCCAGAAAAGGTTGTTCACCTCAGTGACAACTGGGAGATCCTTTACCAGCCAGTCAACCAGCACAGGCTTGTAAAGCGTTCACTTTTTGAGTGGTAGCCAGCCGTGCCTAGCCTACTAATCAGATACACATATTTATGCAGAACTTTCCACCAACGCTGATGGTTTGATCATTTATCTGGCAGCCTGCCACAAGCACAGTACCAGTTTCATGGTACACAGAACTGTTTTTACAGTTACAGCCATAGAGTTACATTTAGGTCCAGTAATCCACTATGCATGTCAGCAGCGACGGTGTTGTCATAGTAATGACTAGTGAATGAATCTTGGTATGTCGGACAAGCGTCTGCACCCTGGCCTTTCAGGTGGTGAACAGAAATTGTAATTGAATGGTGTATTTATAGTGAATTCACCTTACAATTTGCATTAGCGTTACACATGCAGAAAACAGGCAATGTCTGCAAATGATAGGTTGATCTTCCATATTTGTCTCCAACAGCTGAAGGCATAGGGAGAGTACGTTTTGCACTGTCCGACTGAAATTTCTAGCCAATAGGTAGAATTGGGCGATATTTCGGTTTTACTGTTTGATACGCTTTATTATCGTTTAATTATATTGTCGGCTAAACCGACCGAAACGTTTCAGCTGATGTGTCACATGAGAGTGTTGGGTACTGCGAGTATTGTTCATTGTAGCCGTAGAGAATGCCAGCATCAAATAAAACTGTTTTCATTGATCCATGCATCCGATTTATCCGTTTGTTTTGTGTGCAACGGTCTGTCTGCCGTAAACTAAACTCAGTGGATCGTCGCGCTAAAAATGTTAATTGAAAGAATGCCTGGAGGGGCATTTTTCTAGTTTCTTTATTTTTTTAAACAAACAAAAGGAGAGCAGCCAGGTCCAGCACTGCGTCCAGCACTCAAGACAAGTGCCATGAGACAACTTGTGATTGACATTCAATTAAATTGAAATGAGTCAAGTGTCTGGACTCTAAAGAAACTGTGGGGATGTGCATATCCTATTTTGACGTAGCATCTCTTCACATGCACGCATAGGCACACACCTAATAGCTACGGGAGTTAGGTGTTCAGTGCCTTGCTCAAGGAAAGTAAGCTAGAATGATCCGGAGAGGGAAAGAAATTTTTCAATTCCCAAGCAGGGAGGTACTGCCAGGCAGCTCCTGTATATTTTTACAATACTAGGCTACGTGGAGGTGAAAGAAAGCTCTGGCTGTCTGCACAGCCTGCCTCCCTTGCTGCATAATGACCAATAGTGGAGGGTCGGTATGTGCTGCTTAATAAGTCAGGGGTAGACTTTTTTCCCCCCACAATATATAATATATTGTGTATTTTCAATTAGTGATAGTATGTGGTCATGGTGTGTGCTGATGGTCTTTGATACACACTCTGTCTCTAAATTGAGTGCAGAGACTGTACGACAATACAGAACAAGTTAAAACACATTCCACATTCCTAAGTGACTGGGGAAGAACCGATTTCCTGCGATTCAAGCAATATGATTATTTTATCATTCTGCATTTCACATAAACCATTCGAAGACGGTAACTGGCAATCCTACTGATTGAATTGTTGCAATTCACAGGTTCTATGAACAGGTCACCAAGGATACATGTTATTAAATTCCTCATCATATTGGTGCCGGTCGGTTTTCCGTTGGGGTGGCTAAAACCTCTTTGGGGGGCTTAAACAAATTCCTTTACACTGCACGTTTAAAAAAGATAATCTGGATTATCATTTTGGAAAAAGTGGGTCAAACCAGGGCTGGCAGATTTGTGGTCAACTGTTATTTTACCAAATCTTGTCAATGCCAATACCATTTTTTCCCTAATGTTATGTATTTTTTAGGCTCATCTTCCATCATGCTCCATAACTTACACAACAGGCAGACAGGAGCCAGGTAATAGATTTAATGCTATACAATCATTCAACTTGTTGGGGTAAGACCTCAGGTTAGGACTTTGCCAGAAGTGATAAAAGTTCAGTGACATAAACAAATCATGTGCTCAGACACCGGATTCTCTTTCAGAATGATTTACCGATACAGAGTGCAACGCATCATGTGTTTTGTGCAGAAAAGTAGTTATGCACATGCAGCACCGCCACAGGACATTCACTACAACCAAATGAGGCAGATGGTGGATTCATGGAAGACAGAGATGCGATTCTTCACACTGTAGCAGCACCCTTAAATAATGAAGATGCATTGGCACGTCCAAACAAACAGCGACGTTTTGAGACAATGCTCTTGGTTAAAGTCTGAAGAAGAGCGCAAACAATGTATATTTGCATGCAGGAGAGCTGCAGTGTGCAGACCTGCTGCTTTGTTACTTGTTCATTCATGAGTACCAGAGATGACGCCAAATCCTCAAGACAACAGCAGTTAACAGCTGTTCATTCATCTGCTGAGCTGTTATCTAAATCTCTTCAGAGGACAGAGACTCATCGGCCACTTCTGTCCAATGTTTTGCTGTGGTTCAGGCCAGTACCCTGCAGGCCTGTCAACAAGCCACATTTGTGCACCGTTCTGTGTACCACAAGTCTTCCAAGTTAGGTTCTATTTTCCCTCAGTTGATGACACAATGTATAGCGCCTGGAACTATACATAACAGTGACCTCACCACATAAAAACTTGGAACAGTTGCATAATAACCGCTACAGCTGCAGTGTGATATGAGCAAAACCTAGTGTACTTCTCTCACCAGTGCCACACACACATATTTTGTCCATACAACACAATAAATACCCTATTGACCTAAATATAAGACTATGTTTTTTCCCCCAATGGAAATATACTAAAAAAAAAATGGGGCCGTATTACATTCAGCAGCTATGTTATTTGACATTCAATGTTCTTGTTCTGTCCACAAATGAGTCTTGAAAAATGGTGGCAGAATTGTGTTACATTCGAACAATATGGTATGTTTTGCAGCGGCTGCAACAACATCAACAGCCATATATACAGTGTATATATAAATACACACACATACACACACACACACATACAGTACAAGCCCATATACCATAACTCACCGCCATAATTAACTCAAAGGGGTATTTGTAGACCCGCACGGGTGACTGGTATTCTTGCACCATGGTTGGGTTTTATCCAGCAGCCACCTGAGAGAGAGAGACAATGCCAAGCAGGAATGATACAGCTGAGAGACCATATGACAACAAGCAGCATAGTGTACACACAATACTGTACCCACAGTGGATCTGTCTGCCAAAAACAAGTTCACATGACATGACTTGGGCGATATTGATTTTTTAATATCGATATTGATAACGTGATTAAAACCGGTATTATCGATATTACCGAGTCTAGCGGCCAAACCACCGACTGCTGTCCACGCGGGCTCGTGATCTTCTCTGTCCGTCCCCCCTGTCCCCCCTGTCAATCACGACGAGCAGCGCAATCACGATGATAACCATTTCCCCCATTATGTTAAATTAAACCCTTGTGCATCCACCCTGTGGATATCAAACATCTACATCAAAGGACAACACCACAGCAGACGATCACAGCACACCATGCACAGACAGAGTAGCCAATTGTAACTTGCTGTGCCACCGCACCGCAGAGCAGACGGCTGCGCACGCATGCACACACACGCACACACACACACACACACACACACACACACACACACACACACACACACACACACACACACACACACACACACACACACACACACACACACACACACACCAGTAGTCCAGGGACCACCAGTGGTCCCTGAGAGCATGAGGTCCATTTGGTTTCATTTTGTGATCTCAAGAGTTACAGATCCATAAGGGTCCGTTTGGTTACAAAGGATCCATCATTTAGCTGGATCTAACTAGCGATCCTCAAACAATCAGTGCCGCCATTACAAAAAAAAAACAGCAACCAAGGCTTTTTTTTAACCTTACCTTGTCTCCAAATAACAGGTCAACCACCAAAGATCAGGGAAAAGATCGCTATTAGATCCAAAAGTCAATAAATCCAAGCTCCTTCAGTGTACAGATCCAAGGCTCCGCTGTCCCTCTACTCTCTCGTCTCTCTGTTTGTTGTGTGGTTGCTATGGAAACACGTAGCTGACACACGTGGCAGGGAGAGCCACGTGGGTGAGGTCTCTCTCTCTCTCTCTCTCTCTCTCTCTCTCTCTCTCTCTCTCTCTCTCTCTCTCTCTCTCTCTCTCTCTCTCAAAACGCACACGTGTTCAGTAGCATTAACCAGGGAGTCACTAATTGCAGCTGGCTATGTGCAGAAGATAAAAGGTGGCATTCTCAGTCCATATTATTTCATTAAACGGTATATAATTATACACATCATATACACCCAACGAAACCACTCAATGGACACAGCAAATAACAGTTTGAATTATCAAAATCCGTTCAGAATTGAAGATGCATAGAAGGAATCAAATCTCAACTCTTTGCAATGCAATGCGACATGAGCGGGCAGCGCTGCGCTGCGTGGTTTTTCTTTTTTTGGACGATATTGTTTGGAGGGGACGGTAAAATACGATATTCGGTATTCGGTATTTTTTGTAAATCCTGCGATATTACTCGGTATTGATTTCAATATCGGTAAAAACGGTAATACCGGTATATTGCCCAAGACAAGTTCACATGACATCAATTGAACAAAGGTCAGATGTGGGCCAATAGACAAAAAACAGACTTGCTGCATCATCACATGCAAACAAATGGGACAAATGTAATTATTTTGGGGGATGCACTCTAAATGAATAATAGGCATTCATAATCATATTATTATTACAGTATTGATTGATTGATAGAAAATTGTTTTGACAGTTGAGAATTACAGTACATTTCAAGCACAACCCAAATACACGACTGTGTGTGAAGGACACCAATAAAGCATTTCTACTTGTTTACAATAGAGCCCACCATGTTCATTTCATCAAAACACAATATTCACTTTTGTGCAGCCAAAAGTATACAAAATGCAATATACTAAATACCGGGATAATGAACTAAAGCAGGCAGGAAACTGACCCTCACCGGCTATTTTAAAAAGGCCAGTTCACTTTGAGTTATACGTCTGGGACATTATATCTATTATCTATGACACAATTATGATAACCATGACCCAGAACCGGTTTAGGCAACAACATAGAGTAGCAAAATGCAAAACAAAACTATGCTATTAGGAAACCGACTTCCAGGTCTGACACGCGGAAACGGTATCGGAGAGTCAATGCATCGTACTCCCCAAAACACAAACATTATGTTTTCTTTACGACGAGGACTGAATCGTAAATGAAATGTGACCATTTAAAACCGGTATCTCGACGCGATTGCCGTCGTTAGGCCTTATAGCCTGGCTGGCAGACAGCTACAAGAAGATAAAAACATGGACTTACCACAACCAGATTCACGGTAAAAGTAAAGCACGCGTCACTTTGCCTGTGTTCCCGATCTGGCCTTAACTCATATTCTTGCCGCCATTGACCTTTGACGGAAGATATATAGATATAGGAGATATGCGATTGCCTGTTTAAGAATAAGAAGCAGAAAGCTTCAGTAGCCGCTTCCTTCGCACTGTCCCACTGCCACACAATCACACATACAGTGGAGAGACTGGTTTAGCTCCGCCCACAACAAGCCTTGTGCACAAAATATAGCCTGCACCAGAGCCATAGAGTATAGACAAACTTTACGCAAACTCAGTTCACTTCATGGGGCCACTCCAATGGCGGCTCTTCTACATAGATGTTTATTGAATGGGGACAAGTGTTGGGGACAACCGGATGTTACTGATTGCATTGGAGTCTATGGGCTCGCGCGAGTACATGAACCACGTGACCAGGCTGTTTCCTGCCCCCTCAACACAGCAATTCTGACTATTCTCTTCCATGGCTCTGTCCTACCCCTACTGCATTGGTTCTCAAACGTTTCAAGCTTGTATCTCTCCAGTCCAGGGCAGCAAAATTGACACTAACTAGCCCGCACTGCCCCCAGACCCCCTGTTGAAGAAATTATGCCACTGTCCCAAACTCCCCGATCACATTTCCTTTGCTCAGTAACAGTGATTCTCAACCATTTTAATTTTAAGGACCCTCAGTTTAATATGCAATCAGTCCACAGATCATCCTCATTTAATGGCAATTCTATCTCTGAGACCCCCAATTTGTATTGTAAAATCAATGTTAATTTAACTGTGAGAGTGTACAAATGGAACCAAATGGACTGCAAACTCTCAGACTGTCCGTTACAGACCCATAAGGGCCCCTTTGGGTCCAAACTACCATTATGTTCAATATCTTCATTATGTTGAGGACCCACGGGAACTGCCTCATGAGGACTCCCCTAGGAACGACTGCCCTACAGCAATAAAGGTTAAAGGTTATCCAAAATATGCATTGTTGCATAATATAATATAATATAACTGCCATGCACTGAAACATGTGTTTTATAGCGTTTTTACGCGGCAGAATGAAAACGAATTTGCGGACCAAGATAATATCATTTTGCGAGTGAGCCTCAGGGGGCGCTAATGGACAAAATTAGTACAGGAAACCCAGAGCCATCGTAGAACAGAGATGGTTATAGTAAAGAGTGGAACTTCTAGTCAACATACAGGTATAGGCCTACTGTAGCCCACATACAAAACAGATGAGCCTACATTTCAGCTTTATTGTCACATCAAAGGATCAAGGTGTAAAAGTGGACAGATATATTCATTTTCATACAATGCCATTTGTATAGTGAGTTCTGCAAAGAAGAGGGTCAGTCGATCAATCCATCAATCAATCAATCCATCAATCAATCAATCAATCAATCAATCAATCAATCAATCAATCAATCAATCAATCAATCAATCAATCAATCAATCAATCAATCAAATGATTTGCTAGACATTTGGAGAGCCATACAGTATGTCATAGAGCCAAGCTGTCCACCTTTCTAACAATTACCAGGCCAGCATGGCCTTGGTTCTATAATTATGATTATTATAATTGTTAGAACGGCAAAGATTTTTTTTTTTTTTTTTTCATAAGCCAGCATACAACCTACATATGATAAGACACTGGCCTAATTATTGTAACTTCATTATTTTTTCTTTTAATTATACCACACACATCATTGTCACATGCAGAAAAATACTTTGTGTGCTCAATTTTGCTGTGCTGAAAATATATTTAAATTACTTCATAATGTAACATTTCAGCCACAGATCCTCTTTCCAGATATACAGTATGTTGACTTCCCATTATATTATCATCTGAAGAAAAGACAATAACAGAGTAAACAGGCAGCATCCTGAAGCAAACTTTGGGCACTTTCTGTTGTGAACTTTGGAACACATTAGCAAATGAAATCCTGATAATTCTGATGCTAAACACAAATTACTTAATAATAGAAATTAGGGCTGGGACTTTAACTGATTAATTGAGATTAATTAATCACAGAAACAATAACGCGATTAACAAAATTAACTCATTTTAATCGCCACACAGACCCCAAAACTAAAGTTTTCTTTTGCTTTTGTCCACAATTTCAGAAACAATGTCACAGTCAAACATACAAATCAAAATGACCATTCATCTTCTACATTCTCTAGTTGCATAGAATTGGACTAATTCAGATGGTGACTATTTTAACTCTTGAGAGCGTAAACATGAAACCAAATGGACCCGCAAGGCAAGGGTCCATTTGGTTTCATGTTTACGCTCTCAAAGAGTTACATCTGGTTAACCAACTTTTGATCTAGTTAACCAAATTTTGATCTGGTTAACCAACTTGTGTCGACCCAGTTTTGATTTAGAAAAACTCTCACATGCTACACAAGCCTGTTTTAATTTAAAAAAAAAATGCTTCTTGGGTCAAATATTGGTATGTGATTAATTGAGATGAATTAATTACACAGCTTCAAATTAATTAGATCAAATTTTTTAATCGAGTCCCACCCCTAATAGAAATGTATATATTAGACAACATTCACCTGGTCAGGTATATACTGTACTGTATGTTCACTGGATGTCCAGTGGAATATGATGGACATCCAAGTCTATTTGTGAGTCTATGGTCACAGTAGTGCAACTACTGTGTCTTAACTCTAACCATGACAATGAGAAAAATATGCGTGCATCCACGAACCAATGAGGTGGTGGATGGATCAATGGAGGACAATCGGAGGGAAGACAAAGGAGATCTGGACACTGTAGCTCCCTCTGGGAGTTCTGTGTACTCCAACCTTTGCCCCCAGTAATGATGATCACAAGGCAGGGTTGAAGCCAAAGTGCTTGGACAACAGAACAGCTGCTCGTCTGTCTGTTGACTCATTATAGATCTATAAAAGGTGAAACGAGACTCATCAGCCAGTTATGTGCAAATCAGTTCAGTATTCCAGGCAAGTAAAATATATATGCTACAAGTCAGTCATTTTTCTTTGTGTACTGTCTGTACAGTCCCCCTAATACCCAGAAGACGAAGATGCTTGTGGGAGACACCCACATGGAAGAAACATATATGCAGGATATAGGTACCTATACCAAACCTATATTCTCCATATAAGGATCATATATGTGCATATATGCCACATATATGCCATATAGGCTCCACATATATGCTCCTTATAGGGTGCATACATCTCACATATAGGTCAACATCAGGTACATATATGCGCATACATGCCACATATATGCCATATAGGTTCAACTTATATGGCTGCATACATCTCACATATAGGTCAAAATCAGGTGCATATATGTGCATATAAAGGCCATATAGGTCCTATATGGGATCCTATATAGCTTCTTTATACCCTCGTATAGGTCATGTATGTACATATAAGGCACCCATATCCATGTATAGGCCCTGACATATCCCAGATAGCAAAATGCATTGATTCAATGTTGGATTATGGTCAGACTGGTTATTTCTGGTTGAGGTTGTAAAAGCTGATTCAATATTTAATTACAGTTACTATTTCAACAATTGAAAAACTGTTGTTGAATCTATTTAGTATAGATGCTCATTGTTGAATTTGCCTACACTGACTTGACATGCAGGTATATAGGCCTACAGTATGTTGTATTCTCAATATTGACTTTCCCTACGTTGTTTTAACGTGGTATAGATACAGTAATCTATTTTCAATGTTGAATTTCCATCTGATGATTTGACATGGTTTAAATGTGTAGTGCTGATATTATTATAAAAATATTATTATTCATTATTATTATTATTATTCCCATACACCGGACCACTACGGAAGTACATATCATATGTTGGCACAGTGGTTAGTGCTGTTGCCTCACAGCTAGAAGGTCCTGGGCTCGATTCCTGCTAGGGGCGCTGCTGTGGGTGCTGGCGGATCTGTCTCCTCCACGTCATCAGTACCAATACCCGAGGCGGGGTTGGTGAAAGGGCCTTTCTGTGTGGAGTTTGCTCTTTGGAGTTTTGCGCTCTTTGTCCTCCCTGTGTCCCCTAGGGTAGATACCCTCACAAAAACATCCAGTAATCCTGGGCTCTAAACTGCCTCCCCCTGGCCAGCCTGATGGAGGGGACAGGAACTGGTTGGAATAACGTGTTGCTTCCATGCGCTATGTCCAACCAGGGAAACTCCCCCCAGCTAAAAAGGTGGCGCGACTCCTCATGCCTTGAAGGAAGCATAGCCCAGTCTGCTACCAGGTTGGCAGAAGGTGTGTAGAACCTAGGGCATTAATGACTTGAGATTTTTTCTAGTCGACTTGTCAGACAGTCAAGTCGAAGTTGTATCGATTTATCGTTTTATGGCGCGCGGGGGGGGGGGGGATCGGGGATCAAATGGTGCCGCTATGACGCCGGCGCAGTGCTTATACAAAACACATCGTGAGGCTACGCATGACGCATGTGGCAAGCTTAATATGAAAACAATATTGGCACACAGCGCAGCACAACGTCCACTATGGCCAGCCATAAAAACACACAACGTTCTAACCACACGTTAGAACGCAACAGAAGACACATTGTCAGAATACTATCCATTTACATGTAGCCTCCTCCTCCTCCTCCAACACCACCATACCACGTCGCTTTCTTTTCTGATCCATTCAGTAAATTAATGAGAACGACGCGGACAGAAGCATGCGTAGCCTAATGCGAAACGAGGAACAAGACGGTCACTATAGCACGGGGAGGTGTTGGTTGATGAAGTTCTGCACTCTTACACTGTTTGCTGATCCGTGTACGTAATGATCAGTGGAACGCCGAGCGCCCAGAGCGCAAAAGCGTGCTGCGCATGCTGCTGCAGTAAGATTGGTAAGCCTAAATTAAGGCTGAACTCCGATAGAGTTGCAAAGGAAACTTCAAAGGAGACTTCTGTCCGTGAGTGACAGTAACCAATATTACAGTTGAATTATATACACACGCGTCGCACATATAGAAAAAGAAAAAAAGGGGAAGACAAAGGTAAATGTTTAATTCCTCCTCCTTACTCCTTCGCTCGGAGGAAGGGGAAAAACAACTTATCGACTCAGGCTTTTTGGAGTCGACACGTGTTATGCAAATCGATGCATCGATGTATCGGTTTTTTGGTTAAAGCCCTAGGGGACAGGAATTGGTTGGAATAACGTGTTCCTTCCATGCGCTATGTCCAAACAGGGAAACTCCCCCCAGCTAAAAAGAAGGCGGCGCGACTCCTCATTCCTTGAAGGAAGCATAGCCCAGTCTGCTGCCAGGTTGGCAGAGGGTGTGTAGAGCCCAGGATCACATTAGGAATTGGTACTGCATTGCCAAAGCATTGCATTGGCAATGCTTGCACTGCATTGTACCAGCTGTCATAATAATAATTATTACCGTTGGCGTCGCGGGGATATTAATATCACATCGGTGCATCGCCATCAACCTCCCGCTTTCAGCACAACAAGCACAAAAAGTGCCTTTCTGGGCGCAGGTCTCCACCAGGCCAGGTCAGATTGTGGCCTCCTGGTGGTGCTATAAAAAGCCAATGTTAAAAGGGTGCCATTTATTGTTGTATTTAGCATTTTGATGATTTGAGGCATTTTGTGCAAAAAATGTGTTTTGCAAATGTCCACCTGTTGGTGGCGATATAACAAGCCATTTTGAAAAGAGTGGAATATTTCTCTCAGGCTAGTGCGTTAAAGATTTTATGTAAATTGCCTGCTGTGTTCAAAATCTTTATAAAATCGTCCTCCTGGTGGCGCTCTAACAGTCCGTTAGGGACAGAGATTCATGGTTGGCATCCAGGGAGTGTGTGTGTGCAAATTGTGGCTTAGATCCGGTTAACGGTTTGGGAGATTAGCTGGTAACAGACAGACACACAAATAGATTTTTGGCAAAAAATGGCCAGAAAAAGCCTCCTGGTGGCGCTATAACAGGCTTTTGTGGAAGATTTGGGGTAAAGGTTCATTGTTAGTAACGAGAAAATATTTGTGCAAATTGTGGCATCGATCGGGTTAATGGTTTGGGAAATTAGCTGGTAACAGACACACACACAGATTTTTACAAATAAAAAGGCAAAAACAGCCTGGTGGCGCTATAACAGGCCGTTGTGGAAAATTTGGGACAGAGGTTCATGGTTGGCATCCAAGTGTGTCTGCAAATTGTGGCATTGATCAGGTTAATGGTTTGGGAGATTAGCTGGTAACACACACACACACACACACACACACACACACACACACACACACACACACACACACACACACACACACACACACACACACACACACACACACACACACACAGATTTTTGCCAAATAATTGCAAGAATCTGCCTCCTGGTGGCGCTATAATAGGCCCTTCTGTAGACTTTGGAGCAGAGGTTCATCGTTGGCATCCAACTTTCCATTTGCATTTCCAGCCATTCAAAAAAATAAAATAAAATCTCTACAGCCCTAAATACTGAAAAGAGTATTTATAAAATGTCTGGGTTGTTCACATGAGACTGAGTAGACCATAAAATGACCAATTTTTTTTTTTTCATGTTGGAGGGGCACATGTTGGAGGGGCAAGAGAAAATGGTATGGGTGCGGCTTCATCGCCCGTGTCGCTTTGCGCCACGGGCGATGAAGCCCCACCCATACCATTTTCAGTTACAGGACTTTTATTAGTCAAGTAAAGCATCAATAATAACATCAGTTGTTGTTGAAGTTGCAACATAAAGCTAAAGGTCTGACTCAGAGAGTTTTCTGTTTTCAATGATGAAATGCTGTTGGTTTAGTGGTGACACAGCTGTAGTTAGTTGGTAGCAGTCAGTACTGTTTCAAATTTGAAATGTAAGCACTTTAATTTGAAATATCTTGGGTTGTTTTGCATGGCATCGTGTTTGGGGGGGCGGACTGGGTATTTAGGGGGGCATTGCCCCCCCATGCCCATGCCTAGATCCGCCCCTGAAATGGACCCTTGCGGGTCCATTTGGTTTCATTTTTACACCCTCAAGGGTTTTTTTTTTTTTTTTAAGTGGAATAGCCCTTTAAAGTTAATGAATTGAAGGCCTTAATTTCCAGGAAAACACAGAATGGGGGAGCTTTTTAATTGTACAACACCTATAAAGTATATTAATGATGTAAAATGTTGAAAATCTGCGGAATTCCCCTTTAAAGGTTTTTTTTGTTTTGTTTTTCATTCCATTCCCAATGCCTAAAAAGCAAGCGCCTACCATTGGCTCTAATGGTCTCCCTAGCAACCACTAACCTACACTCATTGGATTCTCTCAGCACGCCCCCTTGTACTGCACTCTCATTGGCCACTCTACTGCCCGAGGGGGGCGGGGACATTTCAAACCACCACAGCAAGCGGTTCTTCACAACTGCTGTTGTTGTGAAGTGACTGTGAACGGCAACGAAACGGATTAAGAGACGAAGGTATGTTTGTTTATTACTTCATATTTATATCTTGTGTTTTTCCTTCCTTAGAATGACAACTGGGTCTTGAAGGATAAAGAGTTCAGAGAGTATAATGTGTTGAAACACCTCGTGAGTTAAACCAACTAGGCTTCAGGCTGCTGCTGTTGGTGCTGCTGCTCTATGGTGTAAAATGAAAGAATGATGCTAATCGCGACTAGCATATATGCTAACACAGGGGTCTTGAGAGGGTTCCAGGTGGTCCCCAGGCTAAATGATGGAAAGCTTATGTACCAGATAACTCTTGAGAGTGTAAAAATGAAACCAAATGGACCCTTGCAGGTCCATTTGGTTTTCATTTAAAAAATGAAACCAAATGGACCCTTGCAGGTCCATTTGGTTTTCATTTCAAAAAGGTCGAAAACCCCTGGCTTAATTCACCAGTGGTCCCTGAGAGGGATCCAGGTGGTCCCCAGCTAAGCTGGTTAACCAGATGTAACTCTTGAGAGCGTAAAAATGAAACCAAATGGACCCTTGCGGGTCCATTTGGTTTCATTTTTACGCTCTCAAGAGTTAAAATATTCACCATCTGAATTAGCCCCAAGTCTACACAACTAGAAGATGTGGTGGTCCGTGGCTCAAATTCTGAATGAATGGTGGTCCGTGGGATCAAAAAGGTTGAAAAGAGTGTTGTATATGATGTTTGCACTAAAGCCATTGTGTTTAAAGGGGAATTCCACGCATTTAATATTTTTCTGAGCGCATACAAATGCTACCAAATGAACCCTAACGGGTCCATTTGGTTCCATTTGTACGCATACGGGTTCATTTGGTTCCATTTGTACGCTCTCAGAAAAAAATGTCTAAAGAAATCCATTAACATGGTGAATACTGTACATCTTGATGGTGTTGAAATACTGTACATATTGATGATGTCATCAAGACAGGGGTTGACACTAAGGTATCCGAGGCACTTGCCCATCGGGCAAGTGCAAGTTAGGTTCTACTTGCCCTCAGGTCATGGTCACTTGCCCCCCAAAAATATATTGTAAATTTTGCATTTAAGTTTACTTCCTACTTGGAAAACCAGGGGTTTTCAACAGGTGGTCCGGGGACCACCAGTGGTCCCTGAGAGGGTTCCAGGTGGTCCCCAGTTACGTTGGTTAACCAGATGTAACTCTTGAGAACGTAAAAATGAAACCAAATGGACCCTTGCGGGTCCATTTGGTTTTATTTTTACACTCAAGAGTTACAATTCATTATCTTAATTAGCCCAGGTCTACACAACTAGAGAATGTAGAAGATTAGGTAATTTTGATGTGTATGTTAATTTGCCTGTTTCGTTTCCCAAATCCAGCCTGGAATTGTGGATAGCTAGAAAGCAGGGAAAGACACAGAGGTCTTGCCCGATCGGGCAACCACGTAGCAGTCTTCGCTTGCCCCACCATTTTTTTTACTTGCCCCGAGCAAGTGGGCAAGTGTTAGTGTCAAGCCCTGCAAGATGTTTCAGCATGTTAATGGTTTTCTTCAGACCCCCATTTCTTGGGAACACAGAATGGGGGAACTTTTTATCATGTCCACCCAGCACCTCTAGGGTATACTAATCAGGGCTTGACACTAACACTTGCCCGCTTGCCCGGGGCAAGTAAAAAAAATGGTGGGGCAAGTGAAGACTGCTACCTGGTTGCCCGATCGGGCAAGCGTGCAACATAGTGCATTATAACACAACACAAGATAAATTTGTCTTGAAGGTGGTCATTGCAACTTGGGCTAATTAAGATGATGAATTTTAACTCTTGAGAGTGTAAAAATGAAACCAAATGGACCCGCAAGGGTCCATTTGGCTTCATTTTTACGTTCTCAAGAGTTACATATGGTTAACCAACTTAGCTGGGGAGCACCTGGAACCCTCTCAGAGACCACGTGTTGAAAACCCCTGGTTTAAAGCACCCAAGTAGGAAGTAAACTTAAATGCAAAATTTACAATATATTTTTGGGGGGCAAGTGACCATGACCTGAGGGCAAGTAGAACCTGACTTGCACTTGCCCGATGGGCAAGTGCCTCGGAGACCTTAGTGTCAACCCCTGCTAATGACATATTAGAATGTTGAAAATGGGTGGAGTTCCCCTTTAAATGGTTCAAGTCAATTGAATGTTACAATGCAACGATATAGGATACTGTGGCTGCCATTCTTTCCTTAAATTGATGTATTTTTATTTCTAATGTATACCCCTTATACATGTACTATACATACAGTATATACAGTACTTTATCCATTTTATTTTGTTATACCATAATTGAAAAGATAAATGATAATGAGGTCTCATGAGAAGTACAACACAACAGAGTGGTCATTTTCTGTTCTACACTTTGGTGTAGACTGGATATCTCAAAATCAGATATCTCAAAATCAGATATCAGAACCCAGTCTGATATCTGATTTTGAGCTACTAGTCCAGAGCTTGAGTCAACATCTGTGCATGGTTTGGAGCGGTGTGGCCAGCAGTGTGTGGTTGTGGTTGTATGATGTAGTAGCTGATCTACACTCACATTATGCGGTCTCTTTGTCGGCAGGCTCTGAAGCTGTCCTAGACTGGAGGACCACTGTTCACCCTCCATCTACTCGTCCTACTACTTATTCTACTACTCATCTACCTTGCATAAGGCAGGTTTTACAAAACAACATTACAGTACATTGCTATTAGAGCTGTGACGATTAATTGTAATAGAATTAATAATTTATTTCTCAACTAATTTAGTGATTGATTATTAATGGGTGTTTCCTACTTAGTTTTTCAGCATTAATTGTCCCTTACAACCTGATTATAGCTGCACATGGACAGAAGCAACTGCAAGGCAAAAATTGACACTGTGGCACTGTACTGTAACATTGATTATATTAAGGGCCAAACATAAATCTTGAATATTTATTTATAAAGGACCTATTTGAGTTCAGAAGAGTACTGTACCTTTTTAGACTGAGGTGTGTAGATATTCCGTAATCAATGTATGCCGTCAGAATAAGCCTAAAGACACCATGAGTTGCTTTAATATAACCGTGTTTGTTATTGGCCTAATGAGCAGTTAATCACACATTTTTTTGTTGGTTAAAACTGTCTAAAATATATTTTAAGGTGATGGTTAGAGAAGTGTTGTAATCCTATTCATCTTTTAACTAATCGGCCAATGATTTCATTATGAAAACAATCATTAGTTGCAACTCTGATTGCCATACTTGAATCTTTGCAGCAGATTCTTTAATGTGTCAGTGAAATCAAACTGCAGAGCAGAGCAACTGATTTAAACCTGCTTATAATAAGAAATTAGCAAATCTACAAGCCCACAACTTCCGCCTCTTTCTCTGTAGGCTGCCATGCTGTGTCGACGCTCTGCAGTCATCCCATTCCACCAGATCCCCTCCACCTGCAAGTCATTAGGGACTTTAAGAACGGCGTCTCTACGACTTCGACACTCAACGAGGATGTGGGCGTGCTCCGTCGCAGTCGCCACAGAAGACCGGCATAGTTAAGAAAACAGGTCTATTTACATACTGTCACTTCTTAAACATGTATAAAATTGGAAAAAATACAAAAATCACGGCACCCCTCTTTAAGGTGTCTCACTTGTTTTGATTGTGGGCATGTATTAGCTGATCTACACACTCACATTATGCTGTTTCTCTTTGTCGGTAGGTTCTGGACTGCAGAACCCTGTTCACTTCTACGACTCATTCTACTGTCATCTACCTTGCATAAGGCAGGTTTTACAAAACAAAACAAAACAAAACAAAAAAAACATTACAGTACATTGCCATTAGGGCTGCGGCGATTAATCGTAATAGAATTCATAATTTATTTCTCAACTAATTTAGTGATTGATTATTAATGGGTGTTTCCCACTTAGTTTTTCAGCATTAATTGTCCTTTACAACCTGAATATAGCTGCACATGGACAGAAGCAACTGCAAAGGAACATTTGACACATACTGTAACATTGATTATATTGAGAGCCAAACATGAAGCTTGAATATTTATTTATAAAGGTCCTATTTGAGTTCAGAAGAGTACTGTACCTTTTTAGATTGAGATGTGTAGCTATTCCTTAGTCAAATCTATGCAGTCAGAATAAGCCTAAATACACTATGAGTTGCTTTAATATAACTGTGTTTATTAGCCTAATCAGCAGTTAATCACACATTTTTTTGTTGGTTAGAACTGTCTAACATATATTTTAAGGTGATGGTTAGAGAAGTGTTGTAATCCTATTCATCTTTTAACTAATCGGCCAATGATTTGATTATGAAAACAATCATTAGTTGCAACTCTGATTGCCATACTTGAATCTTTGCAGCAGATTCTTTAATGTGTCAGTGAAATCAAACAGCAGAGCAACTGATTTAAACCTGCTTATATTGAGAAATTAGCAAATCTACAAGCCCACAACTTCCGCCTCTTTCTCTGTAGGCTGCCATGCTGTGTCGACGCTCTGCAGTCAGCCCATTCCACCAGATCCCCTCCACCTGCAAGTCATTAAGGACTTTAAGAACGCCGTCTCTACAACTTCGACACTCAACGAGGATGTGGGCGTGCTCCGTCGCAGTCGCCACAGAAGACCGGCATAGTTAAGAAAACAGGCGATGCCGACGGGGTCCACCTCTTACACTGGCGTCTTTGGTTTCCATGGAGACGCTCCTCTACAGTGCACCCCTTGCCCACGTTGCTAACAAGATGCCAAGAGCTGCATTCTGCCGTCGGAGGAAAGGCTCTGACCGCCGTGAGGCTTATATATCGAGCACCGATCATTTACGTGTGGTGCCGGAGGGATCTTAAACTGATTTACCACTTGGTGCAAAGTAAGTGTGGAATGTTGAAATGCAAATACTGGGGTTAGCAAATAAGAAGGTTGGCACTTCTCAAACACTACATACTTGATCATATACTGTTTGGGTGTGGCAGTATACCCACACATGTATTCAACCTGCCCTTGCTTATAGTACCTGGAATTCCCTTAAGACTCATTTGACGAGGAGTCACACTCGATGTACCACTGACCAAGCTGAACTTTTTAAAGCCTTTTGTGTGAATATATGTTGAAGTGAGACAGCTTATCCGATATTAACACATGCACATTTTACACCATAATGACGACTATCCACGTTATTGGCCTGATAGCCTCTAGATGTGCTGCATGAATTTCCTCTCTCCGAGTGAATATTCCTAATTAAACTTGTGTAGTCTGAACTCCTTTCTGTGTTACTGTACAATATCTGCACACAGTGTTGCAGTAGGACTAGAAAAAACATACAGACAAGTATAACATATTGAGAAAAATGGTTTACAATTGTATCTATAAAAGTAAATGACACATGCCCCCAAAATATTTTAGATGTTATAAGCCCCCCCCCCCATGTCGACCCTCCACTACATATATATGAAGTTCTCCACAAAGCCTGCAATGTTGTGTGCACTAGGATTATCTGCAACAATACACTAAACAGTGCCCTTGATAGTCTTTCTCATTTTATAGATGAAAACAAATCGTATCAACTAGGATATCGAGTTGTAACAACTACTGTAGCAAGTTGTATCAACTAATACTAACAATGAAATGAAACAACACATTGGGTTTTACAATGTATTAGATTTGTTTTGTTTCTGTTTGCCACTTTAAAGCCATAATATTTTGTGCAATTTGAAATGTTTCATTTTTTTCATATTATAGGCTAACTTGTTTAAAAATATGTAAGATTTTTTAATTAAATGTATTAGATTTGTTTTGTTTCTATTTGCCACTTTAAAGCCACTTTTCATGGACTTTAAAATGTTTCATCTTTGCGTATTATCAGCTAACTTGTTAATAAAGTGTTTAAGTTCTACATTTGGGCTTCTATTGGATTTTATTAATGTATAGGTATTTTCATTGCATGTATGTAGATATAGGTACATATAGGTCATATATGTACATATATGCTACATACACATATATGTTCGCATACTAAAAATTGGCACCTTTCCTATATGTATATGTGCATATATGTACCATATATGGTACATATATGCACATATATGGTACATATATGCACATATACATATAGGAAAGGTGCCAATTTTTAGTATGCGGCCCTATATCACAAACATACATGCACCATATATGTTTCTTCCATGTGGGCATGCCTGCTCCTTCTGTTAAAATTGTTATTATTGGCACATTGTGAGCTTATAGGGTAGAGCATGAGCTTGTAGAGTGGCTATTTTAACGATTCAAAAATGTTTTTCAAAATAGTAAAACAAGACAAAGTACTTTACAGACAAGAGGTTTAGCATGGACGAAAACAGTCTCGTAAACCATAGTTTCTTTTTTATTGTATTTTATTGTGTATCATTTTGTTTTAATGTTTTATTGTGGGTGTCACCATGCACATTTTATTGCACTTCTATATCTGCAGTGTATTGTGGTTTCATAATAAATGCACACATGTTTCATGCTCTGCATCGGAAATACATGTCTGCTGAGGAGCAGACCAATTTAAGTTATTTTGTTAGGGGTGAAACAAATGATTTGCATGCAGCCTGGATTATTGAAAGTTAATGCAAGAACGTGTTCCCAAGACCAAGCATATGATATGCATCTGTCAGCAGTGCAGCACATTGTATCTCTGGAGAATAGCACCATGCCCACACGCATTGTACAAGTCACTGCTTTTGTTCACAAATTCTGTGTCCTTTCATCAGGCCCATCGTTCACTGTCCTGCTTGCATATTCATCCAAGCACCCTTCTACAGTACACAACTGATTGTAGCGAACGCAGTGAGTGAGATTACTATGTAAGGCAGGCAGAAATGTTTGCGTTGTAATTACTGACTCAATATGAGGTATATTCCTATATTTGGGAAGCAAACACACATTCAAGTAAGACGTCTTTTTTCCCCCTAAATTTTTATCCCACAATTTTGTAATCCATGTTTCACCCAGTGTCAATTCCTAATGTGATCCTGGGCTCTACGCACCCTCCGCCAACCTGGGGAGGCAGCGGACTTGCCTCATGCTTCCTTCAATGCATGAGGAGTCCAAGCTGCCTTCTTTTCACCTGACAGGGCCTGGGGGAGTTTCCCTGGTTGAACGTAGGGCATGGAAGGAACACGTTATTCCAACCAGTTCCTGTCCCCTCCATCAGGTGCCCCAGCTGGCCAGGGGGAGGCAGTTTAGAGCTCAGGATTACTGCATGTGTTTGTGAGGGTATCTGCCCTAGGGGACACGGGGAGAACATGCAAACTCCACACAGCAGTTAACTGGATGAAAAGTAGGAATGTAAGGATGAAGGATGAAAACTAAAGGAAAATATTGGATATTGGATACTATCCTGATGAACCACTCCATTCCTTTGTGGGGATGAGGAGTACATTCAGTCACAAAGTCACTGTCTTCCAACTGGTACGCATAGCAACCTGCTCAGTTCCGCAACAAAGCCTTCATATGCTCTGATATATTCTTGGATCCAATCAGGCTTGCCTCTGGCACATTCATACATAGACTACTGGAAAGTGCACCGTACCAGATGCCTAACCGTTGTGGATATTTATTTGTGTAGATTCTATAATCATCTGTTAATAGACTACTGTACATACATGTATTATTATCCATATACAATACCCACTGTTGTAGGCTGCCTGACACTATACCCATATCAGCATCAGATCTGCATTGTATATATTATTCATTCATTTATATTGATTAAAGGCTCTTCCTGTCTTGTCTACATGTCAAATTGTCCTTGGGCAGGACACTGAACCCTACATTGCCCCTCAAAGTGTCAGTTGGTCTGGTGGGAGCTTGCCAACATTGGTGTGGGACGTGAGGATGCAGGCATCGCAGCTTCACCTCCCAATGTATGAATCAACAAACTATTGCAAAGCACTTTGAGCACTTGGAAAAATTGCTCTAAATTGCCATTCATGATTATGTGTCGTAGCTAACACAACTCGAGACAACGTGCCAATTTCACATATGTTGTCTTGCGGGGGGTGATTGCAGAAGCAGCGAGTGCTTTTTCAGGATGCGGGAAACTGCATCCCCTGGATGATTGACTTACGTTGGAGGGGTTGGCTCCCGGAAAGAAAACTACAGGCAAAATGGGTGCTGTGCCAAGTGGGATGAACCACACTGCTAATTTCCTATGGATTGATAGGCCTGCCTGCATGGCAACTTCAGACAGTGGACCTGAAGATGGTAGAACACAGATGGATTTTATGGTCTAAGAGCCGTGCAGACAGCCAGCCTGAGAAGCACAGGCTTAGCTGCTTCACATTTACAGAACAACCCACTAATGGCACAGCTGTTAAGGCTGAAGTGGTAAAGATGTTGGCCTCGGGGAACGAGACACACACATAGGGGACTATAGCCATCGTTCTGATGGTTCATTGTTCCGTACATGTGCTTTGCTCCCATGCTTAGCGGTTATGTTTCACAAGTGTTCATCTCATAATACATGTACTCTTATGTACTGTACAATCCTTCCGTAGTGGTCTTTTTAAACCTTCCCCTCACTCTGTCTGATTCATTGAGGAACAAGAGAAAGAGAGCATCTGCCAGTCCAACAAAAAACCCATACTAATCACAGCCAACAAGGAGCTGTCACATGGTCTTTCTCATGCATGCGGTCTAATTTTACAACCTCTTTACGGCAGCCATGCTGACATGAAATACTAGGGTAAACATGGGTCTAACAAATGATAGTAATTAAGGTTCTGTTCCGCGTAATGTGGCAGAGCCTTTCTAGTGAGTCATCACACACAATAGCAGCACCCTAACACTGTTGGACCTGAATGGAAGGGACCCTTAATTAATATAATTGATAACACCTGTGTTTACCATACCATTTCATGTCAAATGAAAAGGTCTATTATACACGTGCACAGGCACACGGCACACGCGCACACGCACGCACACACACACACACACACACACACACACACACACACACACACACACACACACACACACACACACACACGCATGCACACACACGCACACGCAGAGAGAGAGTAAACGTTCTTTATCAATCTCATTCCAAATGCTGAAGCAAGACACCAATACAAATTAAAAAGTGAATAATGAATAATGATACATTCTAATTCAAATATTTCTTGTGGAATCACCAAATCATAGACTAAACAGACCAAATCTTTCTTCAAACATCCTTGGAAATGCTGCACTGCTGGAGACCAAAACACTGTCCCAGCCGTTCGCTTATTTTCTGGATTTATTTCAGTTTCCCATGAAGCTCTGCTGTTGCCTGCCAACCAGAGTAATAGCCAGAGGCGTTTTCACAGCAGTGGTCTGCGAGTTAAGGGTTCGCACCATTGTGGTATTTTCCAAACAGGCTGTACATCGAGAGAGAAACATATTTTGAAACCTACACTAATCGCTGTGTGTAGGTTGTTATTGTACATCCCTATGTTCACCAACATACAGTAATTACGGTCCCTAATTTTTTCCTCCACCAAGGTTATGTCAAATAAATTAAACGTAAACTACGTAAATGTTGTCGAGCTTCCTTAATATTTTGTATGCACAAAGACTCATTTAGGCTATAATTTTTATTATTGATCTTTTGAAGATATACAGGAAAGAGGTAGAGAGAGATGAATGGGACTCGAACACTTGACATGCTGTCAGGCCAAGGCCTATGTGCCTGGACCAGGGTCACCAGTGTCCATAGGCGATTTTAGGCTCTCCTAGCAGGAAGGGAGGCACTTTTTAGGTCACTTTTTGTGCTAAACACACATTACCCTTGGCCATGGACCCTTACGGGTCCATGTCCCTTACAGGTCCATTTGGTTTCATTTTACCACTCTCAAGAGTTAACATTTGAATTTAAGAGTCTATGACTCTATGCAATAAGAAAATGTAGAAGAATTGTTCTTTTGACCAACATTTTGCCAGTTATTTCTGCTAAATTGTGGACAAAAACCTGACTAAACTATATACAGTATCCTTTTTCCAACTTTTTTTGCCACCAGAGGGGGCAAATCTCCAATGCCAGTGTCACACACTGAAAGCTACTGATGTTGACTGTAGATCAGCTATTTCAGTAATCAGGCATTAGTGTCCTGTGCATGGCTGAGCCTAATTGAAGGTTTTCTACAGCTGCAGTGCTGAAGGCTCAATTTATATTTTGTTGCACGACTGGCATGACAATTACACTTAGAGCAACCCTTGGGGAAGTAATCTCTCGTCACATAACCTCTGTCACCGCACTGCTAAGTTATTTCTCTTTGTTCATTGTGATGCTTAGAGTTTCTGGTAGATTACATTCATTTTATGCATGTGCTATCGAGTATGACTTAAGTTAAAACAAGCGTAGCCTCCAAGATTATAAATAATACAATCAACATAGGATCAGAGTGGGATATAGATTCCACAGGTCCATCAACAATGCAGGCAATACATTTGGTAATACAATAGGTAACCTTTATATACCCAATCCTAATAATGTGACGTGCAAACTATCATAATTATTTACAGTGCATTAATCTATCTTGCTGCAGGACCAAGTTTCACTGATTGAACCAATTCTCCACTTGTTTGGAAACTCTTGAAATAAGCTAAAATAAATTGTCTCACCTCCACCCACTTAACGCCTGTGCAATCTCTTAAATAACACCTAAAGGAAACAACATTAGTCAAAGCCTAGTTAGAACCAACTTCTTGGTAAAAATTAAAAAGTCACACTTGTGTGAACCGTACATTGGCCTGTGCGTGTGTGTGTGTGTGTGTGTGTGTGTGTGTGTGTGTGTGTGTGTGTGTGTGTGTGTGTGTGTGTGTGTGTGTGTGTGTGTGTGTGTGTGTGTGTGTGTGTGTGTGTGTGTGTGTGAGGGAGAGAGAGGGAGAAGAGAGAGGGAGAGAGAGTCCTAACTCAAACATTCATTGTCATTGACAATGAATGTTTTCTTTGTAAACACAAACACGGAAGATGAGCTTAGGTAAGGATGCAAATTCTCATTGGCCGGAATGAGATGATGTGTGATGATGATGATGATGATGATGATGATGATAATGACGATCACACGGGTGTGATTTGTTTTAATTAGAAATGTATGATATTACAGACAGTGTTTGCCTTTCATGGGAATTCATTCTGCTTTGAAGTGGTTGTGTGGTTGTAACTTTGCCAGTTATTGTTCCAAAGTCATTGGAGGGACGGAGCCTATTTCAATTATAATGGAATCCCTCGCAGAAAGGGATTAATCTAACACCATGCTTTGAGGAATGTGAACTGACTTCTCAACCCACCGTGATCCTGTCCAAAAGCCTGGGACTTCAATTGGATCATTAAAAATTCAATTAAAACAACCATCATCCATTCTCCTCCACACAACAGCACTTGTTTGAAGACTGCGTGCGTGCGCGCCTTTGTGTGTGTGTGTGTGTGTGTGTGTGTGTGTGTGTGTGTGTGTGTGTGTGTGTGTGTGTGTGTGTGCGCGCTTTTGCGCGTGTGTGTGTGTGTGTGTGTTGCTTCCGTGTGTGCTCACAGCTCGCATGTTTATTCTGTGCATTATTAATATGATTACTCATAGGTTTGCACTATACCACCTTTCCTCACCAAAGAGTCTGCCCAAAGTCTTTTCAAAGCCTCAGATATCTTCAGGTTTGACTATTGATCCTTGCTGGGCTGCCAGGCCTGCCTGCATAGAGGTTCTCTGCGTATAAATCTCCCCACTTCTGTGCTCTCTTCTCTGGCTTTCATTTTGCTACACCAGTAGTTTTCAACCTTTTTCATACCAGGGCCCACTATTTATTCAGAATTTGAGCCACAGACCACCATTTAATGACATTTTAGCCCCACAAACCCCGAAACTAAAGATTTCTTTTCTTTTGTTCACAATTCCAGGTTGGATTTGGGAAACAAAACAGTCAAACATAGGCTACAGATCAAAATGACCATTAATTTTCTACATTCTCTAGTTGTGTAGACTTGGGCTAATTCACATGATGAATATTTTAACGCTATTTTACGCTCTCAAAGAGCTACACCTGGTTAACCAACTTTCCATCATTGAGCCTGCATGGGGACCAACAGGAATCCCCTCAAGGACCACTGGTGGTCCCTGGACCACTGGTTGAAAACCTCTGTGCTACACCAATTCATTTCCAGACACCGATGAGCTAAGGTGACCTACAGGATGTGGTCAATGCCTCCTTTTCTGTACACCTAACACACACCAACCTGCCTATAACCTGTGATGTGACAATAAGGATGATTCTGATCCTGATACAAATTTTCATTGCCAGTCACAGTCTAATAATTGCCTTCTGTGTGAAGAATAAAGCCGGCTTCTTGTAGTGCACTTTGTTCTGTTATGCTGTGTGGCAAATCGACAATTAAGACAAAATAAATTCTTGCCAAAGATTACTGCCGGAAGGCACACTGAAGACTCCAGAGAGACTGTAGTACACCGACACAATGAATTTATTAGAGATATGGTCTATTCATCGTTAAATGTAGTCCAATCAATCATCCACAGAGACTGAAGTCATGTGTGATACCAGGAATCCAGAATTGGTTAACCAGGTGAAACTCTTTGAGAGTGCAGGCATAAAACCAAATGGACCCTTGCGGGTCCATTTGGTTTCATGTTTGCGCTCTCAAGAGTTAAAATATTCATCATCTACACAATACAGTCTACACAGTCTACACAACTAGAGAATGTAGAAGATTAATGGTCATTTTGATCTGTATGTTTGACTGTTTTGTTTTCTCCGAAAACCAGCCTGGTATTGTGGACAAAAGCAAAAGAGGTCTATAGTTTTGGGGTCTGTGGGGCTTATAAATGTCATCAAATGGTGGTCCGTGGCTGGAATTCCGAATAAATAGTGGGCCCTGGTATGAAAAAGGTTGAAAACCCCTGGCGCATTCTATCATTGCTGAGTGTCTTACATACCCCCAAAATATGGAGAGTGTAACACATTCTCAGATATGGACTGTGTGTCACCTGCACGGAGTGGCGCACACGCTCGCCAACGCGTTCAGCCTGGCTTTCATTAGTAAGGGCTCAGTGCGTTGGCAAATACTCATCTGAACTGAAGGCTGACCAGGCTCATCAGGGGAATGAAACACACTGTTAGCATTGTTGGCAGTAAAGGTCAACTGATAAAAAATAATGAGTGTGTAGGAGTGGTTCACATCCATTCAGCTTTCACAGAGCTATTTCTGAGGCACTATAGTGACAAGGTTAGGACTACGTGGTACAAAGGATGACCAATGGCAGTCTGAGGCAGTAGAAATAGCATTTACACCATGGCCGTGTCCTCTTATTATGCATGGCATACAATGTCTGACTGGAGTCTTCCTATTGTGGGGTGTGCTTAAAAACATTTTTTGCTTACCTCCCACTAGAGGTCCTCGGTCCACCATCAATGCCTGGGAGGAGAAAGAAAATCACTATTCAAATTCACAAGTTTTCCTTTTTTTTGCTCATATTAAGTGAAAAGTCTTTGTTCACAGTTATCACATTATGCACAGCTCATAGAAATAGCAGTCATCATCACCAAGTGAACTGAAAAGAGATTCACATCTTTAAAAATAATGAGTGGCTTGCAGTGGTGGAAGAAATATTTTTCTTTTCTTACTTATGAGTAAAAAAAAAAAGCAATACTGCTGCGTTAATTAAAAATCCTACATAAAACAAGAGAAAAAGAACAAAAATATTGGTATCAAAATATCCCCAGTACCGAACACTAGTATTAAAGTATTCCATTCGTTATGCAGAATAGAATTAGGAATGCATATATTCAATATGATGCTGTTTGATGAGCCTAAAAAGTTATGGCATAATCCTGGAATAAACAATGCCATGGACTTGGACGCCACATGATGTTATATGGCGTGGGCTTGCCTGTCGGTGTACCCCAGATATACATTAAATTGATTTAGGTTGCTTGATTTGATATTTGGATATTTTAGATTCACTTGATCGATGACCTCATTAGTGTTAAAACATGTTTTTTATGATTGATTGTTTTTTTTTGTATTTAAAGTAAAGATATCAGGGATCCGTGGTGCAGTGCTGCACGGTCGCCACAGGGATACATTGTATGGTGGAATAAACCCACAAAGAGCCCTTGAAGGTTACCAAAGCTAGTGTAACTTCCTTATCTCTCTGGTTAATCTCCTCTGCTCTCCTCTAGTGCTTTGATCGCGCTCAACCAAAAAGATTAGATGTGTGCCACTGCCTATAGGGATGCATCTACATACTGGTACTGTTTATGTGAAGGATCTTGTATAGAAAAAAAATATGGCTCATGGTTCTATAGCCTCCAAGGAAAAAGTTTTGGAATGCATTTAACCCAGAAGATAGCTGATTCCAGATTGATTTGGAATGAGATTAACAACTTAATCCTTTTCTAGTTGTACTGTAATTGTCCACGGTTATCTCTGTGCTTTTTCAATTTCTTGTTTAGTACAACAAATCTCTTCAGCAAAAATAGCTGCTCTACAACCTCAAAACACAATCCCAAACGGCAAATATCCGGATATTCAAAGTAGTGATATGCATGGGTTAAAATGGTTAACTTGGTTAACACAAGAGGGACAACAGGAACAACTGATAATGTGGCTGACCTGTTGTGGTGTAGTTTGTTGTTCTGCATTAGAAACCAGTGGAATTTGCTATTATTGGCCTTTTTATTGGGATGGGAATAAAGTGGGGTAAAGGGGAGCTTTGTTTCTCTTTAATTGAACTGGTGTAACGTAAATCCATTTGGTTTCTAGAGTGAAAATCTTCCATCCCTTGCTCTTCACCACCTCAGCATCGACTAGCGCTCTACCCCATTCAATACACTGATTCCATTCGAAGCAGGCGCACCTAGCAGTGTGCTCACACCTTTGTCTCAAAGCATGGTGTCAAGGAAACCCATTTCTGAGGAGAGAGAGCGTGAGCGAGTATACAGGAATAAGACGTAATGTGAATATGAATTCAATTGTTTAATCATTGCTGCAATTTCAAACAATTCCCATTTTTGGGGGTGATTTTAATAGCCATGAAGGCAGTGGCTTTAAAGATGAACCAATTCATTAATTGGCCCCTTACTTTCCATTTCTGTTTGCCTGCCTGCCAGTGCCAGCCTGCCTGAATTCCTCATGCCTGTCTGCCTGCCTGTCTGTCTGTTTTCCATGCAAAGCATTAAAGATCCATGCCGAGATAAGTTAACAATAGGAACATTCTGTACCAGCTGTGATACAGAATGTACTGTACCACTGCTCACACAGGCAGACACAGTATTGTCCATTCTGGGGTGTTCCCACTCAACTGGGCAGGACTTCCACGCATGCCTCAGGCTGGCTGCACAGACCATTATTGTGCTATTGTCATGTAGAGAAGCTTTCTGAACATCTGGGTTACGACCCAAATTCAAAAGATCGCCAGATTATTATCTGATTGCGGAAAAAAGGGCTAGGGCTATGTCTGGGACTTTGTGATGTGGGTGCATACAGTAGGTCCCTGTTGAAAGATAGATAGATCCCTGAGGTGGAGGCTGTATATAACATGTTCTACTGGGCTGCCAGTTCAACTGGGCAGGACTTTCCAGCATGCATGCCTCAGGGCACATACTGTACATGTTCCATTTTGCTTACTATTAAACTTAGGGACTGACTGGGCAATCTGAGAACCCATTGGGTAGAAATAAATAATGTCATTATGTCTTGAGAGTTGAGGGACCAAGATCCATATCCAGCATGTGTTCAATATTTTACATACAGTATACTGTACTTGACTTTTTCTCTGGCTTCTCTGTTACATTACTGCTGATGATCTCAGAATGGCATAATAAATCCATAATGCACTGGTCATCACACACAAGATGGATCGCATTTCCCTGGACTCTGAGGCAAGCGAAAGACAAACGACTCGCCAAGTGATCGGCTCACAATCAATCATTGTGATGTATGCTTCCGATGCCCATTCATATTCAGATGAGATGGAGATGGAGCCCTCCCAGTCAGGGCATAAGGGAAGGCATCAGCGTGGCACGGATGAGTCAGCGACTCAAGTCTCTCTGGGTCTGGTGACATTGCGTTTATCAAAGGTTAAAGGACTGTGTGTACTGCTGTTAATATGCTCCTGTCTATTCATTAGCTTTAACCAGAGAGCCGGATCTAGGCATGGGCATGGGGGGGGGGGGGGGCAATGCCCCCTAAACGCCCTGACTGCTCCACCAAACATGATGTCATGCAAAACAACCCAACTTTCAACTGATGTTATTATTGATGCTTAACTTGCCTAATGTACAACGTAAGTCCTGTAACCGAAAATGGTGTGGGTGTGGCTTCATGAGCCGCACTGGCCGCACTGGCATAGGCTGCGATGAAGCTGCCCATATACTACCCCAATTGGGAAATGTTACGTCCGGGCCTGGTAACCATAACAATACATGTATAGCTGCACCGCTCATTTTCACACAGGTGTGATTCCTTTTTCCATGTTGGATGTATGGACGTTTGAAGGCCTTTGGGCGTTCTAGCTTGGATCCATGAGGTTGCACTGTGTTCCTTGTGCTAGATACGGTGTCTGTGCATTAATTCAGATAAAAGTTCAACCAATTTGTACAAGCACAAACACGACAGTTTCATGGAAGTGCACTGTGTGCTGCACGCCAAACTCATCTACTTACATGCGACAATTGCTTTCCCCCCCCTGCTACGACTGGGACGATAGTGCCTGGTTTATCATCACAGATAGGAGCTGCATTCATTAGGATCTTTAGCCAGATAAGCAAATCAGCAAATGTAGCCTAAGCGAGGCTGGAAGCACAATCATCAGCACACAGAATGGTTTGCTATGAGCCTTTATGTCTTTGAGTTAATTTAGGAAGTGTTCCCTGTGGGCCACAGTGTCAGACACAAATGGAGCACACAGCAGCTGATGTTACACTCCACTGGATCCTCTAGTCTATGTCATCTGTGCCCCATGTGCACATGTGTGTGTACTGTATGCACATAGTGTTGTTAGTAAAGTGTTTCTGTGTATCTGTGTAACATTATGTAACTGTGCTTGTGGTCATATACTTTTAGGGCAGGAGGAGTCAGTCATATATAGTTCTATAGGCCAGTGGTTTTCAACCTTTTTCATCCCAGGGCCCACCATCTATTCAGCATTTGAGCCACGGACCACCATTTGAGGACATTTTAGCCCCACAGACACCCCAAACTAAAGATTTCATTGCTTCTGTCCATGGCCATTAATCTTCTAGTTGTGTAGATTAGGACACAATGAATATTTGAACTCTTGAGAACGTAAAAATGAAACCAAATGGACCCTGGCGGGTCCATTTGGTTTCATTTTTACGTTCTCAAGAGTTACATCTGCTTAAACAACTTAGCTGGGGACCACCTTCCAACCGGTTGGTCCTTGAGAGTATTCTAGGTGATCCCCAGCTAAATGATGACAGTGCGTTAAACAGAGGTAACTCTTTGAGATAAAATATTCATCATCTGAATTAGTCCACAGTCTACACAACTATGAGAATGTAGAAGATGAATGGTCATTTTGGTCTATATGTTTGCCTGTTTTGTTTCCCAAATCCATTGTGGACAAAAGCAAAATAAATCTATAGTTTTGGGGTCTGTGGGGATAAAATGTCCTCAAATGGTGTTCTGTGTCTCAAATGCTGAATAAATAGTGGGTAAAAATACTGCTATAGGCCCAATCAGGATAATCAAATAAAATGAATAGCCGAAGGTTGCAGCAAGCATTCTTGTGTGCATACAGTGTGTGTGTGCATGTGTGTGTGTGTGTGTGTGTGTGTGTGTGTGTGTGTGTGTGTGTGTGTGTGTGTGTGTGTGTGTGTGTGTGCGTGTGTGTGTGTGTACAGTAGGGAGGCATGCGGCGCTTGCTGTCTGGGTGTCATCGGTGTCGCACATGAATAAATCCAGTGACATGACTGCCACATAATCTACATCTTTGATCTCCCCTAATTGATCTCGTTTGAGCCCCTTGTGCAGCGGCGCAGACACAGCTGTCAGGAAGTTTGTCACAGCGCGTTAATTAGATGCCACCAGAAATGCATGACATGCAGTCAAGGCTGTCAATGTTGTGTGTGAAATGAAATAATTCCAAGTGACAGAGATGTTATTATTCTCTAATTTGGCCAACTGTGACCTGCTGCCAGGCTTGGAGACTTACTATGAATAATTGAGAATTCGAGTTTCGTTGTGACTAGATTCCTTGCTGATGCTAGCACCATATGAGAATCTATAGATAGCCTAGATCTGTGCAGTGATGTGTTCCGCAGACCTCCCTACAGAGGCATAATGTATTCAGAGATGGCACCTGTGTGTCTGTGTGTTGATTTGAGACACATCATTTTCAACTGGCGTCGTTGAATATTTTGAAGTTATTTATATGTCTATATTTTCCCAAAATAGCTGATCCACAAGCCAGCTAGTACAGTACACTACAGCATGATGTAGGCATGTACATTTTCATTTTTTTTATTTAACTGATGGTCAACAGCAGCCATGGCCTTCCCATGTCCTCTATGGAATTCCTTTCTCTTTTTTCGTATTGACAGGTTCATAGATGAAAGTAGGCTGACAGGAAATGGTGAGACTGGGCCATTTGCCTCAAATTTGCCGTTGCCACAAAGTTACATCATATTTGTCAGACATTTGACCCATTGTCATTGGTAAATATGAGACGTGTGGACAAAAGTTACATCATATTTAAGGCACACTATGACCTAAATTCCCCTTTCAATTTCATTGGTTAGCTGATTTGCTTCTAGTACATGACGCAAAACTTTCCCTTCATTGCATTGAATGTTTGTGTTGTGTCTGTTGTTTAGACGGGAGTTATAGGCTAAAACATGGCTGGTAGCACTTGCTTGGCCTGTACCGGCTGCAAAACATGGACGCTGATCACTCTAGCAGTTTGTGAGATTCGGCACACACAGGCGCAGGCGCGCACACACACACACACACACACACACACACACACACACACACACACACACACACACACACACACACACACACACACACACACACACACACACACACACACACACACACACACACACACACACACACACACACACACAGGAGAAAACACCAACACAACCCCAGGCCCATGATCTGCCAGAGATAAAGGAATACTTTGAGGTCAGGTTAGAAGTGCTCTCCATATCTTTTGTGTGGTGATATAAAAACTGCACTATGGGCCAGAATCCTTTGATGCCTCCCAGTCCTTTTTGCTCCACCATTTCACAAATAATGAGGGTGAAAGTCACCAGTGCATCAGTATATATTGGATATACCAGTGGTTTTCAACCTTTTTGATACCAGGGCCCACTATTTATTGAGCATTTGTGATACGGACCACCATCAGATGACATTTTAGCCCCACAGACCCCAAAACTAAAGATTTCTTTTGCTTTTGTCCACAATTCCAGGCTGGATTTGTGAAACAATTAAAACAGTCAAACATACAGATCAAAAATGGCCATTAATCTTCTACATTCTTTAGTGGTGTACTGTAGACTTGGGGCTAATTCACATGATGAATATTTCAACTCTTGAAAGTGTAAACATGAAACCAAATCGACCCGCAAGGGTAATTTTTACGCTCTCAGAGAGTTACATCTGGTTAATCAACTTTCCATCTTTTAGCCTGGGGACCACCTGGAACCCTCTCAAGGACCACTGAGACCACTGGTTGAAAACTGGAATGGAATATATACTATTAGCAAAGACTCTCACCCTGCAATTGGCTGTTTCTCTAAAAGATTATCGCACAAAACACAAGATATTATTTGGTCTGTGCTAAAGAATAATTCTGCATGATATTTCCAGAAATATAGTGAACGCCGTGGGCTGGAACCAGCATCATTAGCTCACACGCTCTGGAGTTGCCCGAGGATATCGTTATCCAAGTTATTGGAGCGATATTTGTCAGACCGTGGCACTTAGTTTTTTGCCTTAGACGGAGATGCATTGATGGCGGTTCTGAATGATCAAATCTAACAGAGAACAGCATGGAACATGCACACGGTCATTTGTCAGTCTCTACTGCCAGAGGATTGATCTTACTCGAATGGAAACAGAACTGCAATATAAATCTAATGAAGGATGTAATGAAACGCTGAACTAGAGAAAAACACAGAACAAAAATATCACATTGTCTGACATGAGGGCATCTAGCAATTACATAAAAAAAGGAAAGAAGGGAAAAGAGCTCTCCAACATCCATTAACATCGATCGTCTCCTTCCCCTTTTTTATGGCAGGGTATTTGCCATAATACTTTTATTAGACATAATTATAAAGCCTGCAATATGATACGCTGCCTTTCCTTTACCTGAAGTCTACTGCTCTTGATAGGGTATATGCACAAAATAAAATTATAATTAATAATTGTCATGAATTATTCATTGTTTACTGTAGCCCAAAACAAGTAAGTTAGCATACTGGTACATATACATTTTATAATATCTTTGGCTTGTATTCTCGCTAACGCTATTGTGCAGCCAGGTATAGTGTATGTCTTCTCTTTGTCTGCATGGGAGCAAATCACATCTGGGGCCTTGTAGTAGGCCAAAAGCCTACACCACCACACGAAACCATTCAAAAAGGCCAGAAATCACCTGACCCCTCCAATTAAAAATGTAACTGTACTCCTCTGCTTTGTTCATCATCAGTTGAAGCACTTGATGGCTGTTTTTTGCCTACCACAAGGCCCTAGACCTGATTTGCTGCCATGCAGCCAATGAGAAGACTTTCACTATACCTGTCCACACCATAGCGTTCGAGAATACCAGCACCTTTCTAAATAATACACGTGACTGACATGCATCATGGCGAAATTAAAAATAGAGCTAGCTTTAACAACACAATAACATTTGGGCTGGTCAAGTGATCCAGGCACACAACACATATAGGCTCCAGCTTGACAGTGTGCCGCGTGTTCGAGTCCCATTCACGACAGCCTTTGCTGCATGTCTCTCCCCTTCTCTCTGTCCAACCTTCTGGGCTATCTTCACTAATCAGTAAAGGCAAAAACAAATCTATCCTATTAAAAAAATGATCACGATCTTGCATGAACCATCAGTTTGTCTTTGGTTCCCACTGCGGTGTGCTCTGTATTGTTAGTTTAGACTTTCTCAAGCTGAACAGCCATTCTGATAACCCTCTCAGCCTATTCAACATGCTCAGTCAGGTCAGTCAGTCAGGAACTCCCTGTACCGGTATCTCTGCATGTATGAGTTGGGCTTCTTTTTGGGGAACACTGACTGAATGTCTCTTTGGTTTTGAAATGAAATATTGAGTGTGCGTGCATGCATGCGTGCGTGCGTGCGTGCGTGCGTGCGTGCGTGCATGCGTACCGTACCATACACGTACTGTATGTGTGTGCGCCCCTATGTGTGCACCTGTGTGCATGCATGCGTGTGTCCAGGTGTCCATCATCTACATTGTTACTGGTGATTCAATTATATGATAATATTGAAGAGATTAATGTATTTGGTTAAAATGAATGATTGAATCATGTATAATCAGGTATTCACCAGAGGGTTTAAGCCTGCGGTTTATTGGCCATGGGACTGAGGGAATATGGACTTGGTCGGATGGAACACCACTGACAACACAGTGAGACATTTGACATGCCATATTGTAATTCAAATCGAAGTCATTCACTGTACATGAGTGACTGAGTGGATGTAGTACAATAATACATTGTTGTCCATTGTGCAGGTACTACTCTATTTAGGATTTCCTTGTAACGGTGAAGACTGGAACTGTGTGTCCTACAATCACTGGACTGATCCTGGAACATGGAGCAATGCACCATGTACTGTACATCTAGACCAGGGGTTTTCAACAGGTAGTCCGGTGGACCACCAGTGGTCCTTGAGAAGGGTCCAGGTGGTCCCCAGGCTAAATGATGGAAAGTTGGTTAACCAGATGTAACTCTTGAGAATGTAAAAATGAAACCAAATGGACCCTTAGCACCGCATAATTAAGACGTTTACACTGTTTTTTTTTTTTTTTTTTTTTTAATGCAGCCTGGAATTGTGGACAAAACCAAAAGAATTCTTTAATATTAGGTCTTTGGTGTCACCACCATTTGAGGACCATTTTAGTTCCACAGACCCCAATACTAAAGATTTATTTTGCTTTTGTCCACAATATGGATTTGGGGAATGAAACAAGCAAACATACAGATCAAAATGTGTAAACGTGGGCTAATTCAGATAAATATTTTAACCTTTGTGGGTGTAAACATGAAACCAAATGGACCCGCAAGGGTCCATTTGGTTTTATGTTTACACCCTCAAGAGTTACATCTGGTTAACCAACTTGTTTGCGCTCTCAAGAGTTATGGTTAACCAGCTCAGCTGGGGCCCACCTGGAACCATCTCAAGGACCAGGGGTGGTCCCCGGACCAGCTGTTGAAAACCCCTGATCTAGACCATCTACATTTTCCCCAATCGGTGAGAAGTGATGTTTCGTTTCCACTTAATGGAGGAAGGTCACTGTTTGGCTACAATAGTAATTGGTCGTGAAAATGATAAACAGTTGTAGCCATAACCACTTAGACGGTCGTGTAAAGGTACCTTGACTGTAAATGACTGTGTTTGAATAATAACTGTATACTGTAATCGTATATAAGGCAGCTTTATATGAACTCATTGAACTGAGCAGTGGCAGCATTTAATATAACTGCTTGACAATATTTTTATTCGGGTCTATTGAATAACAACTCTATTGACCTTTCCGCAAGGCATCCTGGGATATAGGTGTTTAAAATGCCACAGATCACAGAAGTGAACCTTTCAGGCCTGATTTCACAAAAGGTGAGCGGCCTGCTATACTGCAAACGGCTCAGTGAACGGGGTGTCGTCCGACACTGATGCTAAAGGGCGACATTTTGTTCAATGTGGTCTTGGCGTGTCAACGGTCCACTGTCAGATTAGCAAAGAATTGCACTTTTAGAAAAATGGCTTTTGTAAGAACTGTTTGCAAGATGACATTCCTTCCATGTACTGAACTTCAAGAGATGAGGTGCTACTGTGTGTTACCGCTCCTGCCCATTCCCCTACCTGTCCAGCAGATGTCACTGTGCCCTCATGAGCTTTCCCCTCATTTTGTGTTGCATTGGACCTACTGTATATGTTCTTTCATTGTAATTTATTTAACTACTGTCAGTACTGTGGGTCTTTTTAGGCTGTGTGGACGTGCGTCTCCACATACACTTGGTTAGCCGATGTTTCTTAAAGTAACATCAGACATGAATAGCCAAAATAAGCAAATTGTAGGCTTATAGTACTGTTAGTTTCCCTGAATGTACCTGGCAAGTCTGTCATTATACCGTGGCATGTATCGTCCTGTGAGTTCCTACTCTTTTCAAGACGATGACAAGCTGCTGTCACTTCTAACGTCCGGCCATGTCATTATAGAGAAATCAAAGGAGACCAGAGACTGTCAGTGGATCCTTGAAGTCATCCCCATTATCAGTGACAAGACATCCAGGGGACTCCTTATCATCTGCACGTGCAAGGACACACACACACACACACACACACACACACACACACACACACACACACACACACACACACACACACACACACACACACACACACACACACACACACACACCATTACTTAAGCCAGGGACGGATGTAGCATTTCGCAATTGGGGGGGCAGGAGAAAATGGTATACCATTTTCAGTTACATGACTTTTATTAGGCAAGTATAAGCATCGATAATCAACATCAGTTGTTGAAGTTGCAACAGACACGCAGCATAAAGCTAAAGGTCTGACTCAGAGAGTTTTCTGTTTTCAATGATGGAATTAATGTTGTTGATTTAGTGGTGACACAACTGTAGTTAGTTAGTAGCAGTAGTAGAGTTTCAAATCATTTTAATTATAAGCACTTTAATTTGAAATATGTTGGGTTGTTTTTGCATCATGTTTGGTGGGGCAGTCAGGGCATTTAGGGGGGGGGGCATTGCCCCCCCCCCCCCCCATGCCCATGCCTAGATCAGTCCCTGACTTAAGCCTCAATTAAGCCGTGGCTGCCTCCCTGGCAGCGAGCAGGAAAGTCAGGGGAAGTGATTAGCAAATTATTGAATCATTTATCAAACAACATCTTTTGGCCTTCCACATCGATCTGAAATAGGGGTAGTGATCTAAAGCAACGGTGGGAGAAAGAACATCTTTAATGGCGGTAAACATCTTAATGATTTACCACGCAGCATGCGCACTTGGCACCAGGCCCACGGCCCAGCCTGTTTAGGCATTCAGCGGTGACAGATTGTGTGCCAAATACAGCTAAAGAGAAGATGGAGACAAAAGTTTCCTTTTACAGTACAGCTGCAGATGCCATAAGCCATAATTGTAGGACTGTTTGCAACTATAGCAACTATAGCAACAGTTCATACTGTTGTTAGGAAGTATGTCCTTTGTCACATAATCAAGATGTTACCATTCCATTAATCATGTTGCAGTTTATACATTATAAAATACAGTGCAGTAGCCTACCTACTATCATATTGATCAGGGATTTCAATATAAATCGGCATGAAAGGGACCTTTAGAGACAGATAGATGGATGGACATCCATCATCCATCCATCTATCGAGAGAGACAGACCGATATAGCACTCTCTTAGCACTCTCTTAGAAAACGCACACAGACGATAAGAGATGTCTATCAGCAATTACCGGTACACAGGTTGTTCAACTGTGAAAAATGAAACTGTTTGAAATGATTTTGATGGTGGCCATGGCCATGACAGCTCTTCACACTTTGATCGGAACAATTCAGCACCTGTAGGTTCAAACATGAGCTTCCATTCTGGAGTTCAAGGGCAGCCTGGACACTCCTTCTCCTGCTCTCTCTGTACCCACATTGCTGTCCGGTGCTGTTCTGATGTTAATTATGGAGGACTTTAATGTGGTATTACACTATTGCTTACTGAACACGGCCGTGCCAATAATCCTGGTTAAGCTGTCTTGTGATATCGCTTAAACCGGTCAACGACACCCATCTGCTGGTGCTTTGGCATGGACGTTCAAATCAACATATGGAATGAATCCTGCACTGACCTGAAGTGTGTCTTGAGTGTATACAGGGTTTGATGAGGTCAGATCAACATACAGAAAGGGTATGTGAAAAACCTGGATGGAAATGCAATTTCAAGGGGAGTGTTTAACCAGGCTAAGAAAATCCCAGGAGTGGATTGAGCGTATCATATAAGCCATAAAGGTCCGAGGTCCTTTTACAAATGGCTGAAGTGAGCTTTAGTTCTTGAACGATTCTCATGATCTCATGATGGTTATATGTCGGATTTTGTGGAAGGTGACAGCACAGAACTGCCAGAACTGCAAAGTGTCAGGAGAAGAATAAGCTTAACTAAATAAATGAATTAAAAAAAAGAAACCCTTTGGCTTGGCCTGTATTATACCGGTACATCGTTTAAGTGATGAGTGAGTTTAACATCATTTCATGCCGTCAGATAGGACCTTTCTGTTTAGATGTATGGGCTGCAAAGTCCGGAAAGTAGTATTCACCACTGTTAGAGCATTTGGGTATGATGATGATTTACCACTCTATTCAGACTATAGTTACCCCAAGAGACAGTTCTGATGTAAATACAGTACCATCTAACCAAATCTTTAGTTATGTTATGCCTCATGGATTAATACGCATCAATACTTCATTGACATTGCAAATGTGTGAGAACCACCATGCACTAAATAACTCATGAGAATCAGTCCATAACTCAGCCAATAACTCACTAGAAATCATATATGTGAGTTTGCTGGCTGTAATGCTCATTGGGGTATGGATCTCTGCTAAAACTGTATGAGCAGGCTGCTGATGACATGATTGCAAAGATTTCAGATAGATATATACAGTAAAAACAAGCACGCACACAGCCAGAGTTGCAATTAAATTAGCGTTTAGTAAATTGGCATGTTCCAAGTACAAACAAATAAACTTTCAGAACATAAATTAGGCTTAAAACAAGCGCTCTCTGCAAATCAGTGCTAATGAATATGGGAAAGTATGCCATGATTAGTGGAGATATACTGTGCGGAGAACTCTCTGGCTCCTATAATGAATTGACTTCAGCAGGGGTGGACTGCAATGAAGTGCTTTGCCTCGACATTCTTATTTTCACATGAAAGCGAACCGAAAGCGATTGGCGATCGAACAGAAAAATAAAGGCTCTTCAGCTTTGTTGCACATCTTCCCTCACTTTGCCTCTCTCTTCTCCAATTTCAGTCCTTCTCTTGAATCCACTTCTCCATCGCACTTTAATTTCTCCTGCTGATTTGTTCTCCTGTGCACTCAGGGTTTTTTTGCCTCCCTTTTTCCGTCCATTTATTCGTCCTCCCTGTCCACTCTAAATCTGTTCTTTTTAGTGTCAGGCATCTTGACGGGCCACTCAGACAACATGGGGTCAGCGGGGTGCTGGAGCTGTCTGGGGGATTAGAATCTGTCTCTCCCTCTCTGGACATTTTTCTCCCTCCATCTCTCTGCTCTCGTTGCTGTTTTTCTCTCTGCCCTTCTCCCAACCAGTGTTGCCAATTGCTAAAATCCAAAATGCACTAGATTGTGGTTTTCAACAATTTTCATACCAGGGCACACTGTTTATTCTGCATTTTAGCAACAGAGGGCCAACATTTGATGTTGACTTTAGTCTCTCGGACTAATTGAGGAGAAATAACTGGCAAAATGTAACAATTCTAAATGTGTATTCTTGAAAATTAGGTAATTCGGAAGTTTAAATATAATTTAACTCTGGAGAGCGTGAAATGAAACCAAATGGACGGGTCCATTTGGTTTCATTTTACGCTCTCCAGAGTTACAGCTTTATATGGGTCCATTTGGTTACCAATGCAATGGTCCTTTCAAGGAAGGAAGGAGAAAAACGATTGTTTGATCTCTGGCTGTCAACGAATTCCGCCCCAACTCACCAGCAAAAAAAAACACTAGATTTTCCACCAGGAAAATATAGCAAAAAATGTGCCAGGTTGGCAACACTGCTCCGAACATTGCTCATCTCAGCTTCTCTCTCTCTCTATTCACTATTCTCTAAACCTCCAATTCCCCTCTGTCCTGGCAGGCAGGAGTCACCTAACTACTCTAACCAATATCCCAGGCTGTTTTCCTCGGTGCTCCGCCTGTCTCTGTGATCTGAGACGAAGGGAAAAAAGCATTCACACCCCAGAATGATGGAGGAAGATTCAACCCGCAGTGTATATAGCCTCTAAATGTTGCAACGGAGTGACCTTTTTTCCGATAGCACAGAGGCTGTCAGTCAGATTTAGGTCAGTGCATATTATATTATAGCCCAGATGACTGTTGACCCCTGAAGGTGGTGGGTGGTGGTGGTGCCTGGAGATGTGGACCACACACAGCAATTCACTGACTTGTTTAATAAGAACGCCACCCTGAGTGACCTCTTTGACTTTTCGGAGTGCTGCCTACTTCCCCTATGTACTTTCTATTACCGCAGAGCAGTACAGTGATAGATACAATATAGTATTTTACCATTTACTCCAAATGGGCACAATTTCCTGCAGAATGAGGTACTGCCCTCTGCCCAGGATTACATGACCCAATATTGCCCTGAGGTCTTATTAATGATGCCAATTGGGACCTGCTTAAAAGTGCTGTGTGTGTGTGTGTGTGTGTGTGTGTGTGTGTGTGTGTGTGTGTGTGTGTGTGTGTGTGTGTGTGTGTGTGTGTGTGTGTGTGTGTGTGTGTGTGTGTGTGTGTGTGTGTGTGTGTGTGGGAGGCCTGGCCTGAATCCCCCTTTGATCTGACTGGCAGAACACCTAGCTTGATTTAAAGAGGCTCCACCATGAATTTAAAATTAAATGTAGCATACAAAAGTTGTCTTTTAATACACTCTAACCACTTAAAATATGCACCATCTGAATTAGCCCAGGTCTACACACCTAGAGAATGTAGAAGATTAAAGGTCATTTTGCTTTACCGTTTTGTTTCCGAAATCCTGCCTGGAATTGTGGACAAAAGTAAAAGAAATCTGTAGTTTTGGGTCTGTGGGGTTAACCCATAGTAGACGGGAACCCCTAGTGGTAGTTTTACCCTAGTTGACGGGAACACCAATATGCGTTCTGTAGTTACACAATAATTTGAAGTTTTCCAGTACACTTAGGTTAGTATTTCAGAGACATTTTTAGAATCGGGATAGTCTACAATGGGTTAAAATATCATGAAAAGCTGGTCCATGGCTCAAATTCTGAATAAAAGAGTGGGCCCTGGTATCAAAAAGGTTGAAAACCACTGGTTTAAAGTATGAACGTTAACCATACCTTCCAATCCAAGAACACTTTTTTTGGGTTGCTATTGCCATGTACAACAGCAATTTTTAGCTTTTCGGAAAACTTGGAGTTAGGACGCGTTTTTTAAAATAGGCCTGCACCACCTGTCTTTGCAAGCCGTATACACAGCATTACTGATGTCATTATTCCAGCTGTCCCCATTATAACTAACCCTAACCTCACACTAAGCCTATGGTCGGAATAATGATGGAACGTTGGAATTATGAGGGGACCCCACTGGTCTCACTATACCACATGGTCTTTTACCAAACATCACTCCATCACAATTTCACAAATCACTCCCGCCACTTTCCTCCATCTGTTCCATCTGTGCAGTCTGCACTCCCATGGTTGCCTCTCTCCTGTAATGTGATATTAAATTAACCCCCTTTTTAACTGCCAGTCAAAACAGATATCTCATGGTAAGCTATTAAACCCTCCTTTTCCCCCAAACACGAGAACACTAGTTTCTGTAGCATTAATCCAGAATTAATTATAATCTTTTTTTTGCCATGCTTTAGCCTCAGTTACAAGTCACCGCTAGCCTCCATGGTAGAAGCAGCCAAAATCCCATATTAATAGTTTTATTGCAGAACACGTCCAAATCCCTGGCAGGAAAATGGACGATTATCACTTCCAGGCCATGCAGTATTAAAAAAAAACAAAACAAAAAACAAACTAGATGAGTGCCCCTTCCAGGGGCGGATCTAGGCATGGGCATGGGGGGCAATGCCCCCTAAATACCCAGTCTGCCCCCCCAAACACGATGCCATGCAAAACAAACAACCCAAGGTATTTCAAATTAAAGTGCTTATATTTAAAATGATGTGAAACACTACTACTGCTACTAACTAACTACAGCTGTGTCACCACTAAACCAACAGCATTTCATCATTGAAAACAGAAAACTCTCTGAGTCAGACCAGATCAGCTTTATGCAGGCTGCGTGTCTGTTGCAACTTTAACAACTGCTGTTCTTATTATTGGTGCTTTACTTGACTAATACAAGTTCTGTAACTGAAAATGGTATGGGTGCGGCTTCATCGCCTGCGTCGCTTCACGCCACGGGCGATGAAGCCGCCCCCATACCTTGCCCCCCCATTTCTCTTGCCCCCCCCCCAACATGTTCTCTTGCCCCCCTAAAGGGGATATGTTACACCCGTCGCTGGCCCCTTCGTGGCACAGGTCTCCACCAAGCCAGATCAGGTTGTGGCTCTGATGACATTGGAGCGAGCGTACGTGAGCGGAGTGAGCTAATATGATGACATCACCTAAGCCAGCCAATTGGGTGCGACCTGGACCGTGCACAGACGGACGGACACACGGACGGACGGAGGGACGGACAGGGGGTAAAACATACTCTCCACCATACTGGTGGAGACAACAAACCAACAAAACAAAAAACAGTGGTATCACCACTACCAATCAGTAGGACAGGCTGAACAGCCTGTTGCCTGAACACCTTGGGAATTTCGCAGTACAAGGACAGCACACAGTTATAAGCGGTTTGTACAGTTATAATATATTTGTTCAATTCAAGACTATTGTGCTCTTAACCATAATTTGAAACATATCCTTCAACTGAACCCAAGAATAACAATGCCATCTGTCAACTGGTATAGTTTTGTTTTTAGACCCACAGGCAGTGTGGAAATTGTCCACCAGTGATGAGCAAATATACTTCTAATAAGCGCATAACAAATAACATTCAATAAGAAAATGCGTGCTGTTATTTATTTCATGCATAACCTCCCAAAGTGCTGATGATGTGCAAACTACAAGTACATGCCTAGCTGTGGGCTATTAAAAATGTCTGTTGAAGTTGCATGCCCTGCAAAAAAAAATGCTATTAAAGAGTCTGTTTAGGGTAACGAAAAAAGCTGGTATATTTACCAGTTTTTCTAGCTTCTTGCTCATAATGACTATATGACTCAGGCAAGACAGTTGATTTGAGGTGACAGTAGAGAAGCAGTGGAAAATATGTTTTGGTATCCTGTGTGTTTATAGCCTACCCCTCCTGCCTCCCTGTTTTGCCTGCTTTGGTTTAAAATGATTCTGATTTAACTCTCAGAGACAGCAGAGAGTTATCACGCACCAACAGAGTTCAGTGTAGCGTGTATTTCTCCTCCGGTGGAGTAAGTATAAAGAGAGTGCACTGTGCATCTTAAACGAGCACAAGCAGAACAGGTGGCCATAAAACATTTCACACATGTTGCAGAAAAATTCTCCAATGTACCGAAAGCGGCAAACATGGATCTGAGTGGTTACTGGTTACTATACCGACCATTCAGTTATTAGAAACAATTATTTCACCTGACATACAAATATAATATAGCTTCATGGTGAAGAAAAGAATATGTTTTGCACTCCGTCCGTCCATCCGCCCGCTTCCAGCTAATCTCCAGCACTGTTAATCCGGCCAATGCCAAATTTTGCAAACTCTCCCAGGGTGCCAACAATGAACCTCTGCCCCAAATTACCGAGAAAACAAAAATATTTTAACCCTTTCAACTTAAGTACTTATTTATAAAAAATGAACTTTGATTCTTGTGGCATTCTGATGTCAGCTACACATGCTCAAGACAGATATTTCATATTCCATCCTAATTGGATAATATTGGCTTTCAAATGTTACAGGATAGTCTTGTTTTGAATAAATAAATAAATAAATAAATAAATAAATAAATAAATAAATAAATAAATAAATAAATAAATAAATAAATAAATAAATAAATAAATAAATAAATAAATAAATAAATAAATAAATAAATAAATAAATAAATAATAAGGGTAATAATAATAATAATAAATAAATAAACTAAAACAATGTGTAAACTGCATAAAGTTTCCTATTAAGCAGATGAATATAGTATATCCCATCCGTTTTACAATGGCCTGTTAGAACACGTGAATTTTACAAAAAAATTGGACCAGAATGCCTCAATTACCATTGAAGGCATGAAAAGAATTGTCACCCTTTTCACAGTGTCCTACTATAGCACCAACAGGAGGCCACAGCCTGAACTCCTGGTGGAGACCTGTACCCAGAAGGGCACTTTTTCTGTTCTTGCCTTCCTTTCCTGTTTCTTTTTTACCATAACAGAAGCATTAAATGTCTAAATTCCTTTCCCATCCTGGTCTTACTGAAGGGTTTTGTACTTACCAAAAAGTATTTCACAATAACTAGTTGCATGCCACATTCAAATTACAGGGGATTGCAAACAGTCTCCCCAACTCCCAAATACTCAATACTCAATCCAATTAATTTCCAGAATCAGCATGAAATTGCAATTACGACATGCACAACACGATTTGCGATACAAAATCTGTATTAACCACCTTCCTTGAAACCAAGCAAACAAGTCTAGGAGAAAGACTCACATTTTTTAACAGGATAGAGGTTATATGACAACAACAGCAACTAGAAAAAGTGCCCTTCTGGACACAAGTCTCCACCAGGTCAGGTTGTGGTCTCCTGGTGGTGCTATAGGCCAGTTTGAAAGGTATGGCATTTCTTCTTATGCCTTTGTTGGCAATTCTATGATTTGATGCATTTTGTTCCAAACAAAACCCACCTGTTGGTGGCACTATAACAAAAAGGTTGTGGTAATGGTTATATTAGTTCACCTAGTATTAAAGTGCATTCAAGATTTCACAAATTGCACACTGCGTACATGATTTGATGCTTGTTGTTCCAAATGGGCCAGTCCTGCAAAAAATTTCAAGCAAATCACAGCCAAATAGAATGGAATATGAAATATTTGACACGTCCGAGTTGAGCACATGGCTGTAGAGATACTGTGTAACGATTTGCAGGATTTTTGCAAATAATCTGGAGGAGTAATGTGAAAGAATATGTTTTTCAAAGATCGAATCCTGGTGGGGCTAGAGAAACCACATCTAAAAAATACAGGTTTTTTTTCTTGTCCTTCAGGCAGTGTGCATGCAGATCGGTGCATTTACAGTAAAAATGTGAAAAGCTGTCTCATGGTGGGGCTATAATAGGTTAGAAAATGTGGGCAGAGGTTCATTGAGTGCGTGTGCGCCAAGTTTGTCGTGAATCAGACCAACGGCATGGAAGATTAGCTGTACGGACGTACAGATGGACGGATCGATGGATGGACAATAAAGGGAGAAGAGCAACTTATTTGGTTGATGCCAGAGTCTGAAGTCAAGGGAGATAGATAGATAGATAGATAGATAGATAGATAGATAGATAGATAGATAGATAGATAGATAGATAGATAGATAGATAGATAGATAGATAGATAGATAGATAGATAGATAGATAGATAGATAGATAGAGAGATAGATAGATAGATAGATAGATAGAGAGAGAGAGAGAGAGAGAGAGAGAGTAGTAGAGAATGCAATCATTTCTTCCATCATGTTTAGTGCCTTTTTGCATTTTCTCAGCCGACTCACCCCATCTACCCTAGTCCAATCTTGACCACGTCGCTTAGTATTCATTCCTTTCTCCATCCACTTTAGACGCACCAGCAATTTAAACAAAGGCTTATGCTAGAATTAGAGATTTCAGATACACCTTATAAGTTATGTGTGAAGGCATATGCTGTATGGAGGTAAAATATTTCAGGGTAAAGTGTGGGATGCAGTGTTTCTCTGCCCTCCATCACACCACAGCAAAGCGAGGGCAGCCAGGATGCTGTGCTGTGGTGAACTAAAGTTGATCTCCAGTGGGCAGTGGAATCGACCTGCGCAGGCAAAGTACTCTCAATTTATCTTGCATAGGAATGGACCCTACGGGTCTTTTTAGATTGCTAGCACCGGGGCTTTAAATCTGGACCCTAGCATATATGCCGGTAAAGTAAGTACTGTATAGAGAGGGTTTTCAAAATGATTAAAGGTTGCTTCGTTGATGTTGAGTCACTTAGTGGGTCAGTCATTCCACATCACTGCTTTACCTTATTCACCGTCACCAACTTTTTTGCTATTATTTTAATGTTGTTTTATGCCATTGCTTTTTCTTTGATATTTACTGGTATTGGTCTGTAAAGCATTTTGAGCTGCAGGTCATGAAAGGTGCTGTACAAATTTAGTTTTCTTCTTGCCCTTGGCCTTATTATTAGAATCACACTCTTTAAAGGGATAGTCTGGATTTTTTTTAAGTTAAAGGACCACTTCACCACTTTTCAATGTGTCTTCATATAATCGGTCCTCACTAATGTACATGATAAAATACCACTATTTTTTTTATTAACATATTTTTATTATTGGGAGAACGATGGCTGCCCTTTTTGCATTGCGACTTTTCAGGAATAGCCTGCCGTCACTATTAGCTTGGATTCCACCATTGATGATGTCATTGGAAGATGAAGCTTCTGTCCCCGGGTCTCAGCGCATACTGTAGTGGAACACCAGAGGAGGGGGTTCCAGACTGTTCACCACCTACGTCACTGCCCTAAAAGTGATGTAGGTGGTAAACGTTTCCAGAGCACTGAACACTAAAGGATGCAGAGGAGAGCAAGAAGGCACGCACAGAATAAACTTTCTCTAGCGCCACCGTGTGGCTTTTTTTTTAAACATACATATATATATATATATTTTCACATATTTGGAGGCCGTTGAACAGCATTTAAAGACATTCCATACCGTCGAAGCACTCCTTTAATGGACAGCATTTCATACAACTTAAAGTTCAAAAATCCAGACTATATTTATACCCAAAAGCAGACTCTGTACACTCTTTGACAGTGTACCTTTGGGTCCCAGAGGTAAAGCATTGCACACAGCGGGGAGGATGTCTTTTGGATCTGGGAGAAGCAGACATATGAGACATTCACCAGACACTGACAGCACTAGCAGCACAGCCACCCACTAACAGGACCAGGGAATGACAGGTGACATTCACCACCATGAGTCATGACACCCTCTCAGAACACTATAGTCTTCAGCTTGAACTGTAAACATGCTGAAAGCCTCTTTCATCCTCCATGGAGAATGATGAATGTTTACAATTTGAATGTATAGCTCACATGACCTTTCCTTCAACCTAGCGCATACGTTGATCTCTCAGTAAATATAGAATAATCCGCTGCTATACCTCAATTCTGGCACTAACAACCTAGCGTTTTCCATTTGGTTTTGCCTTCCTGATCTCTAGGAGCGTATATAAGAGTATAGGGTCTCGAAGGATGGTGATGTCTGTCAGCTCAACCCACTTTGATCCAGTAAAGCTTATAGGCCCTTAGCTCTGGTATAACAGTAACCTTTTTTGTTCAACTTTTTGTTCAATGTGTATATTACACTCTGTAGTGGGATTTTAGAAGTGGGGGGTGAGCGCCTCTTAAAGGGGAATTCCAGTCATTTTCATTTTTTTTCCTGAGAGTGTACAAATGTGAACCAAATGGACCCTAGCGGGTCCATTTGGTTCCATTTGTACACTCTCAGAAAAAAAGAAACTCATTAACATGGTCCTCCATTTCTAGGAAACACAGAATGGGGGAACTTTTTATCATGTCCACACAACATCCCTAAGGTATATTGATGACATAGTAAAATATTGAAAATGAGTGGAATTCCCCTTTAAGACACGTGCATGCACACTTACATTTGCATGCGCATTTGCGTGCACCTGCGCAACACACACAGACACGCTATTAAAACAAGTATAGCATTGAGAAAGATTGTTTACAATGCCTAATTGTATCCATAAAAGTAAATGACAAGACAAAAAACATAGGCCTAGTTTTGCCCCAAAAATATTTTTGGGGACCCCCCCCCCCCACGCCCCCCCATGCCCCCCTATACTACACCCCTGATTACGCTGATTCGCAGGACATGTGCTAAAAGGGCAGAACACAAGCTTGAGATAATTTGCCAAATGTTTGTGTAAACATAGCCATGTGTCTGGAGTCGGGTGGAGGGGTGAGGGGAGTGACAAGCAGACATACTGTATAATGAAGAAATGTAATGAATAATAAATACATACAGTACAGGCCTATGTTCAATGTGCTGGACAAGCAGTGCAAAGAAAAACAAGAGTACCAGCCAGCCTTTTATGGAGGACTTGCAAGGTAACTCTTTGAGAGATTAGCAGAAAGGCTGCAGGGCTTGCTCCCATTAGGTTCAATAACATAATATTCAAAGATTTGCACCATGTTTTCACGGTTTTTCAAAAATAGCAGAGATACAAGCTCATAGCGCGCCACTCGGTGGCGCGCTATGAGCTTGTAGAAATGCTATTTTTCAATAGTTAAAACATAATGCTTAGAACACCAAAACGCGTTCAGTTCACAAGGGTTTTAAGGGAAAAAGTAAGATGAGTTGATGATGTGTTTCGACAAAATGTATTTTCACATTTCACTGTTTCCAGGGCTCATTCGGAGACGCATTTAAAGTTATAGTTATAATTTTTATGATTTATCAAATATAGTTGTAAAGTGTATGAGGTGTTTTGGGGGTTTTGTTGTCACGTCAACACCTAAAATACCTTATGAGATGGTGGCCAAAAAAAAATACATTAATCCTTTTTCTATAAGCCAAAATGCCAGATCGGTGAATTCTTCACCTGAATGCATAATTCACATTCTGTTGATGCTTTCATGATACCATAGTATGAAGGAATAAAATCAGCATAAGGACATTTGTAAGTGATAGGTAGGTAATATGGACAAATGATTGAGTAATACGTTTTTTTTTTTTTTTATCATTCTCTCTCTACCTATACCTCAACTCCAATTACAATCAGTTAGAGATTAGAGGGCATTGTTGAGAAATGAATCTTAACAGGGCTGAAATGTTGGAGATGGCACAAAAGAAATCACAAGGTATTTTTTTTGTGTTCTGGGCCTTTGAATTTCACATTATTAGCTCAGCGCAATATATGGAAATAGCATAGGCCTACTTGACCATCCAATGTTCCAATCAGTGGTATACAACCAAGCCATTTAATGGTAAATGTCTTTTTTTACTCACTCCACTGTAGTGGGGTCAAAATGGATGCATGATTACAATACTTAAACCTAGCCAGCCAACATCACACTGCGTACGTCACACTGCATGTACCCCTTTGCTGTACAAGTGCTCAGCATTCTGATCCACCGACAGTTCCTTTTTATGTCAATCAAGTCACCTTAATTCATGTGGCAGATACAGTAAATATATAAATTGTGTAGGGGCATGTCATGTGATCTTCCTGCACATACTGGTACACGTTGTAGATAGCGATCTATCTTTTGGGCACCCCTGGCACATTATTACCCGTGTCTAGATCCAGCCCTGGGAGGGCCGTACCCCCAGTGGTGAGGAGAGAAGAGGGGGTTACAATCCTAGTGATCGTGACTTCTCTTTCTGCTCCACCATGAATCACTCTGCGTCATGTCCACCATCTGCACCCATTCTGCTGCAGAGGACACACACACGGCCACAGTACCCTGCAACTACCCTGCTGTCTGTATATCTCACACACACACACACACACACACACACACACACACACACACACACACACACACACACACACACACACACACACACACACACACACACACACACACACACACACACACACACACACACACACACACACACACACACACACACACACACACACACACACACACACTGTACACTGTGTTCCTAGAACATTGACTCAGCCCTGGGGGACAGTCTATATGGAATTAACTACAGTAACTTCATGCTGTGCATTCAGACTGTGCAGTTATTTGTGTCTCATTTTAAACAGTATTTAGCATAATGTACTGCAGCTGCTCTTACCCTACGTCAAAACTTCAAAACAGTTCCTTTCAGTTTGAGCGATGGGTTGGCTTAAGAAAAATATAGTCACTTTTGGATCCGACTCTGTTTTCACTCCTGAACAAATAATGTCAATATAGAACTACAATGAATGCAATTTTGCATTTGCAAAGTGACGTTGCCCCAATGATATTGTAATTGTGACGTTGGGACGTAGTAAAAGAAGGTTTTACACCATCGGACATAAATTGTGTTCAGCCAATTGAAACATTTTGATGTCCCTCCAAGTCTGTGTAATGGTGACGTGATGAGTAAAGTCTTACATGGTGTGGTGGGTTAATCACGTGCCTTGCTGAACCAATCGAATCATTTCGATGTATAATGATGTATTGCAGAACTTTCTTTTACTATGTCACCACCTTGTATTATCATCACAAGGTGAAAAAAGATTACAGAATAAATGTTACAGAGGGGGAAAAATACAGAATAAATGTTATAGAGAAAAAGTTTACAGAAAGAAGCCATCACAATAATAGTAGTGGGCAACCCCACTAATAATAAGTAACTGTGCGTTTGTTGATTTACTGAGAGTTCTGATGTTCCGGGTGCCTATCATTTATTTTTCTTTTGCTCTTGTAGTCAGTAGATTTTTGGGTGAGTTGGCCTCCCAGATGGTTAACCAGCACACACCAAGCTCTCACTTCATTTCCAGTTGGGGATGTTATTCCCAAGCTCAACCTTCCACCATATCTGGCTTCTGGAGTTGGCTTGTAGGTAATAGCATATTTAAGATTGGTAGAACGTCCAACCTACGACACCAGTAATGAATCGCTCTGTGCTCGATACATTAGCCTCGCAGCCGTCCTACCCTCTCCTACGATGGCAGAACGTGGCTTTTGGCGTCGTGTTACAACGTGGACGAGAGCTACGCTGTAGAGGAGCGTCACCATGGAAACCTGAGACGCCAGTGGAAGAGGTGGATCCAGTGGAAGTGGAAGAGGTGGAACCAAATGGACCCCTGCGGGTCCATTTGGTTTCATGTTTACACTCTCAAGGAGAGCCAGCGAAATCCAAAAACGACCTCGCCCGCGGGCGCCCGGTTTCAAAAGCGGGCGCCCGCTTTCACAAAATTGGGCGCCCGGTTTCACAAAAACGGGCGCCCGTTTCACAAAAACGGGCGCCCGTTTTCAAAAGCGGGCGCCCGTTTTCACAAACTAGGCTATGCCTAAACCTAACTCTAACCCTAAACTTAACCTCAGTAAACCTATGCCTAAACCTAACCTAACCCTAACCATAACCTTTTGAAAAGGGCGCCCGTTTGTGAAAACGGGCGCCCGCTTTTGAAAACGGGCGCCCGTTTTCAAAAGCGGGCGCCCGGTTTCACAAAAACGGGCGCCCGTTTTTGTGAAAGCGGGCGCCCGCTTTTGAAACCGGGCGCCCGCGGGCGAGGTCGCTTTTGGATTTCGCCCCTGCTGCTCTCAAGAGTTAAAATATTCATCATGTGAATTCGCCCAAGTCTACACAACTAGAGAATGTAGAAGATTAATGGTCATTTTGATCTGTACGTTTGACTGTTTTGTTTCAGTTCCAGCTGGATCTGAGACAAAAGCAAAAATAAATCTTTAGTTTTATGGTCTGTGTGGGAATAAAATGTCCTCAAATGGTGGTCCGTCGCTCAAATTCTGAATAAATAGTGGACCCTGGGACAAAAAAGGTTGAAAACCACTGCTTTAGATTATAGCAATTCCCTCTGAAAGGTATTTTGACAAATCAATGAGTCCTGTAACTCACAATACCTTTTAGAGTGCTACCGATCCGTAAAATTGAACGTGTTGTTTGAGACAGACAGAGAGAGAGAGAGAGAGAGAGAGAGAGAGAGAGAGAGAGAGAGAGAGAGAGAGAGAGAGAGAGAGAGAAAGAGAGAGAGAGACACAGAGAGAGACAGACACACAGAGAGAGAGATAGAGAGATGGAGTCAGTCACTCGGGATGGGTAGGTTAGACACTTGCAGCCACACAACTTTCCCTGTGAGACTGTGCTGTGTAATCCTGTTATCTCTTGGCCAGCAGAGATGCTCTGCAGCTTATGAGATAAATCACACCCGTAATAGACTTCTCTTCTTCTACCTTTAGCTCACTTTGTCATCCAGCAGCACCACATCTGAGACACCGAGACCCAAGGCTGTCTCCCAGGACACACACAGAGCTCAGACTACTGAGCTTCAAGTCACTACACCTTTTTTGGATTTAAATTCACAAAACGAGACAAAAAGGTAACTTCATTGAAAGAAATTTCTCAGTGTATGTGAGATAAGAAACTCATAAAGGGCTTATTCAGATCATTCGTATAACCCATGAGTCTTTGCGTTTGTGGGTGCATAAAGTTCTTGTTATCGCAACTCTTTGCAAGTGACTCTACAGAAAAGAAAGTCAAATGTTGCTTATAATAAGCAGACAACATGAAAGGAGAGCACACAAGGATCTCCGATACCTTGGTGGGAAAATAATGATGATAAAATAACACATAGTAAGTCAGGAAAGTTATCAAACATAAGGTAAACAACACATACAACAATATACTTCCGTGCTTCAATTGAGATTTGCGAAGTTCGCACAGACATGGACAGAATCTCTCGGTTCTATGAATTTTAGACTCTGAGGCGAGGGGCTGCCATCTGATCCAGCTGCTTATACTGCTTAAGACATGAGAAACTAAACGTTGTAGAGTTGTACTAATCCCATATAGCCTAACCTTACGTGATAATCTGTAAATGGCAGGAATGCAATGTATAATTTTACATTCAAAGTAGTTAAAGATAACGTGAGCGTCAATCTTATTTTCCATGGAATTGCCGTTTCATTCTAAGCACATCGCTGTTGCTTAACCCAAACGAGGAGCAAAAAGCCATGATCAAATCAATACTCTATAATACATTCATATAAGGACCTCGCTGATTGCCATTGCAACTTTTTTCCAACCGACTGCTCAACATAAGAAATGAGACCTGTGGGCCAAAAATGTTCAAAGCCTATTTCAATATATATCGTTCTGAAAGATTAAAAAGAGAATATAAATGGGCTCATCTCAAAACCACAGTCTAGTTTTCTATCAGTCTTAGGCGACAATGGAATGGGCCGACACCATCATTAAATGAGACTGGAAAAAGGTTTCATTTCTGCCTTTGGAGGATGTCTCATTAAAAACCTCTTATCATAGTGCAGGGTTTCACCTTCAGTGGAGCAGCATGCCACGGGGATAATGACTAAAGTGACACGGCGGCCATTCTGGTGCCTATCGCAGACAAGTCAATCTGGTGGTCCAAAATAGCTCTGAATATTCTAATGCGAAATCCTGATAACAGTTTGCATTCCATGAAGTCCATATGCATATCAAAACCTTAACCTGCAGCTAGTGCCTCGGCTAGCATAACAGAAGGAAAAGTTCTGAATTGGATACGTGCCTGGGTCTCTCTCTCTGTATATAGTATACACGATCATATTGATTAATAATTGTAACAACGTATAAACTAAACAATGCAATGGAGATGTAACTCACGTAAACAGCGTAAACATGAAACCAAATGGACGCGCAAGGGTCCATTTGGTTTCATGTTTATGCTCTCAATAGTTTAAATATTCATCATGTGAATTTGCCCAAGTCTACACAACTAGAGAATGTAGAAGATTAATGATTCATTCTGATCTGTATGTTTGCCTGTTTTGTTTCCCAAATCCTGCCAGCTATTGTGGGCAAGAGCAAACGCAATGTTTAGTTTGGGTGTCTGTGGGGCCTCTTTGGGGTCTCTCTCACGATATATATATACAATCATATTGATTAATAATTGTAAACAACATATCAACATAAACTATCATTTTGTTCAAGTTTACTTAGTGTTCCTGAAGGGCAAATGGGGTTGCAGTGCCACAGACATCAATAAAGAAAAACACCAAAAGTGTAGAGTAAAATGCACATTGACTATAAAGTGCAAAGCGTTAAAGTGCTATGGAATGAAGTGCACATAGGCCATAAAAAGTCCAGGTGCATAGACACAAGACCAATAAAGTGGTGATAAGGTTATCTCCTTGACTTTCCCACAGCAGCAAGGTACAGTATACTGTATATGGCTTTTCTCACAAGTGATCAAATACAAGTGTCCATTACCAGAGCATCACTCACTACTGTTTACTTATTGATGTCCAAATAAAAAAAAAATGTTTCCCTTAAAATCCTGCTTTAATATTCTACTAAATAGTTACTGGTTCAATTTCATATTGTGAAAAAATATTGTAGTGCCTAAAAGTTCTATACCAAAGGCACTACTGGTTGCGCTGGTAGCGCTGAAAAGTCTAAACAGTGCTGCTGCTGCGTGTTCGCTGAATATAAACAAGTTCATAAGAAATTACTCCTATATGCCATACAGAACATAATACAAAAGAAACACGAACAAACACAGGCAACCAGCCAGCCCTACTGAACACAGTGGAAAAACTGTTGGCCTCTGCCGTCTGCCACTGGAAACACCTGATGGCTGATTAGCAACCTGGGCTGGCTTTGACCAAGGTGCAGCAATTAATCAGTCAGGAAAAGAGTGTCATAATGAATGGCTCCTAGATAGCACTTTTACACGTGAAAAAATAGTCAAGACAGACCAAAGTAGTAATAGTACAAAAGGCAGACATTCATTTATGAAGAGCATAGTACAAATCTTTGAACTCCTTCTGCCATCAAAACATATCCCCAAGATACTGAGTGCCAACAAATTGGCCTCACAGGGTTTTAAATAACGTGTCTGTTGCTCGAGTCTAAATAGTGCTGCTGTGGTGTGTTCGCTGAATATAAACAAGAAACTACTCAAGAGAGTGCAGATATTCCTTTCTCTGTGTATCTTCCCGAAACTGCACACAGGCCCATTCTGATCCATTCACACTCTGTCCCCTCAAATCTGTCAGCCAACACACGATAACTAAGCCACTGAGGTCCATCAGAATGTGCTCAGGGTGGGTTTGGTTTGGCTGTGTTGCTCTTTGTGGGGGCAAACTTACCATTTTAATAAATGGAAGCTGTGAGCCGCTGGAACTCCTGCTGGTAGACATCCACACCGTCGCAGACCCTGAGGCTCAGCTTTTCATTTCTCTTTCCCTCTCTCTTGTCATCGCGATACTGGAGCGCTCTGATGCCTGCTGGGGGAGACACACACAGGCCAAAGTCCACACAGCATGCCACTGAAATCTGAATTTAGAAACAACCGCTGACCAGAGGGGAAAGAAGAGTCAGGGGGGAAGAGAGAGAAAGAAAAGTTTGCATGAACTCAGCTGACAACGAGTTTGTTTTTAATGGCTTAAACCCGGATAAACCCCACAGGCTGTTCACAGTTTGTCATGTTGTCTAACAAGCGGCGGGATATGCTGGGGATTTTGCTGGATACGGTAATGTGCTGTCGTACTGAAAACTGCTATATGCACGACTGTTTACACACATTCTTTGGTTCTGTCCAATAGTCTTTTAAAATCACTGTTCCCCAACATCAGGTGTACAAGTGGAATTCTTACGGGTACATTTGGTTCCATTTATACTCTGAGTTAAATTGGCACTAATGATACGGGTTGCATACATAAAACATGATAAAACAAAAACAAAAATCAAATGGGGTTAAATGCACGTCCGGATGTAACTTTCCCAACCAATTGAGGGGGCAGGCGAAATGGGTATGGGGGCGGCGATGAAGTCACACCCATACTATTTTCAGTTACAGGACTTATATTAGGCAAGTAAGCATCAATAACAACATCAGTTGTTGTTGAAGTTGCAACAGGCACACAGCACGCATAAAGCTAAAGGTCTGACACAGAGTTTTCTTAAATGAAATTGTGTTGGTTTAATGGTGCCACAACTGGAGTTAGTTAGTAGCAGTAGTAGTGTTTCAAATCATTTTAATTATAATCACTTTAATTTGAAATATCTTTGAAATGTGGGTTGTTTTGCATGTCATCATGTTTGGTGGGGCAGTCAGGGCATTTAGGGGAGCATTGCCCCCCCATGCCTAGATCGGGCCCTGATTCCATGGCATAATCCCAAATTCATATCAAACTGTTGGTCCAAAACACAGGCACATACATACACTAGTGGCACAAGAGAAAATAAAATAAATATACAATATACAAATATAATAAATCGGTACAGGCATCAATGCAGTAAAATATCCCATCTGACATAAAATGTGAATAATTGTGTGTGGGCTATCAGCTTTTTTTCCCCCCACACTAGGCAAATCCATCTCTCACTTTTGCTTTCAACAAAATAGCTTTGGTCCATTTGGGATTGTGAATCATCATCACTGCTGTAAATGACAGATGAGATGACTGAGCAGATCCTGTGTCAGCCCAGGACAGCACCAGTCAGTCCTTCAGACCAGTTAAACAGACTGCAGGCTGTTTTATTTGGCGCCATGCTTCAGCTGACATGGTGAAATATTATGCTATTGAACTGAGCCAGAAGAGACTTGTTCTAACGCAAGTCAAGGATTTGAATTCATAATTTATTTAAAAAAATTAAATCACGACTGTCATGTGGGTATTTAAATGCTGATTAATGAACTAAATAAATCAGCGCCGGCAGTTGCTGCAGATTAATCACCCGCCGTGATAAAAAGTAATTAGAATATTTCCTTCAATTTGGCTTTGTGAAATTGACCAAAAAAAAGACGGATCGCAGCCTACAATTTAATTGTCTTTTTCTCCTTTCTGGAGATAAGGCGTAATGATCTCTGCAATGAGTGTCATAATATGAAGAGCGCTCCAACGGGATGTGTTTTTTGTTAGTATTTTATTAAGACAACACTTTATGTACAAATATATTCAATACGGGAACATGGAAAATAGTAACATCTGTACATACTGTAAATGGCTTTGGATGCGTCTATAGTACAAATATCCAACTGCACAATGATCTATGTATGTACACAACACGGAGTCATCACACCAGTATAAGCATGAGTCATGGGGAGTTTCAGTCAAGCATTGCAACATTTTTATCAAGGCTGTCATTTTTTGAACACTCGGATTTTCATCGCTAAGCGATCGATCCATCAAATTACGCGTTCGGCCTTTATACGCATTATAAAGACAGATAGTCCTAAGCACCCATGTAAACCGTTAAGCCGAAAAGCAGCTTCAAACCCACGAAAAAAAAAAGATTAGTATCATGCATTTCCCTGAGATGCATCACCACAATAAACATTTTGGCAGCCCAGTTTTATGTGGACATTTTTGCATCGCTGCAACCGAGGCCTGGCTTGGCTCAGGAAGTTCAGGAAGCAGCAGGAGTTTCTACGTTTTTTTGAGTTATGTCCCCTTGAACAAATTCTACCTTCTGCATGGTGATAACTTTTCCTCCCTGGGTGTTAACTTATTCATCCGTCATACCACCGGATCCGTTCTGTCTGCACCCTTCAGGGCATTTTCCGATTTTTGTGCACCACGGGTCTCTCTTGCTCCTCTGAATGCTGCATCCAACAGGGACCACGTACTGCATTCCTTACAGCCCCTCATACGGGAGAAGCTCATCCGGAAGTAAGTCAGCGCTGGGCCACAGACTGGAGGTCTCCTCTTAACCACGTACGCGCCGTTGCCGTCGGTCATAAGCAGGCCTCGCACAAGGCCACCTGGCCCTTGCGGTAGTCCCTACAGGGGCAGAGGCGTCGGTACTTGGCGCTGGCTCCGGCGCAGCTGAACAGCAGCGGGTCTTTCTGCAGGGTGCATTCGCCGTGTTCCGCCGAGAAGGCGGGGAAGAGGTGGTTGGACTCCGCCTCCACGCCCTCGCACTGCACCTCCAGCCTGACGGATAAGAGAACAGGACAAGGAGGACTTTATGCTGTTAGTGCAGCTTATTCGAGAAATGAATGACCAACTGCAACTCACTACTATAACTTTTGACCCATTCTGAATTGAAAAATAATGCGAATGTTGGTGCCACATTTTCACCATTTCAAAAATATTGGACCGGAGTGGCACGCTATGGGCTTGTAGGTCCAATATTTTTTCAATAACTAAAATAATGCCAATGATGGTAAGTAATGCTAACTAATGCGAATAATGCTAAGTAATAGCGATAATAATAATAATAATAGTTTACTTATACAGTACAGCACTTTTTAAAACAAAGTGCAAACAAGGTGCTTTCCAGTGCAGAATAAAATACAATGCATTAAAAAATAACAACAGAACAACAAAAGATGACAGTAAAAACAAAAACAAGTAAAACCAATAAAACAGTAAATGCATCAATTAAAAGCTAATAATGTGAACAGGTGAGTTTTAAGATGGGATTCGAAAGTGGGCAGTGAACTAATGTGACAAAGGGCTTCAGGTACTGTTAATAATGCTAATAATGCAAAGTAATGCTAATGCTAAGTATTGTCAATAATGCTAATAATGCTAAGTAATGCTAACAATGCTAAATAATGCTAGGTAATGCTAATTATGCTTAGAACACCAAGGGCTCCATTTTCGTCAACGCTAAACCCCTTATCACTTAACTTCTTTGCCTTTTTAAACTATTAAAAAAACATTTTTCAATAGTTTAAATGGCCAGTCTACAGCTCACAATGTTTCAATAGACTGGCACGTTGAACTATTCCAAAACGTTTTTTGAATATTAAAAAAATGATAAAGGGTTTAGGATAAGGGGTTTTGATGGCAACGCAAATGGAGCCCCAAAGGTGTTCCCGCCAAAACATGACTTTTAAAGTAAAGAGGTCTATCTTACGCGCTAAACACCTCCTTGATGTTGATGAAGCGATACAAGGCTGGCTCACAGATTAGACCTCCACTCTGACATGCCTCCACACAGGACTGTCCCACCAGAGAGGTGACCATCCTCAGGGCACTGAGGGGCGGCCAGGAGGCCGGAGCCGTGCCGTTAGACGCCCAGACCAGGGTGCTGGAGTTGGGCAGGAGGTAGTAAGGGCTGGGGGGTGGTGGTGGTGATGGGCTGCCTGGCCATGTTCTGGAGGACGTGTTGAGAGGAGGAGGAAAGGGAGCTTCAGGAGAGCAGAAGTCCTGCACGTAGAATAGAAAAACACAAGATTTCATGAATAATAAAATACATTCCTTTTGTTGGGTAAGACTAAAGAAACTAATTGTGTGTTAAAAAGGGGGACTCCACCCATTTTCAACATTCTAATGTGTCATTAGTATACCCTAGAGGAGCTGGGTGGACATGATTCTGTGTTCCCAAGAAATGGAGGTCTGAAGAAAACCACTAACATGGTGAAACATCTTTATGACACCATCAAGATGTATTTTCACCATGTTAATGGATTTCTTCAGACACTTCTTTTTTCTAAGTTCATTTCTGGGTTCATTTGGTTGCATTTGTACGCTCTCAGAAAAAAAATGTTGTAAATGGGCGGAATTCCCCTTTAAATAAAAAGATTCAACCAAAATTTGATTCAAAATCAACATGGACTGAAATATTTCAAATTTGATAATCAACTAAGACTAGACTAAGACTAAATGGCGTGTTATTTAAAAGACTTCAAAAGAATAATTCAGAATTTACCGCCAAAGTGAACACTATTAATTTCAACATCCCAAAGCCCCATTTAATTCCCACTCAATTCATTGGGAACATACGATAGGGGAAATAGACAATAAGGAGTTTTTTTTTTTGCACAAAACAACAGCTGGACCTCTTTGGGTGGGGAATGTTAAAAAAAAAACTACAAATAAAGGTAAGATTGCCTTCTAGTCTGCAATCCTCCTTTAATAGAAACCCATCCCTTGCTGTACACATAAGACTTGCTGTTCTGTTGCTGCATTAATGATGCTCACCATTTTCAGCACCAGGGACAGTGCCAGCATGCTGTCAGCACTTGCAGTGCTCAGCATAGCATGACTGAGACTGGCTGCTGGTGTGACCTGTGGGAGCACTGACTTCCAATTAGTAAGGCACTATATAACTGCGTTTTGGAAACAGTCTAATGTTATGGTGCCCAGTAGCCACGTTGTGGCTGTGGCGTGGTTAATTCCACTGGTGATATTTTCTTTACTTCACCGGCTGTAACGGCTTTGGGATGGAAGGGAGACCACAGCCCATCATCACGCTTACAATTCCTTGACTCTTCTCCAGCTTATACTTTCTCTCTCGAAAGCTCTCCTGTATTCCTGCCTTAAACCATTTCTGTACTGAACGCGTTTCGGTGTTTTAGCTATTGAAAAATAGCAGATCTACAAGCTCATAGCGCGCCACCGAGTGGCGCGCTATGAGCTTGTATCCCTGCTATTTTTGAAAAATCGTGAAAATGTGGTGCAAATCTTTGAATATCTTTGACAAAAAAAAAACTAAATTCTAGCATTGGAAACTAGAATCTAGCGTCCAAAACTAGAATCTAGTGTCAGAAACTAGAATCTAGTGTCAGAAACTAGAATCTAGTGTCAGAAATTCGAGTCTCATCAGAAACTAGAATCTAGTCAAGAGAAAATGGGTTAAGTCTGTGTTCCTTGTCCTTCTCTGCACCTGTCATATCCTATCTCTTCCTGTGACCCTCCTCTTCTCTCTACAGACTGAGCCCCTTCTGCTGCCTATCACAACATCCTTCTCCCTCTCGCTCTCTCTTTCTCTCTCTCTTCATCTTTTCAGTGTTTATCCAAACTTTCTTGCTTTGCCTCTGTATCCCCCTGTGTGTGTGTGCGTGCACGTGCATGTCTTTCTTCTGTGGATGTGGGTGTGTAGAGAGAGAGAGAGAGAGAGAGAGAGAGAGAGAGAGAGAGAGAGAGAGAGAGAGAGAGAGAGATGGAGTGACGATGGAATTGGACGCCTCGTTATTGCTTCCGGGCGTTGGGAGCCTGCTTAATAAACGGGTCTTGGAGGCCAGAGGGAGATGTCAGAGAAATGTTATTACCTGGGTCTTATGAATAGGCCCAGCTGGGGGAGAAATCTAATCAGCAGCTCTTGCCAAGGCCTAATTCTGCCCCTAAACCTCATTCTGATACTATGTGGCATAAACTGCATTCGTGTCATTTTCCCCACCAGCAGCAAGATCGACGAGGACTTGTCGATCTCAATAAGCACCGACCCCGCTATAGCGCCGGCGTTTTTTTTTTTCCCCCACAATTTCATACATCAGCCCTGCTGATGGATGTATGCTGCAGATTTAAATGTGTCGCTTAGAGCCGAATGTTGGAATGCTGTGTGGCCTTGGCAAGGGGAGTGAGGAAATTACCATGAGGGTAATGACGGTTATCAGACCAAAGGGGAAGAGTGACCAGCCCTACCAGGGCTGATATGGCTAGCTGACCAGTCGGCACAAGCTACAGGCCCACTGCACACTGAATGACCTCCCTGGGGATGGAACTCTGTGTTCCAGCAAACTGCACCACTGCAGCTACATGTACTGTATTATGGTAGAATTCACACCGGAGGAGCCAGCGGAATTCTTAAGAGGCAATAGTTGATATTGATGATGCCCTAGGTATTCAACCTTGGACCAAGATGTGCTAATTGGCTTATTTCCATCAAAATATGTACTAAAGTGTCAACTCAACTCAATTCAATCAGAGCATATGGTAGGTGAAATAGCCAATAAGGAGTTGTTGCACAAAATACACCTGGATCTCTTTGTTGGGGATGCAACAAATGTGTCTGCAAATATCCAAGGCACTTTATATGGTGCATTACATTCACCCATTCACCCATTCACCCATTCACACACACACACACACACACACACACACACACACACACACACACACACACACACACACACACACACACACACACACACACCACACACACACACACACACACACACACACACACACACACACACACACACACACACACACACACACACACACACACACACCCAGCAGAAGAAGCCATGCAAGGCAAGACCAGCACATCGGGAGCAATTTGGGGTTAAATGTCTTGCCCAAGGACACATGGACCTGTAGACAGCAGGACCCGGGATTGGAACCACTGACCCATGGATCATTGGACACTGAACTACAGTATGCCATCAATATAGCTTAGAGTTGTTGTGTTTAGCCTCAAACTGCAGGTCTAGAAATTGCGGTCATGCACTGGTGTGCTCTTTGGCATTAAGAAAAACACTGGACCAAAAAGTTCAGCAATTCCCAACCCTGCCATGGATAAAAAGTTCAGCGATTCCCAACGCTGCCATAAATAAACAACAACAAAAAAAAAAAAAAACAAAAAAACACAAGCAAACGTCCAGTTTGCCGTTTTCTGAACTCCCCTCTCTCTGAGAACCGCAAACCATTTCTGTACTGAACGCGTTTCGGTGTTTTAGCTATTGAAAAATAGCAGATCTACAAGCTCATAGCGCGCCACTCGGTGGCGCGCTATGAGCTTGTATCTCTGCTATTTTTGAAAAATCGTGAAAACGTGGTGCAAATCTTTGAATATCTTTGAATCTTTGACAAAAAAACTAAATTCTAGCATTGGAAACTAGAATCTAGCGTCCAAAACTAGAATCTAGTGTCAGAAACTAGAATCTAGTGTCAGAAATTAGAGTGTCATCAGAAACTAGAATCTAGTCAAGAGAAAATGGGTTAAGTCTGTGTTCCTTGTCCTTCTCTGCACCTGTCATATCCTATCTCGGCTGCAATGTCCCCCTAAATGCCCAGTCTTCCCCACCAAACACGATGGCATGCAAAACAACCCATGATATTTCAAATTAAAGTGCCTATATTTAAAAAGATTTGAAACACTACTACTGCTACTAACTAACTACAGTTGTGGCACCACTAAAGCAACATCATTTCATCATTGAAAACAGAAAACTCTCTGAGTCAGACCTTTAGCTTTATGCATGCTGCGTGTCTGTTGCAACTTCAACAACAACTGATGTTGATGCTTATGCTAATATACAGTAAGTCCTGTAACCGAAAATGGTTTAGGTGCGGTTTTGATGGGAAATGTTACATCCGCCCCTGCATAACAGTTAGTACAATAAAGTACAATACATTTCATTTTGATGCCTTTAAAGGGGAATTCCACCTATTTTCTTTTTTTTTTTTTTTTGAAAATGGGTGGAGAGTGTACAAATGTGAACCATCCATTTGTTTCTCTCAGGAAAAAGGGTCAGGAAAATGGAGGTCTTTTCAGACCTCCATTTCTAGGAAACACAGATTGGGGGGTGACCTTTCCCAGATAGCAAAATGCATTGATTCAACATTGAATTTTGGTTAGATAACCAAAATTCAACGTTGAATCAATGCATTTTGCTATCTGGGTTTTTATCATGTCCACACAACATCTCTAAGCTATATAAATGACATATGTTGAAAAAAGTACCCCCTTTAAACATTCCTTGCAAATGCTTGTCTCGCTTTAAAGATTTGCACAACCAAAACCGTTTATAGATCGAAGGGACAGTGTTGTCAGAGTAACATAGTAATGGACCCTTGTGAAAGGGATCCTTACGGTCCATTAAAGGGGGGGGGGGGGGGGGGGGGGGGGGGGGGGGGGGGGGGGGGGGGGGGGGGGGGGGCAGGAAAAATGTCCATGACCTATGAGAGGCACAGTAAAATGGTGCCCCCCCGAGGGATAAAAAATATTTCTAAAGTAAAGAACATATGTGTTTTAAATGGTCAACTCTAGTTAGGGAGACAAAGTAAAATGTATCTATCCATATGAGCTTTATTAGCCTGAGATCTTTTTAAAACCCTTAGTGTACCTACTGAACATGTTTTGGTGTTCTAAGCATTATGTTTTAACTATTGAAAAATAGCAGATCTACAAGCTCATAGCCAGCCAGAGTTGTACCCGAACGCGTTCAAAGAACGAAAGTTCTTTGAACCGTTCATATTTTTAAGGAACTTGAACGGAACGGACCCTCTATCTGCTTGAAGAACGGCGATGTGAACTCGTTCATTTCTGGCGTGAGTGAACGCCACTTTTCTTGCGTTCTATTTCGCTCAAGAGCAGGGCTCGACAGGCTCGCATTTGTGATTAAAAAGTTCATAGCACCGGTGCGAGTAGAGCATTTGGCCATTCAGCTGTGATAGAGACATGACAAGTGCACATT